>JAROYE020000001.1:49501112-50740175 GCA_029619315.2 Dynastes maya
TTCCAGAGGATTCTGCACATCCCTTATTATTCGTCTGTAATAAATTGTAGGTTATACATCAATCATTAACCGTATTTGAATTTGAATACCTCGGCACGCGTAAATGGGGTAAGTCATCTACGTAATCAACAAATTCCCAAAAATCCTCCATTATAAAACTTAAAATATTGATAAATAACTTTTATTTTCGAACTAATGGATGCCTTCACGCTTTCGTAAATAATTGTGAGTGCTTAGTTAGTGTCCTATTCCGGTACCTTAACAATTACTTACTTCTCACTCACTCACAACTCGAATATGAGGCGCCAATGAGTACCTAACTGTCTATGAATCCCGATTTGTCGGAAGAGAACGCTATGAGTGACGGGTGAGGGTGAGTGTTGCTTGAGGAACATTTATGAATTTGGCTCTTAGATTCAGATTCCAATTTTGATGCGGGATTATCATCTTTTGATGATGTAGATGACGACATTCCTCTAGCTGAGTTGACGGAAAAGTTATATCCTAATACTTGCAGAACTGGGAATCTCATAAGGGATCCAGACGAGATAAAATTCAAGGGGGAGCGAAACATGCTGGCGGAAGTAACTGAGTTAGAATCACCTTTGGACTACTTTCGGTTCTTCTTTACCAAACAATTCTGAATCGAATAACCCATCAGTCTAATCGGTACTGCATCCAAAAGTGTCCAAATCGACCAGCAAATATTACAACAAATGAGATTCACAACAATTTATTGGCGTATGCCTATATTCAACTATCTCAAGCATGACATTATTGGTCTCCAGAGATAGGTCACTCCGCCGTCTCTTCAGTTATGTCATGTAACAGATGGGAAAAGATAAAACGTTTTCTCCACTTCAATAACAACAATGACTTTATACCAAAAGTTAACCCTGGGCATGACAAATTGTTTAAAATAAGGCCACTGCTTCAAGACTTATAAAACCGTTTACAATTGATTCCACTGGAGGAAACTGTAGCCGTGGATGAGCAGATAATTCCCACTAAAGCTAGATCGACTCTCAAACAATATAATGCAAAAAAAACACATAAGTGGGGGTACAAAGTATTTGTCTTAAGTGAAATTTCTGGCTTCAGTTATGCTTTTGACATTTTTGTCGGTGCCCAGATCAACGTTATCACTCCTGGAACGCCTGACTTAGGCGTAAGTAGTAACGTTGTTGTCAGATTGGCTAAAATAATACCCAAGCATCAGAATCACAAATTTTTTTTTGACAATTGGTTTACGTTCCTCTCGTGGTTTATTTGACTAAGGACTGTATTTTACCTTTGGGAACCGCTCGACTAAATCGACTGGCGGGTTGTGTGGTGCCTACAGAAAAAGAAATGAAGAAAGCTGGAGGAGACACTATGAAAGAGAAAATTATTAGGAAAGAAAACATAAAACTCAGTTGTGTATCATGGTTTCACAATAAAATTGTGACAACTCTGTCTACTTACGTTGGAAGTAAACCAACGGGTCTCAAAAAACGATTCTTCAAGAGCAAAAACTGTCATAAAATGATTCCGTGTCCTTAAACTGCCTTCAAATACAACGAATACATCGGAGGTGTAGATTTTCTGGACTCTATGTTGGGGTATTATCGAATAAGACTAAGGTCCAGAAGATAATATTTGCGTATTTTCTTTCACTTAATCGATATGTTTGTCGTCAACAGTTGGCTCCTCTGGAGGAGGCAAAATGATGAATATATGCCCTTCTAGATTTCAAAGTCGCCATAGCAGATGGGTTATGCAAAGCCGGCAAATCCACCGTTACTCGAAAAAGAGGTGGACCAGGTGGCGATATTGAAACTGCATATGAAAGAAAACAGAAGCGTGATGCAGCCGCCCCAATTCAACAAAAAGAAGTTCGCAAAGACGGCGAGAAACCGTTGTAAATATCCTGATTGCAAGCTTCAGTCTTTTATTTATTGTACAAAATGACAAATCCCTCTTTGTTTAAACAAAGATCGTAGTTGTTTTCTTAGATTTCATTCTGAATAAAATTTTTCTCTGTATTGTCGAAATCTTGCTTGAGCAGTGATTCATATATGATACAAAGTGTCATTTAAAAAAAAATCCTAAAAACAACATTTACATTTTTTTAACTATTTTTTCTGTTATCACCATAATTTATTTTATCCTAGTGATTTTTTGCGTCAAAAAATAAAAAATCATGCAATAAGGGGTTAATACTTTTCTGTAATTAATACTTTTACTTGTTGTTAAGAATTTTGTTTGGAGTAAACAAAATATAGTAATAAAGAGAATATTCTAATTCTAGTATAGTTTCCTTTTTTTTCACTGTATTGCAAATAGAGGAAAAAATGCTGGATTAGAATATAAAAATATTAAAAAAGATTATGCTTTCCTTTGTTTTTTTTTTATAGTACTGTATTCACATTTTACCACTATGAACAACAATTTCTACTCTATTTTGTTTCCTTTCCCAAATTTACTTGAAAGCAACTTCGAATAGAAAACAGCAGTATATCTTCAACACGGCTGTAGTGTTTGTAGTATTAGTTAAGACATTTTGAGTTTCCCGCTCTCATGTCGGTAAGGCAGAGAGCGTCGGCTATTTTTTTGTTTATGTCATATTATGTATTATGTTCTCTTATGAAACGCGTGTTACATATTTCTCTTACGTTTAATAAAAGTTAAGGCAGTAAAATTTCGTTTCTTATGAAAAATAACACCGGCTCTTACATGTTAAACTTACGCTATGTCCGTGTTATAAAATGCACTAGAAGAGAACACTAGGTAGTGTAGATATTCTATTTATAGTAGTATTAGTTGTGCACTATGCATTACCTTAAAGTAGTGTTCAATTTTTAACACTACTAGTGTGGACTTCCCTGAACAAATCGTAGTGTACTTTTAGTGTTCAATAGTGTAAAAAATTTCTTACTGTGTAGAGACAACTTGTTATAGAAGATTACAAAAAATAAATAATTAATCAATAAGGTGTTATATTGTTTTACAGATATTAACTGAATTTTCGTCACTATATCCAAACAATGACTTATTTTAATGAAATTTCCAAGATAAGATAAAGGTACATATCATCGACCATGTACACATCGCCGACCGCGATCGATCGCTGTGGGTTTTTTACTCATTTTACCGTCTACGCAAATTACTCTTGCGCGCCTTAATTTTGCGTCACCGCGTGATATTCTGGCTTAGGTGTGTGGTAAAACTCACGCAGATCAGTCTATTCATTTTAGGGTAGTTTGTAGTACTCCAAACTACTCTAAACCAGGCATGTCAAACATGCGGCCCACTGAGCATTTTCCTGCGGCCCGAATCAATTTTGAAAACAGCCAGATAATGTGGCCCGGGAGCGTGTTAAAAACCGTATTTGAAAACGCGCGCGCTGCAACAAGTCGCGCGCATACACACACGTATCACGACGATCGATTCGGTCTATCTCGGCTGTGATCGGCCGCACTCGTCTCCCACGCCCGCCGCGCCGTGTGCCACTGCCCAATCGCTTTATTGTCCTTGCGCTTTACGTACGTACGTAAGTTTTCTTCTGGCTTGTTCCACAAAGTTCTATCGCGCGAAAACAGGTGACGCTATC
The DNA here is from genome assembly GCA_029619315.2 of Dynastes maya. Lineage (NCBI taxonomy): Eukaryota > Metazoa > Arthropoda > Insecta > Coleoptera > Scarabaeidae > Dynastes > Dynastes maya. Next base: position 49,504,705 of record JAROYE020000001.1, read on the forward strand.
TGAACATTCTAAAAAAACACTGTCGAGAAATCTCATTTCCGTATATAAGCCAAGACCGCTCGGTTGAGTTCAGTCAGTTGCTATAGAATTGCGAGTTCAGTTGCGTACTTATTGTTACAACACGTAACAGTACTTATTGTTATAAATAATAAAGTTTTCAACATGTCTCTTTCAAAACCAAGTGGATGTAAGAGGAAACTCGTGGATGAGCATCGTATCTTTCAAGAAAAGTGGGAATTAGTATACAGGCATGATTAGAAACGAAAAGTTAAATGAGTTAAAATCACGGTTAAAAAATCAACAGCTTATGTTTACACGTCCAAAGCAAGAGAATGAATCTGCTGTTCAAGCGAGTTACGTACTGTCGGAGTTGATCGCAAAACACTCAAAACCATTTGTTGAAGGTGAATTTATAAAAGAGTGGCTTGTAAAGGCCGTAGAAATCGTAAGTCCCGGGAGCGTGAAGGCTTTTCAAAATATATCCTTGTCCTGGAATACTGTCGTTGAAAGAGTTACTGAGTTGGCTGCCAATATAAGTGATCAGATAAAAACAAAATCAGACTCTTTCATTGCATTTTCTATTGCTTGTGACGAAAGTACAGATGTGTGTGGTGTTGCGCAACTCGCTGTTTTTCTTCGTGCTGTTGATAGAGATATCAACGTTTATGAAGAATTACTGGAATTAGTACCATTGCATGATACAATAACTGGAGAGGATATTTTCAATGCTGTTTACGGACTTCTGCAAAAGTACAATTTAGATTTGTCAAAACTGTGTTCCGTTGCAACAGACGGAGCTCCTTCCATGACTGGAGTAAATAATGGCTTCATTAAAATTTTACAGACAAAGATCAAACCAGATTTTCATCATGTGCATTGTATAATCCACCAAGAAGTTTTATGCTCAAAAGTGGTCAAGTTGGAAAGCGTTTTAAAATCAGTGAAAAAAAATATAAACTTCATAAGGGTACGTGGCTTGAATCAGCGACAGTTTTTTGCGTTTTTACGTGATTTAGAAAGTGAATACACTGGTTTACCTTATGCAGAAGTGCGATGGCTTTCGTGTTCTATGGTTCTCGATCGGTTTTGGAAACTTAAAGAAGAAATACGCTTTTTCATGGAAGTGAAAGGACAAGATGTCAGCTTATTATCCGACGTACCTTTTTTACAAGATCTTTCATTTATGGTAGATATCACAAAACACTTGTCGGACTTAAATACGAAATTGCAAGGACCACGTCAAGTTATAACAGGTATCCATGATCATGTGAAAGCTTTCAAGTGTAAGATGATGCTGTGGGAAAAACAGTTAGCAGTGGATAATCTGTCACATTTTCCGACTTGTAAGGCGTATCAGGAAAGTACGAGTGTCCCAATATCATACAAAATGCATACAGAGAAAATGGGAAGCCTTCTGGCAGAATTTGAAAAGCGTTTTCAAGATTTTAAGTACCAAGAAAACAATGTTTCTTTATTTACTGGTCTTTTCACTGTCGATATTAATAAAGTTCCCCCTCACATGCAGATGGAAGTAATTGAGATCCAGTGACAGACCCATTTAAAACAAAAATTTGATAGTGTTGGTACATACAATTTGTAAAATCCTGTCAATGTTTGGAAGTACATATAAGTGTGAACAATTATTTTCTTTGATGAAAGGAAACAAATCTCCCGCAAGATCGCGATTGACGGACGCACACTTGGACGCAGTTTTCAAAGTTATTTCCGGCGATAAATTCACGCCACCAATAGCCAACTTAATTAAGGACAAAAGATGTCAAATATCTGGCAAAAGAACTTAATGTTTGTGTTTTTTTTGTAATGTCCTTTTTATTGAAAATTTAATAAAGATACTTGTCTTATAATAGTACTTTTTTTCGTTAAAATTTTCAGTAGTTTGTCTTCTTTAAGATTAGGTTTCGTGGCCCACCTAGTCTACGGTCTTAATGCTTTTGGTTCACCAGTGACTTTGAGTTTGACATGGCTGCTCTAAACAGTGGTATGACATTGCTAGGTACTTTAGTGCCAAAAATAACAGTTGAACTGAACAAGACAAACGAACGGGTATATACTTTCTGTTTTTTAGGTTATGTTTTGCTTCGGAAGTAGTAGCAACCAAAAATAGCTAAAAATGTGTGAATTTGATCGAGTTAATGATTGCTGTGTATCAGGTGCCAAATAAAAATAATAACAAACCCCGAATTTAGAAAAAATTTATGAATTACCATTTGGTTTGGTAGACATGAAGAATGGTCAACAAATAGCAATTGACGAAAGTACCTGTTTAATAATATCCCTTCCAGTTGACAAGAGTGGAAAAGAAACCGGAGTTTATTCAGAAAACAAAGCTACATCTGATTCAGAAGATACATAAGAAAAAGAAGGTTCTTGTTGAAGAAAGAAAAGTATGAAACATACCATATGTGGCATACCATAATGGAAAAAAAAAACATCTTATAACTGCACTGCCGCACAGTGGGAGAATAAATGGAAGAGTTTGGAGAGAAAGTTGAGTCATGATAACAAAACGAGACGAGAGAGAAGAAATCGATCTTATAAAAGGTAAGGTTTTGTGACTTTGGTTCCGTATATACTAGATAAAATTTGTGGTTCAGAGACTTATCAAATATATTACTTAGACGAGCAAGTTTAATACCATTTGTTGTGATGGATGCTGCGAAAGTTAGTCGCAAAGATGATCTCTCAAGAAAACTAGATTAGAAAACAAATTATGATGCTGTAACAGAAATGCAAGTGTTTTTAACGTTAGTAGTAAGATACATATTAAAACATTTATTTGTAGAGATCAAAATTCCTTTTCGCTATCAGCACCTGCTTCAAGTCCCTCATCCAGCAGAGCAAAAACCCCATCTATTAGTGAATCCCAAACACAAAGTACTGGGCAACTAAAAAAGAAGCCACAACAATATCGGTCACTAGCAGTAAAAGAGCTGACCAAACTGCGTGAGACAATAGTTGAACGTAATAAGCAAAAGCAGATCAGTGAAAAAAAAATGTAATCAAAGAGAAAGAATGATCAATGAATTGAAAAGACGGAATGACTTATTTGAGCAATTTTTAATATCGTTAATGTAGTTATTGCATTTGTTTGTATTTCAAAGTATTTAACGAGTACATATTTATTTCTATCAAAAGGCTCCTGTTGAAATAAATGTTTTGTCATAAAAATTTTATTGAAATAAATTAAATTAGTACAAAGGTGAAATACGTTTGGTACATAGTTGTAGTACGCACAATTATGCCTGCTTTCCTCCAGAGGAACAGATTGTTGCGACTGAAATGAGAGCTCAAATCAAAGTTCAAGCAGTTTTAGATAAAACTGTAGAGCGTTTGTTGTTTGCACAGAAAGAGGTTGTCAGCAGTCTGTTTCCCTGCTCTTCACTTACTCTGATCAGTAAGTGGGGCTGTAATGGAAGTTCCGATCATAGCGCATACAAGCAAAAATTTGTAAATTTGTGCAAACAGTAATGACACTGATGAATTTTTGTTCGTGTTTTCATTCGTTCCCTTTCAATTAAGAGATGAGAAGGGCAATATTGTCTGGCAGAATCCTCCACCATCTACAATGCATTGCCGTCCAATGAAATTTATCTTTTCCCAAGAGACTAGAGACTTTATTGTTGAAGAAACAAATAAAGTGTTTGGAGATAAATAATTTATTGACGACAATATGTAAGGTGATGGAAAACGAGCTTTCTGTTACACACCAAATGATTTTGACCATGGTTGATGGGAAAGTCTGTAAAGCATTGACCGAAACTTCTTCATCACAAAAGTGTTTCATTTGTGGGGCAACTCAAAAAGTGATGAATGACGAGTCAAGGGAATTTGTAGCCAAAGAAGACAATCTTGGTTTTATAAATGAGAAGTGGAAGAAAACGCCTTTTGTTCCAACATTGAAACAGTTCGATGAATATGTAGGGCTAATAGGTACAGAAAATTCTGAACATCCAATAGAATTCTTCTTATGCCTTTTTGATGATGATTTGGTAAATGATATCGTTTTTCGCACAAATTTATATACTACGCAAGTTGGAAAGAGATTTGTACCTACAAACAAAGACGAGATCTTAATTTTTCTTGCTATAAACGTTCTGATGGGGTTGAAACAATCCTCAAGCTACCGGGATCATTGGTCATCAAGACCAGAACGTAGGGATGATTACAGATCTTCTCTGACGAATGTGAATAGATTTGGTTTCTTACTGTCTAACATACACTTCAATGATAATAGTATAATGCCACCAAAACATGTTCAAGCTTTTGATTAGCTGTATAAAATCCGACCTCTACTTGATAAACTAAGAGAAAACATTAAACAATTTTATGCCCCAACTAAAGAGCTAAAAGCTATCGATGAAAGTATGGTGAAATTTAAAGGTAGGGTTGGGTTCAAACAATACTTGCCTCAAAAGCCTATAAAAAGAGGCTACAAGATCTGGACTAGAGCTGATACGGAAGGGTATACATGGTCAAGTTTACACAGGCAAAACAGGAAATGAAGTGGAAAAAAACTTAGGTGAGCGAGTTGTGAAGATTCTACCAAATGAACTGCAGGGGAAGGGATACCACATATTTTTCGACAATTTCTTTACTACGGTAAGATAAATGGCAGATATGAAAAACGCACAGACGTATTGTTGTGGAACGGTGCGGTCAAATAGAAGGGAATTGCCAGACCTAAATAATGACAAAAATCTGGAAAGAGGTGGATTTGACTGGTCTGTGAGAGGCGATGGAATCTCATGTATAAAATGGAAGGACAAACGGGTCGTACAACTTCTCTCTACAATTCATTCTCCTAATAATATATTAGAAGTGCAGAGGCGAGAAAAAGACGGAAGTACTTCAATAATCAAATGTCCAGAAATTGTTGTTGGGTATAGACGGAACATGGGCTGTGTAGACAAATCGGACCAACTTCGAGCATTTTATGCCATTGATAGGAAGAGCAAGAAGTGGTACCATCGCTTGGTATGGTATTTAGTAGATGTATGTGTCGTGAACTCACACATTCTTCACAAACTATTTTTACCAGCTAAGAAGATGACACTAAAAGAATTTAGGTGTGAAGTTGTCACAGGGTTAGTTGGATGTAAGTGTACGAAGAAATGAAATAGAAATGGTGGGGAGAACAGTGATATGAATCGCCTAAATCCAAATAGGTTCAAGAGGCACATACCACGCGAAGTACGTGTAACAGAAGTCATTCATATGCCACAACACAGCACTTCAAAGAGATGTGCCCTATGCAGTACAAAAGAGGAAGTCCACAGAACGAGGTGGATGTGCACTCACTGTAAAGTGGGACTGTGTTTATCAAAACAAAACAATTGTTTTCTGTTGTATCATAAAAAATAGTATACAGCAAAGTATGTATGTAGCTGCAAAGTGGTTACATAGTAAAACCTCCAAGAAATGCCCATTTTCCTTTAAAATCAGAATTAAAAAAAAAATTATTTTAACATAAAATATTTGTATCTAACCACAAATAAACGAAGTAAACAAAAATAACAATTTTTTGATTTTTGTTTCGCCGTGCCTGAAAGGGTTAAATATATGTAATAACTAAATTATGCATTTTTGCAAGCACTTGTTTTCACTGAAAATCTATACTTTTATGTATCGCATAATAACAGCATGTAAAATCAAAAAACGTAGTAGATAATTTTGTCTAGCTAGCATGCCCTACGCGAACCACTGTGCGGCACCGTAATTGGCGAAACGTATTATCGAAATACTACAAAATATTATACATATTGTGGAATTATAATGTATTATTTTTATTGAATAACTATTGATTTTAGGTAGAGAGGTTTCGTAACTATCAGTATCGAAGGAATTGTGACGCCTTTGGATTTAGCATTTCAGAAGAAATGATTTACAATACTTCCACATTAAGTAGCACCCAATACAAGTGGGATATACAAAGTACGTTTTCATTATTACACCAATGTAAAAAGTACTACGGTGACTTACAAAGCAATAGCATAAGGAATGATAGTGTCTATAAGAAAATATCATCAGAGTTAGAAAAGGAAAAACTAATTTTAATTCAAATCGAATAAGAGATCGTATAAAATATCCGTAAAGTATATACATGAAATGGAGAGACAACAAAAGCACTAGTGCTGCTGCTAAGTATTCTTTTGAATATGGAGAGGGGCTACACGATATAATATGCAAGAAACTAAATGTTACACCATATGCTGCTATAGATACCCTTCAAGATATGTCTGCTCTTTATATGATACTTAAAATATCTGCAAGTCTCATTATAGGCACTAGCAAGAATAATGTTACAAATGATACCAGTTTAGGTAGTAGCAGTGACATTGCTGAAGAAACAGACTCAAGTGAAGTTATATTATATAGGTACCGAGTAGTATACCAAAAGTTGTGCTTTATTAGGTAATCCAAGGAAAAGATCCAAGACTCGTTCAGATGATGTTGAACGAACACCAAGAAAAGTAATAAACATTTCTATAAATTTTCAGAAAGAATGTTACACAAATACTGCCTCTTTGCACTACCACGTCTACATATATTAATTAAATTTTCTTCATCACATGCATCTATATTTTCTTCATCTTGACCACCATCTGCAATATATTCGTTTAACCTTCCTGAACTTGCGTGTCGGTCTTGTAGATATTTAGTTATTTCTTGGAAACGGATCAAGGCATTCTAGAGGAGGAAGACTCTAACCTTTTTATGGGGAAGAACCAAAGAGGCGAAAAAATGTTCCGCCGAGGAATGTTCAAACAAAATTGAAGAATATAGTTACTCAATTCCCAGGGGTAAAACGTGCAGCATAAAATGCGAAAACAGCCCTTGAAACATGGAGACTCTTCTTTAGTGATCTAGTAGTTGATACAGTTGTAAGGAATACAAATAAATTAAGGGAATCAATCATCACGAACTACGGTAGAGACCGAGATGCAAGGCCTACCGATAAAATAGAAATTGAAGCTCTGTTGGGTTTATTATTATTCGCAGGTGTACGAAGAAATAGTCGCTTACACGTAAGAGATTTTTTTAGAACCGATGGATCTTCGCCAGAAATATTTCGCTTGACCATGAGTTAGACGCGTTTTACGTTTCTTCTAAAATGTCTCCGCTTTGACGATAAAGAAACTAGACCTCAACGTTTGAATTTCGACAAATTAGCGCTAATAAGAGCGCTGTTTGACGAAATAAATTTTGCATTTCCGAAGTATTACAGTCCTTCGCAATGTATAACAATTCATGAATTGGCAGCATTCCGAGGACGATGTGGGTTTAGGCAGTATATTCCATCAAAGTCTAATAAATACTGTATAAAACTGTACGCACTTACAGATGCGAAAATGTTTTATACAATGACTATGGAAGTTTATGTTGGTAGGCAGCCAGATGGAGCATATTGTTTCGATAATAAGCCGATCGCATTTGTTGACAGACTGTGCCAAGTTATATCTAAACTCAGAAGGAATGTTACCACAGACAACTGGTTTATCAGTGCGGAATTAGCAATGCTATTGCTTCATAAACATAATTTGATCACTGTAGAAACGATTCGTAGAAATAAAACAGAGATACCAGCAAATTTTGTTCAAAGTAAAGGACGAGCGGTTGGTTCTACTTTATTTGGCTTTGGAGACAACTGTACTCCTAAATGTTCTACTTATCTCAACCATGCACGACGACGCTTGTATTGACCCAACAACTTATAAACCGGAGATTATTATATCATACAACTCCACTAAAGGTGGAGTAGGCACAGTGGATAAGTTATGTGCCACTTATAACTGTGCTAGAGGTACCAACAGGTGGCCAATGGTCATTTTTTATAACCTCATGAATGTGTCTGCAATAAATGGTTTTATTATCTATACCGAGAACAACCAAAGTTCGAAAATGGTAAGAAAGAAGTTTTTAGAAACACTGGCATATGAACTATTGGAAAATCATTTGAAGAGATGATCTACGTCCCTAAATTTGCCAAGCCTGATGCGAAAAAGGTTAATTCAACTTTGTAATTGTGATCCGCAAGACGGTACTTCACAACAAGGTATAAAACCAGGGCGTTGTTCGTTCTGCTCTTCAAAAAAGAACCGGAAAATTAAGTACAACTACCGTGAATGCCAAAAATACTTCTGCCTAGAACACGCACGTATGATCTGCCAGAATTGCTATATTTAATATTTTGAAAATAACTAGTACCTACTTTTCTCTTATGTACACTATATTAACTTTTTGTTTTGTAAAGTTTGTTTAGTTTATACGAAAGTTTATACTTTTTATTTGTTGAACATAACTTTATTACACTGCTTAAAGGAAACAAGCATTATTTCAAAGTACTTTCAATGACTTTTCGCCTGTAGAATAATCTTAATTAAACATTAAGAATGAAGGTTGTGAAACTATGCAGAATAAGTATTATACTACGTTTATTTAAAGTATCGGTCTGAGATACCGACCAGTCATTTTGCATTGAGTTCAGGAAGGTTAAGGTTTCATCTAAACAGAGATTGTGGAATACACAACATGTTATTACAACTTTCCACCAATCAAACAATGCGAATGCACGTTCTATAACTTTCCGTGTTTGACAAAGCTTTTTGTTAAAATTTATTTGAGCATGTGCCAAAGTCCCTCTATCTATGTATGGTGGCATACACCACTGTAAAATTGGGTAAGCCTTATCTCTAATTATAAAAAGTTCATGAGCAAATAAAATTCTTGGATTTTCAATACGCTTTTTATAAAGCATCGAATTTCTGAAGATTCTTGTGTCGCTTACTGAACTTGGATATCCCATAAAACAATTTGAGAATTTTAAATTGCATAATTTGCCTTCCTTGTAATGTACACTTCAGCATCTTTTGACGATGCTTTAATCGGTACAAATGTGCCATCAATAGCTTCTATCACATTGTTAATGCCGGCAATCCTATGAAACGCTTGTACTACTACATTGGGTAATTTATCAACCGCGGGCCAAGAAATGATACTTGGTGCTAATATGTGCAATGCATTAACGATGAGTGTGAAGCTATTACTGATTGAAGTTTTGCCCATATTAAAACGTTTGCAAACTGATTAAGGGCCGGTTGTATAATGTACCGATATTCTATCCGATAACGTTATCTTGCCAATATGTCTGTCTCGGTCGTATTATAATATACCAATATTTTTGTTGGTCGCATTATCAGGGGAATAAGTTATTGGGTACTGGAAGTCTTCGATGTAAAATTGTCCGGCAGATAGCGTGTTTACATAACCTAGTTGTGTTGATTTTATATTTAGTTCCATCGAATTGTAGTTAAATTATTGCTTTCTTTTTTTTGCTGTTTTGTAAAATGGAAAACGGGAATAATAGTAAGCGTATAGCTAATTACACAAAAGAGGAATGTTGGCGACTTATAGAAATAATAGAAGGTTATACAAATATAATAGAAAATAAGAAAAGTGATGCACTTACATGGAAGGATAAGGTAAGTTTTGTTTATTAGCTTATTAAATTATTAATGTTAATACATATCTGTATTCCTATTTAGAAAAATGCTTGGCAAAATATTTGCCTAACATTTAATTCGGGCGGTACTCAAAATCGAACATGGGAACAACTCCGGAGTAAATATGAAGTATTAAAAAAGGAAACAAGACGAGCTGTGACGAAAAGCCGAACCGAAATATTGGGTACCGGCGGAGGCCCATGTGTATCAAACATTATGAATCCGCTATATGAAAAAATTCGATTATTAATTAAGTTAAGTTGTGAAGGAACACCATCATGTTTTGATAGTGATTCTATAGGTAAATAAATTAAAAGAAATAAATTTAAAGATACAAATTTTGTTACCTTAGATATAGAAGCGAATAATGCAATTTGTATAGAACCAGAATTCACAAGTGATGAAGTTCAAACCTGTGCCACTACCCTTATTGTGAGAGGTAAATTTTGTATTATAAGTTAACTATACTTACATGCTCTCTTTAAATTCATATAGACTAATGTAGATACTTACATATTTATAGACTATTTGTTAATAATTTTTAAGTTATAATAAATGTCATCTTTAGTTCCAAATACCCTGGATATTTCAGATGGTGAGATAGTTAGTAATGAAGCAGAAGCCAAAGCCAGTGACAAAGAAGGTGAATAGATATGTTATCACATAACTTAGCATGACATTTCATATTTTAGTTAATAGTTGGAGTACTTATTGTCCAGCTCAATTGAAAACGCCAAAGCATACAGCCCTGCAAGCTGAAAGACCAAGGAAAAGATTACGTCAAAATGTAAATATATCGGCAGCTGGTCAAAAAATGCAGCCTTGGCTGAATGCTAAAACAGAGCTAACTAACCTGAAGCTAAAGCTACTCGACGAAGAATTCAAGTTAAAACAGCAACAAGAGCGAGAACTTCATCAGCAGCGACTTGAACTAAATGTGCAACAAATAGAAATAAACAAATTATTAATAACAAAATTACAACTTGAAATAAAAAATCTCCAAAATTAATGTATTTGACTCTATTATAATAAATTATAATTAAAAATATATATAAAATGTTTATATTCATACAGTTTTTCTTTAAGTTTAAGTATACAAATGAAATAATTATAGTAACGTTGAAAAATATTCTATAAACTCTGCGCGCGCTCCATAATTTCTACCATCTCCATTCTCCACATTACCATACATATTTGGAATATTTTCTTCTTGTCCAACATGCAAAAGATTTTCTTGAAGTGCAGGATCTAGTGGTGGCTCATCTTCACCATTTAAAAGTGCTATATTATGTAACACGGCACAAGATACAACTATAGATTGCACCTGCGAGTAATTTAATTTTATTCCTAACGATAATATGGGAAACCTTCGTTTCCATACTCCATAACTTCTTTCTACAACATTTCTTGTTCGAAGTAGTGCTTCTTGAAATAAATTTTCTTGGGGCAGCAAAGGGTTTGGTAAGGGTGTAATTAAGTATCGTGATAAACCATAACCACTATCACCTAATAATACCTTGTTCTGCATAAGACCTCGTTCAAATTTTGCTCTTATTACAGAAGCGTTAAAAATTGTTTGATCGTGGGTAGATCCAGGCCATCTTGCCACAATATCTAGTATGTGCAAGTTGGCATCACAAATTGTTTAAATATTGAATGAGTAATATCCTTTTCTGTTACGAAAATTTTCTGCATTCTCACCACCTAAAAATTCAGCTTTAATAAGAGGAAAAACCAAATAGTAGCCTATACCTGGTGATTGAATTTTAACATGTGTGCAGTCAATGGTTCCTATCACTCGAGGAAATTTTGCAATTTCATAAAATTTTCTACAAATTTCTTCTACTTTATGTGGGTCCTGCGGAAAGTTAATGTATTCATTCCTAAGACTGGCAATTGCTTCAGACACTTTCCTTACAACTCTACTTGCAGTTGATTTGTGTACACCACAAAAATCTCCAACCACAACAAGCATGCTACCAGTTGCAAAATAGCGGAGTGTTAGCAACAATTGCGTAGTAGAAGACACAGCTACATTTCTATAAAATAGCAATCTACATTTTTGAAATTCATATAAATATAATTACCTATTTGTATGAGGTTCTAATCTTTCTCCAATTTTTGTTAATAATTGTCTTACACTGTCTTTTGTTAAACGAAAACGTATAAAAAATTCGTCTTCATCCCAATGATCCATGTGATTTAATCGTTCTCGAACACGTTTTTCTCTTCTTCTATTTAAGAATAAGTTGGCTAGTAGTTCATTTTCTGAATCACTAGAACTACTAGTGTTATACAAATTAAACATTCTATTCATATTGTAACCACAAAATGAAAATGTAACCAATTTTTAATTATATTATGCACTTTGTGTACTTCTTGCAAGGTTATTACTGTCAGCTATTAGAGCTGTCAATTAAGAATTGTAGAGAAAAGTGTTGCCAACTTACTATTTTTTCACCGACAGCAATCCAGCTGACAAGTACGACTTATAATACAGCTCGGAATCTTATCCGCCTGATAAAGAAATCTGCCGGATAATTGTCGGGTGCATTTATCTGAACATTGTACAATTGGCCCTTACAATAATCATTTATCAACCGAATACGCTAGTATTAAAAGGCATTAACTCCACAAATTGCAATTTTTTGGTTATACATGTCTTATATTTTAAGCGTCGATCTACGATAAGTGATGAAAGGAATTATCTACCGTTACGTATTATACGATAAACTTCGTTGCCTGGATGATGTTCAGCATTAAAAGGAACTATGTCCAGGAGTTAGTTCTCTTTAATCCTCTATGATAATTGGTTAGTGGCACTGCTTAGTGGGGTGTCGATTATTTTGACAGGTGGCAGGTTTATAAAGGTGACATGCCTGTAATAAAGTTTTCTTGTGCTATTAGTGAAAGTTAACTTGTGGTTCTCCGAGATATTATTATTTAGTCGTCATGGAAGAACAAGTTGAAGAAATCTTCGGCAAAGGAAAGAAACGTTCTCGAAGGCCAGAAACTTGGAAACAAAACGTGCGAAAATTCAAGAAGTTTAGAGGTAAAAAACATACTAACTACAAGAGAGAAATTGGGAGAATCAATGTAAAGTATAAATAATTAAGCAATGAACGCACATCATCAATGACGTTTATATGACGTTTTATTGCAATTATAAGAACATAAACTTACTAAAAATTACGGGGCCTGATTTGTAACACGAAAATCTATAATTTTCGAAAATAAACGGTATTAGTGACGCCGTACATTGAAAATTTGTAGTTTCTTTCTAATATTGATATATTTTGCACTAGAGAAACCCATATATTATAAATGGAAAATATATATGAATAGGGAATGTTATTTTTACCATGGTAGTCATCCTGGGTTAACAAACATCGATGTTGCCGGCTTCAATTGGCCGTAAACTGTAATGTAATTCTAACCTGATCAGCAGATCACTGTTTACTTATTTTTCTTGTAGTTTTATTAATCGATTTTGTTGTAGAGTTTTGTTAGTTCTTTTTAGAATTATAATTCAAGATGCCTAGAGCGTTTTTAAGCAAAGTAAAGCACTGATTGCAGCAGCTCTGAAGTATTTTAAAGAGGAGAAAGAAAGAGGCCATCCATTGTTACCAGCTGATGCCGTTATTGAGCGTGTAGCTGTTGCCCTAAACATCAATGTTCATTCTGCGAGCAACATTAATCAAGAAATAGAAAAGGAAGGACAGGTCCGTAGCCCAAAGAAATGTAAATCCAGACGCAAGCCAATAACTGACATTAGCAGAGCCGATGAAGCAGACATACGACATACAATTTATACAATGGTTCAAGCCATAGTATAAGGAAACAAGGTATACCGATTAGAGTTTGAAAACAGGTATTTTTGGCGCAGGTCACGTGTTTTGACATAGCGCGTCATCAAGACGGGCGCCATTGTAACCATTTGAACATCGTGTTTCTCTGTTTACAAAAGTCCGCAAATTTATTTCGTCAGATTTGCTGCTTTTATTTTCCATTTTCAGTGTTAATTTATTCATAAACAATTTAGTGTGTGTTATAGTGTGTTAATTAGGTAATATAATTCAATGTGATGATGAAAGCATAAATTTAATATACTTTTTCCAGATTAGGTATTGTTGCAAGCCACTTGTAGTGTACAAGAATAAGGACAATTTTGTGTACGTAATATAAGGTGAGCATTTGTATGTATTGTATTACCAGCATTACATGTTACACTTGTTGTAGGTAGTCATGGTGCGCTGCAGTGTGTATGGGTGTCAAAATTACAGCGAGAAGAAATGTGATGAAGATATCTGTTACTTCAGCTTTCCTAAAGATAGCTATACAAGTAATCGATGGCTCGAGGCATGTAAGCAAGAGAGAATTAACATAAAGAATGGTATTTAAATATTTTCACGTTGAAATATACATACTTAGCTTACGAATGAATAATTTCAGGTCGGGTATGTTCTGTACATTTCGTAGATGGTTGCTATGATCCATCTTATTTTATTAGAAAGACATATGGATATCCATGTCCAAAAAACCGGTATCTAAAACCAGATGCTATACCAACCGAATATCTGCCAGTGTGTGAGACAAATATGCCAACAACAAGGTAATGCATTAATTATTATTTGGATGTATTTTTGGTATTATAGATTTGGTTGCTACATAGACACTATGAATATATTGAATTGTTATGGTATTACATTCGTAACATGGCTATGAATATTATGTTTGTTATCAGTGAAACTGCAGCATGTAATCCACATAAGAAGGATGACACCCAGTGTACATCAGCAAGCGATATGGAATCCAGTCGTGAGACAACTTTAATATCTACATCTTCACAACAGTATAGGTAATGATTTGTGTTATAATCTACTCCTACATTAGCAAGAAATTATATATTATACCGTAATGGCTATAAATAAATATATTGTGTTTCTCTTTTAGCGCACTATCTGGTTACATCAGTAATACAGATGAAGTATTACAATTAAGAGGAGAAAATTTTTCTTTACTTAAGAGAAATGAGGAATTGACACAAGAGAATGAAGATTTAAATGCTATTTTAAGAAAATATTTCACTACTGGACAAATAGCAGTTATGAAACAAAAAACCAAAAAGAGAATTCGCTGGAACACAGACGACATTTGTGCAGCTATATCTTTACGTTGCGTAAGCCCGAAGGCATATCGATATTTACGAAATATTAAAGAATACCCTCTCCCAGCAGTCTCCACATTATGCAGATGGGTGTCCAATTTCAATGTGGAACCGGGTATGCTAGAGGATGTGTTTCAAATAATGAAACATAAATCACAGGAGTTTACACCGATTCAACGCGTATGCGTTATCTTGTTTGATGAGGTCCATATATCCAACATAATGACTTTTGATAAGAAGCGGCAACAAGTAACTGGACCGCACAAAAACTGTACAAACCGTAATGGTACGTAGCTTATGTGGCCAGTGGAAGCAAGTTGTGTATTACAAATTCGACACGGCAATGAACAAAGACATTCTATTAGAAATTATAGCCAAATTAGAGTCAGTCAATTACACTGTAGCAGCAGTTTGCTCTGATTTAGGCCCATCAAATCGTAATCTATGGAAGCAATTGAATATCGGGATGGATCATGCTAATGTGAATTATATTGAACATCCCACAAGAAGTCATTCAAATATATACTTCTTTGCAGATGCGCCCCACTTGATAAAATTAGTCAGAAATCACTTATTTGATAATGGGTTTAATGTAGACAATAAAGTCATTGATAAAAGCTGCTACAATAAATTATTGCAACTGCAAAGTGGAGAGTTTAAGTTAGCTCCTAAACTAACTATTTCTTATCTGCAAGTAGTGGGGACGCAGCGACAAAAGGTGAAACCAGCTGTCCAGTGTCTTTCCCATTCTGTTGCTATGGCTATGAAATGGTGTGGTGAAATGGGACACATGGAAGAATTAGAATGGGAATGTACATCCAAGATTATTAAACAATTTAATGATTGGTTTGATATATTTAATGTCAGAAATAAGTATGACAAAAAGGGTCATGCATTCGGCATTGACTTGCAGAAACAATTGGAAGTATTAAATGATATGGACAGTTTAGCAAAGAAAATCAAGGTTGGGAAACACAGGACATTGCTACCATTCCAACGAGGAATTCTCCTTAACAACAAATCATTAGTGGGATTGTACAACTATTTAAAGGAACAGTTCCAATTTGAGTATATATTAACTTACCGATTGAACCAAGATATTCTGGAAAGCTTTTTTTCCTATATCAGAGGTATGGGTGGAAGTAATGACCATCCTAGCCCACTGGAGTTTAAACACCGATTACGGTGGTACATCCTGGGGAAGCATTCTGCAAGTGCATTTACTCTAAATACAAATACTGAAGTTGATGTAACAGAAAGTGAGCAGAGCAACTTAGATGATGTTCACAAAAATATTTCTTCCGAAGCATTGCAAAATTTCCCTATCGAGGAAAGTGAGGTACCTGAAAAGGAAGAGGAAGAGGTTCTTTTACAAATTGAAGACTTGCAAAATATTGATGCTGAATCGATAAGTTTGTTAGAAGATTTTGAAAACCAAGAAGAAAATTTGGAAATTGGAAATAAAATTGAGAGTGAAGGGTTAAAGTACATCGCAGGATATGTAGCACATAAATTTAAAAACAAATTTAAATTATATAAAGAAAATGAAACACTCACTACTTCCGGCGACCAAACTGACTGGATAAGCTGCATTTCAAAAGGAGGATTGCTTCACCCAGAAGATAAACTCGTAGAAACAGGTCAACGCATTGTTGAAGTTTTTGATCGGTTTCATGGTAATTCATTATCGAAAGAAATGAATATAATTACAAAAGTGTGCGAGAAGATTGATAGTGATTTGCCTAATGAAGTCGTTACTGCTTTTGTCAGAACATTGACATACATACGACTTCGAGAGTTAAACAGTAAAATTTATAAATTAAAAAAAAATATCACAGTACCTAGTACTTTTCTAAAATATTACTATTTAGTATACATTTAGTTTTAGTAGTCATATTATGTATTGTCGTTTTTACAATCTTCTTACTATTGTAAAATAACTTTAAATAAATGTACAAGCAATTGATTTCGTATTTTTCTGTTCCTGTGTAATGTACTGGTATCGTATATTAAAACAAATTAAAAATGCCTAATATTGAGACGTACACTTGAAATTTTCGTTAAGCACAAACCTTAACAGTCACTGTTAAATGTAATTGTGTGTATATTAATATAATACAGTGACAATCATGTCTGATGTTATTTTCTTTTAAGATAACAGTTATTATAAACAATAAATTAATTATATGTGTTCTGCAAAGAATAGTTACGAACGAAAAGTAAATATCTTCTATTTCCAATCTAATAATACTGCTACAAATGCTACCATACATAAATCATCGATTTACAAAAAAATTAAACAAAAATGCCACGACGCGTTGCGTCAAAAATATTTACGAGCGCAACAATTGAGAACATTTTTGTTTTGACGCACATTTTCAACGACACGGGGATCACATTAACCCATATTGATAATGACAATTTTAAATCGAATTTTAAAGGGGTTACATCCAATTTTTACCGCCGTTATCATTTCACTGTGAAAGGTTGCGTCTTTAATGAACTGGTCGCTTTAGATCTGGATACGCTAGAGCACTTGTTTATCGAAATGGTTACGCTAGGCTTGACATCGCGCGTCATCAGGGATGCGCGTGGGTATACCTTGTTTCCTTATACTATGGTTCAAGCTAAACAGCATATAACGTTAAAGTCAATCTCAACAAATCTTAGGGACAATAATATTTATAGCGGCAGTTTATCTTCTCTAAGCGTTATATTAAAGAGAATCGGTTTTCGCTGGAGAAAGGACAAGCCTAGAATAAGCCTGATGAAATTACCTAACGTTGTACTCGCACGATTTTATTTTTTAGAAACTTATGTTAGAAATATGAGATCTAAGTTTTGGCAATTCGTTTACTTAGATGAAACTTGGGTTTTCGAAAATTGCAGTGTTTCCCGATCATGGCAAGATAACACCAAACATAGTGTGAGAAATATAAAAAGTGAGGGCACACGATATGTTGTATTACACGCAGGAAATCGAGAAGGATTTATTGACGGTGCTTCCCTAATTTTTCTTCGAAAACGAAAGATCTTGACTATCATGGGGAGATGAATCAAACCAATTTCTTGGCCTGGTTTGAGCATCAGTTACTATGCAGATTACAATGCCCTTCTATGATCATATTGGATAATGCTAGTTACCATTCCACGTTAGAAGTAAAAATTCCAAATTCATCTTGGAAAAAAGTTGATATTCAACAGTGGCTACGGGAAAATAACATCCACTTTGAGGAAACTAGTTATAAAAAAAGTTTACTTCAGTTAGTTGCATGTAATAAACCTCCGAAAACATATGTTGCTGACAAACTTGCAGCTAAATATGGACATGTGGTGCTCCGTTCGCCACCATATCACTGCATATTCAATCCCATCGAAAACATTTGGGGATTGGCAAAGACATATTATAATAGACATATAGGACGAGATGGATATGGAATACCATCGAGAAAACTGAAAAGATAATACAAGACAGGTGGCAGAGGGAAGTTGGCTTCGAGCAAAATGATATTCCAGAGCTCGTCGTTTTTTTTATCTTTCGTGAAATGTTTGGTTTCTTATTAAGGTAAGTAAATAAATACTGATTTTATCTTATTAGATAAAAATACCTGTTATTGCGTTCTAGATGGCTTTAAACCTGTTCGAGTTAGCCGATTTGGCCAAAGATCCGGAAGGAATGGTGGTGCGTCTCCAGGAATGGGGTTTGATACCCAAACCTGGGACGTACAAATGCCCACGATGTAAGAATCCGTTAAAATTGGCCAAACGTGGCGACAGGTATGGATATATCTATATAATAATTACAACAGGAGCTCATTGATTAATTGCTTTAGACCTGACAAGTGGATTTGGCAATGCTACCGTACAGTATACCTCCAGAAGCAGAAGCGTAGTTCGTGCGCTACTCGCGTTGGTTTTAGGATGGGTACATTTTTTGCGCGATCAAAACTATCTTTACAACAAATTCTGGGTTTTGTAGATTTGTGGGTTGATTGTGCATCTTTAAGCATAATTCGCAAGCAAATACGAATATCCAAACCAACAGCGGTTGATTGGAGTTCGTTTTGCCGTGAAGTATGCTTAGAGCATTATATAACGAAGCCCACGAAACTATGAGGACCTGACATTGTCGGCGAGATAGACGAATCAAAATTTGGGCGTAGGAAGTACCACCGTGGTCATAGGACAGAGGCCAATGGGTTTTCGGTGGTTACGAAAGGTAAATTAAATAGCCGTAACTTAATAAATCATATACAGCATTCTTTTCTTTATTAGGTGAATCATTCGCTCACCTTTAAGGACCCAGAAACTGGTGCTCATACGAATTCCATTGAGGCTTCTTGGCGAGCTGCAAAGGCGATCATGACGTCGTACGGTCAAATTAACACATATACCTGGGAATTTAGCCAGGTACATGTTTCTTATGATGATTATAGATGCAATGAGTTACAACTCGACCCCACAATCAAATTTTATCGAATGGCGGGCGAGTTGTGTAACCCCGTAGTTGGTCGAGAAACCTCAGAGGAACAATGATCAGACGATGGGGAGGATGTTTGTTAACTTTTTGTTAATTTGTTGCTGTTGCTACGTTATTGGGCGAAGCGTCGGCTACGAAATACACTTCACACTTCCAGACATCGATTACTTGACTGCAAAATGTGATAATTACTTCGAAATTAGTGTTTGTTTTGCTGATTTATTATAAATTTTGTAATTCTAAACTGGTAAAGTGTTCCACAAGTGCTTATAGAAAGAAAATAAACAAAAAAGATTAACTGATATAGGTATATACTGTGTTTCGGCGTTCCGGCGATTATAGCGATGGACGAATCGTGCGGGATCTGTGGAGTGGTCACTCTTCCCGCCGACTATGTTATCTACTGTTCGGGAATATATAAGAAGAAATTTCATCTAAAATGTGCTAACATTTCCAATAAGGATTGGTGAAAAATGCAAGATGGTTTTGCCAAGTTTGCGTAATATACACTGATATGGCAATACAACTGAATGAGTAATTTAATGATTTTAAACGAGTGGTTAGTGAACAGTTATGCGATTTCAAAAATGATTTCGATACGAAGATATCCAGACTTGCACAAACAATAACCAATAAGCAAACTGAAAAAATCGCGGTAAAATCTTATTCTGAAGCAGCTAAAAACGTTGTCATTATTAAACCGAAAGCAAATCAAGATAATAAAACTACAAGAGAGGAAATTCAAAAAAGTATCAAACCAAAATCCTTAGAAGTAGGGATTGTTGGCGTTATGAGTACCAAGAACGGTGGGGTAATAATAGAATGTGCAGATCGGAAAGTTCACAAAAAATTAAAGATGCGGCTGACAAAAAGATCAGAAAGAAATATGATATTAATTGCCAGTATTGGCAAATCCTTCTGTCAAGATAGTAGATATCGAGGATTCCTACTCTGAAAAAGATTTAGAAGAGTTTATTCTAAAACAGAATTCCACATGATGATTTAATTTTAAAAGTAAAAGTATCGAAAAAAATGAAAACAAAGTACATGGCCATTGTAGAGACAGATCCACTAACTCATGAAAGAATGTTAAATAAGAGAAAACTGAATATTGGTTGGTCGATATGTCGTGTTTACGATTATATACAAGTTCATCGTTGTTTTAAGTGCTGGGGATTTGATCACAGGGCAAGTGAATGCTACAAAGAGGGCAAGTGTCTGAAATGTGGATCGAAGGATCACATTAAAGACGATTGTATATCTAGTAAGTGGAAATGTGTAAATTGTATAGAGGCAAACATATCATTGAAATTAGGTTTGGACGTAAATCATTCACCATTCAATACGGATTGCCAATGTCTACTAAGAAAAATTGCGTAAAAGAAGAATTAACACCAACGTAGGATTAGAATAGCAATTAAACACCACGTATGGTGATAAGGACAGTAGGAGTAATTTTAATTTTAGCATAATGTTTCAGAATGTACAAAGTATAAAAAGTAAATTTCTTGAATTAGAAATCATGTTAAGCAAAGAAAATTATGATTTAATCTGTTTTGTAGAACACTGGTTGACAAATGACGAAATAGCTAAATTTCAGGGTTTTCAAATATCTGATATTTCTTGTAGAACTAAATATAGGGGTGGTGTACCTATAATGCATAGAGTGTCGCGTTATTAAAAAAATAACTACTCTTAAGCAATATTGTATTGAAAGGATGTGCGGAGTAGAAGTTGTTTGGGATGGGTTAACATATAAGGTTATTACAATATACAGATCACCGATTCAGTGTAATTTTCAAGAATTCATGTGTAACTTTAGCTTAGTACTAAACAGGTTATGTAAAAATAAGAATTCAAAACTCATTATTTGTGGCGATTTGAACATTGATTGTCTTACGGATTCGAATGAAAGGAATTATCTTTTAAACTTATTAAACTCTTTTCAAATTGAAATTTTAACAGATGGTCCAACTCGTTTTACAGCAAGCAGTAGAACTTCCATTGATTATATTTGTTCAAATGTAAATAGTCAAATGCAATGTAATATAGACCATAACGCTCTATCTGATCGTTCAGCACTGGTACTGCGAATTAAAAGTGACAACATATTAAACAAAAGCGATAAAAGGGAATTTAAACGACATTTCAGCAATAGCAATTACCAAACTGGGCGGACGTGTATATGTGATATAAATAAATATTAAATACATATACATATAAATGTCATACTACAAAATGAGGAAAACATGTACAAGAAATATATATTGAAGTCTCCTGATTCGCAAATTAGTACCGTTGTAAGAAAAATCGCAACGGCAATAGATTAGACAATCTTACACAAAATAACTTTTCCTTTTTAGGTTACAGCTTTTATTATTATTTATTATAGGAATTGCAAATCTACGGTTTATAAAATAGTTAAAGATGATAAAACATCAGGAGGTATCTGACTCGAAACCGTATCCAAAAAGATCATCTTTAATCAGCAAGTTTGACGATGATGTAAAAAACGCAGTTAGAAGAATTGAGGGGTACAATGCAATAAGTGGACATGTCCACTTTTAAGATGAATTGAAATATCTATCCAGACATGTTCATATAGCAATTTTACATCTTCCTGAACAATAAAGGAATATGTATCGGTTATAGGTTTGTATATTTGGGCATATTGGTGGTTGTCTACTTTGATTTCTACAGTGCATAAACTGGACATGTCCGGACTAGTACACTTATTGCACTGTAACCATACTGTAACTGTGACGTGGACACGTTGGAGGGCGTGTTAGTATGTGTTTGTGCGGTAAACATAAAAAATAAGTTTTGAAAGCGAAGAAGATCCTCTTGCTAGCACTCACACAGATAGTGACAGTGATTGCAGACCATCAGAATGCGATAGTTATATTGAAGAGGTAGCAGTGAGGTACATAACCTAGAAGTTATACGTGGGAAAAAAATAAGGAAAGATAAAGAATGGAAGTGTAATCAAAGAAAAGCAAAAAGGGTAGGTGGTGAGCAATATACAAATATTATGGGCAATATTGTCCCAGCAGGATTGTGAACCATTTAAAACAAAACGTGACCCCTCCTGTAGATAAACGTGGCAAACATATTATTAGGCCCAACGAGATCTCCCTGGAAACCAAAAACAACATACGGCAGCACATTCTTTCGTTTCCGCGAATCCCATTATCCCATTATACTTGAAAAGATAATTTAACACGTTATTACCTGTCACCTCTGCTAAATACAACAAAGATGCATGAATTATATTTATAAAAACACGAACCTGAACAATATGTTTTATTGACTGAAAATAAAAAAATAAATCCTAAAGTGAAATACTTTAATATTTACTACTAAACTTTAATATGAGCTTTGGAAAGCCCAAGTCCAACACATGTCAAAAATGCGACAAATTAAAAAAAAGTAGAATGTGCAAATACGAAAGAAGAGAAAGATGCATTGTCTACAAAAAGAAAAATACATGTAGCTAAAGCGGAGACATTTTATGAAATGAACTATAATCTACATGGACGACATAATTATATTTTCAGCTGGTTTAGAAGAGCATATTTCCAACTTGAAAACCGTTTTTCAGAAATTAAGAGAAGCAGGATTGAAAGTTAAGTTACACAAATCAGAGTTTTGCGTAAATCGATAGAATTTCTTAGACATATAGTAACATCAAAAGGTGTTGAATCAAACCCAAAAAAGGTTAGTGCCATTAAAAATTACCCATGACCAAAAACAGCAAGGGAAATAACACACTTCTAGGATTAGTTGGATACTATCGCAAATTTATTAAGAACTCTTGCACACTTAACAAAATCTCTTACGCATTGTTTAAAAAAGGACGTACGTATAGAACATACGAACAAAATCAGATTCATTTTGATTTTCTCGGTATGACGTCACACGGTTCGGGTAAACTTGCGTTTAAAACCGAACATGTATTTGCACGTTTGTGTTGACAGTTCATGGAAAACGTAGAATCACATTTTTATATTCTGAGTATTTACATGTCGCTGCTGAATTATAGTAGGGTAATGGATACAGTTGTTGACATTGTGATAGTGTTGGCGTAAGTTCATAAGCTTTACCAAGTATATTGCTGTAATTGTCACAACACATGGGTTGTTTAACCCGGCGAGCGTGAGGTTGGGTGTAATGCACCCAGCCCCTAATAAATCGCTCGATATTTTTTTAATAAATTGTTGAAATACGTTGTGCGTCTGAGTAGCTGCGTGGAGGGAGGCAAGCAAGCGTTGAATGACTCTGCGTCAGGCGTCCGCCGACCGGCGAGGTATTTAGACGTGATCAAAGTCGGCGTCGGGTGAGTCACACCCACCTTATGCTCCGTGTCATAAATTCGTACAAATACTTTTCCGATTTATTTGTCTTATTTTGATTTTATTTTTGTTATTTCAGACCGAAAATCTATCTAATCTAATAATATATCGTACGAAGAAAACCAAAGAAGGTTATTACGTCTTTTTGACGAAGCTGATTCGGATCCTTCTGGTGATTCTGTAAGTGAAATCGAAATCGACAATATCAGTCAAAGAAGCTGTGAAAGTGAAAGTGTCAGAACAGGAAATAGATTTTCTAGATGATAAAGAAGAAGAGTCCGTTGGATCGAAGGCACGTGAGAGCGATAGTTACCGGCGATATTTGATAGGGAAGAATGACACAAAGTGGCTTAGTGTACCGGAAAGGTCTAATGTACGAACTAGATCGAAAAACATTGTAAGGGAAAAGCAAGGTGTAAAAAATATTGGAAAAAATGAAAAGGCAGCTGTTGAATGTTGGAACTTATTTTTTACCAATGAGATGTTGCAAGAAGTTGTGATTTACACAAACAATAAAATAAAACTGAGGCGAGCAGCGTGTCAAAATATCGACACAAGGAAATATACCATGGCCGATATAACAGTGACAGAAATGAAAGCTTTTATCGGACTATTGTACCTTGCCGAACGTTTCAAGTCAAGTAAGGTAAATTTGAAAGATTTATAGAGAAGTGATGGTTCAGATGTCGTGATTTTTAGAACAACCATGACTCAGAGGTTTCAATTTATTCAAAATTCTGTGCGATTCGATGACAAAAATACTCGTGAAGAACGAAAACAAATTGACAACTTGGCTGCTATTCGTTCTTTCTTTGCAAACTTCGTAAAAAATTGTCAGTCAGCTTATTCCCCATCTGAATACATGACTATCGATGAACAACTTCCAGCATTTCGAGGCCGTTGCAGTTTTCGACAATATATGCCAAACAAACCTAATAAGTACGGGTTGAAAATTTATGCCTTGATTGACGCAAAGTCATTTTACGTTCTGAATCTTGAAATTTACCCCGGAAAAGCAACCATTGGGTTCGTTTGCTCTCAGCAATAAAGCCTTTGATGTTGTAGACAGACTTGTAGCTCCAATTTTTAAAACCAATCGCAATGTAACCTTTGATAATTGGTTTACTAGTTATTCGTTGACTCGAGATTCCGGAAGTTGCTGGAAACACGTAATCGAGAAACTCCCAGTACATTATTTGGATTTCAAAAGGATATATCTTTAGTGTGCTATATGCCAAAGAAAAACAAAGTGGTCTTGTTGATGTCAACATTACATCATGATGATAAAATTGATAGTGCAAATTTAGATAAGAAAAAGCCAGAAATGATTACCTTTTACAACAAGACTGAGGGAGGTGTTGATGTTGTGGATGAGCTGTGTAGCAACTATGATGTTGCACGTAGTACAAAACGCTGGCCGATGGTGATTTTTTATGTAGTACTAAATATGGCTGGTATAAACAGCAACATTATATATGTCAATAATAACTCCTCCTTATTACGCCGAGATTTTTTTCGAGATTTGGGACTAGGATTGGTTTCAGAGCACTTACAAAAAAGGAGAGACAATCAGTATTTACCCAAAGAACTTCGTAAAAGAATCCAAGATCATGCCGGTAAATCCGCAGAAGAACCCCAAATAAAGTAGCTAGACCTATGAGGAGATGTGAAATATGTCTTACTAAAAAAAATTGCAAAACCAAATATGTTTGCTATATGTGCAATCCTTACTTATGTATGGAACATGCTGTTTTCACATGTGAAAATTGCACCAGATCTCAAGATGACTAACAAGTAAAGTCGGGATAGTTATATGATTTTAGAATTGATTTAATTTGTTTTTTAATTTGTTGTGTTTAAAGAAAAAAATATTTTTGTTTTTTTTTAATATTTTAATGATATATAAAAAGTTACAACGTGCCTTAATTGAAGCTGAAAGCGTTACATTGGTTACTTTAATGAATAAATATTTTAAAAATGTAAAATGTTTTTATTTTATCCTCCAATTTTACCAAATAATAACAATAGATTAAAAAAATTCATAAAAATCAAAATTATCGTGGTAAAGGATTTCTTCAACCATATGGGTTTGTCACACCCAACTCACCCTCCGTGCTACAAATTTTAACCTTACGCACGCCGCGTTAAAAAAAACAGTTCTGACACCAGGTCAGCTTTTATTTGTGTACTCCGTAACACTTCTAAGTTACAATATAATGTAATTATTCTAACACATTTTAGAATAAATATATAATTGAATTATGATTTGATAGATAAACGCGCAGAGTAACACCTTACGCACGAGTCCGAATTATTATTACTTTAAAGAGTACAAGCGTGTATACTTTTATAGCATTTAAAAATACTGACTAAGGTCTCTGCCTTACTTGTGTACTTTACTAATACTCAAGGGTTACAACAATGTACTTATCTGACAGTGATATTTTTTTATATTGAATAATAATCATTTGATGGTACAATATTGAATTAGGCAATTAACATTTAAGTATTCTTAAGTTTAACCTTAATTTTTGTTTCGAATATTGCTAATTTTGGGGGTGCTTTTTATTAAATCTCTCAATTTTAGCATGCCGACTGATGTACAGACAAAGAAAATCGAGGTTATCAAAAATAGCACCTTTAAATTCTCTAAACAGCAGTGAGAGCAGGCCAATTGCGTGTTCGTATTCATAAAATGGTAGCACGCCAAATTCGAATACGTAAGTCGCAAGTTGTCCTCGGAGACGCAAACTGAATACTTTGGGTTTTGTTTTCCGTCTTTCTTTAATCCATTAGATGGGTGAGAGAAACATTCTAAAAGAATTATACATGGAATATTGCAGAGTGCGCCAAGATCCAAAATTTAAACTGTTTGTCAGTTATTACCACGTTACCCACATGTATTAAGTAGGCGTAAGTGTAGCTACTTATACAGGGTGCGGCAAAGGAACCTGACGTTTTTATAATGAATAGTACAAAGCCGTTATAGTACGTAGAACAGCGGTTACAGTGGGAATGACATCGGTAGTAGATGCCATTTTAGTAGTCATGGAGCTGTGGACGAGTGAACATCGCGCATTCGTTCTCGAGGCGTATTTTAAAAATCACGACTCGGTTGTCAGTACACAACGTTTATTTCGTGCGCGCTTCAATATTGGACGTCACGGTTCTGTTCCATGCCGTAACACAATTAAGTTATGGGTTGAAAATTTTCGTCGATCTGCATCAGCAATGAAAGATAAGCCACCAGGAATGCGTCGAACAGTTCGGACTCCAGCAAATATTGAGAGGGTGCGAACAGCGGTTCAGCGAAGTCCACGTCGTTCAGCAAGGCGACAAGCAATAACTCTAGGACTTTCCGAAAGTACAGTACGGCGTATTTTGCATAAGGATTTACATTATCACCCTTACAAATTAGTAATTGTTCAAGAACTGACAGCTGAAGACTTTTTAAACCGTTTGAATTGTTGCAATCAACTTCTGGAACTTTTTGGTGAAAATGATTTAGGTGGCTTAATTATGTCTGATGAGGCGCATTTCGAGTTATCAGGTTACGTAAATAAGCAGAATTTTCGCTACTGGTGTTCAGAAAATCCCAGAGAACTCCATCAACGACCGCTTCATAGTCGCAAGGTTACTGTTTGGTGCGGAGTGGGGCGATTCGGTATAATTGGCCCCTATTTTTTTGAGGACGATGCAGGAAATCATGTCACAGTCAATTCGCAACGTTATGTGGAAATGTTAAACACATTTTAGAACCAGAGCTTCGTCGACGGAACATCGATTTAAATACTGTATGGTTCAAACAAGATGGCGCCACAGCGCATACAGCACGAGCGTCAATGGCTCGACTGCGAGAAATGTTTCCGAGAAAAGTCATTTCGCGGAATGGAGATGTTCCTTGGCCGGCAAGGTCTCCCGACCTCACGGCTTGTGACTATTGGTTATGGGGTTATCTTAAGAGTAAGGTGTATTTAACGAGACCAAGGACCATTGAAGAATTGAAAGAAAACATTCGCAATGAAATTACCGCAATTCCGATGGGTACGCTACAACGCGTAATGGGGAATTTGCGAAACCGTTTGGAACAGTGTGTCCGTAGTGAAGGACGTCATTTGAGCGAAATTATTTTCCATAAATAAAATGGCATGTTATATACTTTCGAATACTTGTATGTGAAAATAAACATATTGGAAAATACATTTGTAGTTACACATTAAAACTCGTCAGGTTCCTTTGACGCACCTGTATTTTACTTATCTAGTCCTTAGCAGTCCTTGGTCATTTCTGCTTTACATTTGTAAAAGTCTCGTGTTAAGAGAAAAATAAAGGAAATATTAATTAAAGTGAAGGTAAGTAAATGCATTATAATCTAATTTAATAAAAATACCGAAAAGTAATAGACTTCTGCGAACAACATCCCATTTTACTGACAAGAAAACATGTTACCGCCAATGGACGATAAGAAACCAAAAAATTATGGGCCGAATTGACAATAAAATTAAATAGTATGGGATATGGATTCAAATCAACACAATGGCAGAAGGTACTAGCCGATTATAAGATAAGAGTAAAAAGCAAAGGCGCTGTTAGAGCCTCACTTAGAATATAGTTTATTTTAATATTAATAGTATCAATATATAATCTATCTGTATAAGTATAATATTTAAACGCAACGCATACTATTTACTGTTACTCATTCACATCAAATCTCACAACCATAGTTAGATAAGACATATTTTTTTAACCTTTGACTTGTACTTCGTTTCCCCATTATGAGCATGATTATATAAAATGTATCCCGAACGTAGAATAAGCAGTAGTTGAATGATGTACAGTAAACAGTACGGGTAGAACTGTTAAGTGTAGAGTAATAATAAAACACATACCATAGTAAGTTGTATCTTTCTTATTGGAACACGACACAATTTTGGCGACGAGGACGGGATCTTCTTGAGAACAGTATAGAAGCTGAGGAAGACAGAAACTTTTCCAAGTAAGTGCATCTTTTCGAATATTGTTGTTGCTGTGTGATTACCTATTGTACTCTAAAAAATGACAGACCCAATACCCTCTACATCTAAAACCACTACTGAACATTTTACCATGAACTTCCTTTGTAAATTAATTCCCCGCGAATTCACCGGTAATAGATATGAAATCGGACAATTTGTAGCAGATTGCAATAATGCAACGACTTAGCATCACCGAGCCAGAAAACACCATTACTATATTATATTTTAGCAAAAATTTCTGGTCGAGCTAAGGAACAACTTGCACAGCAATCTTTTACAAATTGGGACTCTTTAAAAACTAAACTTAAAGATTTATATCAGGATAAGAAATATTACTCGCAAGTCATGGAAGAGTTAAGTAATAGTAAACAAGGTATAAGAGAAAATGTAAATGACTTCTTTCAAAGATTAGAAAAATTAAATTCTCGCGCACTTGCTGCCGTAAAGCTTAGTACTGTTGATGATCACATATTGCCAGGTAAAATAAATGCAATAAATGAAATTACATTAAATCGATTTATTTACCATTCAAACCCAGAAATTTCACAAATGCTACGTTGGAAAGATTTTACTGATCTAAATTCCGCTTTCACAGCTGCTGTGGCAGAAGAACGGGCATTAAATATCAATAAGCAGTCAAAATTGTGTGAGATTTGTAAACGCAATAATCACCGCACAAACGAATGTAGATTTCAAAGGACGAAAGAAAAATCTAGTAAGCCAATAAATCTAGTCAGAAACGATAAAAGTACAATTAATTCTTCCCAAATTAAATCATGTAAATACTGTAAAAAACAAGGGCATACAATAGAAACATGCTTCAGATTACAAGCTAAACAAAAATTTAAAGGACAAACTAATGTTAATGTAAATTAAAGTTCAGAACCTAAAACTGTTAATTTCAACTCCCAACAATCCGCAATGAAGAACACCACATTGCCGGATCAGATTGCTCAGCTATCGGTGTTCGAAAATTAAAAATCTGTTTATCAAACGAAAACCTTCAGTATATAGAAGCTAGTTCCGAAAATTCAAAAGCTTTCGACAGGAAATTTAAATTCTTAATAGACACTGGGGCAAGCGCATCATTAATTAAGGCTAATAAACTTATTCAAGAAACACATTTTAATGTAAGGGATCATCTTTCGTTATATGGGCTTTGTCAGAATAATTCTGTACAAACCGTAGGTAGTTGTTCAATTCCATTAAAACTTCAAAATCAAACACTTTTTGTGAAATTCCATATCCTAAACGAAGCAACAAACGTTCCTTTTGACGGCTTGTTAGGACGAGACTTTTTACAAAAAGAAGAAGCAAAAATTGATTACCAAAATCAATCTATTCAGTTAAAATCGTTATCTACTCCAATTAAGATGTACACCGAAGGGACCAGTAATAAGAATGACATTAGATCTCTTAAAGAAACTGAAGTATACACCTTAAAGGCTAGAACGGAAACATTAATAGAAATTAACATAAAAAACCCAGAGATAAAGGAAGGAATTATTCCGGAAATAGAATTAGAACGAGGTGTTTACTTATACCGAGCTATAGTTAAAGTAAGTTCAAACGATAAAGCATATGCAACCATTCTAAACACTAGAATAATTGATCAACATATTGAGACTATTTGTGTACAACTAGAACCAATACCGCAAAATACAAAGATCTTAAATTTTAGAGCTGAAAACCAACATAATAGTGCGATTAACCGTACGGAAGTTGTAACTCAAAATTTAAGACTAGATCATCTCAATTCCGAAGAAAAAGCAAGTATCGTAGATGTATGCAGTTCCTACAACGATATATTCTTTTTGCCGGATGACTACTTAACAAGTACATCTGCAATCGAACATGAAATTAAAATCACGGATCCTACACCAATTTTTACACGATCATACCGACTTCCAGAAATTCATAAAAATGAAGTAGATAACCAAGTAAAGAAAATGCTTAAGCAGAACATTATTCAACCTTCAGTCTCCCCATGATCGTCACCATTATGGGTAGTACCAAAAAAAATTGACGCTTCAGGTTCAAAGAAATGGAGTACGTAGATTACCGTAAATTAAAGGAAGTTACCGTTGGTGATGTTTTTCCGTTACCAAACATTGACGAAATACTTGATCAGTTAGGGCATTCACTTTATTTTACAACCTTAGACTTAGCATCAGGTTATCACCAAATCCCAATGAAACATACAGACAAGGAGAAAACTGCTTTTTCAACACCATCAGGTCATTTTGAATTCAATCGCATGCCATTTGGATTAAAAAACGCGCCGTCTGTTTTCCAAAGATTGATGAACTCTGTTTTGTCAGGATTACAAGGAATACAATGTTTCGTCTATTTAGATGACATAGTAATATATGCTTCAAGCTTAGACCAACACACTGCCAAACTTAAAACAATATTTGATCGTTTACGAATTAACAATCTTAAATTGCAACTGGACAAATGTGAATTTTTACGTCGCGAAGTTTCTTATTTAGGCCATGTTATTTCTCACAACGGAGTAAAACCAAACCCTGATAAAATTCAAGCCATACACAATTTCCCGATTCCTAAGGATAAAAAGGCTATTAAACAGTTCCTAGGACTTGTAGGTTATTATAGGAAGTTTATTCTAAATTTTGCAGAAATCGCTAAACCACTCACATTACTTCTTAAATTGGATACACCTTTCATATGGACACAAAAAAAACAAGATTCTTTTGATAAGTTTAGATCTATATTAATGAATGAACGACTGTTACGTTACCCAGATTTCAGTAAAGAATTCATACTAATAACCGACGCTTCAAACTTTGCTATCGGTTCTGTTTTGTGTCAAGGTGAAGTAGGTAAAGATCCACCAATTGCGTACGCTTCACGAACATTGAATAGAGCAGAAATAAACTATAGTACTACAGAGAAAGAGTTACTTTCAATAGTATGGAGTGTAAGGCATTTCAGGCCGTACTTGTACGGGAGAAAGTTCAAGATTGTAACAGATCATAAACCCCTAATTTGGTTATTTAATTGTAAAGATCCAGGCAGTCGTTTAATCCGCTGGAGACTTAAACTATCCGAATGTGACTATGAAATCGTGTATAAACCAGGCAAGCAAAATTCAAACGCAGACGCATTAAGTAGAATTGAATATCCAGTATCAGATGAACAAAAACCAGAACAAATTCACATAAATATAACCAGAAAAGACGAAAACTTTGAAAATTTTATACGTTTTCACTACGAAACTAGAGACATTCCAAGGGTAGAAGAAACGCCTTGCGAACAGTTTAAATTTTTTCCAAACGTGTAGTTCTACTCTAAGGATTTAGATGAATCTAACTTATATTGTCAGTCACTACGCGATCTATATGATTTAAGTAAGACAAGTGAATCACGTGACATGTATTCCCACCTAAAGTTTTCTCATAACGACAAAATAACATATGTTTGCATCTCTAAACAATTCCATTTCGACAAACTTGAATATAAGGATATTTTTTACTCGCTTCGAAATATAAGAACAGAATTAACAAGACAATCTCACTCAAACCAAATCTACATACATGACGTTACCATACAAAATAAAAATATAAAAAAGGCAATGTTTTGTGAAATTATTCACTATATATTCAAAGATATTAGATTAACGCCAATACTACTTGTGAAAGGAAGAATAATACCAAGGTCAAAGGATGAAATTTTACGAATAATGCAAGATAACCATGATTCCAAACTAGCAGGACATTCTGGCTTCCACAGAACATACAAGAGAATTAAGGAAAATTATAAATGGGAATCCATGAAAAAGGATATAAAAAACTATATACGAAAATGTCCTTCATATCAAATAAATAAAACAAACCTTAGACCATCAAAGGCTCCCATGGAAATAACATCTACTGCAAATAAACCCTTTGAAAGGTTAGCTATCGATATAGTTGGACCCTTACCTATTACCGCAAATAATAATCGTTTCATTTTAACTATGCAAGATGATCTTAGCAAATTTTCTTATGCAGTGCCAATATCTAACCACGAATCATTAACAATTGCCACAGAGTTATCCAAATTTATCACGCTTTTTGGCATACCTAAAACCATATTATCAGATCAAGGAACAGATTTTACTTCAAAATTAATAAAGGAACTCATGAAATTATTTCAAACCAAACATTTATTATCCTCTCCATATCACCCACAAACAAATGGAACACTTGAAAGATCACACTTAACTTTAAAGGAATATCTGAAACACTACATAAATAAAAATCAATCAAATTGGGACGAATTCATACCTTTCGCTATGTTTTCTTATAATACCCATGTCCACGCTTCCGCTGGATTTTCCCCTTACGAAATACTATTTGGAGATAAAGCATTCCTACCAAACAGTATAACTCAAGAACCTAGTTTAAACTATAACTACGACGATTACATAATAAATCTAAAACAAAAACTAAATTACACTCAACAAATGGCAAGAACAAATTTAATAAACGCAAAACATAAGTCTAAAACATACTACGATAACAAGATCGTTCAACATGAGTATAAAATAAACGATTTCGTTTATATACTAAACAAGGCCGTCAGCCCAGGTAAAAGTAAAAAACTTAGTCCAACATATATTGGTCCTTACCAGATTCATAAAATTAATAAAAATTATGTGCAAGTAAAAAAAGGTAATAAACTTGTCACTTATCATGTTAACTTATTGAAACCCTTTGTTTCAGTTAAGGAACAATGAAGACAAAATCCCTTTTTGCTCAAATCCTTATACTACACTATATTTTGAAACGCATCTTTTGTGAAACAGAAAATTACTCAATTCAAAAATTGAATAATAATACAAGAATATATTATGAACATCTTGGCAATGGTTCGATATCAAGTTCAAAATTTGTACTATTACCTCACCTAAATGTATCGGTTATCGATAGAAAATACCAGTAATTATCTCGATTCTATACGCAATCCCTAAACCTATGTACGCACCAAGGTACTTCAAGTGATAACAATCATGTGATATTCTACTGCAGCAATTCTCTTTCGTTATTATTATTAACAAAATCAAAGAAAAATTAGGAACCACGAATCATTTGGTCAATACAAATGTAACACGTTCTAGACGCAGTATCTTTGACGGTGTGTCTTACGGTGCTAAATGGCTTTTTGGCATTCCAGACGTCAACGATGCTAAATTTTACGAAACTTCAATCGAAACTTTATTAAAAGATAATCGAGAAGTCCAAATTCTAATGAAACAACAAATAGGCGTAGTAGCAAATACCATATCAAACTTTAACTCCTCAATCCAAAGACTGAAACTTAACGAAGATAAATTAAATCATAATATACATCTTTTTAATAATTTTTCTACTCAGACAACCACTGTCTTAAATAGTATTCGTTTAAAGGAATTGATTTCCGAACAAGTAATTCTATTAATACAATTAGCAAGCGAATTAACAGGTCTTGATTTATTAATGAATGCAGTAACTTTAGCCAGGCATAATATATTACATCCACATGTAATATCCCCCTTAAATTTAATGAATGAATTGCAATATATAGTATTGAAGGATGGTCATCGTTTACCTCTTCCTGTTACATATTCAAATATTCATAAATATTTTGATATTAGTAAATTAGATGTTTTTTATATAAACCGAAACATAATCTTCGCAATTAAAATTCCAATAATAGACAGTATCGAGTATAAAGTTTACAAATTATTACCACTTCCTATTCCTCATAATTTACCTCACGTCTATTCCTTTATTGACCCAAGCTCAAGATATCTTATAATGAGTACAACCATGGTATAGTACGCACAATTGCAAGATTTGAGTCGATGTACGAAAATCACACCACAAGATTTCATCTGCTATCATGTCACCACGACGAGAACAATGGAACGACCCATTTGCGAAACCCAACTTTTAACATCAAGGCTTCATCAAATTCCTCAACTTTGTAAAATAAAGACTTTCCAAGCAGAAATGGAAGTATGGCATCCCCTTCACGACAACAAATGGATTTTCGTAGTTAGCGAACCAGTAAAACTGACGATTTCATGTCCGCAGGCTCCAATCGAAGACGTAACTGTTGAAAAAACAGGTGAATTAACCTTACGATCTGGATGTAAGTGTTATAGTCCTACAAACGTACTCGAAGCAACGAGAGAAATCTCAACCAACTACCACCACATCATACCTGACTTTAGCATCACCCATGATGACTGTTGCATTATTAAACCTGAAAATGTAACCATGTTACCGATTCAACTAAACCCCATCCAGGTTACAAATATCAATTTGGATGAATTGCGTTGGGCTCGTCACAAACTGAATCAACTGGACGACATTTTGAGAAATCAAATGGAACAAGAAATTCCACAACACACATCATATTGGATTTCGATGGTGTTCTCATTCTTGGCATCTATAATTGGACTCGTGTTGCTGTACAAATTAATAAAATCGTGTCAGTGTTTAGAAATATTGAAGGTAGCACTTTGCTGTAAAAAGAATGCGGAACATTCCGGTTGTTGCAAAATATTCAACACGAATATTAGTGGTGTCCCTGTAACTAGAAGACAACTGGCTCAAATAATTGAAACCGAAGAATCGTCACAAACTCTAGAGGATTTGGAATTACGTCAAATACCCGTGGTCATCCCCCCAACTAGACGCAGATCAACTGTTGGTCCATCCATCGACATGAATTGATCCAGGAGAATCAATCCTAAGGAGGGAGGTGTTAGAGCCTCACTTAGAATATAGTTTATTTTAATATTAATAGTATCAATATATAATCTATCTGTATAAGTATAATATTTAAACGCAACGCATACTATTTACTGTTACTCATTCACATCAAATCTTAATTCTCAAATCTACTAGTACAGTTAAGTAAATGAAATGTTATTGTTCACGTGATTAGTCACCCCAAAATTCTCGCAACCATAGTTAGATAAGACTTATTTTTTTAACCTTTGACTTGTACTTTGTTTCCCCATTATGAGCATGATTATATAAAATGTACCCCGAACGTAGAATAAGCAGTAGTTGAATGATGTACAGTAAACAGTACGGGTAGAACTGTTAAGTGTAGAGTAATAATAAAACACATACCATAGTAAGTTGTATCTTTCTTATCGGAACACGACAGCGCTCAGGCAGTGAAAAATGTAGAAAAAACAGGTGGGGGATCAGAATCCGAAATGGATGGTTTAGACATCGATGAATGTCGTATATTGGGGTTTTTAAGTCTCTCATCATACAGAGGAGACGATGCAGTAGAAGTCTGTCTAAAGCGAAAAAAGGTAGTTACTGCATAATATACTTTACATAAAACCAACTTAATTATTTTATTTCAGATTGAACCTTCTGTACGCATATCAACTGTTGTTACTAAACCATTCACCTCCACTACAATAGACCATGACTATTTAGTGAACACTAACAATTATATTTTCGACATAGTTAACAATTCTTTATCTCTCAATTTCCGAAGAAATAGAGCTGCCTACGGAAGAGTCTGAGGTAGCACCACCTTTACATTCCAATAATCGGATACTACAAGATACTATAAATACTCCCAATAAAAATCAGTCAATAATTAACAAAACACCTACTTCTAAACGGTTTTTCAAGAAAAGTAGATTCGAAGAATGCATGGAAGAAATGAATAAAGAATTGCTAACTGTGTTAAAACAAATAAATGAAAATATGGCAGACATAAATGATTCTTTGAAAAGCCCAGCACATTCTGTAGGGAAGAAATAGTTGACACTATATAGCTGTATACAATACAGGTAATTTCTTTATATATGTACAGTGCCCGTACTATATTATGTCTCCCCCTTGCGCCGACTAAATATCGATACTATCTTCTACACGCTAGGCCGAGTACTTCGGTTTAGCTCGGATTCACGGGTAGAAGAAGAGCCAGGGAAGGACATTATATAGGTTCGCAAAGTAATTCCGAAACTAATCAGAGCGACCAGAGCCAAAGGAAACTGTTAAATATTTTTACAACTTCTTGTAATGTATGAAGGGAATACTGAAGTATTTTTTTTCCTGTAATTTATCAAAAGAATAATATAATATCGACAATCCAATAGTTCTTGTGCTGATGCTACATCTTAATTTTTATTACAGATGAGACAAGTTCAGGGATGGATTTCTCGACCTAGACGTCGAAAGACCCTTACAGAACGGGAAGAAGGCCTACTCTTAGTAGGGAGGATGTAAATAGGATAGTAGAATATTGTACTCAAAAACTATTTACAACTTCAACGGAGATAAAAGAGCAGTTGCAGTTACAAAGATATTCAAATTCAACAATAATTAAGGTACTCCACAGAAATGGAATCCACTGCAGAAGACCGGCGAAAAAAGTGGAATTAACAGCTGAACACGCAACTGCTCTTATTAATTTTGCCGAAGAAAATGTACATCGGAACTGGAATGATGTGGTGGTTTTTTGTGATGAGAAAGTTTTCTCCACATCGGACGATATGACGCGAGTACTTTGGCGCCGAAACAACACAAGATACGAACCCGAAAACGTTCAGCCGGTAAGATCTGGTCGAATTAGTTGTGATTTTTAGGAGTGGATGTATGCTAGTGGACCCGGAGAAATTGTCGAAATAACAGGAAAGCTAACTGGAGAAGAATAAAGGGACACATTGGAGGGTATATTTCTACCATCTGTTCGTGTTTTTCTTCCAGGCGATCCCATTTACTTAGTACAAGACAATAGTCTAATTCACACATCCAGACCGGTGAGGAACTGGTTCTACAATAACCCAGAAGTGATAACCATACAATGGCCAAGTAAATCACCAGATTTAAACCCTATAGAAAATTTGTGGTCTTTGATGGTGCGCAAATTTGGTGATATGCAAAACATCAGAACACTTAATAACCTCGTACGAAACGTGAACGGTGTGTGGGAAAATTTGCGAGGTGACACGTATTGTCAAAGACTAGCTGATTCGAAGCCGAATAGACTAAGAGCGTGTATACAAAATCGGGGTCATTACATCAACCAAAATGAATTTCTATTATTTTGAATCGTTTTGTTTTATTTTATCCTTGTGGGTTTTGTTTTCATACATATATTTTTTTATTTAGTTAACAATTTCTTTATTTTTATAGGCTCACTAACAATGTGTTGTTTGTTTATTTAGAATTTCTTATTTATTTAGAGTTTGTTATTTATTTAGGATTTGTTATTTATTTAGAGTTTGTTATTTGTTTAGAATTTCTTATTTATTTAGAATTTGTTACTTATTTAGAGTTTATTTATTTAGAGTTTGATATTTACAGTAGAGTCCCGCTCGAGTGAACTCTCGCTGTAGTGAACTACCCGAAATAGTGAACACCGAAAAATTTACATTGGGATCCGATTTAGTGAACAGGGGAAACCCCGGTAGAGTGAATTTCTTTTTTTGGTAGTTCGGTAATACCCTAAATATGTATTATAGGAAGCGCATCACCACGAATGATCGTAAATTGGTTTAGTACATTCTTCTATTCGATTTGTATGAGCTCGGTGTGTTTGAGCGCTCCATTAAAAAACTCAGGGCAGTGATATATGGTGCGTCGTGTTATGAGAAGTGTTATTATTATGTATGTAATAAGAGTTTAAAATAATGTCGAATAATAGGAAACATTTAAAACTGAGCGAGAAATTAGAGATATTGGAAAGCTTAAGTAAAGGTAAATGTGTAACCAACAAAGAATAACTTTTTTGGCCTGTGCAAACGTGTCCGGAACACACAATTAAAACCTTTAATAATAGGAAAATCAAAGAAACCCCGATCATTTCGAAATTTTAGCTGTCCAGTACATTACAAGCATTCTAAGGCAGCATGGATGACCACGACCATTTTTAAAGAATGGTTTCATGAAATGTTTGTTCCAGAGGTAAACAAATTTACTTATTTATAATTAGATCATAACACTTCATTTTACTTTTTAGGATGCTGACATTGATGAATGGAATAAGGACATATTACAAGAAGCCACTGAGGTAAATGTTATTGATAAAAGTGATTCGGAAGAGGACGATAACAGTCATTTGTTAATGTGTAATATCACCAATGACGACAAATTAATTTCGACAAATCATGCTCTTAAATCTGTTAATGATCTTATTCAGTGGGTGGAAGAAAATGAGGAGAATGTTGAATTTTCACAGTTACTAACTCTGCATAGTTTAAAAAGTAAATTAATTGAAATTAAAGTAAAGAAAAGGTTAGAACAATCAAAAATAACTACGTATTTTAAACCAAAATTATAAGTTAATAAGTTTTTAATATAAAAATGTCGCGTATTATTATTGCCAAATTATATTATTACTTATTATAGTAAAAGTAAGATTATTAAATAAAGTTTGATTGCATATATGTATTTGTATTTGATTTTTTAATAAACCTCTATTTAGTGAACAATCCGATTTAGTGAACAGGGTCTTGGCTAATAATGTTCACTCTAACGGGACTCTACTGTATTTAAAATTTATTTTGAATTTGTTATTTGTTTAGAGGTTGCCATTTATTTAGAAT
This sequence comes from Dynastes maya, assembly GCA_029619315.2. Classification (NCBI taxonomy): domain Eukaryota; kingdom Metazoa; phylum Arthropoda; class Insecta; order Coleoptera; family Scarabaeidae; genus Dynastes; species Dynastes maya. The sequence goes on from JAROYE020000001.1 coordinate 49,543,813, forward strand.
TTATTTATTTAGAGTTCGTTATTTACTTATGTGGAATTTGTTTATTTATTTAGAATTTTGTTTTTAATTAAAATCAAGTTTATCAGACATTTAAATACATTAGTTTTTAATTTATGTCTACCTACATATTTATTACACCTCCTCCTCGGCTTCCTTTCATGCCATAAAATTGATACATATTTACATAGCAATATCTATTAAGGCTATATATACATCTCTGAGCTAAAATTTGTTTGTGTACATTTGTGACCTAGACACATAATTACATTAGTTTTATCCCTAAGCAGCGGTATCCCGTGTTCTACTTCCCTGTCTTGCACATACATACACTACCGGTCATTGAAGTTAGGATAACTACTGAATTATTGCAAACGTAAATAAAACAAACAATTAAGAAGAAGAAAGAACAAAAAATAAAACAAAATATTCTCATTAAAATATCTTTTGCCATTAAAATAGCCTCCTTTGGTTTGTAACACTCCTTGGACCTCGTGGGATGCGTTCTGTAACTTTCGTTAGAGTTTCTCTGGAAACGGTCCATTCAGTTTGGAGAAGTCGCCACAAGTTGAACAAACTTTTCGTATTCGTCTGTCAAGCTCATCCCACAGTAATACGATGGGGTTCAAATGTGGATTTGAGACGTTAGAAAATCTGACAGATTTGTGCTTTATGTTTGGGGTTGCGCTTCTAGTATTCAACTATAATTTTTTTTCGCATAATACCGTTGATTTTTATTAGATCCCCGGTCCCGCACTACTAAAACAACCCCAAACCATTACTAAACCGCATTTTACTGTATTTTGTCTTTCGTTCTATAGTTATAGGCTTTCCTTTCGGCATTTTAAAAATATTACTTCCACAAGAGCTGTAAGCGAACATCCGTATCTGATTCACAGCGGATATGATAAGAATTACTCTCTATTATAATCGGAGACACACACGCAGCTACATTTGACGACCTCCGAGACCCCCTTCCCCTTTTGTAAATATGTAAACAGTATCAGTTCTAATGATTTTATTACCCGCAAACATGTGTGCAATGTATTGCTTCGATTACATCAGGAAAATGAAATTTTTCCATGAACCCTTGCTTTACTTGTAATTTTGATGCATTTGATTGAGGAAACACAATCACTTAATCTCTCAACAATCAAATTTACTACCTCATTTATTGCTTTCGATACTGTTGTTTGTCCCACAGCTTTTAGTCGAAAATGTCCTAGACCCCTTTGACACGAACCTGTGGCAAGAAAGCACAGACTAGCCAATATTCTTGACTGGGATTCTACTGCATTGGGATGCCCAGAGTAATCCATATGTGACACAAGTTGACTGAGTAAGTATTGCAGCATTTCTTTAGTTAATCTATAAAGACTAGTAAATTCTTCACTTGGCAGTGAAAAAGCACCACTTTCATATCTTAAGACGCTTCTGTCTGTTTGCTGTCTAATTTGCTGCTGATGCTCCTCTTCAACGATATATCGAACTGCAATATAGTTGTAATAGGGAAACATTATTAGTTCTATAGATTTTTTCAACAAAATTCGAGTACTACTCTATCTATAACTATAAACTGAAAAACATCAACGATGGGTTTTAATTATCTGCTTATATGGAGCGCCAACATCCACACACGTAATTCCCAATAAGCTCACGAAAAATCCCTACCTTTAGGAAATGTTTTTTGAGAACACTACTCAGTTTTCGTAAATTCCGGAATCTCTCGAACTAATTTTCGCATTGCGAATTCGCTCTGGCGTGCTACCAACTCAATATTTTTAACTTGCGTTTCGTTTGTCGTATTCGCAATTGACGTGCTCCCCCTACAGTAGTTGACACCGTGTCAATCACAGTCTAAACAGTCATTTATTGGGTTACTATTTCATACCTCCTACTAGCTAACTTATATACTTTAAACGTTGTCAGTATGTATAAGATGTCTATTTTTTGACTTTGCAAGTCAAGCAGTATGAAAACAAGAAAAGTGAACATCTTTTACAAACAAACATGTTATTTTACCTAGGTATTTGAGAAGTTGCCGAAATCTAACGTGATTTAACTTACAATAAGTATTCAGAAAGTGATATAACATTGATTTTAGAAGCAACCCATAGTGGCATGTCCAAGAAAAAGGCATCCAAAACATTTGGAGTGCCCCATCCGACGCCCATCTTTCGATTAAGCAATAAATTTAATAAGGAGGATAAAGAAAATCAACGGAAAGGTTTTCCTCGGTGCGGCGAAAGAATGATGTAATGACTAGCGTAAAAGACATTCCCGTTAAAGTTCCTAGAAAACACCCGTTTAAAAATAACACCCCAGATGACGGATGACATAGGGTCTTCCTTCGGCGCCATCCAGAACTAAGTAGTTGAACACCAGAAGCAGTAACTTCTGCTAGTTCTGCAGTCAGTGAATCGGATATAAGGGATTGGTTTTACGTAATCGAAACATATCTGAAACAATAAGGATATTTTGACATTCTACAAGACTCCTCCCGCGTATTCGACGGTGACGAAACTAACTTTGAATTGTGTCCTAAGAGAAGCAAAGTTCTTGCGGAGAGAGGAAGTACTAACGTATATGAAACAGATCGGGGCCTTGCAAAATCATCTTTAACCGTTGTTTTCTTTTTATGCTGAAGGGGGGACAACACCCCTAATGATTATGTACCCCAGTAAAAGACGTTCTGTAGAAATTGAGGATTATTACCGATGATTGGGATTACGCAGTAAGTGACACTGGATGGATGAAAGTTCCGATATTTTATGAAATTAGAAGTCATATACTTTATCCACAGCTACTGAAAACAAATGTGACATTCTCCATCATTCTTTTTGTTAGTGGGCATACAACACACCTAACCCTTGAAATTAGTAAACGTTGTACTGTATGAAAATAAGACTCATGGAACGTTAAGAAAAAACCGAAAAGGAAACCCAAAAGTGGGTAGTAAACTCTAAATTACGCAGAGAAAGCATTTTCAGAAAAAGGAGAAATTTGATGGTTTTGAAATGGAAGGACAAGCGCGAAGTGCTTATGATATTGACGTTACATGGACCTGCATCTGAACAAATCACAAATAAGGGAAGGAACAAGAAAACCCAAGTTTGGTAGTCGACTATAATAAGAATATGTCCGGTGTGGACAGGAGTGACCAAATGCTGTCTTATGATACTACACCTAGGAAAACTATTAGGTGGTACCTAAAAATATTTTTCCATTTGGTTGATATTTGCTTATGGAATGGTACCTATTTGTATAATAAAGGAAATACCAAAAAAGTGACGTACTTACAGTTCAGAGAGCTAGTAGTACTTGACTACTTTAAAAATTTACTTCCATTTACAGTCAGGCGAAACCTTCAGCATATTATCCCAAAAAAACAGAAAAACGAAGGCGCCGAATTTGTTCCTCAAAAAAGAAGAGAACCTAGACCTTTTTTTGTTTGTGAAAACTGTAAGGACAAAAATGGTCAAGTGATTGGGTTGTGTGTAGACACTTGTTTTCGAGATTATCATGTAGGCAGCCGGTAAATATTTTTTTATGCCGAATTATCAGTTTTTGTGTATTTCTGTGTTCTTATTTTTAGGTTTTGTATTCAAAAGATTTAAAGATTATTTGTATTTTGATATAATTATACTCTAATTTACTTACATTCTGATGTTTTTCTTATGTCTCACATATGAGACATTTAATCTATTATATTGCCGATTATGCAATAGACCAGCGTCTCATATATGAGCCGGATCGATATATCCCCAAGGATTTAATATTTATATTCCATATTATATAAACTAAAAGCAGAAAAGTATTTTTCTTCAATTTTTGTCAATCTATGCATGGTCTAGGAGGACGAAACTTAAATACCCCCCCTGGTAGCGAACGTGTTAAGTAGATACCTTCGAACAAACTTTGTCAATTAAACGATTAGCGGATCCCAAAACTATTGATCTTAGGAAGAAACTAAAAACTACTGAACTGCCTGACTTTGAGTTGAGGAATGGGTTAGTATATAGAATGAATAAAAATGACCATCACCTTCCTTTCTATGTCCCAAAATCCATGATAGCAAACGTAATCCAAACGTATCACGATAATTACAGGCATGTGGACCCCGAAAAGGCAAGTGAGTTAATACAAAAAACTTAATGGCTCCCAAAGCTTCGTACGCATCACCTACTCCCCTACATATGGTAAACCAGAGGGATATTTACTTAACACACCCAAGGGCAATCAACAATTTGCTACTATACACATTGACCATTAGGGTCCTTTAGAAACCTGGTATAAACAAAAAGCTTGAAGCAAGATTTAATGGGCCTTACTAGGTAGCTAAAGTTCTTCCTAATGACAGATGTACCACATATACCATATCACGGCACCGTGTGGGTATCATATATGCGACCTTGATCAAACAATTAACTTTTGTTAGAATTATTTAGAAACAATTGTGTACTATTCGATAATTTGTGACGCAGTTGATAGACATGTATTGCAAACTTTAGGCCATAATTGTGACTTGAATGGTTATAAGTGTCTCGACCAACCATATCAGCGGGTAACCTGTGAATTTGGGCATAAGCAGTAGAAAGGTCTGTTTAAAGTTGACATTGGTAACTCAGCTGTAACGTCAAAGATACGAGGCGACGAGTAAGATTAATATCAGGGGCGTACAACGTTGACATTGGTGTCAAGTTCCACAACATTGTCAGCAGTTCTATTAACCCTGTGAGTAACAGACAAATATTTGTAGGTCAGTTACATTAATGCAATTACTTGCAACCATCTGCAAATTCTTTGTTTACGATTTATATACGTATATATACAGGTGTTCTATATAAGAACGGAAGGTTTTCTGTTTTCCACTTGGGAGTTAAGGGAGAGAAAGAGCGATGTTAATATAATTCTGACAACCATTAATAAAATTAGTTCCTCTATCGATATTATTTAGGGTAGGCTAAGGCAACTTAATATTTTGTATTTGTATATACCGGGTGTCCGCCTGCAAGGTATACTACTTTGTTTTGCAGCCATTTTGGTAAATATTAGTTTTGACAGTTATATATGTTATGTAGCCATAAGATATTTCATGTAGTCTTACTCATTTCAAATAACAAACACTTTGTGTATCCATAAGATATCTAATTTCAATAAGCAAACAACAAACATATTAATTGTTTCATCCGAAATTGTATTTGCATTTCACATTCTTGTACTTTGACCAAAATGTAAATTCAACAATCTGTTTTCTTGTAAGTAATGTAGATAAGTAACTCCATATAAGAGGAACATGATAACAATATGTGCATTCAAGTGTTACGACGCTCAACGAAAACACAACAGCCTAAAGCTTCATCTTCGATACCTTAAATAAAGTAAGTGACAATAGAACTCTTGTCTTTGCCTTATTTACCCCGTCGACTACTAGACCGCTAGTTTGGAAGAAATTGTTAAGTCCGCTCGACCAGTACAACTTGTACGTTCGTGCAACTTAATTTATATATATATATAATATTCGATAAACCAACGTGTTTTAATCGTTAAAACATTTTATGCAAATCAATCATCGATTACTGTGACGATGAGAAAGTTACGTGTAGTTTTTCGGAGAAATAACGTGCCAACAAAACGCACTATTTATCGTGTAGTGAATGGTTTCGAAGAAAAAAGATTTGTAGCTGATAGGCCCAAATGTGGGCTACAACGTACTGCCGGATCGGCTGAGAACATTGCTGCTGTTCAAGAAAGTGTTCAAAACAATCCACCAACCTCAATTCGGCACCGTGCTCAGGAATTCGGTTTACGAAGAGCAACTTTGGCCACAATTATGCACAAGGATTTGCATTTGTTTCCATTTAAGATTCAATTAACATAAGAGCTTCATCCACAAGACCATTTACGCTGCCGTACATGTGCCAGTAGGATGTTACAGCTTGCCCGTGACAACCCTGATTTTCATGAAAAACTCATAACGAGTGACGAGATGCATTTTCATTTGAATGGATATTTGAATAAACAGAATAGTCGGTTCTGGGCAATGGAAAACCAACACATTATTCATGAGTCACCTTTGCATCCATTAAAAATGTCAGTCTGGTGTGCAATTTGGTCAGGAGAAATCATTGGACCTTACTTCTTTGAGAATGAAAACGGCTTAACGGTAACTGTCACTGGAGAACGATATCGTAACATGATTGAAAACATTAACATGTGGCTCCAACAAGACGGTGCCACATCGCATATAGTTACGATTACAATGGAATTACTGCGAGACGTCTTTCCACAGCAAGTTATCTCAATAAATGGCGATGTCGATTAGCCTCCACGGTCGCCGGATTTGACTGCCCACGACTTTTTTTTGTGGGGATATCTGAAGGGCAAGGTTTATGCAAACAAACCAGAAACCCTTGAGCAACTCAAACAAAATATTCGTGGTAAAATTAATGTAATAACGGTTGAAATGTGTGAAAATATAATGGAAAAATGTGCTCAAAAGAGCTCGCATTTGTGATGCTAACAGAGGCGGACATTTATCTGATATTGTATTCCATACATAATTGCCAACATTAAATAAACTATTTATCGACATTAGATCCATTCTCTTTCATTTAACCAATATTTATAACCAAACAAAGTAGTATACCTTCCAGGCGGACACCCGGTATTTAAGCTAGCTTTACAAACACAATGCCGGAGACAAGATCTCAAACCGTTGCTCCTCAGTCTCCAAACCCTCCAGAACCACAAGTAGACGGTAGCTTTATATGGAGTCTACTAAGTTCAGCTATGGTTTTTGAAGGACGTAATAATTAATACAATTAGGAAGAATTATAATTTTGAGCAAGTGGAACAAGGGAGAATGATAACAAGTATATCGGGTAATGCTTTACCCATATTGGGTAAGTCACTTTTAGAATTCAAATTAGGGGCTAAGAGTATTAAACATAAATTTGTTATTTGCGATGACAATCTGGGTCTGTCAGTAAATGGAGTGTTAGCTGTGGATTTCCTGCGAAAGAGCAAAGTAACGTTATGTTGTAGGAAAAATGTGCTTATATTAGGTAAGAAGAGGATACCTTTAAATACGTGTAAAACACAGGTTGAGAAGAAAGAACAGCTGATTAACTGCATACAATTGAGGGAGAAAATATTGATACCATCACGATGCGAAGTGATTACAAAGGCTGTCCAAAGTTACACATCCAGTGGAACGGTAGTGGTCGATCCTGAAAATGAAACACCAGGATTACTCGTAGTAAAGAATCATATGTTGCCCGAAAGATAGAGAAGTGCCCATACGCTTGATGAATATATCTCAGAAAGCCGTGGATCTGTGCGCTGGTCATATAATCGGAAGGTCAGAAAATGTTGAAGAATTTAAAGAACTCCAAGAAATAGCATCGGTCGAAAATTCAATGAACTAAGACGAGAATAATTTTCAATTAAATCATCTTAGCGAAATAGATCAAGGTAAAGTACGCAAATTCTTACATAGTGTTTCAGCAAAAACAACGCATGTGAAGAGCAACAAATATCGTAAAACATCAGATAATTACTGATAATGTACCACCTATAGCTAAAGCGCCCTACAGAACTCCTTTAACGCAGAGGAAAGTGTTACAGAATCAAATTCAATTCAATTCTATAGTCTGCACCATGTTTGATGGTGGAGAAAAAGGCGACATCTGGAGAAGAATAAAAAATTCGTGTCTGTATCGATTACAGGGGACTAAACGCGATCACCAAACGAGACTTTTACCCCATCCCCAATATACAGGATACTCTTAATCAGTTAGGAGCTACATTATTTACAACTTTAGACTCAGCAAGTGGTTACTGGCAAGTTAAAGTAGATGAAAATGATATCGAAAAAACGGCATTTTCAACGCCCGATGGTCATTACGAATGCCTAAGAATGCTTTTAGGCATAGTTAGTGCACCATCCACACCGCAGAGATTAATTAACGTCGTGATGAGGGGGCTGACAGGTATTTCTTGTTTCATATATTTGTAATTGTTTTTAGTTCGAAAGGAATCGACGATCATTTAGATAGATTGCAAAAGGAAACGAGCTACCTAGGACACATTATTTCAACGAAAGGTGTGCAACCAGATAGCCGTAATCAAAAATTATCCTATCCCACGAACACCGAACGAAATTCGTAGCTTTTTAGGGTTGGTTGGGTTTTATCGAAAGTTTATTAAGAATTTTTCTCACATAGCAACACCTTTAATGGACCTAACAAAAAAGGACCATTCGTTTATATGGACACAGGATTGCCAGCAAGCATTTAAGGTTCTAACGGAAGCCCTAACAGTAGAACTAATTCTCAGCTACCCAAATTTTTCTAAACCATTTACATTAACGACAGATGCCTCAGGCACAGCTTTAGATGCTGCACTTAGTCAGGTAGAGGGAGGATTCGAGTATCCTATAGCTTATGCTGGTAGTTTTAAACGAAACAGAACAAAGGTGGAGTACAACCGAGAGAGAATGTTTAGCTGTTGTATGAGGAATAAAACATTTTAGATATTACCTGTATGGAACAAAATTCAAAGTGATAACCGATCACAAACCCTTAAAGTGGCTGTTTTCATTAAAGGATCCCACATCGAAATTAACTAGATGGGCAATCACGCTGGGAGAATATGATTTCGCAGTCATACACCGACCAGGTTGCGTTTTCCTCTCATGTCCTCCCTCGGACCAAACATCCTCTACCATCGCCAGGGAATTTGTTACTAAAATCATTGTGTGACACGGAGTTCCCCTTCAGCTGTTGACCGACTGCGAAACAAACTTTTTGTCGATAGTATACAAGGAGGTATGTAGTTTACTAAAAATTATGAAATTGCAAACTGCTCCGTACCACCCATCCTGTAATGGGATGATTGAGAGATGGCACCGCACTTTGACGGTTATTTTGTCGCAATGTATCAACTACGCTCAGCGAAACTGGGACGAGTGGGTTCCATATGCATTGATGGCGTATCAAACAGCAACACACAGTGTCACAGGAGAATCACTCCATTTTATGTTGCTTGGGAGAGAAATGAGTTTACCATTCGACGATTTTACGACTCCGAGAAGGATAAGGTACGACGCAGATGACAACTACGCTGCAGAATTACAAGGGAAACTTCAGAGTGTGGGAACACCGAAAGAAAACTCAAAATCACCGCAGAAAGGCAGGAGAGGTACCAACATACCAAAGCAAAAGAAAATGAGAAGTTATCAAGTAATTCCGACGGAGAGGAATGGAGAGAACAACAGATTATACAGAGCGAAGATGATGAAAATACAAGCGTAGGACATCGTTACAATACGAGGAGTAAGGGACCGGCATTAAACTAAATATAAGGTTATGTAGGATAGATACATAAGATGGTTCTGGATTGGCACTCGACATGAGGAAGCAAAAATGGGGGATATACAATTATTGTAATTACCGTATTTTATCTTATTTTGGTGTTAATAATTACTTCATTTCTTCTACCTTACTTTCTTTGTCAGTATTGGATGTCAATTTAGAACAGTACACAAGCACCCTGGACAACAGCTTACAGCAACTGCGGTATGGAGAAGATTTACTTGCCAGGCATACCAATCATAGCAGCAAAGAATGGAACCTGGTGCAGACGGAGAGAAAATAATATCTGAACAAGCACAGAAACTGCAGGACGTTATAATCTCCAACAAGCAGTTACCACTTCAAGAAACAAAAAAGGTTTGCTGAACGGAGAAGGGTACGCACTAAAATTTCTTTTTGGTACATCAGATAGCGGTGATTTAGAAAATATTAATTCTGAAATTGATAACTTAAGTATGAAATTAAACAAAATTTCCCACATTACTGATCCTCAAGTTACAGCTTTAAACGCAACATACAGTATGGCTAAACAGAATCAATATCAGATTAAAGTAATTTTTTCTAATGAAAACAATATTAGAGATAGTATGGAGAAGGTTTTAAATTCGGCAGTAAGAGTAGAATGGGAATTAATTGTAACTGAAGAATTAAGAGCTCCACTTCGAATTATAGATAGTATCTTAGGGAATCGCTAATGCGACTAACTCTAGCGTTAAACGAAGTTAAAATTAATCGCTTGAGTCCATATATACTAGCATCAACAGATTTTAGAAATGTTCTGCTAGAAATTAATACCAAATTAGTAGGTGATTTGATGATGTTGTATCCAGTATCAAGAGAAAATATCAACTTATACTATGAAAGAGCTTTTGTTAAAGTGGCCGCAGTTAATAAGACTTTGAGGTGGTTTGTGGAGATTTCTTTAAGAACACCAAACTGACAGTTCAACGTTTACAGAATAAAAAAGTTACCCTATAATCGTTTAAATTTATTTATTTATGTGGACATGGAAAACGAGTACTTAACAGTTTCAGTGGATGGAACTAGATACCTCGAGCTGGATGCGGAAGATATCGACGCATGTCAAGGCGCAAGATTGAGAATATGTCAACCTTCAAAACCGGTGAGGCTGGATCCAGAGTTAAGCTGTGCCTGTGCGTTATTTACTAGAATTAAAAAGGGAGTCCTCCAACTGTATAACTTTAGCCCGCATCAATACACCGATCTTTTACCGAATAAATCGAGGAAATCAATGGGTATACAGCGTGCATAAACCACAGATATTAACTGTCCAATGTGGGAAGGAGGTAACGCATCAAAAGTTGGAAAACACGGAACTCATTACCATCAGGGATGGATGTTTCGGAAAAACAGTTAAGTTATTGTTGCCTCATATTCCAATACGATCTTTAAATCCTTGCAAAGCTCCATTTATAATGATCGATTTAAGAATTTTATGCGAGATATATCAAATTTTAATTTCACTTCTATGGAAAGGTTCAGTATAGACTATAACTTAGGTGACGTAAAATTAACAAAGCTATTTAGTTTAATGAGAGAATACGATCAAATGGGGTCTCACAAGAGACAAGTTGCTTATTTATCATGGACACGGTATGAGTTTACAGGTTTTGGGTGTCTTATTTTTATTTATTTATTAATCAATGCAATTTTAACTTTTAGAAGAACATGTAGTTCGATTGCAGCTTTTCAGAGTACCGATTATACGAAATGATCACGAGTATTTAGAACCCTAAGCGTGAATTTAAAGTAGATACTAAGACAAGAATTGAAAGTTAGGCGCAAGTAAGAATAAATATTTTCAGTAACATCATTGTACAATTAGTGGATGGGAGGGTATTATTTTATTTGTAATAACATCTGTCCTGTTTGCAACATGAAGAAACAATCGCATTTATGTTCACTTGTTTTGCATTACTGTTAGAGATGTTTCGGAATAGTACACTTGTAAGATATTCGTTCCTTCAATTGTACAAGTTTATGTTCTATGTATACTCCACGAAGAGTCGGTAATCGAGAGTTAGTTGCCTGGATTGTTTGACTAACAAGAAGTTGGTTTGTTTTGGTCATTACCATAGCCTGTGGTTGGGCTCGAACGAGTGGTCAGGACATTTCAGGAGCTGTAGTATGAAAGGATGGAGACACCGTAGAAACGGAATGGGAGTAATTAGAATGTAAATCTATTTCACCAAGATGATACCTCCAAAACATATCCATCAACATACAAGGGGTACAAGTAACCAGAAATCACCCTGAAAAACGTCAACAACCCGCCAATACGAACAACGGAGCCCAAGAGAACAATCCAACTGAAGTGAACAACGTCTATAATTTTGCACCTTAAGTAGACATAATGTCAATTTTTATCTCTTCAGAGGCAAAAGTCACGAATGGAACTTTTGGCAAAAAGCCACTGAAAATGAGTTAACTGCATTAGAAGATAATGAAACATGGGAGTTGGCGAATAAACCAAATAGCCAGGAAATAATAAGCAATAGATGGGTATTCAGCGTAAAACCGGATGACGGAGGTAATCCAATTTAAAAGCCAAGTTAGATGTAAGAGGGTTTGAGCAAAACAACTTAATTATCTTTGATACATGCTCCGGTTGCAAAACTGTCTACTTTAAAAATTCTTTTGTCTGTTTGTAATAACTATAATTTACTTCTGAAACAGCCAGATGTTTAAAACGCATTTTTAAAAGGTTCATTACAAGAAAAGGTTCTTATGAAAAACCCAGAAGGATTGAGCGCCCAAGGAAGAAATACAAATAATCCGTTTACTGAAAAAGGCAATATACGGCCTTAAACAAGCACCAACAATTTGGAACGAGAAGTTCAACGATTTTATGTTTACTTTAAATTTTACACGGTCGAAATCAGATTATTGGCTTTATACGTTTATAGATAAAAGTGTACGTTGCTGCTACTTACTTCTCTATGTAGACGATATTTTAATAGCATTTAATAGTGCTGCATTTATTTAAAATTAAAAATGTGTGAAACTTTTAAAATGAAAGCATTAAATAGTGTAAACAATTTCTTAGGTAAAAGAATATGTAGGGATTTTGAAAAGCAAATTATAAATACAGATCAAATAAGTGCTATTAAAAGTTTAATTAACAAATTTCATGTAGAAAATTGTAAAACTTTTAGAACCCTAATGGAAAAGAACTTAAATTTACAAGGGAACTGTGATGATAAACTTAAAACTAAGCTACCCTACAAAGAACTTTTAGGTTGTTTAATGTACATAATGACGGGTTCGAGACCAGATATTTGCTGTAGTGTTAGATATTTTAGTAGGGTAGAAGATTGTGCTGCAAATACCCATTTTACGCGTCTTTTGGGAGTCTTAAAATATCTTAAGTCAACCGTTAATTATAAGCTATATTTTCGGAATTCTACTAGCAAGTTAATAGGATATTTATGCAGATTGGGCTAACAACGCAGACCGAAAATCTATAAGTGGATATTGTTTTAAATTGACAATTTAATTTCTTGGAGTTCAAGGAAACTATCAATGGTAACTTTATCAAGTACAGAATCTGAGTTTGTTGCAGTGTGTGATGCATTTTGTGCTGAATATTAAAAATATGTTGAATGATCTAATAATAAATTATTCTCTACCACCTTGTATATGTATATGAAGATAATTAAAGTAGGATTAAGTTACAACAAACATTTGAAAATGATAAAAGATATAAACATCTTGATGTCAAGTTACAATTTTTGTTAGATTTAAAAGGTAACGGAACTATAAAGATAAACTATGTTAGTACCATTGAACAATTAGATGAAAAATCGTTGGGTTATGAGAAATTTTGTATTTATGTAAAGATGTCGAATTTAGTATAATTGTTATTTGTTAAAGTTATTACAGACTACCAGGTTTGAGAGAGGATGTCAGTGAATTTTGTATTTATTAGGTTTGAAAACCTGTATGTTTTAAAACTAAACGGGTACTCTTTAGTGAACTGTTTCACTGTAAGTTTTAGTTAGCTAGTGATTTGATGTTAAATACACAGAGTAGTCGGAGAGTCGTTTTACGTTACGTGAATAATCTTATACGTTGATTATGTTAAATAATAAACAATCACTTGTTTTATGAGTTTTCATTACGTAACAGGGTCGGTTAAATTATGAGATAGATGAGATTCAAGGTATTAGACCTATTCTGATTTACAATTTTATTTTTTTCTACAATAACATTTTCAACAGCAGGTTTGCTTACATTTTGAAATTGAAACAAAAATTCTTTTTTACTAATATAATTAGTTTCATTGATAACAACCTCGTGTTGGGCCAGAAAGTCATGGCCTAGAATCACGTATTTTAGGTCTGTTACTATTTAAAAGTTTACATCGTAAATATAATTACTTATTTGTAAAAAATCACACATACACCTTACAAATTTGGCCAAAAGCTTGTATAGATCAGGCACTAACCTAATTTGCACCTTTGAGACATTATACAACTCGCATAATAAGGAAATTTTTTCAAACTTCTTACGCAACGAGTCTTGGAATGATATTTACCAGGCAGAAGATTTTAATGATAAAGTTGTAGCCTGTTTTAATATATTTTATTATTATTATTGTGATATCTCTTTTGCATACAGTAGATGTTCTATCACCAACGAAAACAAAAATTGGGTAAATGATGATGTGAAGAAATCTAGTTTACTACTTAAAGATCTATTCCTTCTCCAAAAATCTTACCCTGTCTTAAAACCGATCTACACATAACGTAAAATTCAACACGAAGAATTAGTCCGTTTTTCTAAACAAAATTTTTTCCATGCTCAGATTCTAAAATCTGACAATAAAAGCCGAACCACATGGAATATTTTTAAAAAATTACAAAATAAAACTGATCTTATCCAACATAACGTTAAATTCGCTGTTAAGGTGGACAATGATACGGTTACTTCCCCAGGTATTGTGGCTGACACGTTCAACAAATACTTTCAAGAGGTTCCAATCGCTATCTCTTGTTTTGTACCTAATATTTCAATCCCCAACAATCACATTAAGCATTCGATGTATTTACTTCATTACTCTGAATCTGAAATGCTTACAATTTTCGATAAAATTAAAAATAAATTCACCTCTGGTTCTGATGGTATACCTGCTTGCATCCTCAAGGAATTCAAGCATGTAATTGTAACACCCATAGTATACCTAATTAATGAATCGTTTGATAAAGGGCTTTTCCCGGAGTCTCTTAAAACCATATCTATAAGACCGATTCCTAAGAAAGGTGACAATAACATCTCGAATTTCAGACCAATTGCACTTTCCTCGTCTTTTTCGAAGCTATTTGAATACGCTATGCTTAATCGTATAGATAATTTTATAAATAAATTCAATATTTTATCTTCTGCTCAACCCGGTTCCGGACAAGCAAATCCACAACCACCGCTTTGTTAGAACTTCACGCCAGTATCTTTCGCAGCATTGAGGGTGGGTTGTGTCCGATGGGTGTTCTGTGTGATCTAACTAAAGCCTTCGATTGTGTTCAACACAATCTGTTGTTGAACAAGCTTAATTCCTTGGGATTTAGAGGAAATGTGGCTAACTGGATAATTTCCTACCTTTCGAATCGGATACAATTTGTTGAAGTTGATGTAGTTAATTTGGACACGAGACACAGAATCAGGTCTTCTCCTCTACCAAGCAACATTGGTGTAGTGCAGGGATCGGTCCTTGGACCACTTTTGTTTTCGTTGTTTGTTGACGACATTGTTGATTTTCTTGGTGACTACAGTGTGGTGTGTTACGCGGATGATACAACTATACTGGGTACTAGTGATGAGCAGGATATTCGGAGTGTTGCCAATGACATGCTAAGGATGTCCAAATGGTGTTGCGCTAATGGACTTTCCCTAAACTTTGATAAGACTAAGTATATTATTTTTCACACTATACAAAAGAAAATTAATTTCTATCCAAATCTACAGATTTCAAACAATATTGTCAATCATTCTAGTTCGGCTAAGTCGTTAGGAGTAACTCTGGCTTCGTCGCTGAAATGGGATCTTCATTGTCAATCTTTAACCTCGAAACTTAATGTAATAATTTTAAAATTAAGGCATTTAAAATAATCTTAGAGCATTGACTCATTAAGAATTGTTTATTTTTCGGAATTTCAATCCCGTTTACAGTATAGAATTCTTCTTTGGGGTTCCAGCCCTTTTACCAACCAACTTCTTCTTAAGCTGCAATGAGGTGTATTGCTGGTATCAGTCAGTTAACATTTTGTAGAAATTATTTTATATCTTTAAAAATTCTGACTGTATTTGAATTATATATTCTAGAAGCCTCTTGTTATATTCATAAACACAAGAATAAAATATTAGCAACTAACAATGCACAGCATAATTATGACATAAGAGATCCTAAGATACATCTCATGCAGCATAACCTAAAACTTACATCAGATTGTGTTGATGTCCTTGGAATCAAAATCTATAATCGTTTTCCAGACAACTGGAAAGTTTATAATTCAAATAAATTTAAAATAACAGTAAAATCTCGGTTACTGTCCAAATGTTTTTATTCATTTAAGGAATTTTTCGATTGCCTCATTATTTGATTTGATATGTGTATAGTCACTTTGACTTATTACTTATTAATTTCTTTTGTTTTGTATTTAGTTATTGTATTATTCCCTTTTGTATTGTTATTTTTTTTCCGACTTATTTCAAACTTTGGTAATTGAAATAAAGTTTATTATTATTATTGAATACCGACAGTAAAACTTTGCTTGTTCCGCTCTACAGTTTGGCCGTTTAACAGACTCACTTCAGTACCAGTATCCACAATGCTTTTATTGTTATAATGCAGATAGTCACATTAGTAAAAGCTAATACATCAACATTTTGTGATGTTTGAATTTGGAGAATTTCATTGAATAGTTCTTTAGGGTGTTGGTAGCTTATTTTACGGTAGTCATTAGCCAAACGAGTGCAGACATTTACACAGACATTTACACAGAATTTACAAAAAAGGATGATTATCTTGACGGCTGTGGAAGTTGTTGACCTCATCTTCAGCACTCGATTAAAAAAATGTTTTTTTAATCGAGTCGAAGTAGTGTATACTTGACATGTAGCGCTAACGCTATTCAGTTTTCCAAAATGTTTAAATGTGCAACCGAAGTGTAATTTTTTATTGTTTGACCTTGAAAAAAGTGGCTATGACCAACGAAACATCATTTTAAAATGTACGTTTTTTAATTAAAAATGCCAGTACTCAAGAGCGTTTTATTTATTATTAATGAAATTGGCCACGAAAAATCACGGGAAAATTTAAGGAAAATGTCCTACATCAATTGTAATTATACTGTTGTTGACCTTAGCCTTGATGAGCTTGATTAGAACTATACTTCATTCATTGTAAGACTGCAGCGATAAAATAGATAGGCGAAAAATTCCTGGCTTGTGATTGGCTAATAGACGAGGCAGATTCACATACACAAAAAAACATTTTATTCAGTGGTATTCAGTAAATGAAATTAAGTTGGATAAAACGCAATATCACCGATATCTAATGTCATTTGTCAAACATCTTTGTTGGCTTTGGTTTTGTATTTATTGCTTTTTGTTGTCGTTCGGTCTGTTTTTATAAGCGAATTGTCGCAAAATAGTTCTTTTTAGAGCTCTACTTGCTGCTGTTGAACATTTGAAGGTATTCTTATAATAATTATATAAAATGATACTGATAACATAGTATTTGTTACAACAGTTTTGGTATGGCTGATAAAGAGGTATTTAACCCACCAGCAGGGCCATCAAAAAATCCTCCAGGAAAGCATGTTAGCAGTAAACAAAGGTTTATGGCTTATAATTTGTATCTGGACCTTAAGCAGGACAATTCTAAGTCGGCAGCTGTTAGACTGGCTGCAAAGCAGCTTGGGCTAGGTGAAAGAACAATGTGGGATATTGTAAAAGAAATGGACATCACGGGACTTGTTAGTTCACCCCCCAAAAAACGACTTCGTCATACAATATACGATTCTTTGGATGAAACGCAAAAATCAATAATTAGAAGACACGTGCATTCCTTTTTCTTGAAGAACGAATTACCAACATGCACAAAAATATTGAGTGTAAATATAATGTATACATTTATCTTACACTTATATCACCTTACTAAATCTTATAGGTTGTTAATGCAGATGATACTTTGCCCATATTGAAAAGAACAACATTATGGAAGATCTTGAAGAAGTTGGGGTTTAAGTGGATGAAGCGAAGTCGAAACAGTGTTTTAATGGAACGGCAAGATATTGTATTATGGAGACGTCGATATTTAACCATCAGGAAATTTCGTGCAGATGGTAGAAAGATATATTACTTAGACAAAACTTGGGTCAACGCAGGTCATACAAAACGAAAAATATGGGAAGATACCACAGTACTTACAGCAAGACAAGCATTTGTGGAAGGGGTTACCACGGGACTGAGGAATCCTGCAGGAAAAGGGAAACGTTTAATTATATTGCATATTGGTACCGATGATGGTTTCGTTGAAAATGGTCTCCTCTTTTTTGAATCGAAGAAAACAGGAGATTACCATGATGACATGAACAGCGAAGTGTTCACTGAGTGGATGAGAAATATACTACCTTTTCTTGAACCAAACTCTGTTATTGTCATGGACAATGCTCCTTACCACTCAGTCAGAACCGAAAAATTGCCTACCTCTGCCTGGAAGAAGCAAGAATTGATTGAATGGCTTCTTGCGAAAGAAATTGGCGCTGACAATACTTTACTAAAGGTTGAGTTACTTGAACTTGCAAAAAAATATATTGTTGATAATCCTATTACATATGTTATCGATCAAATGGTATTAGACAGTGGTCGTACAATTTTAAGATTGCCTCCATATCACTGCAACCTAAACCCCATTGAGCTTATATGGGCACAAGTGAAACATCATGTCGCTGCTAATAACAAAACTTTTAAATTATCCGAGGTCAAAACGTTGCTAATTGAGGGCTAAACATTGTGGATAGTGATGCATGGAGAAATTGTATCAAACATGTTATCGAAGAAGAGAATAAGATGTATCAACTGGATAATATCATTGAAGATATGATTGAAGAATTTATCATAACAGCAAATACATCATCATCATCATCATCGTCAGACCTGTCATCAGAATCTGAATAATCATTCGTATGTGTATTAAGTTAATCACATTTGCATAATAAATTGAAATTATCTGTTCATCTTGTTCATACTATCACATTTATATATTTATTTTATGTATACATCAGTTATTTTATAAATAAAATGCTGAAACTAAACAAATCTTTTTTTATTAATGTTAATTCAAATATTAAGGGGAGAAAACTATATAAATTTGTAATACGTGCAAAAGTTTATTCAATTAACGCCAAATGTAATACCATTTATTTACTAATACAATTAAACAAGCTCCAACTATTCCATCAAATCAAACAACCGAAAGATGTATTTACCCGAGTACCCGATTAGATGTATTTATATTGAAATTGATTTCAGAGATGTGTTCACTTGTTTTATTTTATCACGTCATAATATAACCATAACATATCGCACATAAAATACGACGAACTATAATTTCATGCGATATTACACTTTGTTGATAACCAAACTTTTAACGCTTACGACGCTGTCAATTAACAATTCGAATCCACCGCTGTTTTCCTATCCGGTATATTTCCTCGGTGTAATATGGACTCCGATCGCAGCGCTATCTACTGCACTCTTAACGTGAATGAAGTATAGTAGTTCTATTTGCATTTAGACTATTACCAACCTGTTGATTCGTTCTGTTGTTGCTGTTATTTGAATGAGATGACAGTAACCGCTATTGTAATTACTAGAGAGCGGAATTTATGCAATTTGCATATCCCATATTTTTTATATGACAAGCAAATGCTTCAGTATACATGCGAATAACAACTTTTCGAATTGATTGACATAGATTAATTATTGCATATTTCGCATATTTTAGTATTTTTTTCATATATCAGCGATTATTGCATATTTTTGCACACTGGTGCATATTCGTGCATTTTTTGGCAGATTTAGAACAAAAATAATTTTTTCTTCGAAGTTTATTGGTGTTTTCCTGTAATACAACAAAACATTTACCAACGAACATTTTATCGGACACGTGTGTATTAGATGCGGAGTCGGCTCTTCTGTCGCTGGACCAGACGTTGAAGTAGATAGGTGCAGTAGTGAAAAATGCCAAAAGTGAGTACAAGTTTAATTGTTTCGTGAATCAAAAATGTTCCTGAACTTATTCTAACGGATGAAAGAGTTTTCTGCAAAGCATGTGGGAAAACGGTAAGTTTTATTTTGTGTATAATATACTAGTATCTAGAATTGTACAGCCATGTACGATTTTCTTGTGAGTTTTTGGTGATTTTTTTTTTCTTTACAGGCGCCATGTGAACGCAAATTTCAAGTCAAAATAGGCATATGAAATCTCACAGACCCGAAATGTATGCAAATGGTAGGCTACGTAAAATGATTTTAGTTGACTTTTGCTTTTGTAACTGTCAAGATGAAGTGTCGAAGTGAAATTTCGAATGATATTAGAAAATTAATTGTTACATTGCAAGGCGATGGAAAATCATTAGCAGAAACTTCAAGAACCGTTGGTAGACCGCGGTCGTCGGTACAAACAGTGTTACGCAACTTTTATAATACCGGTACAATTGAAAATAAATCACGCAGTGAGCGCCCACCCTCGCTCTCTTCTAGAGAAAAATGAAACATCATTAAAAAAGTAAGGCAAGAACCGAGCACTAGTGCGGTAAAGTTAGCGCAAAGCATTGAATTAGAATTGGGAAAGATGGTACATGCAGAATGTGTTCGTAGAGTTTTAAAGAAATCAGGATATAATGGACGCGTCGCCAGACGTAAACCGTACATCAGTGAAACGAATAGAACCAAAAGACTCGAATTCGCTCGTAAACAATAGAGTGCAGATCCAACTTTTTGGAATAAGGTGTTATTCACTGATGAAACAAAAATCAATCTGTTCCAATCTGATGGTCGTGTTAACGTTTGACGACAACCAAACACAGAGTACGAAAAAGAAAATATTCTACCCACAGTTAAGCATGGTGGACAATCAGTTCTACTTTGGAGTTGTATGTCGGCGGTTGGGGTGGGAACTATTGGGAATTTATTGATGGTATTATGGACAAGCACATTCTGAAAGCTAACGTGGGAAAAGTGTCGAGAAATTACAACTTGGCCGAGGTTGACAATAATCCGAAACATACCGCTATGCTAACAAAAGAATGGCTGCTGTGCAACGTTCCTAAGCAACTTAATTCCCCTCCCCAGTCGCCAGATTTAAACCCCATAGAACATTTATGGGAGGAATTAAAATGACGTGTAAGAAAAAGACAGATAACTGGACGTGAGGGTTTAAAGCGTACAATAGTAGAGGAATGGAACCGAATACCTCAAGAAGTGACACAAAAATTAGTGGATTCTATGCCTCGGCGGTTAAATGCTGTCATTAAAGCCAAAGGCGGTACCATCAAATATTAATTAATTTACATGGCTTTTAGAGTAGCCATTTATTGTGCTGTATGCAGACATTCGTGACATTTCGTGTGTTCTAAGTTTCCATCTTTTTTTGTATATCAGCTAATTGCCTGAAATGGCCCATACTGTAATATTACTAGTTCTACAATGTAGCAACTTCATTGCAGTCATTCTTGTTTTCTTAAATATTCTCTTTAATGGCGAACTTAAGACTTACAGTACTGTATGTAGGGCTTCGTCAGTAACTGTATGTATTTTTAAAAATTCCAACTAATTGCAAAAGGAGAACAGAAAAATGGTCTTTATAGAATTGAATTTAAAATTGTCAATAAATTTGCTAAAAACAAAAGGGTCATTGTAGGTTAGATCATATTAGTGACTAAGTCTTGTCTAATGTGCGCAGTCAAAAATTACACGTCTGCCATTTCAAAAGGTGTCTGGAAAGGTGTCAAGGAGACCTCTTGAATTGGTGCATAGTGACATATGTGGGACTATTGCACCATCTACTTACGATAATAAAAATTATTTTCTCGCATTCCTTGATGACTACACACACATGTCTACTGTATATTTAATACGAAATAACAGCGAGGTATTTGAATGTTTTAAAAATTACGAAGCCTTAGAATCAAATCAGCTTGATTGCAGGATAGGTTCACTTAAATATGATAATGGTACTGAATATTGTTCGAACGATTTTACTAATTTTTGCAAAGCCAAGGACATTCAGGTTCGATATACTGCACCCAATAATCCTGAACAGAATGGAACAGCCGAACGATTGAATAGGACACTGCTTGAAAAAGCAAGAGCGATGCTTTTGCAGTCAAAGTTGCCGAAAACGTTATGAGATGAAGCTATACTGTGTGCAACATGCGAGTTATATACCTGTATATGTAACTAGCTTTAGTAAAATGTCTATTCAGCAATTTGTAACGGCAGGAATGAAAAGCAGACGTTGCATTCGCGTGCAGATCGTCTGACTTTCTGCCGTTTACCGCAAAGGGTTACTGGAATATTTATTGAAAATGTATTTATATATAATCCCTTTTTTTTCTTTTTTCAATGTTTGTAATCCTTTTTTGTGTGTAATAAAACATATATTATTATTATTATATAAGCAGCGCTAGCGCTAATGTAATCAGTATTGATAGGACTCTCGATGCTCACAGTTCTAATAAATCTCTTAGAACAAACCAAGTATTATTCATTGAAAAGTTTTAAATTGAATAAAAGTTCTTTTTAAAAACTCTGTTACTGGCCGTGACTCGGCAACTTGCGTGACTCCAGCTGAAATGTTCTATGGTAAGAAACCCAACCTCAAAAATTTGAGAATTTATGGCAGTTTGTGTATAGTCACATTCCTAAAGAAAAGCAAAAGGATAAATTTAATTTAAAAGGTGAAATAAATATTATGGTAGGTTATGCAAAAAGTGGATACTGACTTTGGGATCCTCAGAAAGAAAAGGTGATTGTTGCTAGAAATGTGATTTTTTATGAAAGTAAAAGTATTAGTAATGTTGAAATGAATACCTAACTGATATACAAGAGACAGATGGTGGTAATGGAAATAAAGAAACAGATGAACAGGAAGAAATTGTGGAGGAAAATGGTAGAAAGGAAAGTATGAGTGCTAGAAAGAGCAACAGAGAAAGAAAGCAACCAGAATATTTAAAAGATTTCTTGAATGAAGAAGAAATTGAGCATATGGCTTTAAATGCTTCAATTTAATCATTCGCAGAAGTGCCTACAAATTTAGAAGAGGCAAAGAGGAGACTCGACTCAAAACTATGGAATGGTGCCAGAAGAGGAAATGAATTCGTTAGGAAGAAATAATACATGGACGTTAGTCAAGAAACCAAAGAATGTAAAACTGATAAACTTTAAGTGGGTTTTCTGGATTAAACGAAATCATTCAGGTGAAGGGAAGGCTTCGATTACAATGAAACTTACGCACCAGTTGCAAGACTGGCAACAGTTAGAACTTTACTTGCTTTCAAAATCTTATGGCCGATTTCATAATACTTGGTTAAAGGCATCTTTAAATAAAGTTGACTTTAGCTTAAAGTGAGCTTTAAACTTGTTCGAATTTCATAATGCAATGCCAACAGAACTTTAACTAAAGTCTTCTTTAGTTTAAAAATGTTCAATGTCCTAATGTTGGCTGCATTTTAATCTAGTAACTTTTGGTGCTTTCGTGTGATTTCCGAAAATTTGCGCCAAAATTGTCGATTTATAACCAAGCCTTGGCAATAGTTGAGTGTAGAGGCAAAAATCGAAACTTTTTCAAAACAATATACGTGTTCTTAAGTTGAAATAATTATTGTAAGGTAAGATTTATTCAAACATTAAATGTGTACTTACTATTTACTATTAATTACACGCTTGTTTAACAGTATGAACACTCCTAAAAGAAGTCGGTCTTCCAATTTCAATAAAGAGGAAGAATTGATGCGTTTGGAGGAAGTGAGAAAATATAAAAATATTATCGAATGTAAGACAACAAATAAAATATCTAATAATGGGAAAGTAAGTTAAACCAAAAGGATCTTCTGTGCTGTTTATTAAGTACTAATTTCAATCACAGGAGGAAGCGTGGCAAAAAATATTAATTTCTTTGAATGCTCGAAACATAACAGCATGGACAATTGACCCGATAAAATCGAAATACGACAATTTAAAATCAAAAGTCAGAAAACAGGTGGCGCAAAAGAGAACATATGTAAAAAGAACAGGTGGCGGTCCAGCTGCAATCGGAGAATTAAATGCTGTTTCTGAAGCAGTTATCGAGCTAATGAACTTAAAAACAGTAGTGGGCTTAAAGTCCAAATTTGATAGCGATGCTATTTCGTATAACGTAATACATATATTTGTATTTCTTGTAATTTTTTAAACATAAATGTATATTTCTTTAGGTTTTGTCTCCACAAGATTTGAAGACAGAGTATTTTTCAATCCACAATTTAGATGTTCTAAGCGTTCCGCTTGACCATTGTTATAATGTAAGTAGGGGAAGGGGGGGTAAAGTGGCCAGGGCGGGAAAAGTGGCCATTGCATATTGGTTGCCCTGAACAGTGCTGCTTCCTGCCGGAAAGCGGTCGAACTAGTTCTAATAGACGCCGTTAGTGTTGCCGGTGAGTTTGACAAAGACAGCTGGTTCCGATATTTTGCAGTGAAATATTTTCTGATTTTCAGTCGTTTGATGTAAGGTAAGTCACTTATGTTATTCTTCTTCCCTCGTTTATACATAGAGTTATCACTTGTTGCAATGTCACGTTTTAATCAACGTATAGAGAACTACAAATATAGGTTCTTGTCATCTATTTTGGTTCGATCACTTCTCTGTAAACCACTAACACTGGAATGGCGTCCGATCGGGAAAAGTGGCCAAGGTGACCACTTTTCCCGACATGTCATTTTTAATCCTTTTACCTAAATTAGAGTTAGTTAATTCTATGTTTTATGCTTAACCTATAATAATTATACTTCAAGATATAATAAATCCTTGTATAAAAAGTTAAAATCCTATGTTCTGTCCCTTTGTAACACATTTCATTTATTCCGTTGTTACATTTAGCCTAATAGGCTATAATTGTTTGATTGAGGCTGTCAGCTGCAACCACTTGGTATTGTTTCAGATACCAGAGTACCAAGATGCCTCGAATCTACGTCCGGAAATCTGACCAACAATCATGGGACCCTGTTGCAATGGAAAATGCAATAGAGGCGGTAAAGAATGATAAGATGCCTTTTTCAACAGTAGCAAAGCAATTTAATGTCCCACGTAATACCCTGAAAAGAAGGGTTTTAGGGAAAAATAGAGATGCAGTTGATGGTAAAAAGGTTATGGGAAGCCTAAGGAGTGTGTTTAATGAAGAACAAGAACAAGAAATCGTTGATTATATATTTGAAATGGAAAAGCGATTTTATGGAATTACAGTGAATGACCTTCGGAGATTAGCATTCCAGTTGGCAGAACGTAACAAACTACCGCATCGTTTTAACAAAGAGTCCGAAATGGCAGGCAAAGACTGGATGGCATGCTTCAGAGAAAGGCACCCTAATATTAGTCTTCGGAAGCCAGAATCTACATCAATGGCTCGAGCTCAAGCTTTTAACAAGGTCAACGTTCAAAAGTTTTTTGATATTCTTAAAGCAGTGCAAGACAAACACTTTTACCCTGCTCATCGCATTTATAATGTGGATGAAACTGGTCTTTTGACGGTTCAGTCCAAGAACAGCAAAGTATTTGCGCTCAAAGGAAGACGCCAAGTCGGTGCTCTTACTTCAGCCGAAAGAGGTTTGCTGTCCACTTTCGAAGTATGCATGTCAGCAGGAGGAAATTTTATTCCGCCTTTTGTAATATTTCCTAGGCAAAGAATGAAGAATGAACTTAAAGATGGTGCTCCTCCCGGAACTGATTTTGCATGCCATCCTAGCGGCTGGATGCAAAGTGATATTTTTTTGGAATGGTTTAATCACTTTTTAAAATATGCAAAACCAACCGCTCAAGACCCAGTTTTACTAATATTAGATGGTCATTCCACTCATACTAAGAATATAAATTTCATTGATAAAGCCAAGGAAAACCATACAACAGTTGTTTGTTTGCCCCCACACTGTAGCCACAAGCTACAACCTTTGGATGTGGCATTCATGGCACCTTTTAAGACCTTCTACACACAAGCTTGTGAAAAGCTTCTTCGTAACAATCCAGGGAGAACCATTACACAGTTTCAAATAAGTTCTCTCTTGAATGAGGCGTTTCTTCGTGCAGCGGTTCCAGTGACAGCAATCAATGGATTTAGAAAGTGTGGAATCTTCCCCCTAGATCCTAATGTATTCACTGATGATGACTACGCTGCTGCTGAGGTGACTGACATTCCTTTGGACTTAGATGAGAACCCAACTGCTGTGCCTTCTTCAACTGCTGGATCCTCTCAAAATGTACCTGCTGTGCTTCCTTCAATTGGTAGCTCTTCTCAGAGTCCACCTGATGAGTCTTCTTCAGCTGCTGGATCCTCTCAAAATCCACCTGCTGTACCTTCTTCAATTGTAAGCTCCTCTCAGAATCCAACTTCTGTTCCTATTTCAACTGCTGGAACTTCTCAAAATCCACCTGCTGTGCCTTCTTCAACTGTTAGACCCTCTCAGAATCCAACTGGAGGATTTCAGTTCAGCCCAAAGGATATAAAACCTCTCCTTAAGGCCCAGACTTTGAAACAACGGCAGACAACCCGTAAGAAAGGAAGGGCTGCCATAATTACTTCAAACCCGTATAAATCGGAGTTGGCTGAAGAAAAAAGAAAAAAAGAAGAAGAGCTTTTAATAAGAGAAAGTTTGAAGAAATACAAGCAAAAAGGCCACCACAGAATTTAAAGAAAAACGAACTAAAACAAAAAAAATAAAAACTGAGCCAAAAACGAAGAGGGTTTCTGCTAAAAAGAAACTTTTTGAAGAAGAAGACGGAGAAGAAGATTCCGACGATGACACAGAATGTTTTTATTGCAATGAAGCGTTTTCAAACTCCAAAAACAACGTAGGTTGGATTAGATGTAGTAGCTGTAAACGTTGGGCTCATGAACAGTGTGCTGGTTGTGAAGAGGAGGACGATGAGTTCATTTGTGAATTTTGTTAGTGACCAAATAATTCTATCAGTCAATTTTTTCTGACTAAATTAAACTGAAATTTACCCTTGGTTAAGCTGTTTACTTTCTATAATATTATGCAATTAAAAAAAATATTTGTCACTAGTTGAGTTTTAAAAACTAAGATATTTTTAAATTGAAACAAGAACTGTTTTGTGGTTTTCGTGTGTATTATTATTTAAAATGTTGTAAAAAAAACACGTTATCTCTAAAATTTGTTTTTAATAAAAAATCCCTAACAGGAAAAGGGCACTTTACCCACTTGAGGGAAACGGGCCACTATGAAATCCTAGAAAAATGCTTTAGGATCTATATATTATTATTTTACTTAAATTTATAGATATATGATTTAGTCCCTTATGTTGAAATTTCAAAATGTATATGCAAAAAAAACTTCTAAAATTTAAATCTTTTTTTTGTGAAAATAAAATTTTTCCCTTTTAAGGGGGCCCACTTTACCCCCCTTCCCACCTATTTTCCCCAAAACAAATCATTACTAATTATGGTTTTAAAAAGGAAATAAAAAAATCCAATAAAAGAAGGGGAGGTAATGGAGTCGGGACACCCCAAAAACCCTCAAATCCTACACACAAAACATTTGTATCCACCAGTTATTAATCTTTAGAGGTAGGTGTCTTATTTTTTTAAAGATTACTAACAAATACTTAACAAAAAGAATTTTGCAAGCTAAAGGAGATTGGAGCAATTTATTTTCCCAAAAACTAAAAAGAAAGTCACAAAAAACTTGTAAAACTTCCCAAAATCCATTTCCTTCAAAAGTGGAGCACTATAAAAAGAAAAGGGAACTTTTAAAAAAAATTTGGGGGAAACGGGAAAAGTGTCCAAAAAGGCGGGATTTGCGAGAAGAAGAAAACTAAGAAAAAAATGGTGCCTCTTGGATTGGAAAATTGAATTAAAAAAAAACAATTGTTAAATTATAATTATTTAAATTACATAATTTTTTGAAAAAAAAAAAACTTTTTAAACAAATTTTAAAAAGCAGTGTTTTATTAAAAAGAATATATGAATAATTTTTAAATAGATGAGCAAAATTTTCTTTAAATTTAGCAGTTTGCCGAAATGGGTGCTCTAGAACTTTTGCTTCTGACATATTAAAATGTTGTTCCTCGATTTTTTGTAGCCAATCCCATGGGAATTTTTCCATTCATATCTTGACAATTTTGTGGAGGACAGCTTTTTGCAATTATAAAATTTTAAGTACTGGTCGCTTATGCGCATCACCAATTTTAATATAGAAAAAACGACTTTTCCATTTTCCCCATATGACGCCCACAACATTGCGGTTCAAAATAATTATTCTTTATATAGATTTTCCCCTGCGTCGGGTATGTTGTGTCATAAAAATGGTTGAAGTGCATAACCCCTTCCCCCAATCAAAAGGTACGACCAAAATTACCGCTTCAAAACGTTTTTTTTTAGATTGTTTTTTTAAAATTGTTTGGGAATTGTCGACCCGGGCCTCTGCAACAATGTCACGTTTTTTTAATTTGGCATCGCTGTTTGCACATTTATCGCAAAAAAGATTTTCTGCATCGAAATATCTCTGCATCATGTCCCCCGGGTGAATCTATTCTTTTAGAGTACAATCTTGCACCAATTAATTTTAGAAATAGCTATTTTTTAAAATTCTGCAGCGCTTTTTTTCCATTTGGGCTTCATGTTGGGATAAATATACTCTGGACCAGTGATGCTATTGCTGCAGAACCCTTTTTTTATTTTGATTCTGATGCTTAGAATACCCATGAAATCGGCAAAAGCAATCGGGAAATCACCCAAACGCAAAAAACGGGGTGTTAAAAGTAAAATTTTTCCCCTACAATGATGAAATTTTTTATTACAATATTTTCTTTTTACAAACAAATTCCGATTTTTGGCAGTTTTATAAAAGGGGTTGAATTTGTTTTAAATATGTTTATGTTTTTTTATGTAGACGAAATCTATCGAAAAATCTGATCGTCGTATATTTCAAAGTATTTTTTTTTTTCGTTATAGATTTTTTGGGCTTGCACTACAATTTGTTCCCTTTTGAAGTGCTTTAAGTGGTGACGTATCAAATTACGAAAATGGTTTTATTTTCTAAAGTATTTATTTTCCTTATAATGACACTCGTTAATTACGATAAAGACATTACAAAAAATTAGGTTTAAAACATTTTAAAGCGTTTTAAAAAGGTAAAGTGACCGATTTTTTTTTGGTACTTTAATTTTTAAAGGACTTTAAAAAAGTTTAATTTGAAATCGAATATACACATGTAAGGCACTTTTGATTTAAAGTTTCTTTAACTTTATATGAAATCGGCCGTTTAAAAATACAACGAAGGACTGAAATCGCTTTTCTTCATGGAAAAGGTTTAAGAAGACATTTATAGATGTACCCGAAGGATTGAAGATGATGACGAAAAAGTTTGCAAACTAAAAAAGGGGTTTTTTTTGGTTTTAAATAGTCGCCTTATTCTGGAATAAAAAATTTTTATAAAATTTTGGGGAGGAAAAATTTTGAAATCTCAAATTGATCCTTGCCGTAATAAAAAAAAAACCAAGAGTATGACTTTTTTATTGCTGTATATGGAGTATCCTTATATAAAAATGATGACAATGAAATCCAAGCCTAAAATCTAAACTAAGAAGAATTTTTAAAATGCAAGATAGGGAATTTTAAAACCTTTTTAGGAATAAATATCACACAACTGAAGAAGGAATTTTTTAAGCCAAAAAAGTTATAACAGACCAGTAAAGGGGGTTAACAAATGATGCAAAAAAAAGAAAACCCCAATGGAAGCGGGAAAGTTTACCCAACTAAAAAAAAACGGTTTTGATTGAACAGAGATACACAAAAACCCAATTGTAAATTGATCGGCTCTTTTAATGTACTTAGGCCGGTCTTTTCATTCCTTTTAAACTAGTTTTTAAGAAAAAAGGACTTAAATTTAAAAGTGGATTTATCTGATTTGTAAAAAATGCGTTTTTCCAAATAAATTAATCGCTTTTTAGTTACAAGTTAAAATAACATGTTTTAAATAATTTTGGAAAGCTAAAAAAAATGAAAAGTTTAATCGAAACTGTGAAACTGACAAGGATAATAGAAAGCAGCGATTTTAAACCTAAAAAAACGTACAGCGAAATAAAATACAAGAATTTTTAAATAAAAACGCTTCTGATTTTACATTCTTTTATAAAATAATATTGAAAGACTTTTAAATCTTTATGTTTTTTTAAAAAAATAGAAAACATAGCAAGGGTTTTTTAGCGAACAGTTGGAAAAAAAAAAGCGAAAGAGATCGAAAAATTTTAAAAAATAGAGGTACGATTTTGATCATCTTGTAATAAAATACATAAAAACTTTGAAAAAAAAAAAGAAGATGCTGCCCTCGGGGAATAAAAAAGAAAAAGTAGGAAACAAATTGTTTAAATTTCAAGCTTACCCCCGGAATGGAAAGAATTTTTTACTTTTTTAAAAGCAAAATATGACGCTTTTAAAATATACAAAAAATCAAAGGAAAAAAAAAAAAAAGTAAAATTTTTCAAGACGGGAAAGGGTGGTATGCAATATGAAAATTTAAACTGATAAGAAAAAAAATAATGAATTATATTACACTAAATGTAAAAGGGCCCAATAACTTCGCCCGCACATAATACATAAAAACAGAGAATTGTTTAGGGGAACTACAAAGGATATACAAACTTAAAACGATACAACATTAGAGAAAAATACGGGAAAAAAGATATTTGTATGGCGCATATTGGAAACAAAGTTAATAATATTTTTTTTAAGATCAAGCTGCAAGTACTACAGATAATGGAGTAAAATTTGAATCACAAAGAATGGTATAATTTTAAAAGAAGTATTGCACAACGTAATATTACTCAGAATTGCATGCAAAAAATTTAGCAGAAAGCCCAGCAGCTTCCCGAATCTTCGAAAAAAAGGGTTATATTATCAACAAGTGAATGATTTTTTACTAATTTATAATTTCGGGAAAAAATCCCCAGAGCCAAAAGGGGAAAACTTGGAACCCAAGGGGGCACTAAAGACACGAAAAACAAAAAGCTTTGTCTACACCAAAAAAGAAAAATGATACAAACGGTTTAAAAAAAAAATTAG
The DNA here is from genome assembly GCA_029619315.2 of Dynastes maya. Taxonomy (NCBI): domain Eukaryota; kingdom Metazoa; phylum Arthropoda; class Insecta; order Coleoptera; family Scarabaeidae; genus Dynastes; species Dynastes maya. The sequence goes on from JAROYE020000001.1 coordinate 49,574,540, forward strand.
ATGACATGGTATCTTGTAAGGAGAACTGCTAATTTGAAAAATGAGGTTACAGAAAGGAAAAAAATACAAGAAGAAGATTTTAAAACAAAAAGAGTTTATCTGAAAAAAGAACGAGGATTAAATTTACAATTACTGCAATTAAAAATTAAAAACAAAAATTAAAACAGAAAATTTTTCTGAAACAACAATAAAAATTTTATTTAAATTTTTGATGGTGTTTATTTAAAAAAAATGACATAAATTATTTAGAAATATTTTTTTTTTTTATATATTTTATAAATAAATGTTTTAAATGAAATTTGGAATAGTTTTTATTGAAAAATAGGTGCATAGTTTAGTAATATCTTTCACTAAAATACGAATATGCGAATCATTTTTTTATTTGAAACTAATATAAACTTTAATAATTCTTCAAAATTTTGTATTAAAAGCTCTTACAGCACTCGGGATTGTCAGCTCGTATAAATTAGGGGGTAAAAAAAATTAAAGGGTTTTAGCTTATTAATATTTTGGACCTCTCTCTTTTGACAGCAACATTTTGTAAAATTTCAGTTGCTACAATAATTTCTTGGTTAAAGGAACCTGAGTTTTTTATACCAAAAATAAAATTGGAAACCTTTTCTTTTTATTCCAAATTACGTTTAATAAGTTTTTGTTTTAGGGCTTCATTTTACAAATGTCTATTGTTTTGGATTATCTAGTGGTGTTAAAAGATTTCCGTAATGGATAACCCCGTCCCTAGAATAAGAAATTGCCATCTTCCCCCTTCAAATTTCATTCGAAAAACAGAGTTGTTAAAAATATAACTATTATTGAGGCACTGGCCAACGGCCCGATACCATAATATGATTTGTGCACTACACACTACCTGTAATTAAAAAAAAAACATCCCTTTCGATTCCCAAATTTTTAGCGGATTCCTCCTTAATATTAATTTTAATTGGTTAAAGCTTTTCAAATTTTTTCATACCGGGATTGTTTTTAACGTGGAAAACAATTGCTCCAAAACTTTTGGGAAAAAGACACTCTTGAAAAGAAAACTACAGACTCTTCCTTTCCTTCAGGTGTATTTGGAAAAAATATATAACGTCCCCGTAAAAACTGCTATGGCAATATAACTTTCGAACATTTTCCCCAAAGTTTTACTTGTGTATACCCCCCATCGTCTTTCTTAGTAAGTAAAAAAAATACCGTTCAGAAATCTAAAAGTTAGAAGCAATTTTTGCAGTGGTGGAAAGGAATTTCAAAATACAACAGATATTTTATGCAATTATAAGAAACCTTATGTATTATACTATAAATACCCACCTTTTGTCGGTGAGTTAAAAAGACTTCGATTTGCATTAAAAAAACTTGAAGTTTTTTGGGTATCCGGAAAAGATTTTTAAATTTTCCCCATCATCCCATTTGTTTTTGTTATCGTTAGGGAAGTCGCTTAGTATATACTTTTTTCCGATTTATGGGCCACGTTTATCAATTCTTTTCTATTAAAAATTTCTTCCCCTTCACCAATCATGTTATGCAATATAGTTTTTTTAATAACACCGTACCAAATAAACAATTTTTAAAACATTTTACAAATTTGCAATGTATAACTTTATTTTTTAAATAAGTTTTGGGAAACCCAACTTAAAATGGAATGACGGATTTATTTTAATATTATAGGGGACTTTTTTTCAACTAAAGTTACAAATCAATAAATCATTTAAAGATATGATTTAAAAGAAGTCAAAAGACGGATTTTAGAGTTTAAAAATTAGATAAATTTAAAGGGGTTTTTAAAAGGTGAAAAAAACCCGGGGCCCTTTAAGTTAGTACCGCTTTTATTGGCTCTGCAGTAAAATTTGTTTAGAGATATCAACAAAATCCATCTGAGCAAATTGGAAGGGGCTTAAAAGATTTTAGTTACTTAAAAAGGGACGCAATTTCGAATTATTTTACCCAAAAAAACTGAAAACAAACTCGGACGCAGACTGGGCCGGAGACAGGACGAAAACGACCAGGGGGATCGTTTAAGGTATTTGGGGGGCAGGGTATGTCGTAAACCAAAGGGCTGAAACGTAGCGCTTGCAAAAGACTAGGGAAAGCATTATGTGACTTTTTAATGATTTTTTTTAAAAAAAACGGTTTTTTCTATTTCTGAGGACAATCAGTATGTATCAAGTGACAAAAAGAAGGAGCAAAAAAGATTAAAGCAATCGATGTCAAAAAAAATTTTATTAAAAATTATTAGTAAAGGATTGCTTTGTGTTAAATCTTTTTGCAAAACATCAAACAGCCGATATTCCAACAAAAAAATGTGTTGGCGATTTGTTCATTAAACTGGATCAAATCGGGCCCAAAATGTAAAAGTTTGATTGAGAGGGAGTGTTGAAACTAAATAAAAAGGTTTGAATATCCGCACTATTATATTGTCTTTTGGTATTTCATAATGTCGCGAATAAACCCCTTGCTTTTACTTTTAGAAAAGCCAAGGGATTTCCGCTGCTTGGTTCATCGTCTATTTTTTTTGGGGGGGGGGTGAAATCATTTTTCAATCGGTGACCGTGTCGTCGAGCTGAGGGGTTTGGAAAATTGCTGTGTAAGAATTGATTCTGGGTCAATTCGAAGAATCGATCAACACCGGAAGGGTAGTTAGGAAGGAATTTCGTAGATTATAAAAATAGGTTAATTTTTAAGGAAGGGGATTCTGGGGAGACTCTCTGAAAAAGCCTGCTTAAGTTTTTTTCGAAAAAAAAGAGCGTGAAGTGGAGTTGTTTTTTAGTCCCCCCCTAACAGTCCCCTCTAGCGGTAGGGGATTTCATTTCTGTGTGTAGAAAATTAGAGGGTTACCTGAGTACCCCACCAGGCGGTCCGTGACAAAATTGTAAAAAGTTGGTACCAAAAAAAACATAAGTTTTAGTTGGTTGTTTAACGAACGCAAGAAACGACCGTGAGGGGTTTTTCTAAATAAAATATATATTTAACCTACAAAATTTTCACGTATTTTTCTCCAAGAAAAAACCCATCAATTTTTTGAGCACTGAATTTTAATTGTGAGAAGTGGAGGTCTACTTGGTAAAGAAAAACTATCACCATTATTTTGGGCTTGTGGATATTTTTTACCCCGGACATATTTGGAGATGAATTTGTTTTGGGTTTACACAAAATTCGAATAGGATTTTACATTTTTGGGTTTAAACGATTTTACAATTCCAAAATCGTGATGTTTAAAAAAATTTTTAATTCGGATCGTCATTTTTGGGGAAGATGTAAATGGAAATTTTTTGTAAAAATATTCCATTGTAAAAAAAGGTTCTCTTTAGGTACCCTTTTTACGAATTATATTCCGGTAAAAGGGGTGGCTTAATTTTACTTTTGGCATTTTCCTCAGTATTTTTTCAGGAAAAGGGGTTCAAATTCTTGAAATGTTAAAGAATTTTTGTGATAAACCAAAAAATGCGAGTGCGCCCGAATTAAAAAAGACTGTATGATGCTAACAATTCAAAGCTTCGTATTCAAAAAAACTGAACTTTTTAACGTTTTTAAAAAATTGTAAAAGGGTTACGTCTTACCACGTTACGGTGAAAAATTCCCTGCGTCAGCGGTATAATTTAAACCCCTTTAAATACGTTTATTTAATGTTTACCCCGGTAGAGACGCCCCCTGTTGGAAATAATGTTTACGTTTTTATTAAAAAACCCCTTTAGAATTACATTTTGCTATTTTTATAAGAAATTTAATTTATTTACATTTATTAAGCATTCTTAGTTTTAAACATACCTAATTTAAAGTACGAAAAGTCTTTTTCATATACCACTTCCACCGTTGAAATCACGCATTTAGTTTTGGAGTTTTGTGAATTTCGTGATTAGAAAGACGTAGTAGAACTCGGGGGTAGCGGTGCTTTTAGTTGCCACTACTTGAAATTGTTTCTGGGATCTATAGCTGGGAAACGATAGATATTGATTAGGAAGGTATCAAGTATCGTATCGTTTCCTGTCGTATTATTCCCCGATGGGGAATTAATAGTCCAAGTAAAGCTGAGTCATACCCCTTCAGAATTTTCCGTTCGAATTCCCCCACTTTAAATATTTTGTCTCCTTTTGGACCCCTTTCTAGCCCAAAGAACCGTGGAGCAACCCAAAGTTCCCCCCCCTGAACGGCTCGAGAACGACGCTTGAGAATTTCGAAACCTGTGGGTATGTTTAAAAGCTGTATACTATAAGGTCTTTTTAAACCGCAACATTTTCGTGCACAAATTTATAGTAATTTTGTAGCGCTTCAAAAATTTTGTTATTGTTTTTGAGATTTTCACTTTTGTAAATTGTTTAGTCATATCGCTAAGAACACCCTTTAGGGCTAGTATAAAAGGTTTTACGCTAACCGTTATTCCGCATATTTCTGGAAAAGACGTTTTTCATCATCCTTTTGTTTTGTTATTTTGGTCTTTATTTTCGTACTTTGAATATACGTATTGTCTATTATTTTTGTTTCGCAATACAGTCACAACGACTTGTATCCGAAAAGTGGGGTTTTTTTGCACTCACCCGGGGTAATTTGCCCGGGGTATAAAAGTTGTTTTCGGCAAAAATACTCTGTATTTCCCTGCATCTGTAATCTCCAATATCCATAGAGGTACCCCAAAACGTCATCCCCCGTTAAAAACCACTCCGGGATAAATTTGTGATCAGCCCTTTCGAAATTTTAACCTTTTAAAATTTGACTGTTAGATGGCCAAAAATATTGTACAAAGATAATAACGTGTGTAGCCTATTAGCAAAATAGAGTCGCTACATTAAAGTTAATATATTTTTTTGGATAATTAATATTTTTTCTGGATAATTTTATTCAATCAATGGTTTTTTTTTTTTTTTAAGATATAAAAAGTATAAAAAAGGGAATAACAGACGACAAATGGAATTTTGGGGAAAGGTTTTGGGAAACCGTCTAACCGCAGTAAGAATGGTAGGATACAAACGCAGCCGAAGTATACAAAAATTCCTCGCAGGGGCAATTTTTTTATAAATTAAAGGTGTTTATGTGAATAAAATGGTATCCCCCTGTATTTCTTATGAAGAAGAGTACGTTTTTTTATCTGTTACATAGCCTCAGTGATTTGGTTTTTATTGCTGAAATAGAAAATGCGACAGAAATTATGCTTTTTTGAATCGCCCAAAGGGAAAAAAAATAACTCGCTTTAAGAGTAAAGTCCCGGGTAAAGATTGGGTAAAATTTTTCTACTTGTCATAAGGGCCTTACAGTCAGTAGTTTTCCCTCAACCAAAAAGTAGAGCCCCGCTAAAAGAAGAACAAATGAGCAGTACGTAGAAAAATTTAAAAAAAACTTTGATTTTCTACATAGAACCATATCTATTTTTAATGACGAGGAACCCAAACTGACGACCCCCACAAAAAAAAATATTAACAAAACGCGGTGTTAAATACCCCCAACGAAAATTAATTCATTAAAGCACATTCTTTATGATGATTGCCGGGAAAAGCAGCGGTGAGTTGCTACCCCCCTATTGTATAAAACCAAGCTTGTGGGCAGTGGTGAAAAAAGGTTCTCCAGGAACACGTTATGGGAATACGCATCCGGAAAGGTTTTAATCTCAAATATTTTAAAATTGATTTTGTAACTTTTTTTACCCAAAAACTTAAAAAATATTGGGAAGAAAGTGGTTTTTAAGGGGGCGATTTTATCCCCACATATAAATGTTTAGGTTTTGGGGTTTGTGCAGGAAACATGTTCCATTTCGTTTGCTTACCTTGGATGTATCATGTAACACAACCCCGTGATGCTGCATTATTTGCACCTATGAAGAAAGATGGCGGGAAAATTTTGTCCCCGTTTACTGCGATCTTTAATGGAGAAAATAGGGAAAAAAAAGCTTAAATTTGAAATAGGTTTTAGAAAATTCGGAATTGCACCATGTAAAGTAACCCCGCTGTTGAAGCGCTTAAATGCAACTCGCCCGTTTATCATGAGAAACCAAAAAGAACCCCAATATGAAAGTAAAACCTTAAAGATTGCCTGATATTTAAAATTTATAATTGAATATTTTAAAAAAAAAAAAAGCAAGAAAATACCAGTTTAAAACTGAGGGGGAAAAACACAAAATTAACTGTTTTACCCCGGCAAAAACGCACTTGTGAAAATAATCTTAAAAGAAAATCATTAAGTATGTCACTCAGTGAAGACCCTTTGGAGACAAAATTGTCAAAAAGAGGGAAAAGCGGAAAAAAGGGGGTTTAATGAAAAAATTGCCTCTGGATTTAGGAGTAACAACACCCGAAAAAGTTAAAAAATGGGATTAAAAAAGGTTAGAAAAGCCACTGCGAGCAGTTTATTTAATTATGAAGGTAAAAATATCCCGGGTTTTTAAAAGTTTGATAAAATGGAGTTTAGGATCAATGCTATGATAAAATCGATAAAATTTTGGAAATGGCAGAGAAACACGACGAGATATGGATATACATGGGATAAAACTAGTTGGTGCAATACACGTTGTAAACTAGTACGGATAATTTCAAAGAATGTACGGAATACGAACGAACCTTTCCGTACACAAAATATACAGAAAATTTCTGACCAAAGATAAACTCCTTTCTTAACTTTGTAAATGATGCTATCTTGAAGGTTTTGTTGACTGTGTCCTGTAGTGGAGAAAAGTTATAATAAATATTAAATTGAGGCTACTGTAGTACCGCGCGAGGTATCAAAACGACGGGGAAAGTACCTTAACAACATTCAACTCTATATTCATTATTAGATTCTTACGTTGTTTGTTTCCATGCCTTTTGTTACATTTTCTAGCCCAAAACATGCGTCCAGTAGTGAAAATAATGAAAATATTAATCAAAAAAAATACACCACCCTTTACCAAAACAGGTATGGTTAATAAACAATATTATTTTACTTTAATTTACTGTTATTTTTTTTTATGTAGAAATTTCGAATATGGACAGATATACTCGAATAACAGAGAGATGGTGCGTGCTGTCTCTTAACAATAAGCATAAAATGAATTATTAATAAAATATGTACATATTTGAATAAAAAGACGTTTATATACCTATCTTTCCTGTACACAAACCCCTACATTCATGATTTAATAGGTGCGGAAAAAAATAATTGTCCATCGTACGGGAAATTTCAAGGACGGTGGTACGGATTTTATCCATCGCGTTGGCAAAGCTGGTGTAATAGGATCCACCTAAGCGTGGATTTGTACGTGACCCAGAATGCAATAAATTATGGTGGGGCATATTTTTATTACGGCCTATAAACAATAACGTCATTTCTACTTTTCAGTTTGCTTTATGAAATTTTAAAGTATTAGTAACCTTGTTAAAGAAATAAAGTACAAAAGGAGTATAAATATATTTTTTGTGAGACAGATTCCTTCAAAAGGTCCATAGGTGGTGTAAAATTAATATTTCTGGAGTTTTTTTCTATGCAAATTACTATCAATATATTATGTAAAGTAATTTAAAAGTTAATGGTGCAAAAGTATACTCGTTCTGCGGAAAACTTTGCCACCGTAAAAATTTTAAAAACAAGTTTTTTGTTTTAACCTTCATAAACCCGAGCGGGGTTGCAAATGAACCCCAGACCACAATTTTTCAAGAATCTTCTAAAAATTTTTTTTTTCACTTAATTTCCCCTGAGCATCTTTTCATCATATAATATATATTATATAGATATTTCTAATTTAGTATAATAAATGTGCTATTATTGAAACGAGTTAAGTGAGGTTTATTCCTTGGGTTGCAGTTGTACCCCGCTCTGTTTCTAAACGACAGGTACATATTGTGCAAGACCAACCGGCGGTACAAATAATACCCAAATAAATACAAATGCCGGGATTTCCGTATTCTCGGCGCCAACAGGGATTCCCCAAACTTATTTTAAGCGAACAATGTGCACGTATTTATCGCTTTATAGTTGTAGCTATTAGATACCATCATTTGCGTCGGTTGTTAGTGTACGGTTTAGAAAAAAGAGTGAACGACCGGAAAATTTCGAAATGAAATAAGCTCACGGACGACGGAACTATTGGCGATACTATTCTAGAAAAAAATGGATCTACGATAGTTATTGATGATTTAAGCATAGATTAATGGTGCAAAATGATATCGAAGAAATCGATATATTCATGAAACTGTGAAGTACATGACGTTTTGCAAGTTATTGATAACACTAGGGGAACAATTTTGTAACACAATTTCTTTGAGTTGGTTCTGAGCTGTTTTATAGTTAAATTAGGCATGCCGGATTCAACAACTGTACTTTAGTTTTCTTACTACCACGTCAAGTTTTATCCTACACCTTATGACGAGTGGACCACTCTCCGCGAAAATCGAGCATGGACATAGGAAGCACTATTGATCTCATATGGCTGACACCAAAACCTTCTCCGATGGGTGCAGGGTGAATGACGATAGGAGAACAGCGAGAGGTGTATTACGTGTCTGGACTGAGATACTGTAGTGAGGACGTTGGTGTAACCCTGAAACGGTGCAGCCATTACAAGTGGAGTATGAGTTCTGTTTATATATACAAGGTTACCAGTGTTTAGTGTTATATTAATATATGACTGAAATTCCTTATGTCTACCTCTGCTCGTTCACGTGTAAAGTTACTTAAACAGCCCCGATTGCGTTTTGTTACATATGTGGCAGTTTTCACCATTCCCAGTCAAGGACAAAACATCAAGTACAGTTCGTCAGGTCTAAGTCGTATTTTGCTACTTTAACAGTGAAAATTGAGTGCTCAAGATAAAATCATGCGGCCCCTCACAAAAGTGTGTAAGCAGGTGTTGTGGGTTGTCAGGATGTAGACCAAGGAGCACGTGATAAAATTTCCATTTGGATATACATAGATTTGGCGAGAGTCAGAGATCATTCAAGTGATTGTTATTTTGTAATTAGTGAAAAACGCCTAGGGATATAACTAAGAAATAAGTAAATGTAAAGTAGAGTATCCTAGTTTACCCATCACCTATACGCAGTGCTCATTCAGCCGAATCCCAATGGCAGTTTTCACTGAATTACCCTCTTTGGAAATAGGGAATATGCGTCTCGGTGAAGATCAAAGTGAACCCAACGATGAAGATTTTGAAAATGAAAGATGATCCCGTTTCGTAATGGATTTGACCATGAGTGAATGTATTTTGGGACGAGATTGGGACTAACCAAAAAAAAGCTCAGAGCTCTTAGCATCAAGACTGCACGAGAAAAATTGCCTGAAAAGGTCGCAGCGAAGAATTCGATCAAGAGAAGAGCGTTTACTACAATACTTTCGAAGTGATGATGGCATATATTGGGAAATTTCAGCTATAAAGCAACTGATGGAGACTGTTATCGATAGCTCAACGCGAAGCGAAGTGTATTCGTCCTCCACAATGGATAATTTATTGGGTTCAGTCCCGAGAGGCCATCAGGTTCGTTTGGTGAAGAAGAGAAGAACATAAAGAAAAGTCATGATGTGTTGAATAACAACATGCACCAATGGATCATTTGTGTTGACCTAAAATGGGTAGCTCCTCCTGGCCAGCAACACGGACTATTAACAAGCATCCCTAATTTTTGTGTATGTGGGAGGCAGAGCACGTGAGACAAGCACTGGATGCAGTCGAATTGGCTCCCATGATCTGGACCTAAAATCTGGTGATACAAAAATTGTTCATCAGCCACTTGTCGACGAAAGACATTATATTTCCCCCTCTGCATATAAAAAATTAGCGTCTCAGAAGCAATTCATTTAAAGCTTTGCTAACGTGAAGGAGGGATGTTTCAAGAATATCTTTCGGCATTTCCAGCCTGTAATTTTAAAAGATAAAGGCCGGTGTTTTTGATGGGTCCACAGATCGGAGGAGCTTGTTAAAGATGAAACATTTCATCGGAAACAATGTCAGAAATTTAAAAGCATGCTTGGTTGGCATTCAAAAAAACATGTTAAAGAACTATCTTAGAAATTACACTTGAGCACAGAATTACGCCAAAATTGTCCAGCAACTCTTGGAGAGCTTCAAACTGCTAGGTTTGACAACACATGACATAGCCCATCTTGCTAACTTCCCGGGAAAAATCTTGGTGAAGTCAGTGATGAGTGGGGATGAGAGAATTTCACAGGATTGAAGGTCATGGAGGGCACGTATCAAGGTAGATGGGATTTGGCACAATATGAGGCTCGACTAGTGTTGGAACATCAAGCCGAGAATGTACACAGATTAAAGTTTCCGAAAAAGCTATTCCCCTCTTTCTCTCAAGCGAAAAATTTTTGTGCCTTAATAGGTAAATTACGTTCGATAAAAAAACAACTATTTGTTATGAACACAACTTAACTCCATGACAGTAACTATTATAGCCTTTGTATGAATAAATTATTTTTATAAAACAGTATATTTGGTAAATTTTTACTTTATTTTCCCTTTATATGCACAATTGTGTCATTGACTTTTGAGGTTAACCGTAGCTTAAAAAGTTGACGTGATTGACAAAAAACTGCGGTTATTTTTGAATCCAGAGACCAAAAGTTAGTTGAAAACAAGTCACAGATTTAAGACAACTGAATTGATGTTCCCCATGTATGAAAAAGAACTGGCAGATTCCACGGATGTAGTAAAGCACCAATCCAATAAAACTCATAGTATGATGATCCAACTTATGTTAATAAGTCATGGTAGTGGTGGGAAAAGTAGATTTATTACAAGGATAAAAAGAAGAAAATGAAAATACAAAAATGTCCAACAGGTTTGGCTACATATAGTTCCAAAATTTTCGACCTAAAAGAAGCCTTTTGAATTACTTTTTTCACAAGGATATTATGATGTGATTTTATCGGAGAAGAATAGAAAAGACGCATTTTATTATGCAGGAATAAGAAGGCCTATCCTCCTTTTGTGACAAGAAGAACTAGAAGCCCAAATTTTATGGGTTTGCCTATTATTTTAGGCGCATTGCACGATGCTAAAGAGCCAATATGTGTATATGCAGTCAAAATGCAGTTATGTGACCTATAGTATCAGCCTACCATGGTTTCGCACAGCAGATTTCCAACAGCTTCTAAGATTTGGACAATTTGCAACAAGAGCAGAAAGAAAGCGTATTAATAGTTCGCCCCACGTACGTTTTGCTGTTTTGTATCAAAACGTGCAAGAAATCTTTAAACCATTGAACACTGTGCGCGCATGCAGCAGTAGTGCCGTCCAGCTTAAACATTTGGGGCCTTGCTGATTGTAGTCCGCATATACAGCGAATATGCAATATATTTAGGTAAGTTATTTCCATGAAAAAAAGATATATAGATATTATTTATATGGATTTTAATTCTTAAGCAAAGGAAGCAAATACCAGAGAAAGGTCAAGGACAAAGGATAGTGATGGTGAACCTGGTAAACCTGATAACTCTTTGCCACTATTGGTAGCTAATAAACTTGGACAAAAAACATTAGTTGTGCGGTACGCCTGCCGTAGGCAATAACCTTATATTAAAGAATTGCATTCTACACGATATAAGAAAGGATTTTTAACGGCATGTTGCTTTTATGGAAAACAAAACCTCACGCTTCCTACGGTCGCCACAGTATATTTGCAGAGGTTGTTCTTTTATTCGGACAGAACATAACGATGAGACAAGATAGTAGGAGAGGAAACTGATTATAAACGGACATCATCTTACACTACAATAACAAAGGGATGCAGTGGACACAACAGATAATTGGCAAAAGAATTACGCCACACAAAGAAAAAGTAATCGGTGGCCGATGGTAATATTTTTTTTGTAGACCATTGGTGGCATCAACGCCTATACAACATTGGGTTGTTAAAAATCCAGATTGGAAAAAAAAATCGTTTGGATAGGAGGAGAATGTTTTTGTTTGGAGTCTGGTAAGAGTTAATTCGCAAAAAATATAATTCGTAGATAGGATGCAACAAATTCAAACGAAATTTGTAGACTTGAAAGAAAATAAGAAAGCAAACAATTTATGAATGCAAAACAATGCCCCTGGTGAACCTGGACTTGTTTCAGATTGTTGCACCCGATAACGCCTAAAAATTACCATTTATAAATGTGTATTATTCTCGCCCTTTATAATATATACTATAAATAAACAAGGTTTCGATATAGAAGGTTCAAAATATAAATGTATATTCCTGAATTCCTATAAAATGTAATCGCACTCGGCGGGTGTGCGACGACTAACATTTCTGTGGCGATGCCGAACACTCGATCGAAGTGATTTTTTTTTATTTTCAATCTTAAAGAAAAATCGGTAAAATACATCTTGGTTATGGTCATTTTATGCTACTCTGTAAACAATATTTATTAAAAAACTAACATAAACATCTAAAAACGAGATATTTCTCGTAACAATCGATTATATTGTATGGCAGTAACCTGTTAAAACATTTGTTTGTCCATACTCTTCATTTCCTGTGGGTTATATTTGTTTATCAAACGTTCACAACAATCAATATGTACAAATAATTTGTTCTTGCAATCAAAATGTTGTATATTTTACGATATCTTTACTAACAAACATAAAAGAATAAATTTATGCAAAAAAATGTGGGGGTAACATTTGCACACATTAAATACAAGTGGGGTATTAATGTAACTTTCTGACCACTGGGTTTATGGAATAATAAAATGAATTAATCAACTTCAAAAATATAAATCAAATAATTTTATGAGCTATACAAAACGATATGTTATAGAAAAAATTTTGATTCCTTGAGACATAATTTAAGATTACTTCAAAAAATTTAGTGAAAAAGTGGGAAAGGCAACCATACTTTTATGGTAGTTATTTGGTTAAATATATTTCACACCCGCTACACGTCTGTTCTAAATATATGTCAATATTTTTTTTATTTTAATATTTTGGCGCTCCCTAAAATACAGGATGGTCTCTTCATATTTACTTAGATAGGGTGAGTTATCAACCCCACGCCATCTACGCCGGGCTAGGGGCAAAGAGCCCCATACTTCACCTCCGTTTCAAATATATAAAAGTACCCACCATCTCATTGTCCGAGAAAGTTCACATCCTTCTTTATCGCGCAATATTTTCGAGCTTAAGCGCTTTGAAGCGTCGGCAAACATTAAATTTAGGTAAGACTTCTTTGAAAATTAATCTATCGGATATATCTTAAAACACTCGGACTAGAACTATTGAACCATCAGTAGAGTGTCTACACCCTAATTTGCAAATTTCCTTATAATCTACTTAAATACAAAAATTTCATTCGCACCAATCATCTATTAAAAATATCTAACGAAGACCACCTGCAAAGGATGACATCCACCGCGTCTAAACACGTAGTATTTTGGGTATGTTTTAGCTAAACTCATTACCCCTAATTGTCCTAAGATTTGATCTCTTTATTATTTAAATAAAACCAGTTAATATGAATCTTTTCAAAAAATTTACACCGTAATTAATTTTTATTATGAACCCTTCTTGCGTATGATAACAAAAAAAAATGAGTTATATTCATTAAGCTCAATGAGATATTATAATAACCAATCATTCCCGTTTCTTTCAATTTCTTTGAGGCCCGTAGGTTCTTTGTTTATCAAAGAACGTAACTTAAATTTTGTCAAACAAATCGTATTAACTATACAACGCTTTACATTTTGGTATCTGTTAAATTAGATTTCATCCGTAGGATTAATGTGTAATTAGCCAATCTATCCAGTTCAATAAAACATACAAATAAAGTCGCTAAACACCGATCTCGCATACGTCATCATATCGTAGTAACGAGGGTCGAAGTTAAACATTAGTTGGCAACAGCAGTAGTGTGGTCATAAGTGGCCAAAATGTGTGTTAGAAAAACCTAGTTTCCTCTGAGGTAACACAATTGTCGTGACATAGCCCACTCGGGAGGATATGGTGCCGAGGTCTGTTTTTACCGACGAACTTTTTTTTTTTTTAGGTTTTTTTTTTTTTTGCGTTTACATTTGTCGTATTGAGCTGGCGGACGGATCGCGTCTGCCCGTGGTTGTCAACACTGTTTACTCGATCTGAGCCCGGCGCCCGTCCTTTAAACTTCGCCGCCGCCAGAACCACCTTACCATCGTATCTTGCGGAAGAAACCTCATCCTTCTGGTGTCTCTCGAACCCAGTATTTATTAAGTTAATTTAGGTATTTATGTGACGTTGCGAATCACCAAAAAAAACTAATATTTCATTTTGTTGAGCTATTTGGTGATTAATAGTCATTTTTTGGTTAATTATGCATTCTACTTAAGATTAAGAACTGTACTTCACGCCATACTACTGCCCGTTCTAGAAACTTGTAGATTAATATATAACCTTTGTTGTTTAGACTTAGCGTTAATCTTTGAATCATTTGTTTGTACGCTCTTATCATTTCTTTGTAAACTTTAACAGTTATAGTAATTTTTTGGCCCTGAGATGTCTTTTTTGTAACATTTTGTTTATCTTTTTAATATTTGCTCTTTTGTCATTCCACCTCTACAGGTTTGTTTCAAATATAGGGCTACAGTTTGAATTTTTTTGTACACTCTTTTCTTCCTTTCCCTCGAAACTTTTTGTCTGAATGGTTTCCGACGGAAATATCGACACAGCGAGGAAGTGAAAACAAAACATTCAGCTGGCGTCTATAAACATCGGGAATTCTTTGCCAAAGAATTCAAATACGGGGTCGTTGTCTCGGCGATGAATACAAAGCACCTTCACGGACTTCAACAAGAAATACATTAAACGGCCGTTTGTATTATTGACACTCCTTGACTCATCTCCTTTTAACACTACTTTTAAATAGCTAAGCTGAGCACTTATACCATTCTTTAATTCTCTTCTTTTTTTGACCATATACAAAGGGATGGTGGGCAAGCATTTAATAAATAGCGGTCAAACAAGTATGCATCATCAAATCAAAGTAAACATTTCTAACTACAAAACATAGAATCGACGAGTGAGTAGACTTAGATTTTGTTTTTTTACCGGTTTTTTTTCCGAAAACGGAGGTTCTTTTGCTGGGTCACAATTGAAAATCATCCAACCTCTCGATATTGATTTAATTACGAATAAAATCTTGAAACAAAAATAGTCAATTTGATCCTAACATCTTACGGCCATGATAAAATAAGATCGGTTTACTTGATGGTGTCTTTCCAAATTGTTTGAACATTAACAGAGTGGTTCCATGGTATAAGGGGATGCGGAGCGATTAAAAATACAGACCGTTTCATTATTTATAAGTATTATAAAAAGTAATTCCCCAAATATATATGAAAAGATTAACATTATTCTAAAATTATCTCCAAAATTCTTAAGTGTGCGCAACATAAAGAATAAATCAACGGGAACCGCAATGCTTGTATTATGTTACCATTTATCTTTTCCATGTAAATTAGAAATATTTAAGCTATTTTTTTTATAACTACAAGAAAACTCAAAAAGTGGCACAATTTTTCACCCCATTTTACGGAGTTACTTAATTAAACGTTTAAAAAAAAGAGGTATATCGAGTTTCCCTCAAAAATGACGTCCTTCTTATACATTAAAGACGAATTTTTTTGGTTAACCATATATGTAGTATATTTCATATTGTGATTTATGTAATAATTTCAGTAATGTCTTTATTGAATATGTTAGCATTTTGCACATGAGCAATATTTCTTTTTTGTTTTGTTGTTTTTTTATTAATTTCTGTTTTCTTTGACTTATCTTAAGCCTGTATGGTATTCTAGATAAAAAAAAGTTATTATTATTGACCCTGACCCTGGGAGGACCTTGACTAGCCACTTGATTCAAGACAGTGACCTCGTTCGACATTCAGATTACCTTGAACTATATTTGACTAATGATAGTTGCTAGCTTCCAACTAACGATTCGTTTTCTTGCATGCATCAGTTATGTTACTGACATGATGAATACCTTTTCTAAATTTGTCATCAATAGATTTTGTGAAATGACGAATTCTTCCTTAAAATCAGCAGCATCGCCGTTGTAGCTGTGTTTTGTTTCTCGGCATCTTACGACTTACCTTGCTTTTTGGTTTGCTTATTTAAAATTATAGAACAATTTTTAAAAATACCTGAACGTTGGACGCCAAAAATTTATAAATGTAAATACAGCGGAAAATATTGGACCCTACCATCGGAAAAATTTTATTAATGTAATTTAGAAAATCAATTACTCGTTTATAACATTACAATGCACCTTTTTTTTACATTGCTAAAAATAATAAATGCATGCATGAGCATGAAATTGCTGCGTTAGTGATACTCATGTAACGTGTGAAATATTGTGGATTATGCGCAAATATGATATCCTTTTTGTTGTTCAGTTTAGACAGTTTTTTAAATCAGCGTAGACAGTTTTCTTGATCTCTGTTTTAAAATGTAGGGAAATACCATCTGAAGACAATAAGCAACCTGGGACTGAATCGAATTAATTATAACATTAGACTCCATCTGTTTTTCCCATATAAAGCTTCAACAAAGCAGGTAGCCCAACAAATTAGAATAAAACTAAAGTAATGAAATCGTATATTTACCTAATTACGAAAACTTACCAGTTCTGGGTTTTTTTTGTTTTTTATAGTTTATATATACAAAAAGAGTGTTTTTTTACCATATAAATAAGGAACAGTATATAAGGGGGAGTAAGGCATGGATGAAATACAAAAAACCAAGCAAAGCCGTTCGAGGTGTGATGGTTGAGAAAGAAATTAACCTAAAAACCTATTAATACCAACTAAAACAACTGCAGAACAAACGCAATTATGATGATCTCCAAACACAAACTTTACCCTCTTGAGCTCTAACGTTTGTAAAAATCAATTAACTTGATGTAGGATAATCTTGATTTTTTTTGTTTTATACGTAAATTATCGCCGTTATGACAAGTAATTCAAGTTCTCCTGTATTAATACTGCTGCTATTTTAGAGTTGCAGCAGTAAAGTATTCAGTATTTGTATACTCAGATGTGTAAATATCAACGTTCGCTTCGGAAAGTTTATTCAGGTCTTTCACGTAGAAAAGGCAAATTTCCAGGGTTAGAAGCTATTGCTGAACTGCAAAAATATAGCTTGTCGATAAGAGAAAAAACAACCTTTCATTTCAGAATCACCTCAAACAGCGGGGTAATATGCCCCCATTTGAGAACATGGAGGAAACAAATCGTCTGATGATAGCGCTGCGATTGTTTTCGTTTCTTTATGTTCGGACTCAGCTTCGAACATTGATTCGAAGATTTTGTTCTCTGTCTCTGATTTCTTTTAAAAACTTTTATCTTCTCACAGAAATGATCTATTACTTTCTCTCCCATTTCTCTCAATTGCACAATTTGTAGCAGAAATATCATACACTTCTTTTCATATCTTTACTCCACAGTCCAGTTGCTTTGACGCATCGATTCGGAATAATATAGCTCTACCTTCCAGAACAGTAAGCACCAAGCACAGGCTTTTGAGTACAGGCAAACCTTCTCAGCCTCTAAGCCTATCAATGTGTTCCTTATTAAATCAATGGATATTGCCTGGAAACAAGAAAATTACCAAATTAAGATAATAAAGAAAATTATATAAATATATGATTAATACAAATTAAAAACAGCGACGAGCAAAAACCGAATTATTTCAATCATGAATATCGTGCTTCGAGAACCTAATCAGTATCTGAGCAGTCGGCATCTTCGCCATCCGATATTTTGGAATTACGAAACCACGCTCAGGGAATGTATGGTAAAATCGTGTATTCAAAACGTCAAAGTAGTAAATTATTGCATTTAATAAGGTTTACCGTTTCAGAAAGGTCTCCAGATTGAAAACCTCCTCTGATATGTGTGCGGTCAGTATGCCGACGATTTTTTCGGGCTGCATCATGCCGAATGCTTTCTGAAAAAAAACAAAAAAAAAAAAAGGAAAAACAACAAAAACAAAAAAAAAAAAAAAAAACAAAAACAGCGAGCGCGTCACACAAACCTTATTCAGTTTTATTATTTCAAAGATTTTTACATTCGCTGACTATTAAATCTTGGGTTACCAAGTTCAAACCACAGGCTTGCAGAGTAGGTTTCCGTATTTTCCTTTACTCCATAGGAACGCAAAGTAATAATAAATCATGGCCGGCTGATGCCTCTGGAAATTGGCGAAAAACTATGGGGGATAACAAAGCATGAATTATCATCATTGTTATTACTTGTTTTATCATTTCCGCGAACACCTTCCCAGAGTAGTTCGGAGTTCCAGGCCGAGGAACTGGACGACCGCTGGAGGCAAACTGTCTACTTGAAAATATTTTGTTCGAAATATATTAATTGTATCAATATAACAATTTTTGCCATGACATTTAAAAGCAAAAGGTGTTTGTTGTGCCTGACCCCCCCCCCCCCTCCCCCCCAAGGCATATCGTTCTAGGGTGGGTTCGTGGCGGCATGTATAGCTCTCGAAATGATAGCGCCGATTATTTTGCTCCGATTACACCGATGGTCCCCGTAGGTAAGTCTGAGTTGTTACATTAGATCTCGTGATTTCTACGGTTTTCATTTATCTTCTTTTGTACGATGTTTGTCACTTGGGCAAGGAATTTCGATGACGTACATATGTGATATGCACGTGATAGAAGGGATAATAAAAGACCTTTAAGGGGACACTGGGTTGCTGTACCCATTATATGTATATTTTGTGATTCGAAATTCGAAAATTTAATGCTGTATAAATTTTTCAATCTGATAAATAAATTTAATAACATATTCTGTGGGAAAACTGAAACATTTGGATGGAAACTGCACATTTTCATATAGCTGGATTATAATGTGGTTTACGTGACCTTAGCCACAACAATATTTGACGTATAGGACTAGTATTGTGCGCACATACAATAATACGTAGGTCTGTGTGCTAGTGAATAATAAAGACAAAGTTCTGTGACAATAACGCTTGTAGTTATTTCTAGTTATAATTCAGATTTATAATTATCTAGTAATCAATTGTATCAACATAATACATAGGTGTCAGGTCAGCTGGGTCGATCGCAAAGCAATATGGGAAAACAATGTGTTTAAACCCAGGAGCCGCTAGTAGTCGATGAAACGATGCTGAAAGTTGGAAAACGTTTTTGCAGAGATTTGAATTATTTCTAAAAGTGACTGATTTAGGTGCCCCAACAGAACCAAGAAAAATTGCATATTTTTAAATTTAATCGGCGAGATGGGTTGGAACTATATAATTGTTTGCATTTGCTCTGATTAAAAATACAAAACATAGAGGGTATTAAAACGAAATTTGAAGTTTATTTATTGTCGCCTCATAAAAAAAACATAATTTTCAAATTGGCGCTGTAAGAAAAATTGGAAAAGCATTTACATTTGTGCGGGTTGAAAAAAAAAAGTTTTTTTTTTATTTTAACAAAACATGTTTTTTTTGTTTCCAAACATGTTTCTTATTCTCACCTCAAAGTGATGTTGAATTTTAACACATATTAAATTTGGCGGATATTTATACTTATTACTATGCTAAGGATATTGTTTAAAAATTTTGACTTACAATTATCGGACTTATATATTGTGATTTTTCAGTTTTCTCACCTTCAGGCCACTGTCCCATCTTAAGTACCACAAGTCCAGTCAAGTTAGTAAAAAAATTTTGCTGTGGTGAACAAATTGATCCAAACAAAGGAAAATGGATCTTCAGATAGCTAGGTACTGGTATTGACACAAATCCGGCATTCCGAGCAGGAACAATAACAGAGTTTAGAGTAACCCATTAACATGCTATGTCTCAGAATATTATACCCACCAAATAGGTAATGAAGTGTGTAATTTCACTTCTTAATGAAGTTTTTACTTCCGGTTCCAGTCGACAATAAAAGAAAATTTACTAAGTAAAAACATTCGCTTATCTTATTGATGGATGAGTAAATGTTCTAATGAAACCCATAGGATAGGTATCACGGATATGAAAAATGAAAGTGTACCTTTTAATTGAGTGTATCGCTACTTCTGGAAATAGCCTACACCTCGGAGTATCTATTAGAGTTATAAAAAAATTGCTATTAAAAGGTGTCAAGAAGGAAGATAAAGCAATGTAACTAGTATAATTACTGACAAAAGCGCCGCAAATTTATGGTCGAAGATGAGAACCGATTTGTTCAAAGAAATGGACGAAAAATATCACAACCTATGGCTGTTCAGTCCCATATACTTTATTCTATTATCCTCATGATTTGGAGTAAATCTCCCGAAGTAAAATCTAAAATAAAAAAAAAAATTGCAAATATTTAGAAATGTCATTTTCGCTAGTGCAAAAAATGGCCGACATATACAGTTTGCTCCAATTATAACAATAGCCCTTGAAAAGAAAAATTATTCATTAATGAACGATAGGATTTTAAAAGCAATGCTAGCTTAAAAACTAAAATATAATTTGCTGTAGCCGTTAGATAAAGCCAAACAACGCACATGTATATAGGAGAAGTAAAATTGAGGTATTGGATTGCAGTACTAAAGTCATTTAGAAAGAAGAATACAGAAAGGGGGAATTCAGCAGTAATGATATAAGGAAAGTTAATGATCATTTGGAATATGGCTCTAACTCCAACTCATTGATCTAGAAAAATCTTATTAGATCGCCAGATAAAGGGGAAAAGCCTTAGCAGAGTAATAAGACTGTGCTATGGAATTATATCAATTATATTACCAGAGGCAATGGCCAAACAGTAATAAACTTTTCGTGCCAAACCGCGCCATTTAACTCTTATAGGTTTAGTAAGCATCTGATTGAAACCGTAAAACCTTTGGCATGTGATCATTTCAAGACTTTAATGCAGAGTTTATACAACTGATCCATCAGGACATACAGCAGTGGCGTCCTTGCTAATATAGAGGACTTTTTTCCTCAATACATCAAAACTTAGAAACAGGTTAGGCAACAAGAAAGCATCAAAAAATTTGTTGCCATATTTACGAACTAATAGTAATAATGCTTCGAAACAATATGTGAAAATAATGTTTTTGTTGTTCAGTTTTTGTTATTTATTAAAAAAAACAGACCACTCGCTGGTAAATTTTGTTAGCTTAGAAAATATTTGAAATAATGCTTCTGTTTGAATTAATTTCTATGTATATTTATGACAAGATAATGAACGAAAATTACCAAAAACACTGTTGCTGTTTCCATTTTGAATATGAGTTTACCTAAAAATGGAGTAGCATCAAAAACTTGTTAAAAACGTGGCACAGAAACTATTGGTTCTAAACAAAAAAATGTTTTAAACGTTAAACAGCGTTTAAAACATGTTTAAAAAACTAACTGTATAAAAACAACTTGCATTTGTGATACAAAAATATATTTGGCGAGCGAAATATTCTAATTTTTGTTTTAAATAAATATTTAAAAGGGGTTTTATTTACCGACTATAGCTGATGATGCTCGGAGAGGGACTCACGTGCTGGATCATTGCCGATGCATAGACGAGAATTGCGAAGAGACGGTATAACCGATATTGTATATAACCCAGTATCATATCCTATTGCATTTCTAATTTTTTTCATCATTGTAACTTTTTTTTTCCGTTTCGCCCAGAACCGAATTAATTGTTTTACGTCTGTTTTTCATCTTGAATAGGTATTTTTAAAAATTCTAGTAGTTAATACATAATTCGCAATAATTAATTGTACCTAGAATTCTAACATAAAAAAAACGATGTTTCATCCCGCCCAAATTTATTTTGTTGCTCCAGCTGTTAATTGTTGGTGTTTGGAGTATTTGGTCGGTGCAGCCGAAAAATAAGTGCAATATCTTAAAATATTACTACCTTTATTATATATGCTCGTAATTAGTTCAGTATAAGTATACATGTTTAACCTGATGTGAAAACTATATAATGCATGTTGTGTTCAATTAATGGTTAAATTTATTATTTAATTTATGTATATATTTGAATGTGGTACAAGGTAAACAATATGAAGTGAATGTAGTTGTAACAAGATACCTGGTTAAGTATAATTTTTGCGACTAATAAGTTTAATGTTATACATAGTAGGTATTTACAATGTTTGGCTGATCTGTAACTTAATTACTTTGCATTTGCTGAATTAATCAAATAGGGAAAGCAGTAACTGAAAAGAATGTCCTATTTTGTTTATAGAATTTGAAGAGGGGGGTCTCACAAGTGGTAACCATCAAATTGGTTAACTCCCCGAAAGAACGAAGTGTTTTGGTCACCCATCAAAAATAGCAAAAATGTTGAGAAAATTTTATTACGAAAAGGCATAGTTGAGGAAGGTACTTGGAAGCTGCATCCGATACGAAAATATTTTGCTAAAATGTGGTAGGTGCCACCTTACTTAGCATTTTATTTTGTTTATAATCTAAAAACTACTTATAAATTGCCATAATAATGTTTAGAGTGTTTAGACAATATAATAGTATAGTAAAAGTTTGTACAATACACCATTTACTTGAACTATTAGTTGGATACATAACTTGAATAGGTTATATTGATAGAAATTTTAAGCGAATCACGCCGCAATGAAATACTGCATGTGGTATATTCCTATTGCAGTATTTTCCATAACATTGGCGAAGATTGATTTGCGAATAGTAGCGCATATCTACTATTAGTGCTGGATCGAGTACATATGATTTATATAGATTAGACTAAAATGTCAAACTATTGTATAAGTTTCATATAAAATGACACAACACACGTATATTAAAAAATATTTTTAGATAATTTACAGAATGCGCAATGTAAATTAAAGAAAGTTGAATTAACATCAAATGTAGAAACTTCAGATGACGACAAAAATGTAGAAGTAAGACCTCAAAGAAGGAAACTTCGTACATTTTCTCAGATAGCAGTGAAGATTGTTTCTCGGTGAAACGGCCACCAAAAGTAATTTTTTTGGAAAAAGCTCTCCATGGTACTTAATATTTTTATCTAAGTATAGATTTTTTTCTCTAAAACTTTTTTTTGTGCAAAGATACAAATCACTGTATTGTATAATATACTTTGGCCCCAATTCAAACCTTTAATATTTCAGTGCAATCCTTAGAAGATTCAAGCTGTTCTTTACCCGCAAAACGCCAAATAATATTGCACTACAATCTCAAAATCACTTCATATTAGGATCACCATCCCACTCTAATTTGACGACACCAAGGCAATCCAAATTTCTTCAAATAGATGCAAATGGTTTGCTTAGTGCTTTTTATAAATTATTTTGATACGAAAGTTTTATTCTTTTTAGGCTACCAGACATTATTACAAAAACTTGATGTTATTCAAGAGCAAAATAAACAAATGTTACCTTTCTCAGAAGAATCTGCTATCAAACAAAATTCCCTGGAAGTGCCAGAATTCCCTGTTCCAATCCCACTGCAGTCTGAAGAGGATTTATTGACATTAAAACATTTTTTAGATGATGTATTTTGGATTACTTTTAGTTATATAATAACCTTTAGTTATATAATAACCTTTAGTTATATAATAACCTTTAGTTATATATAAATATTTTGTAGCAATTGTACCTATCAAAATCGGAGGAGATACTGTTGTCGTAAAAACAAACAGAATTTTGAAGAGACTGCTAACTGATGATTTAGCAACAAAGTCAATTTTTTTTGGAAAAAGAGAAAAAAAAGAAATTTGGAAGATTAAATCTATTTCGTGTTGTAAGAGGTAATTAGTCAATTATGAGTAATACAATAAGATGTTCTGCAATTTTGGTAAATACTTCGAAGTTAACGATCTAAATATTTAGAAGACAAAAGATTATTATTGTCCAAATATTGTAATAATAATGTCCTCATTTCCATTTGCAGATGCTATAAAACAAAATATTTCAAAAGCTACCGACTATGATATAGAGAAGGAAACAAAAACGTGGCTCAAGCATGCACCTGAAAGAAAAAAAAAGGCAAGTAGTAAAGCTTTCTAAAAGACTAGAATTTGCTCGATGTAGTTTTATTTTTCTAAAAGACAACTTTACAGAGTTTCTGAACATGTTTCTGTAGAAATGAGAAATTTTTATGATATTGTTGATGTCAGTAGGGAAATTGATACAAAACGTTCAAATAAATCTAATATTCCTAACTCTAAAGAATCCCTTAATAAAATCAATTATTTCAGTAATGACAATGACGTGAATAACGATAATACCGCGAATGCGAAATTACATTTGGCTATTTCTGTAGACAATGAAGAACAATATGCATCTGATTTATGTGTACAGAAAGGTACCCATAACATTTTCAATGATTCTGTTGAACTTCCATCTGCTTTAAAAAATTGGATTTGTACTGAAAATATATCACATTCAGCTGGAACAAAATTACTCCATTTACTAAGACCTTATCATGCAAATTTGCCACTTGATTGTCGCACATTACTTCAAACCCCGTAAGAAATAATTTTATGAAGAATAAGTTTGTCTTTGAAGAAAAATAAATTTTGTGGGAGCATGTCATTGCATTTTACAAACACAACAAGGAATATAGCACTCGAGCCGCTCCCAAACTTACAGATTCACATATTTATCCTAATAACTTTGAAAAAATTAAACTGAAGTATGCGATTCAGATTTCTAGTGCAACTGTTGCAGCTGGTTTAAATGTATATATTAGATTCGGTATAATCCCTGCCGGCGCCGTTACGACAGCAGAATTTATTAACACAATGGATAAATGCTTTGATATATTAAATTCTTCCAGAACAAGCTCCGCAAAGCAATTCAACAGAGCATTCAAGGGCCTTGAATACCAAGTAAATTTCCTTCATAAATGCAATTCTTTGTTTGAGAATTTAAAAATTTATAATGCGAAAGAGGAAAGGACAAACAGAGTGAAATGATTTATATGTTTCCGTGTAACAATTAATGGTCTTCTACATTTATGGGATCTTCTAAAAGAAAATACTGGCATGGAATACCTCTTTACCAGAAGACTCAATCAAGATGCATTGGAAAATTTTTTTGGATCTATTAGGAAACAGAATAGCAACTGCAAGTATCTAATTTCAAAGATCATTCAAGAGGTTATTATCTATGAAGCTTTTCCATTCTGGAACAGAAAATTGTGAAGGTGATACAAACAAAATGCTGTTACAATTAGGGGGATTCCCAAAAAAAAGAAAACGATAATCCAACAATGCGTTTTCCACAAAAATTTGTATTTGTTGGGAAATTCAAAGCAGCGATATATTAAAAAAAAATTTTTTAACCCGCTATATTTGTGGATATCTTTAAAAAAGGGTGCCTTTTTTTTTCATACTGGGGACATTTGCACTCTATATCCCGAATCAGCCACCAAGTTTTAAATGACCCCTTCCTTTTTTTTTTTTCTTATTTTAAAAAGCTTAAAATAACTAATCGGGAAATTCTTTCGGGAATCTAAATAGGGCCCAAATGACAATTTTGTTTTTTATAAATTGGGAAACTATTCCAAACTCGTTTTAAAAAAGGTGGTGACAAAAATGGAATAATAAACACCCTTCAAAATGTCAAAAAAATATCTTTTTTTCCCCCATGTCACTTTTCCCCTATGGTATATTTAATCAAATTATTTTTTAAAATTTAAACTTTTTTAAAACTCTAAAATTTTTAAAATAAAATTTTTTAAAATAGCTAAAAAAGTAATTTTTTTGGAGATTAAACTTTTTTTTTAAAATTTGGGTTTTTTTTTTTTTTGGAAATAAAAGTGACCAAATTACTTTCCCCCTTGTATTTTTATGCACGAAACTAAACAAATATGTAACCCAATTTTCAAAAAAAAAAAACATCATTTTGGAATATTTATAAATTTTGGGCGTACTAATTTTGTAAAAATTCTGCTTTAAAAAACGAGAAAAATATCGGGAATAAAAAAATTTTCTGTATTTTCTCATATAAGATCAAACATTAAACCCTAAAAATTGGTTTTTTTTTTTGAAAAGGTTGTATTTCCCTAAAATTTTTATCAATTTAAAATTTTTGGAATTTTCTTTTTTAAAATAATTTAAATGCCACCTTTCTATATTTCAAATAGAAACTTAAATATTTCCCAAAATTTAGACAAAATCCCAACCCTGATGTCAAAACCAATTTTGTTTAAATTCAACCCTGACTCTTGGTTTCTCAAAGGGGCGCCGGGGTTTTACAAATTTTGGTTTGGAAAAATTTAAAAGGCCCCCGACGGGGATTTCAACTTCTGTTGTTTTATTTCTTTTATTTAGGTTCTCTTTCACAAGGGAAACCCAGTTTTTGGTCGAGCAGCTTTGGGTTTACATCCTTGGGGTTATTTTTCCCTCAGCCGATTTTTGGAAAAACCTCCTCCTTGCCCTTGACCAGGGCATCTGCTTTGGTCAAGGCCCAAGGAGGAGGTTCCAGAATCGGCTGAGACTGCCCAAAGGGGTCGGAAACCCCCAAAGGCACGGGAATGAAAAGGGTAAAGGGTTCAACTTCAAGTCCGACCGAGAAACCCCCCAAGAAAAAGGGTCATGCAAAAGGCCCAAGGCCAATGTCGAGACAAGGTCGGTCCAATGCCAAGGTCGGTCCGAGTAAAGGTCGGTGCAGAGGTAAAGGTCATGTTAAGTAAAGGGTAAAAGTTGGGGGTAAAAGGTCAATTTTCCCGGTCAGAGCCGAATGGGTCATTCTCGGGGGAAAGGTCGGCTTTTTAATGGAGGGGGTTTCAACTAAAAATTTTTAAAACCCAAGGGAACTATTCCCTTGTTCTAGAAGTTTGAGAACTTAAAGTTTTTAAGAAAGAATAAGATATTAAAAATGGGTGTTATTTTAAAAGAAAAAAAATAATAACGCGATTATTCTTTAGTTTTTTTGAAATGGTTGTGCTGATTTTAAATGGAATTCCCCCAAATTTTTTTTTTGATACGATCTGGGGGCGGAATTAAATGAACCCCTTATGGGGGATAGTATCATGATAAAATTTATGGGGGATAGCATCATGATAGTATCGGGGGGGGAATTTGTTGAAGAGGGGGAGGGACTCTTGGGGGACGTTAGTGAGAAAAATTTTTTTAGGGGGGAGGGTTTAGTGCGGAAAAATTTTTTTTAGGGGGGACGGTAGGGGAAAGTTTTTTTTTTTTATGGAAGAGGTAGTGAGGAAAAATTTTTTTTTTGGGGGAAAGTTTTTGAGGAAAATTTTTTTTTTGGGGGACGGTTAGGGAGAAGACCGAAGAGAGAAGATGGGGGATTTTAAATGCTGATACTTTTAATATTAGCTCAAATTTTGGGTAAAAATTCAATTTTTTTTTAAATTTTTTAAATTTTCAATCTGTGCAAATTTGTAGGGGACTAAATTTTAAATATAAATTTATTGATTTTTGAAAGGTAGGGTTTTTGATTTTTAATTTAGTGTTTTTAAATTTATGTTTTTAAAAGGTTAATTTTAAATTTTATAATTTACAATTTGCATAATAAACATTGTGAACAGTTTTAAAATTTTAAAAATAATTTTATAGTCGACAAAATTTTTGGATGTTTTTTTTATATCTTTTTTAAATTCACGAAGCCGATAGTTTTATTTTTAACTATTACCCCGTTTTTAGTTTATCCGGCTTTAAATTTTCTGTTATATGTAAATAAAAAAGATATATAGATTAAAAAAAAAGGTTGTTTGCGACTATTGCAAAGTTTATCCCTAAAATCTTTATGTTTTAAGTGGGGCAAAGGGAACCTTAAAATTGTTTACTTAAACAAAAACCCCGGGAAAGTTTTTTCCCGCCTTGAAACCAGTTAAAGACCTTCAACAAATTTGGGGGTTAAAACCCGTGAGGCTCGTCCCCCCAGGGAAACATTTCAAGAGGGGTTTGGGATTTTTTTTAAAATGAGTGTCCCTAATACTTAATGGCATTTTTCTTTATTTTTGGGTTAGTAGCAAGTCAATGTTCGAGTGTGATATTTTTTGGCAAGAAATTTTTACTCGTAGAGACAATAAAATCGACATATTTTAATTTTCTTGTGGGGAGGAAAAGAAAAAGATCGTGAAAAATACGGATTTGGTGAAGTGTGAGATGTACAAGGGGGAAAGGGAATTGTTACCTGAAATATCCAAAGTAAAATCCCCAAATTTAAAAGAAATTTGTAGTGATTGATGAGGGAGTGAAAAAAATTTGTTGCCGCGTTTGGGGAAAGGATATAAGTTATAAAATATCGATTCGTCTCTAAAATTTTCCGATTTTTAAAAAATTTCGCAAAAAATATTAAAAAAAAGGGGAAAACATTGATGGTGTATTTTATTTGCTTTATGCTTTAAAAAATTTTAATTTGGAACTATAGGGATTATCCTATTTTTTTAAGCAGGGAAAAGGGTCGAAAAAAATCCTTTAAATACTCGAAACAAAATTAAAACCCATGGAAGCGTTTTATGTCTTGTATGAAGATTTTTTGGATAAAATTATAAGAAAGATATTGAATTTCAAAAACGTTCCCAGGTAAATTTAAATTTTTATTTTTTTTTTGGGTTATTGAAGTCTTTTTACTGGTTTTAGGAGGGGCCCCAAACAATATTTTATTTTTGGAAGTAAATATGAACAAATACAATCCAATGAAGGTTCCAGTTATGTAGATTTACCCCCCAACATAAAGAAAAAAAAAGGCTGTAAAAAATTTCAAATTCTAAAAACGCATTTTTCGCCTGGGCTATTATTTTCCACTTTAAGGGAGCCATTTTGGCCTTCCACAAATTTTTCTTCCTATCCACTTTACGATATTTGGGCTGATTTTACAGATTTAATTTTCCCCCTTTAAACTTAAAAGATATCAAAAAAATTTGAAAAAAAAAAAATATGTTATTAATGTATATGGTATAAAAATTTTTTTAAATGGTACTGTGAATTACATGATATGGGGGGGCCCTTTTCTTTTCACGAAGCGAAGAACAATAAATCACATTATTTTTTAAACTTTTTAGTGGGGGAAAGATGGGAATCTTCACAAACTGTTGGTTTTAAGGAATTTGTCCCGATTATTTTTTCATCACGAAGTCAAAACCGGACTCAAATTTAAAATTTTGTAAAGGTTTTTTAAACTTTTTCACTTTCAAAGAAAATTGCCAGACATAAAAAAATTTTTTTTTGAGATTGCAAGCATTAAGGCTTTTTTCCTTTTTAATTTTAAAACGAACAAGTTTTGGTGAGCAATTGCCCGAGAATTTTTAAAATTTGTTTAAATTTAAAGGCATTTTAAAATTCCTTTTGTTATATACCCTGATTTCGAGGCTTTTTTAAAACCTATACATATGTCAAACCCAACCCTCCCAAAACCTTTTTCGGGTTAAATGTTTCGAACTTTTAACCAACCCCTTTTCGCGTATTTTTAAAAAATGTATTTTTTAATAAAATTTAAAATTAAGCTGGTACTATCGCGGAAAAAATGCAGCACTGTTTTTCGTCAAACGGTTTAGAGAGGGGATGTAAATTTTTTGATACTTTTTTTTAAGTAAAGTGGTAAAAATGCGCCCTTTTAAAATGATGAAGACGTAGAAGTTTTTAAGAGCAAAGGTTTGTCATTTTGCGAAAAAAAAATATCGCCCATTTTGTAGAAAAAGTATGTACCATGATCATTTGAGGGGGTTTTTCCCGGGTGCAGGCAAAATATGGTATGTAAAAAAATTTAAAAAACCCCCGATATATACCAATTATTTTCATAATTTATCAAATTTACGATGCACCTTTTTGAAAAATTTACTTGCATTGGAAAAAGAAAAATAGATGTCATTCCCCAAAAAATAAAGAGAATACTTGTCTTTTTCCCAAAAAAGTCCCATGTGGGTGATAAAATTTGTTTGGGGGGGGGTTTAAGGGTAAGAGAAGGAAAGTTTTCCCTATAAATTAAAAAATTTTTAGTTCTTTCGTTTTAATAGTTCCTTTTTGGAGAAACTTTCATCTTATTTGGACGACGAAAAAGTGAAAAGAGTTCAAGATTTTTTGAGGGGAAAAAAATTTAAAGTAATCGGAAAAAAGGTATTTTTCCATATAATTCCCTTTAATTTCCCTCTTTGGCGCCTCCCCTTTCCCACGTTTCCCCGACAAAGACATTTCCTTTTAAAATTCCCTTCGGATAGCGACGTATGTGTGGATTAAAATCGAGCAAAAAGGTTTTTAATTTTTTTGGATGTAAATCACTAGGAATTAAGTGATATATATTAAAATCGATTTTTTTATTATTTGGGCAATGTTTTGGGAAAATTTTTCGAAATATTTGTATGGATAATTAAAAATTTAGACCCGCACTTATTTTTACTTCCCCGGGTTAAAAGCGGGGGATGCCATTTTAAACGAAAGGAAAAGTTTAAATTTTGGAATTACAAACTGTTTTGGGGATATGTTTTCTTTTTTTTTAAGGGGGGTTACGGGTTTGGAGTAAGCAGTTTTTGAAAAAAGAAAGGAATTGCAAACAATGAATTTTTTTACCAGGTTTTACCTACCGGGGAAAAAAAAATACATTTTATTTTTTAGATGCCCCAACTTGTAGGTTTCCGCAATGACGTTCCCCCTCCCACAAGGTGAAAAAAAAAAATTGGTTTTTGAAAAAAGGAGGAACTTACGAGAATGGACGTACAACCCTTAGACGAATGGAATATGGATTGTTTTCGGGTAACTTAGAATCCCTCGAATCTTCACGCCCGGGGCAAAATTTGTTTTTCCCTTTCTGTCCCCCCCATGTTATTCCCCCAAATTTTCCGAAATTAGAAAATTTGTTTTCCTAACCTCCCCGAAAAATAAACTATGTTTTTTTCATTATTTAACTTTAAAACCCAATTTTTTTGGGAAAAATGGTTTAAAATTATGCGGATTAGGCTTTGCCTTATTTTTAAAAGAAAAGAAAGGGGGTTAAAAAGTACACGACTTAAACCGATAAAAAGAAATAATCTCCCAAACCAAATTTTCAAAAAATTTTTAAATAAATTAATGGTAAATAGTATATTTGGAAAAACAAGGGAAATGTTAAAAATCGATTTAAATAAAAAATTAGAAATGGGGCATTGGGAAACTTTTCTAAAAGACCCCGGCAGAGGTTTTACTTGCAAAAACCAAAATTTTTTAAATTTTTTAAAGGGTTATTTTGGGGAATTTTTAAAACCCCCCATCAAAATTAGCACAAGTACGTGAAAGGGGATGTAAAGCCTGTTTACGTGGGGTTTTTACTTTTCCCTTGGGGGCTAGTTAAGGGGGGTTTAAAATGAAATGATTTCTTCTATAGTTTTTTGGGGGGAAAAAAGCCGTTAAAATGATTTCAGGAAGGGTTCCCCGCTAAATAGGGTTTACAGATTAAAAAAATTTATTTTCGTAAAAATTTTAAAACTTTATAATGATTTAAAAAAAAATCAAAAATTGGTTTGAAAACTTCGAATTTCCAAAAAAAAAACCGTAAAAAGGGGATCCTCCTTTTTCCCTAGACTGGGAAACATAAGGGATGAATACGCGGGTGGGATTATTGATGTTTCTTTTGAAAGGGGTTCAAAAGGGTTTAAATTGTGTAAAATTGCTCAGAAAGACATTTAAAAAGGGGAAAAGGATTTAAAAAAAATATTTTTATTGATAAAAATTTATGTGTTTTCTGATTACAAGAATTTTAGTGGAAGATGAGGGAAAACTATTTTTAGAAGAATGTATTTGTTTGGTCTGACTTCCCATACAAATTAACGAATTAGGGAAATAAATTTTTCCCCCCCTTTTCCCCTTTCTCCTAAAGATGAAAAAATTTTATATCCCCCCTGATAAAAAGTAATACCTTATTTTGGGGTTTCATCAAAAAAATAGAAAAAGATAACGCGGGAAGAAAACTTAAAAAAAATTTAAATTTTTTAGATATTGTTAATTTTGGGAATAATATTTTAAAAACTAATTTTATTTAATAAAAATTTTTGGGGTTAATACTTATATTTATTTTTTTTTATAATGTAAAAATTTATGCAATTTAAAATAAAATTTTATTAAAAAAAAATTTTATAAAAATTATGTCCTTTTTTTAAATTAGTAAATCTTTATTTTTAAAGATTCCAAAATTGTGCGAAAAAGGCTACCGAGCCATTTAAACAAAAATTTTAACCCTTCTTTCGACTTATAATTTTTTAAACCAAGAAAACCTGGGGATTTTTAAAACTTTCATCAATTTTTTTTTGGGGGGGGTAAACCCCTCCAAAAATTTTTTTCTTTTTGAAATCTTGAAATAAATATGTTGGGGGATAGGTATTTTGTTTTTTTTCGCAGAGTAAATTTTTTCTTTGTCCTTTTTGGTGTATACTTTTTTAAAAATAAAATGCCTGTATTTTACTTATACGAAGGGGGTTTCCCCCAATTTTTAAAATTTTAGAATGTTTTGTTTCACAACCTTAATTTTTGGGCTAAAAACCCTTTTTTAAAAAATGTATTTAGTTTTTTCTTTGATTAACTGCCCCGGGCTTGTATCCTGTAGTGCTTTTCACGGGTATTATTGTATTTGGGTCAACAAGTTTGTGCAATATATAAACCCAACGGAAATTAAAACCGTTAAAACAAATTTCCCTTTTTCCACATCTTATTTTTAAGCGTTCTATTGAAACTTTTCTACAAGGGAATTTTTTTAAATTTGAAAAAGGTCTATAGTGTTTAAATTGTATCGATCCATAAGTTTTTTGAAATGCTATTATAAAATTCTTTTCCTTGTCGTTTTGAAATTTCTTGGGCCCTTTTTTTTTTTCCCCCGTTGAGAGTATAGTTTTCCCCCGTTTTCGCCGCCTCGTTCGATGTTTTTTTTTTTTTGGGAAATTTCCCCAAGCAAATTTGGGAAAATGCTTAAATCAAAAGGGGGAAAATATATTTAAATTCTTATTCTCCTTGGCGAAAGGTATCATCTAAACCAAATCATTTAAATAGGCCCGCGAAAACCTTTTATTATAACTCGCCGTCGAAAAATTCTTAGGGGAAATTTTGTTTTTCCCCGTTTACCACTCCCTCTTAATAAATGACATTTCCTTCGACTACCACTTCTACATATAGGGGGGTCTACGTTTTTTTGGTACAGGCTTTGGGGCCCAATGAAATTTTAAAATTTTAAAATTTTGCACCTTTTTTTAAAGCACCCGGTTTTCGTCGGGTCGAATTTTTAAACCATCAATGAAAAGGCGATGTTAAGGACTTGGGGGAATCCCTGGCCCTTAACTATTTTCCCCTTCGAAATGTTTATTTACATATATAATAGTACTTTTTGATTTCGATTGTAAAACCCATTCAAGCACTACAAATGGTACCATCACTGAATATTTGAAAAACCCTTTTTCGGGGGAATGTTCCTGCGCGAATTTCTAATACCTTTTTTTTTTTAGGATGTTTGAGGAAACCAAAAACATCCTCATCCACAAAGGGGTTTTTTATGATATTTTTGTATATTCTCCAAATTTATTTTATTGCCCACCCTTTTTAGCTACGTTTCCCCACGCTACATTAACAAATTAACAACCCAAGGCCCTTAAGACTTTTTATACGAAATAACTGAACTTATTTACTTAAAAACTTTTTTTTTTTAAAACGCCAAAATCTCATTACCATGTCCAGTATGAAACCCCATTTTCCGATGCAATAAGCTTTTTAAACCCATCGCACAATTCGTTGGGATCGTCCCAGTTTTTATTTTTTTGCTCCCCGGTACAAACCCTCTTTCCCCAGAAGGGAAATTTTTTTCGTGTCCCCCGAACCCCTCTTCCAAATTTTGAGTCCCCCCAAAATTCAGGTTTTTTTCCTTGTATAAAAAGTTTTTAAAAATTGTCGGGTATTTAGCACTTTTAAATGGGGCCCCCCTACTTTTTGTCTGGTTGTAATCGA
Organism: Dynastes maya; assembly: GCA_029619315.2. Taxonomy (NCBI): domain Eukaryota; kingdom Metazoa; phylum Arthropoda; class Insecta; order Coleoptera; family Scarabaeidae; genus Dynastes; species Dynastes maya. The sequence continues at coordinate 49,608,309 of JAROYE020000001.1, forward strand.
CTCGATGAAACATTTTTTCATTAAGGTGAATTTGTAATTCTTAGCAAACCGCTATGAAAACTTTTTCCCCTTTTTTTTTGAAAAGTATTTCCCAAAAAACCCTTAGTAACTTTGTAAGTAATCCCCCCAATTATAATGTTTCTGTCCATCAAATCTAACATCGCGGTTTCCCCATTTTCCAAAGTTCCCTCAACCTCGTGTACACCATATTTTTTTATCCCAAATTTATCTTTTTATCTATCACAAACCCATAAGGGTACGGACGTACAGTAGGGTCATGGTCTCGTAAAGGGTTCTTTCACTACATCTGTTTCAAAAAAGTTTTTTTTAGGGATTTATTTTTCATTATTTACTTGTTTGGTTTTCGTTTTGGGAAAAAACGATAATCGGAGCCATTGGGTTTTCCAAATTTTTAAAATTTCACTTGTGTCCATTTCATCTTTTATCACAAACTTCTATCCATACTAACCCCCCTTTTTTCTTCTTTTTTGGGGGTTCTGGTAAAGTTTCCCCCATGTATTCATCTTCCGAAAAGTAGGTTTGGGGGAATTTATGTTGCCCAAACGAGGTTTCACTCAGACGAATTTTCCGGGATTCGTTTTAAATTTAATTTTTCCTGGGGGTTTTTCCCCCGTTTTTAAATAAAAATTTTTTGCTTGGTGGGGAGAAATGGGGTGCCTGGACTAAACCATGACACATGTTTACTTCTTTTGGAGTACACCCCTCGTCGTATTTAAATTTACGTTCCTGGAACCGCCCTAACTTTTCTCCGGAAAAATTTAAAAAAACCCCGGGGGAAAAACCCCGGGTTCCTTTTTATTTTTGAAAAGTTCTATTTCTGTCTTTTGGTCTGGTTTTTTAAAATTTTTGGGGGGAAAATATCCCTTTAAATTCTAATTTTTTTTTAGCAAATTTTCCCGCAAAAGGGTTTTTTTTGGGGGGCGTAATGTATATCGATCATTCCCCTTTAGACCGGGGGGGGTATATCCTTTTAAGTTCTAATTTTTTTTTTTCAAAACTTTGCGAGCTTTCACTAGATCGTTTTTCTAAATTTTTCTTTTTCCCTGAAAGTATCTTCACTCTTTCACGAATTAAAAATACTAAAGGGAGAAAAAAAAATGTAACCACTATAAAAATTTATATTTCGAAGTAAATTTTTTTTATAAATGTATTTAAATGTCAAAACCTAATCGATATCTACCCCCTTGAATTTTTTTCGGGGATCGATAATAACTACCCCGGGAAGGGTTTTTTTCCGCACATTCTTTCACATACTTTTGAAACTTTTTTCCTAGTTTTACTCTTTAAAATGATCGTTTATAATTTGCTTCAAAATTTTGTACATCTTGTTGAAAAAAAATTAGAAGATTTTGGGATTACCCTTAATATTTTTAGGGATTGCACTATACCTTTTGAAATTAAAAATATTCAAACTAAATTGCGATGTCTTTCCCAAAGGGAAAAAAAATTTTTTATTTTAAATTTAGGTCATTGGAGGTATTCGTCAAAAAAACTACAGAATAATCCCGAAACTTGATCAGGAGTAAACATGCAGTGTACTCGGGATATTCGTGTAAAACCCAATTTTTCCCGGGAAAAGTTTTTAGTATACAAACAAGATATTCATATTTCTCTTGTTGAAGAAAATTTCAACAAAAGTAGATATTTTTAAAACGAAAACCTTTGGATGTAGTAAAAGAGTAAGGGAAGGGGTTTTTTTTTTACCACACCCAAGGGTTTCCAAAAATTGGGAAATCTTTTTAAAATGTTCCCCGAAAAGATTACTATGTCAAAAAAAGTGTTTGAATTCAATGCCAAAACAAGCTATGAAGGCAAAAATAAATTTTTTTGTTTTTTACCGCATTTCACCCTTTTCCATGCACCTTTCCCTTTCCAAAAACACACTAATTTCAAAATTCTAAAAAACATAGGGTTTTTAAAATTTTTTTTTTTATTTTGGGGATATATTGGATATTTGGAAAATTTTAAAAACAAACCAAAAATATTTTTTTTAAAAAATTTATTTTTTTTAAAAATTTTTTTAGATCTGGGACTAGTTTTCCCCAAACCCCAAACCCCCCCCCAGAGGAGGGGGTTTCGGGCCCCCCTAAACCCTCCCCCCACCAGCTCCCTTCCGTTAACGTCCGGGGGGACCGACGGTGTTTCCCGGGGTGGGGCTGGGGGGGGTTCATCGGCGAATTTTGGGGGGGGGCGGACTCGCCGGTTTTCTCACCGGGGGCAGGTGGGCTCGGTTTTTTCTTTGGGTCCGGTTCTCGGTTTTTTCGTCCCCCGGGGCTTTCCTTCCCATCCCGGAAAAGGGGGGTTTTTAAACAAAATTTTTTTAATTTAATTGTAAATTTCCTTCAAAAATAATTCAGGCGGTAAGTATTTAAAAATATTGAAAAAAACTATCTTTTTTGCAGGGAATTGCAAATTTCCCTTTGAAAAAAATATCGCGATAATTTTTGAAAAATAAAGTGAAAACAGCTGAAATTTTTTAAAAGTCATCCGGGAAAAAATAAAATGCATTAAATGTAAATGTTCCCTAAAATTTTTTGTCACCGTCAGTCATGGGGCAGCTCGTCCTTTAAAACTTTATTTCATGAAGAAAATTTCCCTCAAACAGCTTCCCCTGTCTATCCAATAAATTCCTCCCCCCCCCTTTTGGGTAGAATTTTCCTCATTAAGAAAAACAAATTTTTTTGGGGAAAGTTTTTTTTTAAAAAGGGATCGTGGAAAAAATTTTTGAACCCGTCGGGGGCCAGCGATAGCAATTTTTCAATAGACTCTTTTATCGAAGTCAAATTTCTGCCAATATCTTCAACGAGGTTTTCCCCCAAGATGGACTTAAAACATCAGATAAATTTTTTAAAGCTTTGTTGTAAAAATATTTTGTGAAGGATTGGACTCGAATTTTAGGGCTTTGGGGGAGAATTTGGGGGGTGGCAGGATTTGAGGGAAATTTTTGTAGAAGTGATTTGTGGTGGAATTAGGAACAAGCAAACACGGTAAGTGATCATGGGAATAGTGGAAAATTTAGGTGGGCTTTGATTCGGGGGGGGCTACGTTGACCTGCAGTAATTTCGGATCTTGGGAAAATGGGGAAAATTAAAAGGATTTGGTTTTTGAAAAGCTGTTCGGTAGCGTAGAAGGGGGACTGGTGGGAGTTGGGGGTGAAGACGTAAGGGGACCAGGGGGTGCGGATTGGAGTAAAATGTTTGAGGGGCTGGGTGCTTGTCTTAATAAAGCTAGAAGAAAGGGCTACGGGAAAAAATTAAATAAAAGAGGGCCCATTTAAAAACCCCCGTGGTTGTGATTTTTAATCCCCAAAAATGATTATCAACTGACGTGGGAATTTGGGGGTTTTTCATACTCCACTAAAATCTCTAAACCCCGTTACCTCTTTCGTTCCCCAAAATTAAACCCCCACGCTTACGATTTCACAAATTTACTTTAAAGCCCTATATCCTCCCTTCCCCTTTTAAACCCTTTATGATTAATAAGGCGTATCAGCCACTTCGGGTTTTTCTTCTATTGCCAATGCGGCCCAAAATAAGAAATGGGTTTTAAAACAAAGTTTACTTCTCTTAAATTCGCTATAGCACGTTTGCTAACTCCTTAGGAATCAAACTACAACTTTTTAAAGCGATACCATTTAAAAACTATAACTTAAATTTTTTTTTTATAAAATGGGCCCTTGTAGACTATTCACTACCATTTTAAAAACTATTTAAAGCTAGATCCTCCCAAATCTAAGCCCATGTTTTCCCCCTTTTTACCTTTTAGATAACACACTTAAAGGGAAAGTCTCCCCTCTTTTTTTTACATTTGGGTGTATTTTTTACTAAGCATGTTCCTAAAAACCTTTTTTTGGACAACTTTTTTAAAAGGGGAAAATTTATAGAGTTTGGGTTTTGTAAAAAAATTAAAAAATAAACCCTAGTAAAAACCCTTTGGGAAACTGCTTTCGTCGTAAACTCATTCTAACCCTTTCCCCGCCGGGTTCTAAAGTTAAAGGGTCTTTTCCCGATGACTGCAGTCAAACCCCCATCAAGGGCATAACTTAAAAAATTTTTCAGCTTCAACTTGGGGTTTGCTGTGTCAATTTTCCTTTAAAACATCAAATGGAAAACTTTGGGGTACATATTATATAAGACCCGCCAAAAAACGATTTTCTTCGAAAACTGCTCGAACTTTTTCAAGGATATCTTTTTTCCATTCAAATAAAAAAGTTACGTCTGTAAAGCTAACGGATCAAAACCCACTCATATTTTGATTTTTTTTTCCTTTTTTTCCCCTTTTTAAAACCAAAAAATATACGAGGGGTTTCCAAATTTTGGGGGATTTTAATAGCCCCAAATTGTTTTGTTGTCCTTTTGGGAAACCCAGGGTTTTCATGTATTTCCCCCCCCCTAAAGAAACATTTTCCCTTTGCGTATTCTTATAGTTTAATTTTGTAAAGCGAGATCCTGACCTTCCGACTTTTTAAAATGTTGGGACTCGCCATACTATACAAACAATTGTTAATTTTTTTATCTTCTGTTTTAACTGAATTAAATTTTAAAAAGTCGTTTCATCCGCCATCTCTTCATCCCAAATTTCCCTTTTACACTTTTATGCAATTTTTTTAAAAAACCTCTGCAAAAACCCCTCAGCATTTTTTTTAGAGGATGCAGATGCAAAAATTTTCCCTTTTTTATCCATTACTGGGGCCTTTCCTAACGGGAAATCCCCAAACCCCAATTCTCCCTTTATTAACGTAACCCGGGCTGTAAGGAAAAAAAACCCTTCATAGTTTGGTTTTATACCTACTTTCTAACTTTTATCAAACTCCACTCCGCTGTTTAAAATATCTTATATTACTAAACATTAAAAACTGCCGATTATGAACCGATTGTAGGGACTACTCTTCTTTTGTTTACAACCCCAAAAGTATCCTTCCTTCGATTTAACAATTCCGACTCTGTTTTTAATTTTTATTTTATCTATTTGGTTTTTACATTCTGATCTCATCATTATTTCCATATTTTTGGTGAACCGAAAGGGACATGATTGTGAAATTTCCATTTTTGTTATGGGAAATTTTTTCCCCGCCCCTTTACCAAAACATTTTTGAATTTCCATTTTATAATCTATGCAAAACCTAAAGTCAACTTCACCCCATGCAAATTTTTTCTGATACAAAATTTAAAACCCCAAAATCATCGCTTTTTTATAATTTTTTGCATCGGGGTATAATTTTTTCCCCCTTTTTAAATCATCTTTTTAAAAAATACCGTATAAAAAAAACCCCTTTTAAAATTTTCCTTTTTTTTTTTTTTTTTTTTTCCGCAAATTTTAAAATTTAAATTACGCGACAACATTGTTTCACCAACCATCTTCCCCAATTTTTTACGATCTTCGTGTAAATTTCAAAGTCTTAGCCCCTAACATGTTTCCGATCCCACTCTTGTTTTCCCATATTATTTCAAACTAACTTTAAAAAAAACCGGGAAAAAAAAAATGGTTTTATTAAACCCCCCCCCAAAAAAACCTTCCTCCTAAATCGTAAATAAAACGCAACCCCTTTACCTCTTTAATTTGATTAAACGTTCCCGTCTGATCTACAGCTCGAATAATAAAAACGCTCAACACGTTATATTTTCGGGGATATAAATTTTTTTCCGGAAATTTTATTTCCTTAAAAACCGGGTTCGACGTTTTTTGGGGAAAATGAAATAAAACATGCGAAGGGTTTCCCCCCTTTATTATAAGCCTCCACTACATTACACTAATATCTATGGCACTTATTTTATTTTTTCAACTACATCGTCACTATGGAAAGCGTTTCTAGAAAATTCTGGGATGAAAACCGAAAAAACCGATTTAATTGGGGTTTCTGTAAAGTCAATTTTCCCCTTTTTACTTCAAGTATACTCTTATCGTATTCTATTTCCACGTAAAAAAAAATCATCCGTAACCCCCTCCTTACTTTTGTACTTGATCACCGATATAAATTTTTCCAAAACATGTTAAAGTCATAGGGACCTTCCGGTTAAAAAGCACATCGATCCAGGTTTTTTTTTTTCATACTATAAAAACGAAATTTCATTTTTTTTGGTGTTTCTTGGGGAAGGGGAAATTTTAAATTGGGAAACTTTAAAAGCACATTTCATATTACCACTTAAATATATGGAAGGTTAAACTGCATTCCACTTGAGATCCTTTTTCCCGATAAAACAAAAGCCCAAAATCTTTCCCCATATTTACTACTATTTTGTTCCTCTTCCTTTAAATTTTATACCCTTTTTATCAAATTTAAATTTTTCCTTTCAAAAACAAACAGAAATGACCACAATTTTCCCGGGTTTTTTTATCTTGAATCTTTTATAATTTTATTCTATAAACACCCCCATCGGGTTTGATAAAAATACTTTTTTCCACTTTAATCGGAGGTCTTAAATCCCCCAAAATATCAAAAAATTTAAATTTCACATCATTTTTTTTATATTGCCCCCCCAGTGAGTTCCCTCTTTCCCACATTATCATCTAAATTAACTATTCTTTTTCCCCTTTTTAAATTTTAAATCTCGGGAATGCTCTCGACTAAAAAACCCCGAAAATTCCCTATTTTCCACTTCTTTAAAATATTTTTTTTTAAAACGTTCTCAAATCAAGGGTTTTTCGAGGTATTATGGGTTAAAACCCTTTTTTGACACATCACCCCCCTGCATATACACCCCCCAAACCGTTTTAAAAAAAGGGGTAATTTTAAAAAAACCCCTTGGAAAAGGAAAAACCGCACCCACCTTATAGGGTTTTTTATTTTAAACCTTACCAACAGCTTTCGAAATCCCGGCGAGATTATGGCCCTTTTGGGGCTAATTTTATCCCTTTCAAACTTTTGCGGCCCTTTACTGTTTGGGGAATTGCTGGCGCCCTCCACCTAAAGGGTCCCAAGGGACCCAAAACCAAACAATTTGGAAAATTTTTGGGAAAAACCCACCTTTTTTGGTATGGGAATTTTTCTTGAAAGAGGTGGCAATATTTTTCTAAACCCAAATTTTTTTAAAATGTGAAATGCCTTTTGGGATTCTCTAAAAACGCCCTTCCTCTTACCAATATGTTTTTATAGCAGCCCTTTCTTCAAATTTCCTGGGAAAAATGAAAGGGTACTCCTTACTCGATTCCTATTCTATTTCTTCTTCTACTCCCACTTCTACCACCTTTTTTGGAAAATTTCCGCATTATACCCATACCCAAATTTTTTTTTTACCTTTCATTTCAACCGCAATTCAGAAACCGCCCCAAATCCCTTTTTTCCCCCCCCTGCGTCCTTTCTCTTAATTCGTTCCACGGCTTTCTTTATATAATGGGTTTTATCCCCAACGTGGCGCTTTTTAAAAATCGCCTTAATCAAATAAGCTAATATGTTCTTTACAAGCCTCATCCAACAAAATTTACTTCCCCGGGACCCTGTCAATGCGGAAATTTTAATTTTTTTTCCCGGGCCGAAAAAACTATATCCTGGGAAATGAAGTTCAACGGGAAGCTTTTTTATTATAGTATTCAATAATCCACTACCTTTCCGTCTCGCTTTTTCGATTTATACTGATATGGTTTCCTATAGTTCCCATATTAATAAAGATAACTTATCCAAACTGCGTTCAGAAACAGCAACTATTCGAATAGCATACAACATGGTAAAGTAATACTTAAATACATACTCAATTTTACTTCCCATTCTGTATTTCCAATAAAACGTAATAACATTTATTAATTAGCATTTTATTAACAAATAAATCTTGTTAGCAACTACAACAAATTTTTCTTAATACATCTACATCATTATAAATTTTTTGTAATCCATACGTTAACAACTCTTTTGTTATGCAAGCACATTCGGACACCACTCCATCCAACATTTTCTCTACTTCTGCACTTAAATCTGCTGCGCTAATATTACCTCCAACTAAATAATCAACCATTTCTTTATAAAATTCTTCATATTTTAAACTTTTTATAAGTGCTAAACGGAATTCTACAACATTTTCTAAACGAAGCAACTCTAACAAACCTTCGTATGATAATATACGCAGTCTCCATTTTTCTCCATTTTAAGTATTCTAGTAACTCCATCGAAACATTCACTAGATATCCGCAAATTGAGACTAGTAACAGCTGGAAATGCTCCACCACGATATTCAAAATATCTTTTCAATTTCTTACTCTCCATTAAAAAGTGATTCCACTCATATTCACAAAAAGACAAACTTTGCTTCTTTACTCCTACGACCTTTACAGTTGGTTCAAAATTCATATCTGCAGACAAACCAACACATATCCATTTGGAATGGCTTTTATTTAAAAAATATATCTCTCTCCTAGTAATGGTATATTCCATGATGCTTCTCGCAGAAACGTCTCCGTATATAAATTTACTTTATCCCAAAAATCGCTCGACTCACCTACTTCTAATGGTTCTGTATCAAAATCTGTCAAAAGATTTCCATCTACTTTAAATGATTGTGTATCAGGATTTCTCGAAGAGTTATCTTCATCAACATTGACGTTAGTCGACGTACTCTCTTTATTCTTATGATAACATTCACAGGTTTCTTTTCCGACACTATATCTGCTGTCCATGGTTACCACTTTTAATACTAACATCTATTCACTACTGCAAGCCTTTTATACACAATCATCAACCTTGAGGTGCGGCTCCACATTCTACAACCTCCTCATTAACCTTGACCTAACTTAAACCTTGACCCTCGCGGCGATACTATCTATTCACTACTGCAAGCCTTTTACACACAATCATCAACCTTGAGGTGCGGCTCCACATTCTACAACCTCCTCATTAACCTTGACCTAACTTACCCTGGTCTTAAAGTTGACCTCGGCCTTGACCTTTACATTCCCGTGACCTTGGGAGTTGCTCGACCTTGGTCAGTCTCAGCCGATTCTGGAACCTCCTCCTTGACCTTGACCTATGCAGATGCATGGTCAAGGTCAAGGAGGAGGTTCCAGAATCGGCTGAGACACTCTACTGATGCGTATGTAAGAAACGGTGAGTCAGTGATAGCGGCTCAACGAGCATTTCGTATTCACTTTAATGTCGTCCGGCATGGAGCAGTCCTTAGCCGACCAACCATTATGAAGTGGGTTGAAAAATTGGGAGCGACAGGCAACATAATAACAATAAATCACCAGGCCTTCCACGAACGGTGAGGACAGCAGAAAACGATGAGAGAGTGAGAATAGCAGTCACCACCAGTCCTCTACGTTCAGCTCGACGGCATGCAGTTGCGTTACGTATAGGACGTGTGACGGTAAGGAAAATTTTGAAAACGGATCTCAAGTTTCATCCGTACAAGATCGTGTGTGTGCAGGAGTTGAAAGTAACCGATTACGCCCAACGGGAGGATTTCGCAGCGCAAATGCAAGTTCTTCTTCACGATGAACCTGATGCTTTAATTGTTATGACCGTCGATGAATGAACTTTTTTTTTTAGTGGCCCACTGTGAACAACGCCCTATTTATCAACGAACACCCAAATTGCAGGTGTATATTTGCGCGTCTTCACGACGTAATAGACAGTGGTTTTGGTCCTCGTCCTAATAATTACATATTTAAATTACCTATGTTTACATACATATATGCGCCCGGCAGCCTGATTGCGAACCTGGCGCGTGGCGCTCTTGGCCCGCTCTAGTTATAAGGTGTGATTGTAGGCATGGTTTAAAATTATGATGAAAGTCTTTGTTGTAAGACAATAGTACTTTATTGCATTTTACCTCAGAATTTGACAAGGATTTCAAAAATGCAATAATATATAGCATGTTCCATTAAAAAAATACAACTTTGGGTAGCTACGAACTTATGAGACAACATGTAGATTTCAATATACTTTTAACACATGTCCACAATCAGACCTCTAAACAAGAAAAAACCGTTTTGAAAAGCTTCCATTCACAAAGGCACAATCTTCCAAGCCCGCAGAGATAATTCAGCCTGTATATCTCAGTAACAAAAGTAAGTATAGTCTCTATCAAGGGCGCACCCAAGGAAGAGTTTTGGGGGTTAACACCAATCCCGTAATAATGGCACATTATTTTCAAGCAGTGATGATTTCGTGATAAAAGAACTAATAATTAAGAATTTTCGCACTTTCGGAGATCTTTCAAAATGTTTTCAAGCTGCTATTCTTATTTGGCCACCCGGTACATCGGTGGCCAAATAAGAATAGCAGCCGGCTATATCTCGGAAACTAGTAATCACAGAGCTTTCGAGTAAAATATTTTTTAATAAACGTGGCGTAACGGTCACGACTAAGTATTAAATTGAAGTTTTCATCGTGTTTTGTCTAATTGAGAGTTATCGAAAATATATGCATTTTATTCCCAATTCAATTCCCTTTCTTTTGCGTTGAACACATTTTGTCGTATCTTCTAAAGTAAAGTGGTGGGGTGACATCAATTGCTTTTTTAAATAAATGTTGGTTACTCCTGTTGGGCTTAACCGATTTTAACAATCTTGGCTTCGTTTAAAAGAACTTTATTTGATCTATGAAATGCAGTTTTAGTCTACTTTTTATGAATTGTACCCTTACCACTAGAGGGCGTTATCTAACTTTATAACAAATAAAGCGGCTTTTCGCAAAAATTGTAAATGGAACGATATGTATCTTTTCACGCGGAAAAGTAGGGGATTAAAAACTCAAGCTGTCGGTGAAAACTGCATCTCGATACCTTTTCTCTAACCTAGATATTAACGAAAAAATGCAAATATTTGTTGCACCTGCTATTTTATTTAAATTTCTATAATCATATTAGTAAAAATAAAAAAGTATACTCTATTTCAAAGATAATTATTTATTTTAGTGCCTTATAAATAAATTAAATCTCATTGTTTTAGCGATTTCAACTTGAAATAAACAATAAAATTTGACTAACCTAGTAGGGGAATTCTGAAAAACGAGTAGGCTTTGAATAATAAAAGATGCAGAATAAGAAAAGATTACACCTTATGTGCCAACGTTGAAAAGGCTCACGTCTTCGCTTAGACCATTTTGTTAATGCTTTTTTCACCTTTTTAATCAACAAAATATGCGTCTTCCAAACGAAGCATTTGACATGGACAGACGAGACCACCTTTAATAGTGATGGATGTGTAAATCTCCATAACATGTATTCCTGGTCATAAACGAATCCACATTCGTTGTCAAATATTTTATTCAGCATGACAGGTACCCGGCGCATTTTGCTGTAATGTTCGAGACTTTTTAGATAATGCTTAAACTAGCAGGTGGATAAGACGAAGAAGTGTATTTCCATGGCCAGCTAGGTCTCCGGACTTAACTTGCTTAGATTTTTGTTTGTGGGGAAGAATAAAGAACCTCGTTTTTGCTACCAGGCCCATTACAAGAGAAGACATGATTCTTCAAATAAGAAATGCAATTCGAGGCATTTCACAGGCAGAAGTCGAGACAGCTGTTTTGTCCACGACGAGGCCCATTTTTACCTGAATAGGACTGTTAATCAGCAAAATTGCAGATACTGGGCAGGGGAAAATCCGAGACAGCTGCATGAGACACCTCTTCATTCACCTCGTGTAACTGTGTGGTGTGCGATTTCGAGAGAGCGTGCTATTGGCCCCTTCCTTTTTGAAGAGGGTGGAGTAGTGGTAACACTCATCTCAAATCGATATGTGGATATGATCAATACGTTTTCTCTCCCACAGCTGTAGAGGCTAAACTTGCAAGAAGGCATATGGTTTCAGCAAGATGGGGCTACTGCTCACACATCAAGGATTTCGATGAACCTGCTGCGTGATTTCCAGGTTTGGAGATCTGCCCTGGCCTCCTCGATCTCCTGACCTTAACATGTGTGATTTTTTTTGTGGGGATATTTGAAGGAAAAAGTTTATCAACATAAACCCCGTAATTTGATTGACTTGAAGGTGGCAATTCGTAGAGAGGTGGAATTGATCACAGACGAGACACTGGAACGAGTGTGGAGGAGCTCCAAGGGCAGAACTGAAAATTGCATCAGGGAAGCCGGACGTCGCCTTCCTGGCCTCATTTTCGCTACATAAAGTAAATGGTGTGTCTCAACAAACATGTTAGATAAATGGAATAAATGTTTTTTTGTTAAACTGATAGTGTTTTGATTTTTTTTAATGTAAATGTTCCTCGTGATCACCTTGTATATACGCGCCACTTATGTATTCCGCAAAAAAACTACACTCCACTACTATTTACAAATACGCACTACAAAAATAAATGAAAAACATAAAGATAAAAAAACAATAATAAGCGAGAAGTATGACACGGGACATTTTCAACATAGAGATTTTCGTACATGCGCGCCCTGTTAGAAATTTTGGTTTGTCCGTTCTTGTTACGATATTCTCTGATAACTAAAGCGTAACAAATGGTTGCACCCGCTGTACATACAAGGAATCGAGTAGACGTTCGTGTACGTGGAAGTACATAATCACGTAGTCAGATTGCATAAAGAAAGTTATTTTAATACTTTCGTCGACTATTGAATAATTTGAACTGGTATTTATTAAAACGCGTTCTGTAGTGTAAATAATTATAATAAAAATCTAAATTCAAATTAGGCGCTGATATTTGTCCGTTCGACTTATATCTATTATAAGTTTTTGAACCAATCACAGCATTTCGCGCTGTTTGCCAGTTCATTAATTTGGGGTTTGTAGGTTACTCAGGTATTGCTTATGTCTCTGCGAGCCATGTTGTAATTGCAGTCCGTTGTCTTGTGAAATAAACGTAGGTAGAGGTAAGCATACTACTTATTACTGTATTTTAAAACATGTTTAAATACAATGTGCTGTGCTAACTTCACAGAAAACTGAAAACAATGTTTTCTGTTGTAGTTTGCAGAAGATTCAGTAGGAGGTTCATCGGTTATTCGAACAGAGTGGTTTGCACCGCGCAAAGAAAGAAGTGTTTTGGCCACCAACAAAAGAATATCAAAAATTCGAGAAACTTTTGAAAAGTGGATGAGCTGTTGACATAAATATTTGGAGATTGTACGATGTACGCAAGTGCTTTTATGAAACCGGTGAGTATAAAAATTAATACGTATTAAATTACATTTAAGGTTAATTTGTATTTTAAGATGATTATAGTTTAGCTTGCAAGAAATTAAGAAAAGCTGAGGTAACTTCTGATATTCAATCTGATGTAGATGACCCGTTGAGAAACAAGCGCAAGCGATGTCCATCAAAACGACTACTTGAATATTATTCCGAAAATAGTGATACGGATGAGCAAATTAATTTTTGTCGACCACCAAAATTAATAAGGCGATATAGACCTTCCTATTGCAGGTAGGTATGATAAATATAAAAAAATAATAGAATTGAAAAATATATTTTCTTATGTTCGTCGTCAACATCATGTTCTTCAGTTGAGCTTCCACAAGTTTCTAAACAAACACTGACTTCTGCTGTTACCCCACAACCGCATGTTACTACTCCATTGTCTCTTATATCTGAAGGTGATGTGACAATTACTAACATCGAACAAGATGTTAACAATTTAGGTTTGTAGTTTGCACTTTATATTTTAAATTTATTAATAGCATTTGTTTTTGTATTTCTTTATATTTTTATTTTTAATTTTAGTCTTTCAAAAAAAGTTATCTGGAGTATTATACTTCATTCAGGAACAAAACAAAAAAGTTGTCAATCTTTTAGAGCATGCTGCTGGTGCCCAACAACCAACAAATTTTCCAAATACTTTGCCAGACATCCCAGTGAAATTACCTTTGAATAATTTCAGTGAGATGCATCTAATTGAGAACTTCTTCAGTGTAAAATCTAATTGTGTACCTTTGGTAAGAATATTAAAACAATTTATACAGTGTGGGGTAGAATGGAATGGTGTTTTTAGAACGGCTAGTACATGCGAAGGGGAGGGGCTAGAGGATCGCAGTTGGCATCGTTCGATTCAGGAGAGCTTACCGTTCGTTACAATGGTTATCTGGACGAGAGAGCATCGTGCGTTCGCAATTGAGGAGTATCTAAAATCGGGCGAGTCTGTTATTGTCGTGCAGCGGCGCTTTCGTCAACGTTTCATTATTGGTCGTAACGGTTTAGTTCCAAAACGCTACACAAAGGTACAAAATTTTAGATTGACGGCATCGGCAATGAATCCGAGACCTCAAGGTCGCCCCCGAAGTGTCAAGACATCAGCCTCTGTAGAAAGGGTGAGACAAGCAGTAAATCAAATTCCAGTGCGCTGTGTGCGGAAACGGGCTGTAACACTCCGAATGAGTAGTCGAACGCTTCGCAGAATTTTACACCAAGATCTGCATTTTCACCCCTATAAGCTTATGGTTGTCCAGCAACTGAATGAAGGAGATTTTGCACAACGCCAGCAGCTCGCTAAAAAAATGCAAATGATTTATGCTGATGAAAATGAACCAGTAATAATGATGAACGATGAGGCTCATTTTTATGTAAGCGATTCTGTTAAAAAAAAGAATTATCGATATTGGGCAGTAGAAAACTCCTTTGAACTGCATCAACGCCCACTTCACAGTGAGAAAGTCACAATGAGCCGTCTTGAAGTGATCGGACCTTATTTTTTTCGAAGATGCAAGAGGAGCAACTGTAACTGTAACCTCCGAGCGATATGTTTTCATGTTGGAAAACTTTTTGATCCCAGAATTGCAACGACGAAGAATTAACACAAGAAATGTTTGGTTCCAACAAGATGGTGGCACGGCACATACAGCGACAGCTTCAATGGAAGTTGTGCGCCGCATTCTTCCTGAACACGTAATCTCCCGTTTGGGTGATGTGCCATGGCCACTTCGTTCCCCTGACCTCACACCTGCTGTATTGTATTGTAATTCTCTGTCTTGTAGCTTTCTCGACAATGAGTGCAAAAAAAGGAAAAACACTACAAAAATTCCGAAATGCTTGGCTGAGCCAAGATGATTTCAAATATTGGTTGGCTCCTGCTGAAGAAGTAACAAACGCAAAGTGTTTAATTTGCGATATAGTCATGAGAGCTGATACTTCTATTTTAAAGTCACATACGAAAACTAATAAATATATGGCGACACAGCAAATGCGCCAATCTTCTAAGAAAATAGACAAATTTATAACAAAAAATGAGGATTTAGAATTGGACCAGAAAACCAAAGAAGCTGAAATATTAATTTGCGATTTTTTATTTGAACACAATATTTCAATTAGAACAGTGGATCACGAACGAAAGCAACGGCAGTAATAAAGAATGTTATTGGTGATGGGGAAAAATCCCGTTTAATTCGAAAATTACAGGAATGTAAATTTAGTGTAATAGTGGATGAATCCACGGACATTTCAACATGCAAACAATTAGCAATTGTGGTTAGATATTTTGATGAGGACCTCGCAAGAACTTGCGGTAAATTTTAGGAGTTGGTACAAGTAACTAATGAAACTAAACACAGTGTAAATGCAGAACATTTGTTTAAAAAAATTATATCCACTTTTGAAACAAGAAATATCCCTACAAGAAACATTATCGGATTTGCATCTGATGGAGCCAATGTTATGTTTGGTTCAAACAACTCAGTCTGTTCCAGATTTATTGATAATTGCCCTGGTATTGCAGTGTTTAAATGCATTTGCCATTCTTTGAATTTGTGCGCTAATGAGACCTGCAAACAGTTGCCACGAAACTGTGAAGATTTAGCAAGAAATGTATTCAATTTTTTTTTGTTTAGTGCAAAGTGACAGTCAGAATTTATTCAGTTTCAAAAATTTACTGAAACTGATGTTCATAAACTACTACATGCCTCAGCCACCAGATGGCTTTCTTTGGAAATGGTACTTAATCGTATGGTGGAACAATGGTCTGCTTTAATATTATATTTTAATAAGAAGTAGCTGGGAGAGAAGTTGGTGGCTACTGAACAAATCCAAACAGCTTAAATGATCCATTTATTAAATTATATTTTCTTTTCTTGAAGAGGATTTTACCCAAATTCAACAGAATGAATCAACTGTTTCAATCTGAAAAAGTAGTAATTACAGACATGCATTCTTCAATGAAGGAAATATATCAGGATTTATTAACTTGCTATATAGATAGGGCATATACTTTTTCCAAGGATTTTACTCGACTTGATCCAGAAAACAGAGAAAAGTTTAAACCAAATAACCTTTTATATTTGGGGTTCCATGTTCTGGAAGAACTTGCAAATAATAATAAATTAAAAGAAAGACCTGACATAGTAAATTACTTTTACCAAAAATGTGTGGCATTTTTAAGTACTGCTTGTAGTAATTAAAAAAAGGTAAAACTTTGAAGATTCTGTGTTGGAAAAATTACCAATTTTGAAGCCTTGTCGAGCAATTTCTCAACAAAAGCGAGAAGTCACTCCATCACTTTTACCGTTATTAAATCTCGTACCGAGGCTTGCCAAGAATAATGATTTTCAGAAAATTGATGACGAATAGCGTCAATTATGTTTTTATCCTGTGGATGAAGAAATGTTAAGTAAAGACCCAGATGTTTTTTGTAATTATATAAAAAACATTAACATTGCTTTGTTTTTCAATTTTTTGCGTTAAATATAATTTCATGCCCCATTCAAGTGCTGACTGTGAGAGAGTGTTTGGTCAGATCAACTTAATTAAAACGAAGACTAGGAACAGACTTACTGCACCTACCATTAATGGACTGTTATTAGCAAAACAGTATGTAAGATGCTGTGGCAATTGCACAAATTTTAGGCCGACAAAAGAAATTTACAATCGAATGACAAAAAGATGTTTATACTCCAGTTATGAAAACTTGGGTGATTTAGAGATTATTTTTGAAGAATAAGTTTATTTTTATTTTAGAATGAATTGTAATTGTTTAATATATTTTTGTTGTATTTACCTATATGTATTTAATCATAGTAATGTTAAATGTTTTTGTTAAATTATTGTTGGTTCTATAAAATAATCAAAATAAAACTACCGATTTGATTGTTACTCTGTTTTTTACTACTCGGGTTTCGGGTTTACCATAATTTTTTGAGATACCATAATTTCAGGTAGTGATTACCATAATATAACTTTTCGAGGTTGGCAAGGCTGGTACCTATACTGTGATATCACCGCAAAACCACGTTGCAGCTTTGATGTGAACCTATACCTTAAGTCTGGCACGTAGAAAGAATTTGTAAGATGCATTTATTTATATAATTTAATAAATAATTCGATCATTAAAGTATTCTTTTATTTAATATCACTAATAAATAACTGTAGTGTCAATAATTAAAGGACAATTGAACCAAATGTTTTCAAATGTTCACAATTTTTAACCAGTATGTATCCATTACAGTGTATTTCAATTGGTAATTTAAAATTGGTGTGTATTTTATACGTTCAAAATGGCGGACTGACAATACCTTCCTTTATGTATATCTTACCCTTCAGCATTTAATCATTGATCAATGTTATCATCAAATACAAAGAATTTTGTAGACATCTACAATACAATTTTTTAATGTTGCAATCTCCAATCTTATGACTACCATATAATGTATAATAAATAATATTTAGAATGCAGAAGGTACAAGTTGTACAGATGAAAATATTAACTTAGTTGCAAGACTGAAGGTATTCGTTATGTAAAGTTCAGAATATTTCGAAGCTATACTTTATCGATAATAAGTGTGCTTCAATTGCTCGAACCTTTGATCGAACAATTTTAAGACACATCTCTATTTTACTCAACTTATAAAAAACATTTGTGTTGCTCAAACTGTTCAATCAAAGATTTGAGCAATTAAAAAACATACCCAATAGCTAAATACACCTATATATCTTATTTCACCCCTATTTGGAAAATAAATAAATTTTGCTAAACCATTGCCTCACCCTATTCATAAATTGCTTCATTTACTAGTACTAATGCCCCGAACATCTTATGTGCAAGACTTACTAAGCCATATTAACCGTATTTGCCTTGCAGATTATCAAGGATAGACTACACTATTTATTCTAAGGTCTTTGATGTCTGACTTGAAATTGATATTGTCTATGTGCATCAAACACAATTCCTATATAAAATGTAGGTGTTTGTGTTATATAAAGTAAGAATAGTAGGTAATAAGAAGATAAATAATGATAACAGGGACTGTGGGGTAGTATGGCAAACAACACAGAGTATCGGCACACTCCCCACCACACAAAATATTAATTAATTTGAAATAGCTGCTTCAAAGGCTTGCTGGGCCCTCATTTTCAACCAAGCTACCGTATAAATCTGAGATTTATTCGGGCCCAACGAGCCTTTGAAACAGCTGTTCCAAATTAATTAATATTTTGTGTGGTGAGGAGTGTGCCAATACTCTATGTTGTTTGCCAATGGGAAGATAATTTCAAAATAACCTAACCTTTTATTGCCTTTAGAATAAATATAGCTATAGCATTATACATAGTCGTTAGATGCTACTCTGGAAGAAATATTTTTATTACCTGTAACTAGCAATCTTTCCATGCAAATATCTAAGCTCAACAGATCTTGAATATCTTGTTAAAGTTACGTGGAGCCACTTATTCCACGTTTTTCGTTTCATATTTCTCAGTCTACTAAAAATTCATAATATAATATAAGAAAAATATTTTAATAAAAAAATGTTACCTTTTCATTGGAAGTGCCATATTGCATATTATTTAGTGATGTGTACAGGCTATTTGTGAACACTATTTTGTAATAACTTCTGCTTATTTATATTAATGTTGACAGCGAGACAGCCTGACAATTAATAGCAACAACAACTGTACAATGCACCAGGTATATCTATACCACGAACCATGAAAATACGTAATAACTACTAACGTAGACCATAAGTAAACTGTTAGATATTTTTAAGCACATTTAAACGTTAGAAGATGGTGATCAAAGTAAGGCCAAATAAGCAGATTAGATCGTACCCCCGTCTCTTTTCATACCGCCAAAAATTGAACTGGTACTGCCATCTGACCCTCTTTTCAAAAACTGTATCAGCATTGTTTTACTGCTGCGATGGCGCTGCGCAAAATCGAATCGTGCATTCTCGGTAGAATTCGAGAAAACTTGAAAAAGAAATTCAAAATTTGCATGTTTTCGTGTTTACCACGGGTTAGGTGTGTAGAATCCTATGGTTCATACTCAATAGATACGTTGTTTTGTTATTATAATTTGGTTTATTTATTATCGTAAATGTTTACGTCGTTAATAATGTTACAAGTTATAGAAGGTACAGTATATCATGTAATTGTTTTATCTATTTCTATTACTTCATTATTCCAAATAATATGCGTTGCATTATATGTATTAGTTCCTTAATTATAATAGTATACTAATTTTTGTTCGACCTTTTTCAAACTACCTATAAATCAAAATCTTATCTGCTATGTGTTTGGATATACGTAGGTATATGTGCGCATTAAAATGATAATTTCTTTGTTCTTTTTTTATAGTTTTCGTTTTAGGTTTATTTAGTTTAGTTTACTATAGCATAGTATATTGTTTCCTTACTTACATTATGCTTTCAAATTTTGCACATTGTTTTATATTGTGTAATTAATAAAGGTTAATATTATTATAATAAAAATATGTATTTCTATATTCTCAAAACGTTGAACTACCACTGAAATGATACAATGCTTTCTGCAATGCGATTATATATTAATTAAAATTTCAATACAATATCCTACTACATAGTTTATCGAGCACTTGTCAACTAAAATAATAATAAATAATTGAAAACGCATCTCTATTCACTTTATATATTTATTCAAAAACTATGTACATTGTGAAAAGAGCTGCTTTTTCAATTATTTATATACCAAATAATTTCCAATTTAAAATATTTCACCTATTAGTTATCTTCGTTCTGCTTTTACAGAAATCTTTTTTTTCTCTTGGAAGTGCCTGCATAGTTTGTGAAAAGAGGTATAGATGGCTGGGCGAAGCAAATTTTTTAAAATTTCCTGAGTAGCTAATCTCTTCTCTGCATTAGGTAATACATGGAAAAATACGCTTACTACGGACATAGGATGACACTGTTATCTCAAAAGTAAATTTCTATAAAAATATTTGCAAAAATATCTAATAACAAGTTATTTAATTATCGGCATTGTAGATGTCACACGGGCAAACGGTAACAAATTAGATGCTGTTGCTGTTATTTTAAAATAACAGTTGAAAATAACAGGTAGTTGTTATTTTTACAATAGGGTACTTTTTAAGCGTGCACAATACACCATTGTGCAGCCAGTTGCCTGTTTTCTTTATTCTAATTTATTGAATTAAGCAAACAATTGTAAAAAAAAAAATTATGACATAGGGCTTCCAAATAATTTATAGTTTGTCGCTATAGAGCTCTTTTGGAGTTTTATTGTCGTATTTTTTTTAAACAGCATTTTTTACAAAAAACAAGTGTTCTATAGCAAAATCGATGTTTTTTTATATGTTCACGTAAAAAAATTGAAAACAAAAAGAAACAAAACAATGAGCCGTTAGATTAAAAATTATAGTAAAATTGATCCCAATGTAGTGTACCCTAATGGCAAATGGTATCATTCCGAGGGAATTGAGAACCGAAAAACACTACAATGGCAACATTTTTGAAAAAGTCACAAAACTTTTATTTGATTAAAATAGAAAGTTGTTTGATAATGTAAATATTGCAGTAGAACCTGAAGTGCGTGTGTTTACACTTCAATTCATTCATTTCAATTAATTTAATTTAAACTACATTTTATTTATTGCGATCAAGGAACATCAATCTTTGTAAAGATAAGATTAAAATATTAGCTAACAATTAGAGATTAAAACATAAATAAGTTGTTAGTACTACAATTACTATGTATTTGTATGTAGATACTGTTGCTATTTTATTATCTCAAATAAAAATATTTTCAACATTAAACGTTTGAATAGTTCATTTCTTTATATCATCTTTAAATGATAATTATATTTTTTAAACATGTAATATGATTAAACAATTAGTAATTTCTTAAACTACTTTTATTACTGAAACTAATTTCGTTTGATTATTCAGCAAAATGAATCATTAGTACTCTTGAAATATAAGCAATTGCTAATTGTTTATCCACTCTAATATCTGCAATAAACCTGGATTTAAATGGCCCGCGCCAAAATCTAGTTACATCATATACTCAGTAGAGGTCGCTAAAATAGTAGTTTTCGATTAATATTTCAGTTACCTTTTCTATTTGAGGATGTTCTATGCAAGAGAGACAAGGTTAGTAGAATACATTTACTGTAAAGGTTGTCTCAGTTCCTACCTTGCAATACTTTACCGAAAATTTGTGGGCGGAGGGGTGAAGGACGCATATTTTGACGTTATTGGTGGTAATATATTAGATGTACTTGTTCGTAACAACGTTTTAATTGATGGATCTCATATGTTCTATATTCCACTACCACTGGCGTCATTGTGCACGCTGTTTTTAAACAGACCACCCTTAGACTAACCTTGCAAAATAATTTTTCTATGAGAGGACATTTTTTCGATTGATCATTTAGAAATTTAAATTAAAAACTCTAACGTATTTGAAACAGTAAACCTAAAAGTATTAAAACACTGTTAAAAATAAACGGAAACAGTTTAAAGAAAATAATCAAGCAAATCTAACCAAAGAAGCCAAAGACAAGGATTGGAACGTTTTTACTTTTACATTGCAACTCACAATAACCCCGTTTTTTACACCGATTACATAGATATTTGAGTTTTGCCTGCATCGTCCCGCAGCGAATACAATAGGTTTGTTTCTACAGCGATTTAAAATCGTTTGAAATCGTTAGAGCATGCGCATTACAAAAATAGTGTTCGTGCAGTTAAAATCACAAATTCTGGATATTAGTTTGACGTAATTTGGTGTTCGTGCAGATCTCCAAATTAATTTCTAACCGTTTGCTGATAGTTGCTCCAGTTTGAAGTTTATCGTCCAGTGATCTATCAGACGCATGCGCATTGTTATATTGTGAAGTGAAAAGTTGTGTTATAGGTTTTTCTGTATATGTTCACACTTCACGCGTGTTTTATTTATGTCAGTGGTTTTGTTAGGAATTAACAGTTCCTTTAAGGTTGTAATTCTGTCTAAACATTTCATGTTTATTCCCGTTTTCGCTTACCTCTTTTTGTAATATTTGAATGTAAGATAAATCTATTGTTGTCATCTGCATATTTGAGTATATAGTCTCTCTTAAGTCTATTAAATACGCTTGTAACTTATATATCGCCTGATAATTGTAAAAAAGCGTTCGTGCAGTTAAATTGTTAAATCGGTTTCAAATCAGTTTTAGTTTATGCATGTGTAGATTAATCCAAATTAACCTCTGATCAAACTATCACAAATCGACTGCAGAAACGAACCTAATGTTGTTGTGCATCTTTTCTTGATTTTTTGGAATTATCCTCCTTCTTCGTTCGCCTGAAATCATTTGCGCAGGTCTGCGTGGGGATGAGTTGAAATGATGGAAATCATATTTCTTGTGGGAGCGTATTCTTTATTTTACCGTATTCCACATACCACTGCCTAAAATATACAGACTTACACTTAACTTACCCACTTCATTTACAACACATACTTAGTTAAATGACCCTGATAAATAAAGCGGGCCAAATTGCGCCATCCAACAGAATCGGAATCAGGCGCAACGGCCGCTTATTGTATATATATGTGCGTGTATATATACATGTACACGCTGAGGTGTTTTTATTTTCATTATGATTTTTTATTTGATTGAAAACGGTATGCGTTGTAAATGGGATGTAATAAGGAAATAACTGAGAAACTGAACGCTTTTTTTATTCTGTTGTACTTAATAATGTAACTGTAAATAAAGATATAATAAATAAATTCTATCCTTCTTAATAATGCGGATAGGCTTGTTTAAAAAGTTGCACCATCAGATAAGTTTCCACATTTGCCTCGGTGAAGGATGTTCGCCGAGACGAAAAAATGTTCTTATATTTCGAAAACGACCGTTCCACGTCTACCGAAGTAAGACAGGCGTAATTAAAATGATCTTTAGACTTAGTCAAGGAATCTGCAGATGCCTCCTCGCACATTTGTCTTAATCTCGTGTAGTCCGGATTCTTTTTTAAAACACTATCGAACTTAGCTAAAACTCGTCCACTTGCTGCATCGTTTATACTGTGTAACAATGTACTAACTTCGTCCACGACTTGCACTGATTCTACCAACGACAATCCAGAATTTTGCAAATTTTCTATCGCGTCTACTAACCCTTTGTAATTGTTGCTAATATTCTTTAGATGTGTTTCAACAGAAATATCGAGAAATCCCTTCTGGCTCATCCTAATAGCTCTAGCTTCGGCAGGGACGAATTGCAAAATAACGGATTTGACTTCTTGAAAATGTTCATTATAATAAAAAGCGGCTTTTAACCACGTTCCCCAACGCGTAAGAATGGGCTGTGGTGGTTCTCGAATACCAGGGCATAACCTGTGGAATGCCCTAGTCCTCTTAGGACTTTTGAGAAACACTTTTTTTGTGTTTGCTATTAATGCATCCACCTCCGGGTAACACTCTCGAATAGTTTGTGCCACAAGATGTAAAGCATGGACTTTACACGTAACATGTAAAAGTCCTTCACACTTTTCTTTAAGGGAACGGCCTACACTACACATTGTTGCTGCACCATCGCTCATGAACAACAACAGTTGACTGGTTGACACTTGAAATTTTTGTAACGTTTCGAGAACTACGGCCGTAATTGCTTTACTAGTACACTGTTTTAATCTTCTGCTGGCTAATAGAATTGCAAAATTTGGTTTAATAGGATCTAATACGCGCACTATTATATTCAAAATAGAATTTTTTTTTCAATCTGTCGTCTCATCAAGACATAGCCACAGCTGTTTATCTTTTAATTCGGCTTTAATTCGATTTTTAATGTCCTCACGTATTCGTGGAATATCTCTCCGTAACGCTGTCCGAGATGGTAGTATCCACTCGGTATTGTATGTACCCCAGAATTTTCGAAATGCTTTTTTATCAAGTATACGAAGTGGTAGACCACATACCATAAACGTTAAAAGCAATTCTAATTGAAATTGACGTTGTTGTGACACACCATTTCTTTTATTTCTGTGGTGTGCGCTATTTATATGTCTTTCACAATCACGTTTGCTCCAGCACAGTAGTTTCTTTTTACAAACTTTACACAAAATTGTACTCCCATTGTAGTGTAAATCCACAAATTCACTAAGAAATTTATTAACTTTCGTAGGTAATGGCCGTTTATTTTTAATAGTTACGTTAGACATAATCACTAAAGCGAGCACACCGACGCTTGTTTCTAGTATGCCACGAAGTGGTGCAAACGTAACATCTGCAGACTCGTCATTTGTTGATGAATAGAGCGCGTCATCCGTAAATGAATAAGCGCGCTGTTAGTTCGTAGCCGTCGATGAATGAACTTTTTTTTTGTAGTGGCCCACTGTGAACAACGCCCTATTTATCAACGAACACTCAAACTGCAGGTGTATATTTGCGCGTCTTCACGACGTAATAGACAGTGGTTTTGGTCCTCGTCCTAATAATTACATATTTAAATTACCTATGTTTACATACATATATGCGCCCGGCAGCCCGATTGCGAACCTGGCGCGTGGCGCTCTTGGCCCGCTCTACTGATAAACCATGACAAAAGTTATCAGAAAATTTTATTCGATTGTCTAGTGTTAGTAAAATTGTTTTAATGAATAGATGTTTAGCTATGGAATAGGCAACTATAAATGCATAGATAACTAGAGTAAGGTATGCCTTGTATTATATAGTAAAAGAGTTTTCTGTTATACCTATGTATCTAACTTCAGTGTGTGTATAGTTATTAAATAAAGTAGCGTATGTTAACTTCTAATACGGTTTTTCCTTTTCTTTAAATAAAATAACTAACATGAAGATCATATATTAAAGTCAAAGGAAAAAATAAATTCAATGTTGGTGATGTTTGAATCAGCAAGCATAAGAGTGTATTCCAGAAGGGATATATACCTAACTGGAGCACAGAGCTTTTTAAAATATATAAAGTGCAAATAACCAATCCTGCCACATATCTGCCAAAAAACGTGAATGGGAGACCGATTTAGGAAGTTTTTATGAACCGGAACTGCAGAAAACCAAACATGAAAACGCTTACCTCGTTGAGAAAGTGTTGCGAAGAAAAGGAACTAAGGATTCGAAAATTCTCATAACAGCTGGATTGATAAAAACAATTTATTATAATCATACTTATCTGTAGGTAAACACTTATAATGCTTATGTATAAAAACTAGGTTATAAATAAAAACCATTATTTAGCAAAACAGTATTTTATTCTTCCAATTTCATAACTTCATAGTCAAAGAATACAGTGTTATAACTTAGATTTATAGCTTCCAACATATACAATACATTTAATGACTTCAAGTGACTACATAATAAATTATTTACATTATCATACAAATCGCCTGACAGGTTTAAACAGGATCTTAAGATACATTTATAAAAAGTAATAAATTCACCGCTTTGCAGCAGGCTGAGTTTATGGATAATTAGCGTTTGAAGATTATACAAATTATTATAAGTCTCCCTTGACAATACCATCTGTTGATTTCGGCTCTTCAATCTTATGACGGAGATGTCTTTGTAAGTGCTGGTCTCGATCTGATGATTCGGGCTGTAACCTTCCGATTTCACGATCTTATCTGGATTATCGGCGTGAAGCCGGCTGCTGAACTGAGGCCGACGCTAAGCCATTTGGATCCGCTCTTGTTCAAAATGTATGTGGATTGTCCTATGAGCTGCCTCTCCTTGGCATTTTTAACGCGGTGTCAATAAATTCGTTGTAGGTATTTGAGAACAATTAATAATGTTTAGAATATATACTTGGAGATTTTTTAAAACAAACTTACTTGATTGGATGTTTGTCGCTTCGTCAATAAATTCGCCAGTGTTTGTCGCTACGTTAATAAATTCGTTGTAGATATCTGAGAACAATTAATAATGATTAGAATGTGTACTTGGAGATTTTTTAAAACAAACTTACTTGATTTATTAATTGATTCCATTTTTCCCGGCGTGTCTGGCTGCGATGTGCTGCAAGTTGAAACTGCTTTAAATTATACTTATTGTTCTATTCTGTACAAGTTAGTGGTGGTGGGGATACTTAAGTAATGGGGGTACTTACCTATACGGGTACGCAGTAATGTCCCAGGGTAAGGTGTCGGTGAAGTGGGGTACGCGGAGCCGTTTGTCGTCAAACGGGCTAAGGGAAATCTTGTTCTGCACCGTAGTGTGGAGCTGGTGTTTCAAGGAGCGTATCCCACGCTGTTTGTGGCTCATCTCCTTCTCCTCGCGCAGACAGTTGATGTAATCTTGGAAGGAGATTTCCTGCTTCACCACGTAGCTCTTGACCCTTTTCGCCTTCTTGACGAAGCTATCCTCGAACTTGCAGGCGTAAATTTTCGCCCGTAGGCCTGCAACTTCAAGGAGCAGCTTCCCAGCTCCTTCGTCCTTCATGAGGCCCGGCACCTTCTTGTTCACTCGCGGCATACCATACACATTGTCCGCAAGGTAATCGGACGTGTCGAAGCGTGCGATGTTTAGCTTCATGTCCTCGTATACGTCTTGCGTCTCTATCGCGTATATGAGGGGGTCGGTGTCCGTATAGCATAACTTGCACTTTTGATTATAATAGTTTAACATGAATTTATAATGGAACTCGTAAAGTACAGTCTTGGAAATGTCCAGCACACACATGCCCACATAAATTGGCTTGTCAAATACTATATCCGTCCTTAAGAGTTCTACTGCTGCCAGATTTTCATTGAAAACCGTGCAGTTTTTAAAGTTTGGCTTGCTGAATAATGTTTCCGCCCCGTATCGGCCGTCCCACTTGCCAACGATCTTAATGTCTCCGCAATCTCACGTTCTCCATAGTTTTCCCAAACATCGCATTGTTCATTAGTTTGAACAAATTTTTTTCGAACTTATTTTTCGCTTGTTGACACAGCGTGGTGTTCAGATCGATATATGTCTTGAGCCATGGCGACTGGTTAAATCTAAGGGCCCGGTGTATCTTCGTTATAACCAGGCCCTCTGTCAGATATTGTTTGAGGTTGCGGTAGTGGACGACGTATCTCTCTTTCTTATATAGGGTGGCCAACATCTTTTCATATGCAGATCCCGGCGGTCTCTGCTTGGTGGGCGCCATCGGGAGGTCCCTTTGCCGATCGTGAATGTGACTTCCAGGATGTATCCTACTGGGCTGTCGTCGGGAACGTTGAAATTCAAATTTCCCGCGTCCTCAACCCATTCCAGACCTCTCCGTGGCAAATGTCGGTCATAACCGGAGAGATTATGGAAAATCACCGGGATGACCTTAGAGTCTCTGTATTCCAGGTTACACTGCATGTGGGCAGCAACTCTATAAATACAAAAAAATATTAGTAAATAAAGTATTAGTCATTTCTTTACGACTTACCTGTATTTGCCGGTTAAGTGGCAATGATCCTACACTCTATCGGGACCTAGAGTTTTTTCGCAAATATGACAAGTAGGAGCTGTGGTATATTGTCTATATTCAGCTGCGGATAACTTGTCCATGGGGATAGGGCACTGGTACACGGTTTCGGCATCCTCTGCAATACTCTGCAGTTCGCATACCAACCAGTTTGCACAGTCCTCACCTCTATAGCCACGATAATATGAGAGCTCCGGGGCGTGGCTGCATTTGAAATAATATCCCACGCTGTAAGGGACATGTCTTTGGGGCTTCTGGGCGTCATTAGTTGACTGTAGAAGGCACTCGAAGTCTGCGTACACGGCAAACGGGACCTTCATCTTGTTTTTAAAGTTTTTGAATTTAATAATTTTTTCCTAAGGGAACGAGATTTTATACTTGTTCACCTTCCCGCACTCGTGGCTGTGGGCCTTCAACCTCGCCTCCGAAGGAAAGTAGTGGAGGCATCGGTCACCGACAAATTTCTTGTGAGTCTCCATATTAAACTGCTTGGAGACGAGGCGGCTAAGGTTTTTAATCCACACGTAGTGGCATTTCGTAGCATCCTCCTTGCTTTGAATTAATAGTAAATTTACGTGGCAAAAATTAAATTTTTCGTCTAACACGTAAACGTTCACGCTCACATTGTTTAATTTTTCGAATTTCGAAATATCGCCACGCTGAATTGGGAAGGTGATTAAAAACTTCTGTATAGTGCGGGTAGCTTGAAGTCCTGTTGGAATCCCTCGCCGCTGGATATAACGCTGACACCACGGCCCATGCAAAGCATGCGTCATCGTACGTGTTACGTATGTTAACACACGCCTTCTTCCGCTGAATCGCCAGTGGAAGAGGTAGATAAGACCCGACTCGCTGCGGATTATAGTGGTTGACGTTCATAGCGACATCCACAATCGCGACAAGCGCCCAACCAGAATCCCTTTCCTACAAATTACATACATAGGGCGATGTTCAAAAGTATAATATTTTAAAACTTACTTGAAACTCTTCCAATTCCCGCAGAATTGGTCCCTGGACGCCCTCGTTGTACTACGCCTCTAGATCGGTGTCCGCGCCAATTACCCGGTTCTTAGTGGATATGTATTTTAGGTCTTCCTCCAAGTCGGGCTTGTCAAACTTCCCGCAAAAGACGGCGTTCACTTTAAGGAACGGTTGCTTACGCAACTCGTTCCTCATGCGGCGAATAAACATGGACTTGGCGTCTTCCAAAAACGTTCGGAGGTTCTGAAGCATCAGGTTGGTTATGCAGCCTGTACGAATGCGGCTCCGGAAAGCCGTCTTCAGGTCGCTCTAACTAAGCCGTTTGCTCTGGACAACACGGTCGCCGCCCCTGCCCTATATATTCAGCGACTAGAGGAAGGTGCGATGCGACATTACATAACACAACGTCGCTTGAAGTTGGGTCTACAAACATAAAAATAATTTGAATTTAAGTAATTTGATTTTAGATATCTTACCTTTTCGCCAACACTCCTAGCATTCTTCATTAGCAGGTTCAACAATCGGATATTCTCGGAGATCGCCTTGATAAAGGCGGTTACGTCGTTGCCCGGGCGGACGAGGGTGGGCCTTGGTCAGCTCCATGACTTTATACAAAGCTTTAATAGTTTCGGAAGCCATTTCGCTGTAATATAGAAAAATATTGCAACAAACAATGAAAAATTAAAACAGAAAAATATTCCAAGTTATAAATGAATTTATTATAAAGAGATAAATTAAAACAGAAAAATATTTCATTAAATTTATTATAAGACATAGAAAAAGTATTTTAGATGAAAGTTATAATGAAGAAGCATAAATTTAAACAGAAATATATTGAACAAAGATTTAAAACTTGCAAAATAATTCAAAGTTAATAAAAAGCAATATTATTTACAACTATAAAAATTTTAACTTGGAAAAATTCAGACATTGGAAAAATATATTTACGCTCGTAGAAGAACTATAAAATGCACGAAGCTGGAGACTCGAAGAAACACTGTGACGGATAGAAAGAAAATACCCCTTTTATATCGTTAAGAATGTAATAATTAAGAGAGAGAGTAATTCCAAAAATGTAATAATTTTTATGCCTGTCTGACTCATTCTGGAAGGATGATCATGTTGAAACCTGTTTCCAAGACACAATATCGGTATTTTTCTAGAAAAATTCCTAGAAGTAACCGCGCAATCGCCCTGACTCATTTACATGCGTCAACGGTCATGTAAAATTCCGAGAACCGCGTCATCGCGAAATTAGCCGCGAACGAAACCGCTAATTAACGCAGTCGCGGACGCCATCTTTCCCGTGGATTAAAAAGCGCAAACTTGAAATTAGCTGCGAAATAAAGCGTGACCTTGAAATAGCCGCGAAATTACCCGCGTATTAAAAGCGCGAGTCGCTAATCAAAAGTACCTTTGGCTTCGGTTCCGCGAAATTACACGCGGATTAAAAGCGAGAGCCGCTAATCAAACTTCGATTCCGCGAAATTACTCGCGGATTAAAAGCGCCAGTCGCTAATCAAACTTCGATTCCGCGAAATTACCCATCTAATTAAAGATACTCTAATCACTGAAAATGTCGAAATTAGTTGCTATATCGACCTCTACAGAAACGAGTAATGATGAATAATGAACCACTGAATGATATCGAATTCAATCAAATACTATTTTACATTAGAAATGGATAGCCCAAAAATTGTCAGCAGTTAGTCAAGAAACAAAAAGTTATTATATTAAAAAGTTACGCAATTCGAGATACGATATTTATGGACAAAAAGAACTGTTGTTTAAAAACAAACAACTGATAATACCGAAAGGGTTAAGAACTGAGGTCCTAAAGAAAATACACACAGGGTATTTGGGAGTGTTAGTAATAACTGACTATTATTCAAAATACAATATAATAAACCCGATGAAGACAACTACTACAAAGGAAATGATTGAAATCTGGAGAAGAATCTTCGATACTCTTGGGTTACCATTAGAAGTGATATCAGATAATGGTCCACCGTTCGATTCATTAGAGATTAAAAAATATTTTAAAACATGTAGTATATTAGATAGATAAATATAGTGGAAGTACAGTTGGCAACAACATATAGCTAAGTTCAGAGTATTACCTAGAATTAGACTGTCAAGTATTGTATTGGATATGTTGTAATAAAAGTAAAAGATAATTACGCTATTTTATTGAGAGACGTTACTACATATTTTTGGCGACGAAGTAAACACGTAGGGAATATTTTTCGGATGAGTTCTGATGCAGAAACGGCATATAGTTAGCCCTTCAAGAAGAAAAAGGGTAAATGACAAGTAAGGAATGGCTGACAAGATGGCGTACGTCACTGTAGTTAACAGTGAAATTTTATCCAGTTTAAACATTTTAAATATCGAAGGTGACTGGGAAGTCTTTGCAGAAAGATTAGAGCAGTACTTTTTAGTGAACAGCATAGAGGACAAAAGAAGGGTTTCGGCGTTATTAACCTCCATCAGTGAATAAACCTATAAGGTTCTACGGAATGTCTGCCATCCAGAGAAGCCGAGTGACAAAACTTATCAGCAACTAATCAATCTACTGCAGGACTAATTCAAACCAAAAACATCCTTGTGTAGGAAGAGAATCGAGTTTGAGAGACTAAGACAAAAAGAAGAATCAGTAAACGAATGGTTTGTAATGGTCAAAAAGGCTGCTGCAGAATGTGATTTTGGCCAACAGCTGGGCTCGAGAGTACTGGACAAATTCGTCGTGGCCATGCAACCAGGACCAGTATTAGATCGGTTGTGTGAAGAACAACCTACAAAGACTCTCAAGGATATATTGAGAGATATATAAAGGTAACCAAGATGCACAAGGTATATAATAAAGGAGGGCGTGACCAGATGACCAGCCGCTCACAAATGAATAGGAAAGAAAGGCAAGGAAAGGAAGAACCTAAAGAGGGGAGTGTAGCGTGTTTCCATTGTGGTAAGGGTAAGCATTATTTTAAAAACTGTAAATTCAAAAAATATACACGTAATAAATGTAAACGTAAAGGACATATCGACAAAGTTTGTAAAACTAAAGTAGAGGGACAGAACTTTGTCGATCCGTTAGTGATGGAAATAGACACAGGGGCAGGGTTGTCATGTACTCCTTTTAAAACGTATAAAGAATGTTTCTCAACTGTTAAGCTTGATAGATGTAATTTTGCTTTAAAGACCTATTATGGTGCTGTAGTTTTTCCGGAAGGTAGAATTAAGGTAGCTATTACGTTCGGACAGGTTACTGAAATTTGTACGTATCTAATCAAACCAGATGCAACTTTAATAATAATAAAAAAGACAAGCTATCAACATCAGGTTTACAAATTATTCTAAGTTGTCTATTGAAATGGTGGCGAAGTTAAAATTTACGTATTTGTTCAATTACAATTATACTAAATTTATTGATTAGCAAGCTAAAAGTGCTTAAAATTGCCATGGCCAAGTCGCAGTGCGTTTACAAAATCTTATAGATTAAATTAATTAAAATACTAAAGTGATAAAAAGGATGCAAACAAAATGAATTAAATGTGTACGAAAATCACATAAGGTGATACCGATGGTAACAAAAGGTACAAGATAAGAACTTTTAAATAAATTGCAAAAAAGGATAAAACGTTACAAATAAATAAATGTTGAACCTGCCCGTATTACTCCAATAAACGAGGTGATACTTCTGTATTGCACCGGTGACAGATAAGATCCAATACACTTCGAAGGTAGCTTACGGGGTGTCTCTAGGAAGCAGCTAAAGGGGTAATTCCACAAGACGTATTGAGTAAATGCTTTTAATACACCAAAGATCTAAACCCACGTAGTGAACAGCAACAGCAAGCGAATCATCAACAAATAGATACCAATTAATATTCCAATACACAGCAGATGAAGAAAAGAGAGGAAAAAGAGAAAAGAAAAACCCTAAAAGACACAAATGAATTAGTAACAATATTTAAAAATACTATAAACTGCATTTGCAACACTACACCTGATCGGATGAGATGTTCTAAGCAAGAAAATTATAGATTTTCAGGATGACATTTCCACGTGCATGTACGCCATTTCCAAACTCCCATAAAGATAAAGCAAGATCAAAAATCCAAACAATATCCAATAATCCCGCTTCTAATGCAAGTTGTGAACTTAAATCCGCTCAATACAAAAGCGATTCCAATATACCCAAAATCCAATTCCAAATTTGGTTCTAGCCTCACAACTTTATAGCACAACATACAAGGAAAACGCCTTATCTAGACGACCTCTGACAATTAAGTACTGCCAATATATTCTAGAAAACCCATACGAGGAGAGAAAGCGAAACCGAAAGAGTGGGATAAAAAATAAAAGTATTTACACCAATTAACAATTACCAATTACCTTCAAATAAAAATGTAAAGAGAAACCAAAAGAAATTGGCCATCCAAAAGATAAAGATAATAAATTTACAATTATTCTTAATATGCAAATATTAGATGGCATATAAAATATGCCATAAAATATGTTTGAATGGGCGAAAAAGGAGTTGGTCTCTGATAGAATATTAGTGCATTATGATCCATAAACCTTTACGTCTGGCTTGTGATAAGTAGTCAATATGGGATTGGTGCAGTACTATTACATTGATGGAATGGAAAGACCGATCACTTTTATCTCCAGAACGCTTTCGAAGCACGAGAAAAAATAAAGTATGGTGAATAAAGAAGCGCTAAGCATTTATTATGCCGTGCAAAAATTCTACCAGTACCTGGCTGGAAGAACAGACCATAAAGCTTTGCAAACGTTGTTTGGCAAATTCAAGACGCTACCAAAAATGGCATCAGGAAGACTGCAAAGGTGGTCTTTGTTTTTATCAGGATTCGACTATACAATAAAATATATAAAAGGAAAGGATAATGTCAAGGCCGATGCACTAACCAGATTACCAATAAGGGCTGGAATTGAGAAGGTAGGGGAAGAAAATGGTTATTTAAACTTTATGAAGGATTCCGTTCTAATAGATATATGTAAATCGTGTGAGATCAGAAACAAGAATGGATACAGTCTTAGGGCAAATTTTTAACTGGATTAGGTATAGGTTTCCCGGGAAAACTAAAAACAAAATACTTAAATCCTTTTTAATTCGGAAACAAGAACTATCAATAGATAAAGGAATAATAATGTGGGGATACAGGGTAGTAATACAGCTTAAGTTACGGCCTCAATTGTTGACTGAGTTGCATAGTACACACGAAGGTCTCAGTCTTACTTTTGGTGGCCATCCCTGGATCAAGATGCAGAAAAATATGTGGGTACTTGTAGAGTTTGTGCAATGTTTAGGCCAGAAGCCAAAAAGGTCGAAATATTGCCTTACGCAAAATCAAAGCATTTCTATGAAAGAATACACGCCGATTTTTTGGGACCCATTGGGGGAAAAATGATATTAATCATCATAGACACTTTTTCGAAGTGGCCTGAAGCGTTTATAATGTCAAAAACCGATGCTAATTCAACAATTGAAAAATTTAAGGAATGTTTTTCGCGTTTTGGGTAACCTAAACTTGTTACGGACAACGGAACACAATTTTGCTCTGGCTAATTTTCAAAATTTCTTTTTAATAACGACATTCAACATCTAACATCATCACCCTATCGTCCCGCCATAAACGGATTCTCAGAAAATTTTGTTAAAACCTTTAAAATTACTATGCTAATAGCGTTGAAGGATGAAACCAATAGCGACGCTTCATTTGAGGCATTAATGAATAAATGCTTGTTTCACTACCGCAATTCGGTGCATTGCGCTACTGGAATCACACCCTCTAGCCTAGTATTTAAACATAAAACTAGAACTAGGTTAGATTTATTGAGTGGGAAGAACACAAAAGTGGTGAAAGTAGGAAGTCATTCAGGGAGGTAGATAGAGTGATGTGTAGTGACTATAGAAATCCAAACAGAAAGGGTTGGGTTGAAGCAGTTGTTGATGAGGTGTTAGGTGATATATTTATGTAAATTAGTGAGGGACGGTATGATATGGAAGAGACATGCCAATCAAGTATTGAAGGCCAAGTTCGATGAAGTGACAAGTAATAAAGGCAACGTACCAACTTTGTCACCGAATATTCGGGATAAGTCTTCGATGCAACACGAATGCGCTGACGAACACGTTCGAAGTGCTAGTAGTTCTAAGGTAGAAGACCTAAATTTACCAACTAATGATAAGGTAAGCGATATTAGAAGAAACCAGACGTTGGTGGTGGACACTTGCTGCCCGTCAACGAACCAATAGATGTTACTAAGACATTTTAAACCGACAGCAGGTGCTCTCCATCAGTAACTGAATCGGTTAAAGGAGTTGTAAAGCAGCCCACAAGCTTGAATGTACATGACAAACCAAGACGCACCATAAAAACGCCTGTTTGATGAATTAGATAGTAGACTTGATAAAGAAATGTGGCTAGGGGCAGTACATAGAGAATTAGAGTCGATAGAGAAAAATAATACATGAACAGAGGTCGAAAAACCACAGAATGCGGAAATTTTGCATACAAAGTGGGTATTTACTTTTAAACCTCTCGAAGAAAATTTGAAGGACCAATACAAAGCTAGACTGGTAATGAGAGGATTTGCTCAAAGAGAATCGTTTGATTACGATGATATTTACTCATCAGTGGCTAAGATGTCGACGATCAGGACCTTGTTATCAATGGGTAATCAGAATAAACTTTATTTTAAGCAATTAGACGTAAAGACAGATTTTTTAAATGGTGACCTGAAAGAAAATGTTTATGTTTATCCACCAGAGGGGGTTAAATGTGAATTGGGTAATATTTTAAAGTTAAATAAGTCATTATACGGCTTAAAACAAGCGTCCAAATGCTGGAACAATAAAATCAATAATTACTTGATTAATTTAGGATTCACACGATCAGAAATAGACTACTGCCTGTACATTAAAAGACTCCGTGACCGAACTATGTATTTACTACTATACGTGGCTGATATTATTTTATCTGGACCAGATTTAGTATCATTAGACAAATGTAAAAATGAATTAACGACCAAATCTGAAATAAAGGATAAAGGAGATTTGAGAAATTTCTTGGGATTAGACATAGAATATGATCGAAATAAAGGCATATTAAAATTAAGTCAGAAAAGATGTTTAAAGGGAATTTTAAAACGATCTAATTTCGAAAATTGTAACCCCTGTGAAACTCCCATAGATCCGAGACTGAAAATTAATATGAATGAAAATAGTGACAATGGAAATAAGCCAGTTAGAAAGCTGATAGGATGCTTAATGTAACTTATGCCTGCTTCTAGACCAGAAATTAGTTTTTCAGTAAACTATTTCAGGAGAAAAATTCCGAAAAAGTTTGGATATATTTAAAAAGATTAAGGTGCCTAAAAGGTACAATTGCTTTAAGTTTGAATTATTAAAGGAGGAAAGAAGAATTGTTACTTTCCTGCTATGTAGATTCAGATTGGGCTAGTGATGATACAGATCGCAAGTCAGTTACGGGATTTCTAATTAAGATATACGGTAATAGTGTAGCATGGATCACTAGAAAACAAACTTGCGTTGCTCTTTCGAGTTCAGATGCCGAATTAGTTGCATTATGTGCGGCACTGCAAGATTGTTTATGGTACCAAAAATTATTAACTGATATGAATATTGATGTATTCAATTTCAAAGTTTACGAAGATAATCAGGGATGTATTGCTCTAGTTAAAAATCCAGAGGATAATAAGTGGGTTTTAAACATATTGATATTAAGTATAACTTTATTTCTGAAAATCTAAAAGACAACAAAATGGATTTAAAATATATTAGTACAAAATTTCAATTGGCTGATATGTTGACTAAAGGACAAAGTAAAAATCAGTTTTGTTTAAATAAGATGTGGGTTTAGAATAAGAGAGGGATATAATTTAAAAGTTTGTGAAGTTCTAATGTAAATATTTATTTATTGCATTACATTTCTTGTAATAGATTATGTGTTGACGATATGTGTTAAGATAATTTACAATAATTAAGAAAAGCATTAAGAGAAGCTGTTATGAATCGTAATACTTTTCTTAATTAGAAGTTGGTATTAGTTTAAGTGAGTTAGGGCATTTTCATGTCGCAGTGTTTTTACAATAGAATAATAATAAGAAGTGTAAATAGATGTAGTGACTGTACTTAAAAATGCCGCACGTTGCTTTGTTGCAGTTTGTTTCGTGTTCGTTATATTTAAATAAATCATTGTATATAATGTCGTGTTTTCTTCACAATTAAGAAAACAACAGGAAATTGTGTTCCATTGGAGCAAATTTATATATTAAATAGTTCAATTTGAAAACTACTTGAAGATATAATAAATGCCACAACAATGGAAGAAAATGAAAATATCATGGAAGAGGACGAAACTCAAGAAATAAATGGGACCATGATTATGTGATGAACATCAATTCACTATCGGAATTTTCTTTATAAATAAAAGGGGGAAAAAAGGGAGTAATAATGGTCTTAACCTTCCATCGGGCGCATTCCATCTCTGAGATACATTAGAAACATTTTTACATATTTTGAGGAGCGCGCATACGCTACAACTTAGAAATTTCACGTAGCTTCCGCAATTAGTCTAGGTCGTAATTTTGTAAAACATAAAGTTAGTAAGTATTAGCTGTCGAAGAGTGGTGTGTTATATCTGTGAGATTCATTGCGCCCGTTCACGCATCAAATTTCATTTACGAAATAGTGGATTTCATTTGAATACGTTTCGAGATTGATCATTTTGTATGTGTCAAATTTGTTGAGACTGATTGACGTGTATTTTCTGTCTTTTAATACTCAAGCTTTTGTTAGTGAAGTCCTCTATCATGAATCGCTATACGAACGCCGAGATGACTGACATGCATTTCATTTATGGACTTGCTGATGGCAATTCATTAGAAGCTAGACGGTTGTACATTGAACGATTTCCTGACCGTAATGTTCCTGATAGAAAAACCTTCCAAAGTATTCATCAACGTCTTCATGAAACAGGTACATTGAAACGAAGTGGAGGACCAGGAAGGCCAATGACAGTAAGAACGGTAGAATTAGAAGAGAATGTGCTGGGCATGATACAGGAAGATCCAGGTACTTCTATTCGAAAAATTGCAAATACTTTGAATGTAAGTAATGGGACTGTTTGTAAAATTCTTAGGGTGTATTTGTTGTACCCATACCACATACAACGCGTTCAGGTACTTCTTCCTGCTGTTTTTTCTCCTAATTGCATTTTGTCAGTGGCTTTTGCACACATTGGTTCAAACCCCTCAACTACTGACACTGATTCTTTTTACCGATGAAGCGAATTTCTCAAGAAATGCAATACGGAATTTTCACAATAACCATGTGTGGGCTGAAGAAAATCCACATGAGGTACTTGAAGATCGTTTTCAACTTCAGTTCCCGTTCAACGTTTGGTTAGGAATTGTGGGTGACTGGCTAATTGGACCGGTATTTCTACCAGGAAGACTTACCGGTTAGGTGTATCGAAACTTTTTAGAACAAACGCTACCTCTGTTTCTGGAGGATGTACCATTGGCAACAAGAAATGTAATGTGGTTTATGCACAATGGTGCACCAGCGCATTTTAGTGTGGTTGCTCGTGAGTTTTTAACAACAACATACGGAGATCGTTGGATTGGTCGAGGTGGACCTCACTTATGGCCTGCTCGTTCCCCGGACTTAAACCCCCTGGATTATTTCCTATGGGGCCATCTAAAGTCATTAGTGTATTCGACTCCAGTGAAAAAAGTGGAAGATTTAAGAAATCGGATAATTGCTGGGTGTAACTCAATAAGAAACGACTCTGATGTTTTTGAAAAAGTTCGGCAGTCAATGAGGAGAAGATTGGATTCTTGCATCCTAGCTGAAGGTAGTCATTTTCAAAAGTTCTTGTAGATTAAGAAACTTTAAATGTAATTTTTGGTAATAAAATGTTAGTTTTGTCGAAAATTTTTCTCACCTTGTATCTTCGAAACAATGGGGCTTTTCAAAAATCATCAAAGGACAAAATATTCTTAAAATACTTCATGGAATAACCCCTTGAATTTTTGCCGTATGTTTAATAAACACCCTGTATACTTCATTAGTTTCCATGCCACTATGTATCGATTTTGTTACCTTTCCCACTTAATCAAAGTATTGCGTTCGCAAATTGGATATTTTTTCTATGCGTCTTTAAGATCACTTAATTTATTTGCAATTCCTCTTAATTTTTCTTGCCTCTTTACTTTGTTTTTGTAAAGATATATAAAATTGATTCACTTTGATACATATCTATTAGTAACTTGGTTGATTCACTGTTAAATTCATACATCTGGAATAAATCGCAGTTTATTTGCCCCATAACAGTATTAGAAAAGATGGATTTTTCTGATGGGATGCTATCTTAACATAAATCAAAACTCGATAACGTAACAAATCGCTAATGCGGAAACTCTTTCCAAAATGGCGGATCTTTACCAACGTAAGTATTTTTCTTTATAAACGACTAATAAAATGATTACTTCAAGCATACAACATCTTCCAATAACTCATGAAAACAAAAAATTCACTCTATCACAAATCACCTGATCGGCAGCTACGCAACTACACAAAACCAAACAGAATCAAAATGTTTTTATTGTAAAGTAAATCGTTCTTTACATATAGTTAGTGTCAAGAACTCAAATTATCTGCAAGTGAAAGACACAAGTTAAAAATATACTTTTTCCAATTCTTATTAATAAAATGCTTATTTTATATATTAAATCTCATAATTAAAACAATAGTTTAATCAAAAGGATGAATAAAATGTTTATAGTAACACTTTATTCACACTGCTATTGACAACATGAATAAAATAAAAAAATTAAAATTCGCACTACCTTTGAAATTGTCGTTGCTATGGATAGCTTGTTTATAAAACATGTGACACTTCACGCAAATTTTTCAATTTGCCGATTTAAGAGTCTGAAAGTGTGTTTGAAATGGCAAATAACCAGGAAGAAGGCACACCACAAGATGTTCTAAACCAAGCTGCGATTGCAGTATCCAATTTATTGCCAGAAAAATCAAAATTAGTTTACGAAAAGGAGTACAAAATATTTTGTGAATGAAAGACAATAAAATTGTGAAAACTGTTAACGAGGAAATACCGCTAGCCTATTTCTTAGAAAAATCAAAGAAAGTAAAGGTGTCCTTACAGTGTCCACCTTATGGTGTCGTTACTGAATGCTCAGAGCAACGCTATCCATAAATGAAAATATTGATATTTCCAAGTAAGTAAACCTAAATTGTTTATTATTATAAATTAGATTTAACTATTATGGAGTTTTGCAGGTTTTCAAAGCTCATCGCTTTTATAAATAGACAGACTCAGGTTACCAACCAAGTCTCGAACATTTGAAAAAAACAGATTTCTACAAATTTTTGTCCGAGGCCCCTAATGAAATGTACTGATGTATGAAGATAAGAATTTTTATAATCATCCTTGAAATACGTTTCCAATTTTTCATTCTTTATAGGTAGTCTTAATTATGAGTGCAGCTGGTGGATGCAGAATTGACGAACTGCACAAAATTCGAGTTGATGATATTGATGAGAAAGAGCCTGTTCTAATAATTTTGCTTCCGGACACTAAAACAAACAAGAAATGCACATTTACCATTATCAATGAAAACTGTCAAGTTAATTTAATAGAAATTTACAAGTATAAACATTTACGTCCAAATAAAATGTACCACACAGAAAATGTTTTCTCTTTTATCGGAATCAAAAGTGCACAATACAACCTATCGGTATCAACACTTTTGCAAAAATACCACAAATGATAGCGAAATATTTGAAGTTACCAAATTATGATCTTTATACCGGGCGCTGTTTTCGACGGGCTTCCGCAAATTTACTAGCCAATGCAGGAGCTGACTTATTAATTCTTAAAAGGCACGGAGGGTGGAAGTCTTTTGCAGTGGCAGAACACTATATCGACGAATCAGTTGCTCAAAGAATATCCACGTCAAGAAAAATTTTAGCAGATGTAAATTCAAATGAAACGCCTTGAACTTCCACTGCACTTCTTTACATTCCTTCTTTAAGTGTTCATCACATTAGTAATAGTACAATTAACATTTATGTAAAT
Organism: Dynastes maya; assembly: GCA_029619315.2. NCBI lineage: Eukaryota > Metazoa > Arthropoda > Insecta > Coleoptera > Scarabaeidae > Dynastes > Dynastes maya. Next base: position 49,648,998 of record JAROYE020000001.1, read on the forward strand.
GAATTACCTAAGCAATAAATTTTTTTGAAAATTCAGGGGAATTAAGATTTAATATACAAAATGGACATTTTATTAATAGGAATTGGAAAAAGAAATTCGTCTTTATTCACTTATACCATAAATAGCTATTTACCAATTGTTTGCATCCAGGACATTTAAAACGTCAATGCAAAGCAAGCAAATGCAAAACTTGTAAGTTAGCTCGTAATACACTGTTGCATAGTGATGAATCATCAATCGTTTAACATAAAATTCAGCAAAGTCACAACAAAGCTCTTCAATCAATTCTGGCGCAAATCGTAACTCAAATGGAACAATTCATAAGCGAAACACGATTCAAGTGAAGACGTCTACTCAACAGTGTCTCGAATCAATATCACGAAATTTAACCAAGCGTGTAGTTCTACTTTCAATGGCGCAAGTACTAATTTATGATTCACGCGGCAAACCCTATACTTGCAAGGCTCTATTAGATGCTGGAAGCCAAAGCAACATATTAACTAAGGCATTGTGTGAAGAACTAAAATTGAGTCGCATAAGCATTCGCTCACTGATATCAATGAGAACATTACTAATGTTACTCGAAAAACGAATGCGTAATTCATTCAAAACGAATCTAACATTTTTGATTTTACCGCAAATCACCGACATCTACCTTCAGTAGAGTCTCACAAACATTTAATAAAGTATACCGCTGGAGTAAACTTAGTTGATCCTGAGTTTAATAAAACCACCTATTGATCATCGTTGCTGGGTTATTTTACGAATTCCTATGTGCTAATCAACATAATTTGGGAATAAACATGCCTATACTCCAACAGGCTCTTTTAGGGTAGATCTTAACAGGAACCTACAACCTAAAACACACACACATACTTATCACTTCGTTAGAAAAACTACCAACGAACAGTTAGATGAAAATTTAACACGATTTTCAAGTGCAAGAAATCTGATGTTACACCTGTCATTATTGGTCAAGAAAATATAATGGTATCTCTTCTTTCCAAGCACATGGAAACACTAAGAATTCAAACTGAAATATGGAAATATCACTGCATTACACATTAGCAGAACTTAATAGGAAAGTAAATGGGATTCGATAATGTTATGAAAGATATAGCTGCAGCGATTTTTTACGATTGCGTGCACTTAACCGCCGCCAGTTCAAGACTTCTGGAGGAAGTTGACGCAGAATACAATGAAATTTTATACTTTTTTGAAGTTCGACGGCTAAACGGAGGCAGTGTAGCAATCATTTTAAGCTTTACTTTCTCACTGATATTTCTAATCTAATGTATCGGCATTTCAAAAGAAATTCTCGTTATTCAAGTTCTAGCTATAAACTAATAACACATGTCACTTTCTAAACTGCCGGACAATGTTCGAAAAATTTGTGATGATTTTTAGAACTTTTGCGAACCCCTTTGATGTTTCTACTAATGACAAAATTCCAGGAAGGAAATTTATTAAACTTCTATAAGTAGGGTAAAGTCGGTGAAATTGTACCACTTCCTAAATTGTACCAGGGCTTAATTTTACACTAGCAGATCTTTATGCACCATCTAGTGAGCATGAAATAGTACCTAATAACAAACATTCAAACCTGTGTAAAGTTGAAAGTGTGGCCATTAGCAGGTAAGAATATATTAACGCTAATTAATAAAATATCTTGCTGATATAAAATTCAGGCAATATATACTAAGCTCTGTATTTCCTATTACCCAATTTTGACCATATATCCGAAGAAGATTGTAAATTTTATTCATTTTCCTAATACGGAAACCACAAATAATGATTCTAACCTTAAAATTGCGTTTATAACTTAAATTTTAAAAAATTGTGTGGCGGTTTCCTAAATTATACCGCTGTGACGTTTCTTATTTTGTACCGGTACGATTCGAGAAACTCAAAGAATTTACAACAAGAGTTCGTGTGCCCACTTGCATACTTAAAATTTCAGAATGGATCGAAAAAGAAAATACGCAAACTGGAAAGAAGAAGATATGGAAAGAGCTATTACTACATACGATACATCGTATAAGCAGAAAAAGTATGGCTTGAATGAAACTTGCCGTCAGTATAATATACCAAAACGTCATTTAGAACTCAAAAACAACGTAGCAAATAATGCAAAAAAAACTTTGGGACGTATTCCAGTCTTTAGTTCTGAAATTGGAAATGAACTAAGCAAACAAATACAGAAACTCAAGGAATGTTTCTTTGGTGTTACTATTAAAGACATTAGAAAAGCTGCTTATTTTCTTGCGGAGAAAAATAAAATTCTTCATAACTTCAACAAACAAACTCAAATGGCAGGAAAAAAATGGTATTACAGCTTTATGAGTAGACATCCCGAATTATCGCTTCGACAGCCAGAGTCGACATCTATTGCTAGAAGCTCTGAATATAATATTCATGCTGCTAACAACTTTTTCGATATTTTGGAAAAGATTCACCGAGAAAATACTTTAACGCCACAGAAAATTTATAATATCGATGAGTCTGGATCAATCGCTAGCGGAGAACGAGGTGTAACTATAACTTTGGTCTGTTGCTCCAGCGCTGCAGGAGGTTATGTCCCTCCTATGTTTATTTTAAGCGAAAAAGGATGTGTAATGAATTAAAGAAAGGAACTCCTCAAGTGGTTGGAAGATTTTTAAGGACACATCCCGGTAAAGCGGTAACTCAGTATGACATTACACAGCTGTTAACGGAAGCATATATGAAATCGACTACAATGCTAAATGCCATAAACGGTTTTAAAAAGTGCGGAATTTGGCCGATTGATAGAAATGTTTTTGAAAACGTAGATTTTGCTCCTGCAGATCATGTAATTGGGGCGAAAAATTTGGATGATAGTGAGTAAGATCATGCTCAGGCTGAAATTGAAGATATTCCTAATATCGAACATGAGGCTCTTGAAGAAACATTTACCGATAATGGGATGCAAGCAGATGAACAAAAAGAAAACAGTATTATAAAGTGTACAAATAAAGATAGTCTTAATGTGTCAGTAGAAGAAGTTATGCACCTCCCAAAATCCAAAAAACAGCTAGAAAAGAAGCGAAAAAAAGGCGCTCAACCAGCAGTTATATTAACAAGCGCCCCATATAAGGGAGCAATATTGGCCAACAAAGGAAAGCCGCAAAAGGCAATCAAAATTTTGAATATAACAAGAGCACTGTTTGATGCCGAAAAGCTAAGCTGTTCAAACCAAGAAGAAACAATATTGACCAAGAAGAGATGTTCAAATAGGCAGAAGACAAGAAAAGTTTCAGAACGCAAGAGCCAAGTTGCTCAAACGACCCCGTTATAGAGGTAAATGTCGATGAATGGTACTGTTATATATGCGAAGAGGCAGCCTTCTTAGATATGACCAATTGTAAACGATGTGGTAAATGGGTGCACCAGATATGTGCTGGCAAGAAGGAATACATAAGTGATTTTTGTAATTAAGAAATGCTTACTTTTAGGTATTTACTCAATACGTTTCTATTACAAGACTCCTCAGAAAGTTTTTTAAGTTTTAAAAATTTTACATAATATAATTTCAGAATGTATTTTTTGTTATTTTTTAATGTTGAATTTGTATTTTCTTAAATAAAAACATTGACTTATTGAAGTACCTATCATTATTCTTAATTTTTAATGAAAGGTGTAGCCGGTACGATTTAAGGGACTCTGGAACAATTTAGGCGACTGTGACGAGTGTTCTGTAGAACTTCCTGTTAACAGAAAAATTTCAAAAAAAAACAGGTAATAGCTAAAACGCTAAATAAAGTATTAGTAATTTTTCCTACTATTTGGTGGCATTTCTGAATATTTACAACAAAAAATGTAAAAAGTGATACTATATAGGCTACTTTACCCTATCTCTAAAAACAATCTTTTCCAAAATTTGCGAGAAATCGCAGCTACATATTCATGTTTAGATGGTGGCATTTATATTTGTGAAGAAACATATCTATCCACAGAAATCTTCCATCAGATGAGAATCTTGAGGCAATTTTACAATTAAATACAACGAGTATAAAAGCAGATATAGCTAAATTAGTGTCAAATATTCTGGAATCTAAGTGAAGTTCTTGCCTCTACAATACAAACTGCAACCTCTGATTTAATAGTAAACGTAGATGACAGGTACAAGTTCATATAATAAACCAATTACTTAATATATTTTTTATAATTTGTTATTTTTAGACCAAGTACCAGTTCGCTATTAAGTCCAGTTGAAACTCAAACACCTGTAAACCTTCGTAGTTCCGCACCTAGAAAGAAAATGCAACAAAAACTGCAACCTCTGAAAAAAAGAAAATAAGAATTCAATTGAAGTAAAGGCCCAAGATTTTAGAAAGTTATGTTATAAATTTCTACCAGAAAATACAGCAAAATTTGTAACGGTGTAACGGTAAACGTGTATTGACTCTCTCTTGACGAAAGAATATCTTTCCTCATAGATCGCTAGTCAATGAAATGCATAAGTTGCGTCGGTCAATGTAAAAAGGAAAATGATACGATGATATGTGGCTTTTCTTACTGTATATTCTTTTACTCGTTGTACTTATCGGCTACAGGTACCCTATGTTATTGGCTTTATAACGTAGCTCCAACTTCTACCACTGGATGTCGCCACGGGTATCAAAAATACTTACTCAGAACACTGTCGGCCGTCGAGAAATAAACAAACACCACGTGTTTACTAATTCGGAGAATAAAAGTTGTTTGCGGTTTTAGTTACTGAGAAAAAGGGTGTGATTTGCGATCTTAATCAAGTACGGTGCACATTGAAAAATATTCCCGAATGGTATGCTCGTGTGTCCAGAGGTTCATAAAAAAGTGAGTAACATTTAACCAAGTTAATTTACACAAATAGCATTTTACTAAGCATAAATATTTTACACTAAGCGAACTCCGCGTATGATTGTTACGGTTAAAATTTTATACTTATTTACGCCTTGTCGTTAGACAACCCGTTTGGCGTTTCGGACGCGATGCGCGCGGCTCGAAACAACAGTTAAGAAAAAAGTCGAGTATTGGTGGTCGAGCAAGAAGGTTGTGTTTCTTGGCTGTAACGAACAGCAGATGATGCAAATACTAAGCCGTCGCTTAGTAACACTTTGAAGAGGTGTTGAGGTAAAGTTTATGTTGAGGAGCCTTTGGTCCTGTTGGAATATATACCCGATTAAGGGGATTTAACTCTAAGACGACACCCTCGGAGAAATCTTACAAGATTTGCCTCCAGCCACGTGGGAAATAGAATATTGCTTGGAAAGCCATCAGACGCTACGAAACAAGATTCGCCGCTCATATCTGCCGACTCCCTCTTTACGGATGGCCGTTGATCCAGCGATCTCAGGTAATATCTGAGAATTTAGGAAGCCAGTTAGAAGATACACGCCATTTTACCGCCCAAGCGTGACAACGACGCCATCGTGCATCAAGGTTAGACCAATCCGTATACTTCCACCCTCCGTGGCAACTTTTCAAACTATAGACGTAAACAATATACAGTGGGTATCTAATGTGTCAAGTTTCATTTCATTAATTTGCTTATTTCATTTCCCTAGTTTAACCCTTCTAAAGTAACAGAGTTGAATTGATATTGTGTTATTTAAGATTTAAATTTAAGTAAAATGTGGTAAAGACATACTTTTAGCACGAAACACAATCTGGTTAAATTAATCGCAATTTCCTTCATGTACAAAGAAATACTGTGAACCTTGAAGCGGCTACTTACATATATCTGTGTAGTTTTTCATGTCTTTTGGGGCATTTATGTACTCGCTATAGCCTAAGATTCGAGTTTCGGTCGCATGTAATTTCTGTGTTTTGAATTATTAATGTATATACTGAGCCCTCCAGGCGTCTATGTAGTTTATTTGTATGAATCAATTCAGACTTTTAGTGGTTACATACCATTACATTCCCTTGCTGTCCATACTACGTGGTAATGTTATAAATATACGAACACGCAAGTACCGCAGATTTATGGTATTTACCAGCTCATCAGCGCAAGGGAAACACTTGCGGATTAATGTAATAAAAAAAAACAAGGCATTTATCAGTTTGGAATCGAACAACAAAAATTATTAAATCAATGAGATTTGTTCGTAGGACTCCGTCAAGGCTAAACCTGTTCTACAAAATTGCATTGCGACATTACAAGGTTTTAAGGCAATCAGGAAAACATTATTTGAACAGGGTTTTCGATACTACACTCTTGGTTTCCGGGTTGGAACCGCGCCATTGTCGTAGCTTTTGCCGACGTTTCGTCCACACTCTTATGGGACATCTTCAGAGTTGTTACGGTACACTGACTGGGCATTATTCAATCCGGGGGGTTCATATAGGGCGTGTTTTGAATCAATGAAGCAGGAATGTCATGCATCCATGAAACGGAAATGTTATGCATGAATGAAGCATGACGGTTGCTAGGGGGTTTAATCAGTTGGGATTTCCATGTGTGATCTGAGCCATCTTCGCGTTTTAAATTGTTGGGATGTTTGAAAATTTCTATTGATTCACGAATTTTTCAACTATATTAGTGGGGATTGCTAGATAAGATGAGGGTAGAATGGTCTCTTTATATTTCTACTTGAAGGTAATTCTGTCATTAGTTGCCATCAAATTGGTTATTTTGTATAATTATTTCACTTTATCCCCACTCTTACTTCGGTTTCGTTTACTTTCTTCGAACGGGAATTTCTAACTTGTTTAGAGCACTTTATTGTCAAATGTTGTCAAACCAAAAAGGTTTTCTGTGTTGTGTGCCTATAAAGTTGTTGTATTAGAAGCGAACGGGGAAACGTTACCCTGAAAATCTATAATTTTCTTGCTCAAAACATCTCATCCAATCAGGTATATTGCTACAAATGCAGTTTTTTGATATTTTTAAGTATTTTTGCTAATTCATTCATTAGGGTTCTTCTATTTTATATATGTAGTTTACGTTTTGTTTTGGAACCTTGATGTATTAGAAGCATCTACTCGATACGTCTTTGTGGAACTACAACTTTAAGCTACTTCCTAGAGACACTCCATTGGAAATATATTGGGTATCATAAGAGCTTAAAGTAGATTTGCACCTGTCAGCGATGCAATATAGCAGAATCACCTCATCTGTTAGGAGTATTAAAGTCAGATTTAACTATGTATTTACTTGCGATACTTTAATTCTAAGACGATGACCAAGTTGATTGAAATATTAAATTAGTGTAATATTCAGTTTACATTTTATTTCAGAATTGTTTTCATTTTATATACGTATAATTTTTTATTTTATACAGAATTTTTATTTTCACTTAAATTTTTGCGAAATTTGGAAAAGTATAGCAGTATCATCATTCAGGAAACATATTACGCAACACTGTAACACCCATGCAACAAGAACTGTTGTTGCTGGTATAAAATCGAGTCTATTTATTTTGAAAAATGTAAACCTTCGAAAGCGTTCAAAGGGAAAAGCAAAGGACTGCATTACAGTAAATCCAAGGACTACATCGAAATGCATGCTAATCATGCCTTGGTGTTTTTAGTTTAAAGACTATTTCTAAAGCGGCCAGTTGCCTATACCATATACATATTTTACGAAGGTTGCACTTCCGGCAAACAGTTGGCAGTGTTGCTTAAAAAAATATATACACTATGTGAATGTGGTTTCGTGTCATTGGCTACTGCATGTGACCAAAGAGCTTCATATTGTGCTGAGAACAACGAAGAGCTTCGTGGATTATCTCTTAAGATTGTATAAGTGGAATACACCAACAAAGTATCCATCAATGTTTACCAAACTTACCGATTTCCATATTATACCACCTGAAATAAAAAATATGAAAGTAAATCAGTGTACCCAAGTATTTAGTCGTCGTGTTGGTGAATTTATGCAATGCATAATTGATTCTGATAAGATATAATTTACATCTTTTAAAAGAAATCGTTTTGATCCACATAACATGGAAATTATGTCGTTAAATTTTCCGTTACGCGCAAGCGCGCCAATAGAGTGCATTTCGTAATATTTCAATTATGCGCAAGCGCACTAATTGTCATTTCTTATGTAGAATTTATAAGTAATAATAATAAACGACGCAAGCAATATGCTAGCAACAATACAATTGTACACATAGTTTAATCATTCACAAATACATTCATAAATAATTTGAGCCGGATTGTAAGACATTAGTGCAATTTGAACGGTAATCAACAACGTACGAAAATGAAAGCAAGCCATCACGTGGAGCAGCACTATTAAACGTTAGTGTGCATCCATCTTTTCCTATCCGTTTCTTGACCATGTTTTGAATGTAATATACTTCTATTGTAACACAATTGTTTTTAATTCGATCTGCTATTATATACGGCAACACAGCCATGTCTAACGAATTGCTGATATCACATAGAAAACGCGGTTCCATCAAACATAGGTTAACAAACGTAAAACGATATATTGAAGGCATTGATACGACGAAAACCTTGGACTCAATGAATTACAAACACGATTAGATAAACAAGATGACATTTATAATGAATTTCAAACAATTCAGTCAGATAGAAATTGAATGCAATGAATCAGATGTAAAAAGCGAATTCAATGAACGCGTTTTTGAAAAAAATATTTTTAAATATTCAGGCATCATGAAAACTGTGGTAGCAGAATCAATGAATGATTCAGGGTCAAATAATGATATAATTATTAGAACATCACAAAATAACAGTACTAACTAATCCTTCCAATAACAATGAGAATGTAGAAAATTAATCGTAGAATAATTCCAATTTACAGGTTACAATAGACAGAAGCCATAGTCTTGACAATATAAAATCACCAGTTATTCATTTACTAAAACATTCAGGAAAATACACAAAATGGTTAGAATTTAAAGACGTGTTTATTTCATTAATTCATAACAATTCAACAATTTCGGCAATTCAAAAATTTCATTATTTAACAGCAGGTCTTGAAGATAACGCAGCATAGGTTATTAAATCACTCCAGTTTTCGGGTGCAAATTATCAGGTAGCTTGGGATTTGCTTTGTAGTCATTACGATAATAAGCAGCTGCCAATCCACAATCACATTGAAGCCATTTTTGAAATTCCTATCGTAACAAAAGGAACAGCTTTAGTTTTCCGGCAGTTAGCAGACGATGTTTCACGACATTTGCGATCTCCTAATTATTCACATATTGTTAAATAGATTAGATTTCAAAACCGCTAAGGAGTGGGAAGAGAAAAAGAACACTATTACGATTTTAACGAGTTTTTGTCAAACAACGCAGACATGCTAGAAATACTAGAAGCTAGAGGAGAGAAAAGGACAAATGAGTCATTTAGAAAACATAGAGCAAACGCATTCAGTAGCAGGTAGTTTACACATACGAAAAGTTTTTAAATCTATCTATTAAGGAAAGGTATGATCAGGTAAAAAGGTTGAATATGTGTTTCAATTGTTTACGCGCTGGTCATACGAAAGACAAGTGCACATCAGCAAATTGCAAGAAATGTAAGAAAAAGTATAACATAATATTACAGGCAGATCAGAACTCAAGCAAGCAAGATTCACAGGCAACAGAAGAAACATTTAATGCAAGTTGTCGAACAAAACAGCAAGTACTATTAGCTACAGTGGAATTATCCGTTTTAGGTAAGAATGGCATAAAGCATGTATGTAGGGTACTACTAGACTGCGCATCACAATCTCATTTTATCACAAAGCGATTATGTAAGAAATTAGGTCTTGATGAAAGCGAAGCCAATATTTCTATCATTGGAATCAATCAAATCTCTTCAAACATAAGCACAAAATGCAACTATTCAGTCAAATATTAGCAATTTTCAACGAACAGCGTCATTTTTGGTTATAAAAACAAATCAGTGAAGATCTAATCATTCCAAATTGCGAGTTAACACCTTTGAACATTCCTTCTAATATTAAACTAGCGGACCCTAAAGTTGGTCAAGGTGAACAAATAGATTTGTTATTAGGAGCAAACTTATTTTGTAAAGTTTTGCGAGATAGACGATTAAATCTAGGCAAAAACGAATCAATACTGCAAAACACGACTTTTGGTTGGATCATTGTTGGTGGCATTAATGCACAAAACTTATCCAAAGTATCTCATTGTCACTTCACCAGTACAGGAAATGATGTACAAGAGCAATTGCAACACTTTTGGGCCTTAGAGGAACATAAGGATCAACCAACACCAATTGAAGACATTAAATGTGAACAATTCTTCATTGAAACTACAAAAAGAGATGAAACAGGAAGATTCGTAGTTGCAATTCCATTTAAGCAGACACCGGATGCACTTGGAGAATCAAAGAACATGGCAATGCGAAGATTCTTAGTATTAGAGGAACGATTGAAAAAGCAACCACGATTAATGTACCATTACAATCAGTTTACGGAGGAACGATTAGGATATATGAGTAAATCACAATCAGAAGATTATTCGAATTATCTGCCGCATCATGGAGTTTTTAAGGCAGACAGTCTAATTACTAAATTACGAGTTGTATTTGATGGGTCGTCTGCAACTTCGAACGGCATTCCAATCAACGATATCCAGTACACTGGACCGTACATTTAGCAGGAACTTATCTCTATATTGATTCAATTTAGACAGCACAATTATATATTTACATCAGATGTAGCTAAAATGTATCGTCAAATTCTAGCAAGAGAAGATAACAGAAAATTCGAGCAGATTTTATGGACGTCGAGTAAAGTCGATTAGGCACTTTCAAAATTACTTAAGATTACAATTATATAATTAAGATGAAGATATCAGAAGTAAGTTTTTCCCGAGGATTTTTCAAATTTCAATATAAATTCAAACAGCAATATTATATAAAGATCTCCATGTTCTATTTAAAAATAATTTCGATAACGTCAATGGTCGGAGGATAAGTGGTGATATGCAATATCGAATGAATTGAAATCAAATGGAAAATCAATCATTACATATTATGGCTAAAATTATAAACTCTAATAATTGCCTTTTGATTTGATATTTAAATTTGTTTGGCCGTAGATAACGCTATCGACGAAGGCAGTTTTCGAGAATTAACAGAACTACTTATTAAAGAACTAATACCGCAGATTGGATATCGGATAAAATATCTGAAAAAATACCAATTATTTCAAGAAATAAGCGGCGTGGATATATTTGATGATAATTTTTCCACTAGCAGCAAGGTTACTTTGTCTGTAACCAGCGGGGGTGATCTGGCTTTTCCAACGGGATCTTCCAATCACGACAATATTGCTACTGAAGGTAGTGCATGTGTGCGATTAATATATGTATATTTCAGTTGCTTTGATGCCGTAACCATTGTGTCTAGCTTACGCTTTTATGTTATATGAAAAAGGTGACAATCTCCTAATTTGGACAGAGAATAGGTTTGTTCTTGTTCTACAAGTACATTTTTGTATATTTCTGGTATGCAAAATGTATTATAATAACAACTACTTTTTATATATTTTATTTTAATTTTTTTTTTTTATTTATTAAATTGTAGTTTGAGATTAAACTTTTTGTAAGCATAATAATAACTCAATTACAGCTAATCACTTCGACTTGCACTTTGGTTAATTCACAATTAATTATGTCGCAATAATCACTATAAATTAATTATAATTCCAATTTGAAAAATATATAGTTTCTCAAGAGTGTACTTTGTTATGGAACAATAATTCACATTTTTTGTAGATTCGTAGAACATTATAGTTTCCCATCTATCGAGTATATGTAATCTGTGGCTTAACAAGAGCCACTCAACCCTACAGGATTACCTAAAGCATTTTATTAATGACACCCAAATTGATTAGGATTATATACACCTAGCAATGTAGGCTTACATAATACAACGAAGTTTATGCCTCTTCAATTATTATTTGGTCAAACCCCTAGATTGCCCTCGAGTATCACACAAAATGCTAAATTTAAATAGACATATGATACTTACGATAATTTAAAATATAAATTAAATAAAAATTTCGAAGTGGCAAGCGGACATATTAACAAAGTAAGGTAAATAGCAAAAATACTATGATGAAAATAGTGTTGATTACGTTTATAGGATCAACGATTATGTTTATTTAGAAAATAACGCATCAAAGAAAAGTATTAATAAAAAATTATCACCCAATTTGACAGGTTCTTACAAAATTGTCAAAATCCATAGTAACGAGTATGTAACTACTAAAATAAAACAAAAATGTTCGTGTGCATACAAACCGAATCAAATTAGCACACCCTGTTTTAGGTGTTGATGGATGTTCATCATACAGGGAATAGCAACGCGGACAGAAACTTACAAAATAGAGCCAATAATCAGGCATTAGCTTGCTTTTCGAATACATTAGGAGATTAAAAGCTTGTTCATCGCAATGGCAAGTAATCATTAAAGTTGACAAACGAGTGCAACGTCAGAGGCGTATCGCGCAAAAGTAGGTACGTGAGATACAGTATTAATAAAAAATAATATATTCTTATCTTTTATTGAGTAGTATTTTGTCGCAGTGGGCATCAAGACATCAATAAAAGGTAAAATATATTTTTTAATAATACTGTATCTCACGTACCTACTTTTGCGCGATACGCCTTTGACGTTGCACTCGTTTGTCGAACCTTAGTCATCATTTATAAAAGTGTCAGTTTTTATAAAGAAAAATTAGAACAGAATTTATTGGAAAACAACTGACAACTGTGAGCAAAGAGCAAGGTGTAGATGGAACATCTAGTTGTTTAAACAGTTTACACTGTCGATAACCAAATTTCTTTAATAAAGCAAAAAAAGGAATCATTTTCCCATCTTATCGATCAGAAATCCATGATTAACAGATTTAAACGCGGATTATTTGACAGTGTATGTAAATTATAAAGCTGGGGTTTTGGAATAGCTGATGCTGACGATGTAGAGTATTATGATAGAAGAAGTATTATGATAAAGAAATTAACAAATTTTAAACCAAAACATTTTATTATTTCGCAAATTTGCAAATGCAACTAGTCAAGGTTTGTTATCATTTAATAAACAATTAACTATATTATCTCATCTTAATTTAATGACATTTCTGGCAAATAAAGTAGTGAATATGATGTCTTAATGGACAGTGCTTTATTTGGGAAAAATAATATAGTTCATCCATCAGTTAACAAACAATATGAGGAAAAACGAAAATCAGTAAAAATATTAATGAAGAAAGAAAAATTAAAATCATAGGAAAATTTTATCAATTAACTAAACGAAGTATGGAGAAACCATTATACAGAGAAATTTTGTGGTATGTTAGCCGTCGGAGAGGTTGGACATGTGTTGGATGTGTGTCATATACATTTTTGATAGTAAAAATAGAGCAGTGATCCATACACGAGAAATTTTAAAACAAAAAGACTCAACAAATAGTAGTGGCAATAAGAACAATAAAAGCAAAAGTGTCTATTGAAATTGGCGAATTCAAACACAATAAGTGCACACAATGTAACTAACATTGCGCAAAACATCGCAGCTTCTTTACGCGACGAAATACGCAAACTGCAATCGGAAGTACAGCAACTAAAAAGTAAATTATTGCCAACAAAAAATTACCTACAACCTCTTACAAGGGAAGAAAACTTGGACAGTGACTTGAACTCATCGTTTTCATCGGTAATCACAGTAGTGAAAAAAATAAACGTAAGTGACACGAGAACGAAGTCGTCAGTGAAAAAATCAACCGGAAAAGTAACACCGGCAAGAAATCGTACGTTAAGGCAGTGATAAGCACGGGCTTGGTAACGTCGAGTGCGGACTTTGCTTCCGAGGAACCACGTTTATGAATTATGTAGGTCGATGTAAGCAAGGCGCCATGTCAGGACAAATACAAAAGTACATACCTGAAGTACATAAACTAGACACTAGAGGAACTAACTCTGCCTTTAAAGTGTCAGCAGATATAAGTTTGAAAGATATTATTTATACTCCAGAATATCGGCCGAGGAATATTGTGGTCAGGCATTTCCGATTTTTTTCGGTCCAGAACGGCAACAGAAGAATCAGTATATCATAGACAAAACCACGATTTCATTAGATAATAGCGAGTTTACAGATAGCAGGGAGTTTTTTTTTAAATCATAGACACGAATGCACAAGGATTGCATAATAAAATTGACGAAGTCAATATATGTACTTAATTCGCAAAAGAAACCGTTTATACTTTGTATAACGGAACATTGATGTGCTGACGAACAATTAGAATGTAAAATTCCCAACGATTACGAAATAACGGCGGCTATTTGTAGACGCTCACATAGGCAGGGAGGCGTTGTCATTCTCAAAAGCGTTGGCATAGAGGCTTAAAAAAACTAAATTGCGCCGAAGAATTAACCCTTAAGTGGTCGCTAAGGCGTAAAAATGCATTTATCAGAGTTACCCAAGAGCACTACACTAGGCAACGAGATGCCAAAGAAGCCAGTAAAGAAGAGATAATGGGTCTGTTTGGCTTACTTTATTTAATTAGTCTAAAAAAACAAGGTCATACAGACTTTAGGAAATTCTCGGCAACAGACGGTACTGGATCAACGATTTTTCCGGCTTGTATGGGATATAAACGATTTCTCTTTCTTCTTAGTGCTTTGAGATTTGACAATAAAGAAGATCGTCTGCAAAGAAAACAATTTGATCGATTGGCCCCAATTAGAGATATTTTGGATGAGTTTGTCAACAACTGTCAAAAAAATTATTTTCCAGGAGAATATATTACAATTGATGAGATGCTGGTTCCGTTTCGTGGTAGATGTAGCTTTATACAGTATATACCTAACAAACCAGCCAAACATGGTATAAAGATATACTGTTTATACGATTCTAAAGTGTTTTATGTTTCGAATTTAGAAGTATATTGAGGAAAACAACCTGAGGGGAGATACGCAGTTTCAAATTCTCCAACAGATGTAGTCCTTAGGTTGGTAAAGCCTTTAGAGAATAAAAATAGAAACTTGGCCACAGATAACTGGTATTCAAGCTACATCTTGGCCCAGAAACTTCTCGAGAAGAAAATAACATCAGTTGGTACTCTAAAAATAAAAAAGAAATTCCGCCAGACTTGCTCCCAAACAAAAATAGGCCCATACATTCGTCTATGTTCGCCTTCTCTGACAAAACAACTTTGGTATCTTACACTCCGAATAAGAACAAATCAGTGATTCTACTTTCCACTATGCACACTAATGATTTCGTCGATCCTGAATCTAAAAAACCAGACATAGTCCTCTTTTATAACACCACTAAAGGAGGGGTCGATACAGTCGACCAAATGTGCGGGAATTACTCTGTGCAAAAGCGTTCCAGACGATGGCCCTTAGTAATATTTTACCAGTTACTAAATATTGCTGGTCTAAATTCAAACATTATATTCAATGTAACTCGTCCTACTGATGACTGTGAAAACCGTAGGGTATTCCTGAAGAATTTGGCAATGGCAGATGTAGAACAACCAGAAGAGCATATGGACAAAACTAAAGGCAGATGTATCCAGTGTGGAAGAAAAAAAAATAAAACCACAATAAAGTGCCAGACTTGTAATCAACCAGCATGTAAGGAACACGTAATCACAGTACATATTTGCCTGAATTGTCATCAGTCTAAGGACGAGGAAGAAGATAGTTCTTAATTTTTTTTTATTTAAGAAATGTAATGTATTAGTTCATAGAACGCTTTTTTATTTTGTTGTTATTCTTGTTAAATATTTTGTTTTGATTATCAATAAAAATGTCTAAAAGGACACTGAGATGGTTGTTTTATTCTGCGAATGAAATAAAATGAAACAAAATTTTGATATAGCTCTGGCTTATTTTTGCAAATGGCGTACAAAGTACGCCAAGCGACCGTCAATTGCATAACAAACATAGGGTTAAAAGAGTGCAAAAAAGCGATCATTTGCTGTGGAAAGAAAAGGATGCAATGTGGAATAAAATTGCACAAGAATATGCGGTACGGTAGAATTTACCGCAGCGTCGGTGTTCTGCGGAAAAAATACGAAAATTTAAAAAAAACGTACTAAACAAAAATTTGCTGACCAAAAGGCAATTATGCTGGGTACCGGCGGTGGTCCTGCGACTGGTACTAACATCACGCCAGTGGACGAACAAAAGAGATTTTGGGTGTTAGATTAGAGGGACTTCCTAGCTACTTCGATTCGAATGCTGATAGAGGTGTATTACCTTTTTATTGCATTGTTTTAAATTTCATTTGCATTATTGAATCTTAAACGTTTACACGTGCTCCCAAGATATATTTAAAGTACCCATTATGTTTGTAATTTAGATAACTGTGGAAGAAACTATTATAATTCAAGGGGAAGGCGAGAACATCGAAAACTGGAAGTACTATACTCCAACATCACTCACACAATCGATCTCAAGCCCTCTCCGTAACAAAAGAACAAACAGCTAGGGAGTAATTGAGGAAGAAGCTGGACCATCAACTTCTGATGATATTCAGCCGATCGAGATAGATGAACCAACACCTAAAAAAAGAAACTTTGCGGGGAGGAAGACTAATGACAAGTGGTGTTCCTTAGCCCACAGAAAAAAGAATTTCGTTGAACTGCAGGAGCGGCTATTGCTTGAGGAACACCAAACGAAAATGGAGCTTCTCCTCATGGAAAATAAATTAATTGAAAAAAGGATAGAAGAACAGGATCACAAGAATAAGTTGTTAGTATTAGAAATTAAAATTAAAGAAAAGTCACTTCACAACCAAGAAAAATAAATACTAAATTGGTAAAAAGCCTTTTATTTCAGTTGCGTTATTTTTTTAACTGTAGGAATCTTTCATACAGATCACAAAAGTTTTAATTAATATTTGCTCCGCTAAGTAGGTCAACAAAACTCAAAAAATATTTTAACGTTGAAGAAATATTAATTAAAAGAAACAGAGTATACAAAAGTCAGGACATGTACACAAGCAATATGTATTAAATACGTAAATATTTCCTTCGTGGATTTTTTGCTTGCATTTGTGGAAGCAAATTTAAGAATAATCTACCTATGTAATTAATTACAAACAAAACCAATATATATGTGACACATTACACAATTTCATGAACTATTAAGTATAATATAACTAAAAGGAACAAAGTTACATACATATAGCAAAAGATTTAAAGATTATGTACTCATAAGATTCATTAACTTTCAAGTGTGAGTCTAAAGTAGTCATTGACTATATTTACACTGAGTAGTAATACTTTATTTCAAATTTAAGTTTTATAAAATTACAACATGAACTGATAAATGCTTTATTACACATTTGCTATTGCTAAATTATGAAAATAATTGGCAATCAAGTGGTGCTTTCTTCTGTTGTCCCATTTTCTTCACATGCAATGTTATGTAAAACTGCAACTGCTACTATAACACATTGACTAGTACGAATGTTTACACGCATACCATTAGCGAGCACAGGAAACCTTCGCTTCCAGATGCCGAAAAGGCGTGCAACACAGTTACGTGTTCTAATATGCGCCTCATTATACAAATTCTCTGCGGCTGTTCTCGGAGTTAAAAGAGGTGTGAGAAGGTAATTTCGGTTTCTGTATCCACTATCCCCTAATAGCACATTTTCACCAAAAGTTTGCTGCCCAAATTGTCTTCGCAGGAAAGAATTATTAAAAATGTGTGAGTCATGAGCAGATCCAGGCCACCGAGAAACTACATTTCGAATTTTTAAATTGTGGTCACATACGGCCTGTACATTCAAAGAGAAGTATCCTTTCCTGTTACGATAAATTTCAGCATCTTCCCCACCTGTATAAAGAAATGCATTTTTATTTAACACTAATATTGCATACGAATATAATCTTCTACCTGGTGAGCAAATCTTTACATAAGTACAATCTATTGCACCTACTACTCCTGAAAAGGAAGCAATGGTAAAAAAGCCTTGAGCAATTTCAGGAATTTCTTCACCTCTTGGAAATCTAATATACCTGGGTCTCAACGCAGCAATTGCATGGGATACGCGTTTAATTGAACAGAGAATGTAATAATTACTTTTGTGCACTTGATAATTGGTTTCTTAACAACAACTTAGCTTTGTCTGCTGGCAAAGTTATGGCAACCGTCTTTTGGGACAGGAAAGGGCTATTGCTGGTCGACTTTTTGCTTCCTGGGACGACAATAAACTCCAACAAGTATTGCGATACACTGACCGAACTCAGGCGGGCGATCCAGAACCGTCGGAGAGGAAGACTGACTGCAGGTGTGACGCTTCTTCACGATAACGCTCGGCCCCACGTCTCTCGTCAAACCCAGGAACTGCTGACAAAATTTGGCTGGACTGTCATGGCCCACCCCCCTACAGTCCGGACATAGCTCCAAGCGATTACCACTTGTTTCCACCTGGCAGCAGAATTTTACGACATGGGGATATAGAAGTTGGAGCAGCGTCTGCAAAAATGCTTGGATAGAAATGGCGATTATGTCGAAAAATAGCTTAAATTTTTACCTTTAAAACGATGTGTAATGTTAAGGAAATAAAGAATGCTGTCTATTTTTAAAAAATATGGGAACCTTATTTTACGATCATCCCTCGTATATGTGGCTTGAAGATTATGGTGGTTGCAGAAGAAAAACATTTGCAAGTCATACTATGGTTTTTATGGCACGTGGAATAAGAAGGAAGTGGAAACAGCCCATAAGTTATTATTTTTCCGAATCAGCTATGGGTACTGCCGATCTCACAAGTGCTGTGAAAAATATGATTCATGCCTTGCAAAGAATTGGGCTTACAGTTGTAGCAACTGTTTGTGATCAATCAGCTCTAAATACAGCTGTTATAAAAACATTAAAACAGGAAACTGTATGAGACAGTTTATTATCCAGTACTGAATCTAGAGTATTTGGTTTTACAATACATGGGCAGGAAATTATACAACTGTATGTCCCACCCCATTTGTTAGAGGGAATACGTAATAATCTGTTGGATGCTAAAGCAAGATTTAAATGGAACCAAATGAGCAGACAGCATAATGGAGTGATATCGTTACTCTATATGAGTTGGACGTTGGAGATGACACGAAAATGTTAAATAAGCTGACTGGTGCACATATATATCAAGAAAAGTTGACGAAAATGAAAGTAAAAAATGCCACTCAAATTTTTTTTACAATGCGAAGACTTGTTACATTTGGTAAGTTTAAATTCTTATTTATCGATAACCATTGATAGTGACATAATTTCTCATAGGTAATACATCCCTTCCTGCTTCTGCCATAGATATTTCAGATTTTTTAATACTCTTCGACAAAATTTTTGATAGTGTTAATGGATCCTCCCGACTTCCAGATCATGGAAAATCGCTGCGGTGTGCAGTAAGCTCCTCAACAACTCATGCAGAATTTTGGTATGAAGAAATTAAAGTATCGCACACAGTGAAATTTATTGCAGCCGATGGTTGAGAATTTGTTCCTCCTTGTGTTAATAATTGGATAATTACTCTTCGGGGTTTGATTTACATTTGAAAGAAACTGGAGTGCTGGTTTCGAGTTCTTATGTACGAGGAATTTGCATCAAGGCCCCCTTGAAAACTTTTCATCAATCCATCTTGTGCAGCCTTTATTGCATCATTTAAAAGCCATATAATAAATAACTTTGTCTCTTCACGTTCTCTTGGAGCGAATTGCAAAGAAGATGATAGTGAAGGTGCTTTAAACTGTTTGCAAGATTTCTTAAGCCAAGACTATCAGAACGACTTCGGTGAAATAGTACAGGATGAAAGTGAGGAAAGGTTTGATTTTAAAACCCAAAGCCTGAACATAGTTTTACAAAATAATGCTTATATTGTTGGCTTTCTAGCAAAAGAAATTTAAAAATAATTAAAGGTTGCAATGCATGCAAAGTTAGTAAGCTAGCATATACAAGCGAAATTATTCATAATTTAATAGAAGTTAGGAATTACAACAGCAAACATTTACTTCAACCTAACACCGCTTTTGTCGAGAAGTTCAGTAAATGCTTGGAGATAATGCATTTTTATTTACCAGATATACATATATCATAAGGAGCAATTCCAACGAAAATTATCTGCAAAAATCTTTAAATTTATAGAATTTGATTTTCCCTGGCAAGAACACAACTTGGCGGCAATATTTGTAAACAATTTAGTTTTATTTGATTTATTTACGTGGACCAAAAATGTTAATAAAATACAAGGGTAAGTCAAAAATTACTTACACTTTTAGTTCTACAACTGTATTAAACAAAGATAGGTGTACAACAGATACATTATTTTTCGATATGGTCTCCACCTTTAGCAATACACTTGATTCAGTGAGCCACAAGCTTTCGTATACCTTCCTGGTATGAGGTTTTCGGTTGGTCGTGAAGCCACTTTTGCACCACATCCCAAACGTCTGTGTCTGAGGCAAATCGACGACCTCTCAAAACTTCTTTGGGCGGTCCAAAGAGATGAAAGTCCGAGGGAGCGAGATCAGGGCTGTAGGAAGGGTGTTCCAGAGTCTCGAAGCCCAACCTGTTGATAGTTTATATGGTGTTATGGGCCGTGTGCGGACGGGTGTTGTCTTGCAACAACAAAACTTTCTTTGAGAGTAGAACACGGCGTTTGTTTCGAATTGCTGGTTTCAGCTTATTCGCCAACAAATCACTGTACCTCGCACTCGCTGTAACCATCTCTCGAGCTTGCTGAATGTTGTTGTCGGTGGTCGAGGTTGACGGCCGTCCAGCTCCCTCTTTTTGTGTTACGCACGTGCGGTCACTTTTAAACATTTCGATCCACAAAAAAACGCTTTTACGAGATAAAGCACTGTCTCCGTATTGTGACAAAAGTCTCCGGTGAATTTCAGTACCTTTCACACCTTCTGACCACAAAAATCGGATCACTGCTCGTTGTTCCTCTTTGGTGCAAACTAATAGCGAAGTTGACATGCTTATGCTGTTGTAGCTAGCAGACAAATGACGCGATTGTCATTAAATTCCGCACACATGACCGCCAATTCAACGCATGTGCAAGCGGCCACCACTACGATAACTTTCAAAGCTTATTATGGTGAAAGTGTAGACAATATTTGACTTATTCTCGTATCAAAAGGTATGGAAACTAAGAAAATATATGATTCTGTAAAGTAAATGGCAAACTTGCGATATAAGAATTTTAAATAAATTACTTTTATTATTTAAATTGGAAGGAACTGACGAACAAAGCCAAGAATTAAATTCAGAGGAAGAAAACCAAAGAGAAATAGAGCCGATCATAGAAGAACTAGATGGAGCATTAAATGCCGCTAAAACCGGAAAAGCTGGAGGTATGGTATGGTAAAATACATGCGAAGTATACACAGCTGTATCTAGACGTGCAATGCATATACAAAAATATACTTATAGTTCATACAAGAAACGCAATACTTGGAAAGGACTGGTTGGAGTAGCACCAAATGGCGTGATAACATTTGTGAGCGATTTGTATCCGGGGGGCACATCAGACAAGAACATAGTCCAACACTGCGGAATTTTAAACCATTTCCAAGCTGATGACTTAATATTGGCAGACAAGGGTTTTTTGATTCGGGATATTTTACCCGCAGAGGTTCATCTAAACATACCACCATTTTTGGTAACAGGCCAATTTACCGAATCACAAGTGCGACGAACTGAAAGCATTGTAAAAGCCAGGGTCCATGTAGAACGGGCAATTCGACGGATGAAGTGCTATAAAATTTTCGAATTTATACCACAGACTTTAGTGCCACAGGCATCTATCGTGTTCCGTGTTATAGGAGCATTGACAAACTTGCAATATCCCTTAATTAAAGAGGTGGAACAATATTATAATATTGACCAATAAATGTTGTTTATAAAATATTCTTGTATTATTTCATATATGTAAGTGTTGAAGTATTTCACGTTTCAAATAAAACTCAGTCTTTTGATATAGGGTAAAGTCGGGAGAGATGGCGCGGCGGCTAAGACGGCTCACTAGATTTATTGCGTTATTATGTCGACAGGGAGCGCATTAGTCGTTTCTAGATCACGTGTGGCTGTTCAATATTACGATCACGGTGCAAGTTCGTTTATTGACTTTGATTAAGGTAAGAAAATTGATGATAACACCATTGTGTGTTATCAGAAATATTTCAGCTTGTTACTGCTACCCAACTATTTTCTTCTTGCATGCTTTCAAAATAATCTGTATGTCTTCGATAGCACGTAGACTGAATAATTAACCATTGTAACCTAAAAATAACGTATAAGTATGAAAGAAAGAATAAGATGGAATGAGCCATCTCTACCTCCGTTGTCGTGTGAGTCGGCTTGCGCCGTCTCTCCCGACATGTTAAATTTCTAAGTATATTTCTTAATTCACATTCAGGATTTTTTAACAACTATAAGAGGAAAGAAAGTTACAGTCGTGGAATGTGGACCCAAGACCAAATGACTTCTGCTACGGAAGCAGTTCGTAACGGCATGGGTGTTAGGGAAGCTGCCCGGCAGTTTATGGTTCCTGGTACGACACTACGGAGGAGATTGAAGCCAGGAAATGTTCAAAAGGGTCCCCTAGGGCCAGCACCCTCCCTAAGTCATACTGTGGAACGCAAAATTGCAGGTCATATTAAAAAGATGCAACAACATGGGTTTGCTCCAACTCGAACAATAGTGCGACGAATAGCATACCGACTAGCAAAACGATTAAAACTAAAACATAAGTTTAATAAAACTAAAATGATAGCTGGAAAAGACTGGTTTTACTCTTTTTTGAAAAGGAATCCCGATTTGGCAATAAGAAAGTCGGAAGGTGTTTCATTATCTAGAGTGAATGGGATGAACAGAAAGGATGTGAGTGACTACTTCGAGTTATTACTGAAAACTTTAGAACAGAATAATCTTCTAGATAAACCAGGAAATCTGTTCAATATGGATGAAACGGGTCTGCAGCTAAATAACAAACCTGAATATGCAGTCGCTGAAAAAGGTTCGAGAAATGTAACCGCAGTAACGTCTGGAGAAAGGGGTGAGACCATCTCTGTTTTAGTGTGCTGTAATGCCGAGGGGTTATTTCTGCCTCCTTTGTGCATTTTTAAAGGAAAAAATAAAAAAAGTGAATATGAAGGTGGAATGCCATCGGGTTCAATGGTTTGTATGTCGGAGAAGTCGGCATACGTGAACACTTCTCTCTTCTTTTCTTGGTTGCAAAATCACTTTTTGCCACGGAAACCTCAAGGATCAGTAATTCTTGTTCTGGATGGTCACACATCTCACGTCAGCTCTGTAGATGTACTAGAACTAGCTGAACAAAATGGAATAATCTTATTGTGCTTGCCCAGTCACACAACACAATTTTTGCAGCCATTGGATAGATCATTCTTTAAGTCCTTCAAATTATCCTAGTACTCAGCATGCAATGCATTTATAAGGACTCATCCAACACGAGCTATCAATAAATTGCAGTTTGGTAAACTTTTAGGGGAAGCGTGGTTAAAATCTGCGACTGTTGAAAATGCAATTGCGGGATTCAAAGCAACCGGTATCTATCCCTATAATCCTCAAGTTATTCCGGATTACGCCTATCTTCATGACGCTGAGAACTCGAGTACTCAACTGACACGAACAGAACCTCATGAAGATGTTTCCAATGATAACGCAGCAATAAAGGATCCAATTTCTACGAGCACGCCAAATACTATATCTTTAATAGATAACATTGCTGTTAATGAGGAAAAGGAAGATGTTACACCTGTGAAAATGTTAGACGCCATTAGTCCGATTCCTTCCACATCCAAGATTGAAACAACAAGAAAACGTGGTAGACAATTAGCTGCAGTCTTAACAACCGAGAAAAACATTCAAAGAAGGAAAACACTGTCGGAAAAAAGAATACACTCGTGAAGAAGATTACACCGAAAAATACTACCACACCGAAGAACAAGAAAAAATTAAAAAAGGCAAGACAAGTAAATTTAGCACCTCTTCAGAAAGCGACACTACAGAAGAAAAGGAGCTCATTCTTGAGTCGGACACGGCAAGTGACGACATAGAAACTGAGTGCGTGGGATGTGGTGAGATTTACAAGGAGAGGATTGGATTCAATGTGTAATCTGTCGGAAGTGGTTACACGAAACTTGCAGAAACTTTCCAAATATGTGCTTGCGTTGTGGCAGAAGCCAACAGTAGCTTTATTGACGGTGTACGTTTGTTTTAATTACTTTAATTACGAATATTTTTAGTATGCCATCTTACCCGCACATATAGGATAAGATGACGCGTTTCAGAATTATCTATTCTTATTTTTATTTCCAATGTAGCACGCCTTTTTGTAGTTTTATTTAAATATTTTGTTTCAAGTACCTGTTATTAAAGTAATGTCAAAATTACAAACTGTTTGTATTATATTCACTGCGCCTTTTATGCACTTGAAGAAAAGGTGTGCCGTCTCTACCGACTTTGCCCTACTACAAAATGAAATAAATTTTCAATGAACTAGTTATTCTAAATCTTAACAAATTGCCTGCTTTGAAAATGTATCCATTTCATGGTAATCTTGCCAGGATGGCATAAAAGGATGCCAAAATACGAAGATGAAAGAGTGGCTTTAGTTATAAATGTGAGTTAAGAATGAATAGCGGCAACAATTTTTACTGTATGCCTTGTGCTACTGAACCTCAAGTGTAAGAAAAAAATTTTGCAATGGGAACAAACTAGTTTAAAGAAGAAAAAGAGGTGATAATCACACAAGCTGGCAGCAGTGGTGGCACAACCGGACTACAAGAACTAAAACTCAATTTCTGGGAAGTAATTGGAGTAATATTCAGCCTCCTAGGATTTCGATTTGTTGGATACTTTGGCGCTGCAGCAAGAAGACCACCAGGAAGTTAATTCGCCAAGAACTAGCCAGGAGTCAGGACACAAGTTAATACAAGTTCCAAACCAGATGTCTAAAGAAAAGAGGAGATACCCGTGCTGAAAAGTGTTAAGTTTATTCATGGAAACGATAGAGAACTTAAAGGCGCTGCACGAGGCCATTAAGGTACTTAAAAATAATAGAGTTAGGGATAACCAAGATAAACGTAGCAATTTATAACTAAATACATTTTCAATTAAGTTAAACGAGTTAAAATTAAAAGCTTATAAGAATTTAGAGAACATAGATGTAGTTAGGAAATAGGAAATAAAATCATACAGTACAGCAATTGAAACTTGAACGAAATTCGTAGTATCCTCGAAAAACGTTTAGAAGTGTTCAGAAATGGCGGCCTTTGATTTAAAGACGGCTGTTAATTTATTACCATCTATGGACAGAAACGAGAATACCACGAAACAAATAATTGATGCCATCAAATTGTATGCAAACTTGACAAAACCAGATGATATAAAACATTTAATCAATTTTATACTCAAAACCAATCTAACTGAGGATGCGAAAATAAGACAACAAAAAATCGATTCAATTGATGTATTAATAAGCGACATTCGGGAGAACTTTATTGCAAAAAAGTCAGCTGCAAATCTTTCTAATCAATTACATAATGCGAAACAATTTGATAAATCAGTAGGTGAATTCGGTCACGACGTTGAGCAACTGCCGAGTAAGTTAACATCAGCTCAGGCTGGTGATGACGATAATCTCTTAAATTCGTTACGTCCAGTAGCATTCTGTAATGGAATAAAAAACCATGAGCTACGAACAATATTAACATCTAGAAATTGTACGTCTTTAAAAACTGCAGTTAATGTAGCAATCGACGAAGAGTGGAATAAACCTTCTTCGGCAAACGATTTTTACTACCAACGTGGAAATTATAACAATTATCCAACTCGATCAAACGGTTGCTTTAGTAGGGCGTCACGAAATCGTTCAATTCGAGCTAGGGTATCATATACACCAAACGCAAAACTTTTCCTAATTCTAATAATGCTAACGAAAATTTCAATGCATATCGCTCACGTTCAAGTACTCGTAACCAAATAGGAACTTGATCACAGAAAAGGGGACGAATGATTCAACAAAGTAAACAGGTTCGCTCACCACGTCGCTCAAACGGGTATGTTACAGACTCGCTGTTTCCCACACTCGATTCAATCTAAGCACGTCGTTCCGATGATTGTAATCAGAGTTTCTGAATATCTCGATTGTTCCCTCTTGATATGACTGTAATAATTCTTTGTTGCTGCTAGAGCTTCCATATCCTCGAATCTGATCTTATGATCCGCCTGCGAGCAGATGCACTCAGCAATGGCTGATTTGTCGACATGTTTCAGCCGTACATTCCTTTCATGCTCTTTATTTCTCGTAATGATCGAGCGTCGTGTTGTACCGATGTGTACTTTGTCGCATGAGCAGGGTATGTACCCCCGGTGTTGACAATGGGTCTCTCTTCCTTGACTTGTCGAAGTAGATTGGACACTTTCTGTGTTGGCGCGACCTCGATCATAAGACTGGAATAAAAGTGATTCCCCGGTTAAGCGATATGACGGGTCACAAGCCTGTACTGCAGAGCGGACTAAATTTCACAGCTCTAGTAATGAATATAGAAGTGCCGTCTATCCCCACCTTAAGGATTATAGAACCAGATTCAGTTCGGAGTATAAAAGTAAAGTAATTATAATAGCAGGACCCACTGATCTATGAAAAACTGTTTTGGTACACTAAGACAGTAGAGCATAAGCAATACAAACCTCACTTGTACAACATTCATGGGATATTTTAAATCTTTGCTAATAAGAAGTTTGCTTAAGTCTCACTCATGGCATTTTAACTGTAAAGCAGATAATTGCAACTCAGTTGTAAAAGATTTAAAAACTTACAAATCAGAATAAAATGTATTACACAGAAACTGTTGCTACCATGAATTTGAAAGTCCCGCCATTTCCAAGCCTAAAGATCCTAGAGCTGGATTCTATTCGCAGTGTTAGTAAAGTTATTTAAAATATAGTGAAATTCACAAACTGTAAGGTTTGTGTGGGCAATATTTTATTTTTTGCAGAAAACACAGAAGCGAACCAATAGAATCATTGTAATAGTAATAATTCCTTGCAAAAATATCCTATTTCAGACAGTCAATTTTATTGCGAAATTTGGATATTCCATTCAACATGATGATATATTGCCAGTGTTGATTTATTTTATTTACTATATGAACATAAGTCATATAAAAACCAATTTATTTTATCTTACTAAGTTGACAGTTTCACGTAGGTGCGCAGGGGATGGGGACTATTGGAATCCAATGAGAAAACTATTTTTGGCCCTCTCGTAGACATACCGCAACTAACCTATATCTATTTCTTTCATAATTGGTTTATAACTAGGGTTTCGAAGGTTGTAACATGTTTCGATGTTTGTAACTATAGTAACTGTGGTTGAAAGTGTCATGCGTCAAGTGAATGCCGCGTTCCTGTTCAGTTTTGCACGTTTGCCTGTAGTTTTCAGTGAATTATAATGGATTTGTTCATTTCGTACTCGTTTAGTTCTGTTGTTCGAAGATTTCTTTTAAAAATCAGTCCTTTCAAAGCTGCCTGTACGGACAAATTTAACAATTACAAGTACTACAACTGCAGTAATAGGTAGATTTATTATTCATGGTATTTATAAATTATGTTATTTAGAAATATGTTTATTTCCAATATTATCATCATAGATTCCAATTTAATGAGCCAGTAAGTTTTTCAGCCTTCTACAGAAATTCCCAATGCAATATTTTTACTTTAACGTGGACGAGATATTTTCTCTATTGAAAAACACATTACATCGGGGGAAAC
Organism: Dynastes maya; assembly: GCA_029619315.2. NCBI lineage: Eukaryota > Metazoa > Arthropoda > Insecta > Coleoptera > Scarabaeidae > Dynastes > Dynastes maya. The sequence goes on from JAROYE020000001.1 coordinate 49,676,756, forward strand.
CCATACACCCTATGAGTACTGTGTCATATCTAGTCTTGAATTCCGCTAATAAATGTATATGTACATAAAAGCTTGTGTTTTGTGCTCTAACATTTGTGTTAAATACAGAATTTGACAAAAATTGAAGAAAATTTAAAATAAATAGACCGCGTATTCTGCCGATAGTTTCCCACTCTAGGAGAGGCGCCAAAATACGGGTCCACGTCCATGGCCAGAGTTGTCTTTCTAATGTTATTCTAGGCAGATGTGCAACAATTACATTGAACACATAATGTAGTGCAATGAATAAACACAGCAATAACGATTACTATATTTGATTTACGGTATTTAGTGAAAACAGTTTCTAACAAATATTTTTGGTCCTTCGAACCGGATGATGATTGATGGTAAAACCGAATTGAAACATTTTCGCGCCACGTGGTCGATGAGATTATGAAACGTGCAAAAAGGTCAAGATCAGCCATTATCTTTGCAATCGTCAATGCAATCGACAGGCTAGTGAGCATCGATCGCCTTCTCTTTTCATTTCCTGTTATATTTCCTATTATTTTTATTTGTACATTACACCGTCGCAACCACAATCGTTAACGAATTTGCGCCGTAAGAGTGGTAGCAAGAAATCATCGAAATGCATACATATTTCGATTGCACCACAACCAAATATAATATATTCGTACTTATGTATATTTTCAAAAAAAGAATTTTTTTATTATACAACAGGTTAGATTAGGTTAATTAGAATCATGCTCATTAGACGTTATTTGCCGTCAACAAATTCATTGTGCATTGCCAATCTATCTGTTACTTCAACATAATGACTTAAAAATCACTAAAAATTTACGTAGAATACACATAAAGTTGAAATATATCCAACTTTACGTTCATCTTACGGGCGAATGTAATCGGTACGTAAGATAACCATAACGTAAACATTACGTAAGACCATTGTGAACACTCCCATTGATTTCCTATCATTCAACTTTACGTATGTACGTGTTACGGTTATCTTACGTTTTACGTTCATTGTGAACAAGGGCTTAAACTAAAAAAAAAAAATTAATCGCTACTACCCTTTTAAATTATTCCTTATTTTGATAGATATCTTCAGAAACGGGAAAGAAAAAACTTTCGGGACATCAAAACCTCATTAATAAAAGAAAACACGAAGAAAATTTAAAGAAAAGCTATGGGAACATAACACCATTTTTCGGAAAAACACATTAAGAGGAACCATCGACGTCCTCCTCATCGACGTTCATGGAAGCTAATGATGCACAGATGGATACATCGCAGTCGCAGCTATCTACATCAAATATAATAGATCCTGAAAATGCTATTTTTAATGAAGATACGTCAAATTTCGAGCCAGCCTCAGAATCAGCAGGAGACATAGAAATAGGTAATGTCCAAACTCAAAGCTCTGTTATTCCTGAAGGCCCTGGTTTGTGGCCAAATAATTTAACTCCATTCCAAATCGAAACTTTGGTAGAAAATGGACCTTCTCGGTATCAAAACGAATGTGATGATTATCCTAGGGATACATCAGATCGTTAGTTTTCCCCGTTCCATTTTACTCGAATTCTACCAAATTTAGAAAAAATTAAACGTCGATGGCTTTTATATTCTAAATCAAAAAATGCAGTATTTTGTTTCTGCTGCAAATTATTTTCTATTTCTTTAAAAATTAGAAAGTTTGGTGATACGGCTGGTTTCAATGATTGGAAACATATAGGTGAACGATTGAATATCCATGAAAATAGCAAATCACATTTTGAAAACTTAAAAAATGGTCGTTTAAAATCTAATACAACCATTGACTCTACAAGGCGAAGTTTATTGAATTCAGAAACAAAATATTGGTCTGCGGTTATTGAAAGAATATTTTACACAATACAATTTTTGTCTGAACAAAATCTAGCTTTTCGTGGTACAAATAATAAATTATTTGAAAAAAATAGTGGTAATTTTTTAAAATGTATTATGATATCCAAATTTGATCCGGTAATGGCTGAACATACTAAAAAAGTGCAAAGGAATCCGAATGACCATAAAAACATGCCTCATTATTTAGAAAAGAAAATTCAAAACGAAATAATAAATTTAATAGACACCAACTTAAGAGCAGAAATTTTAAATAGGGTTAAAAACTGTAAATATTTTTCTATTATACTTGACTGTACACCTGATGTTAGTCACCAGGAGCAAATTTCAGTTTGCATTCGTTTCGTGGATTTAAATTATGATTTAACAGAAACGCAGTGCTGCGTCGAAGAACATTTTTTAACTTTTTGCCTTACGACAGATACAACAGACAAAGGGTTATCAACATTCTTATTATCGACATTGGAACAATATGGTTTAAATATCGACGATTTACGCGGACAAGGGTACGACAATGGCGCTAACATGTGGGGAAAGCATAATGGAGTACAAAAAAAAACTTTGACATAAATTCAAGAGCTTTCTTTGTGCCTTGTTGCAACCACACATTAAACCTTGTGGTGAACGACGCTTCAAAATGTAATATTTCGTGTGTTAATTTTTTTCAACCATTCAAGAAATTGATAATTTTCTCTCAGCTTCGACAAATCGGTGGTCAATTTAAAAAAAAAATATGTATTAAACTTAACTGCAAAACCTCTATCAGATACTAGGTGGTCTAGCAGAATTGATGCTGTAACTCCTTTAAGGTATCAACTTGGAAAAATATATGATTCTCTATTTGAAGTATCCAGCGACTCTAATAATTTATTTGATAATAATGTAAAAAATGTAGCAACTACTTTAGGAAACAAAATTAAGAATTTTGAATTCATATGCTTATTAACTTTATGGTATAATATTTTGAGCAAGGTAAAATATTATTCCATATTATATCAAGTAAAATATTACAAACCAAAGATTCTGATAATTCCCATGCTTGTTCAAGTTTAAACATATTAATCGATTTTTTTTTAAAGTACAGTACAAAGGGTTTTCTGATTTATTCTGATGTTGAGGCAAAATTTGAGACTAAAGAAGCATTAAGGCCAAAAACAAAAAAAAAATAAAAAAGCAGTTCACTTACGAGCATGATGATGAGGTAATAGAAAATAGAGAATTACGTTTCAAAGTTGATTGCTTTTTCGCAGTGCTAGATTTGAGCATTCAATCTATACAAGAGAGATTTACATTAATGCAATTTTCACATAACTTTAATTTTTCAAGTAACCTTTCAAAGTTTTTGCAACATTCAGAAGAAGAGCAATTAAAATTTTGCACAAATATTGAAAGTGTTCTAACAGACAAGAATAAAAATGAACGTGACATTAACGGTAAAGAATTATTATATGAATTACAGTTTTTGCCAAATTTTGAGTTCAAATCAGAGATGATATCATCCCCAATTGAGACATTAAATTATATTATTAAAAGTAAATTAAATGATGCATTTCCTAACACTACTATAGCATTGCGAATATTATTAACAATGCCTGTTTCAGTGGCTACAGCTGAAAGGTCTTTTTCAAAATTAAAAACTATTTAAGATCTACAATGTTACAAGAACGGCTTGAAAATTTTTCTATTATTTCAATTAAATCAGATTTATTAAATAATTTAGACACACAAGAGATGAAAAAGCAATTTGCCAAAAATAAAGCGCGCGGAGCTAATATTTTGTAAATTTCAATTATTAACAATAATAATTAATAATTATGTCGTTTTTGATAATAATAATAAACATATGTTAGATATATTTGCAGTTTTAAGATATATTAATTTGATTATTATCTACTACTTTGAAAATCGTATATTATTATTTAATGTTTATGTTCCTACCTGTCTGTGAATAAAAGTTTCATTTCAAAACATAGTGTTTTTCTTTTTATAATTATTATCCTAACCTTTAAGAAATAGTTTGTATACCGATCCATTAAAGTAGCAATAAACTACTCATAGGAGGAGGGCGCGCCTAAATTTTCTTGCCTCGGGGCGCTTGAAAGCCTTGGTGCGGCACTGGCTAGGAGGTTTAACGAGTTGGGATTTCCACGTGTGATGTAAGCGGTAGACATCTTCGCAATTTAAATTGTTGGGATATTTGAAAATCTCTATTGATTCACGGATTTTTCTACTGTAATAGTGAGGATTGCGAGGTAAGATGCGGGTAGAGTTAAATTGGATTTGGTAGCCAGTTTCCAGTCTATGCTCAGCCAGTGCGGACCCGGCTACACGCAACAACCGTGTACAGCGCTCGTGCTCAATAACACGAGTGCTGACTGATCGCTTTGTTTCACCGCACGAACATGGAGTCTGGTAGAGACCAGGGGCTTCCAGATGATTGCGGTCTTTGATGGTAAAGTAGTCTGAGAGTTTGAAGTTGGGCTTGAAGATGGTTTTTTATGTCGTTCCTGAAGAGAATCTTACTGATGCGATCGGTGACACCATGATTGTAGGGTAGATATGCTTGCTTACGGAAAATAGGGTTAGATGAGGGGAGTTGCTATGGAGGAGGGTTGGTGTAGTGGTTAATGGTTGTTTGAATATCTTTCCTGGAATAGTTATTGCGGATCAAAGTTTCAGTAATGTGGTTCAGTTCTTGAGGAAGCGAATTGGGTTCAGATATGGAAATGGCCCTTTGGATAAGAGAATTGATAACACCGCGTTTTTGGGCTGGATGATGGTGAGAGAGGACATGAGATATCTATCCGTGTGCGTGGGTTTTCGGTAAACGGAATGTCCCAGTGCACCGTCAGGACGCCGGTGTACGAGAACATCTAGGAAAGGAAGGCAACTGTACGATTTGATCTCCATGGTGAAACGTATGGAATCATGTTGAGAATTGAAAAACAATAGGAAATTGTTTAAAGATTCGTGTCCATGGGGCCAAATGACAAAGATGTCATCAACGTACCTGTACCAACACTTTGGCTTAAGGTTGTGAGATAACAGGGCTTGTCGTTCGAACGCTTCCATAAAAATGTTGGCAACGACTGGAGACAGAGGAGATCATATAGCTGCGCCTGAGGCTTGCTCGTAGTATTTACTCCCAAACTGGAAATAGGTAGAAGAAAGACAGGCTTCAACCAAGTCAGCCAGATCATCCGGTTGGTCATTGGAAATGAAGAACTCTCTAATAATGGATAACAATGCCACAACTTCTACCCATGAAAAAGTGAAAATGTTCTGTAAAGGACAGTCTCACAGAAAAAAAAATATATTGTCTAGAACAAAAATGTGCTTTATCAAACAAGACCTGTGAAGTAGATTACACCCAAAATTTTGTTGCAAAATACGTTCCAGATAGTATTTTTCATCAGCTGGTGGAAATGACTAATTTATATGCTATCCAACAAAATACTGCACGATTTTCACGTGCAATCATTGAAGAAATAAAAAAATCATGTAGCATCAACATCATAACGGGAAATTTGAAGTTTCCACGTAACAGGTTATATTGGAATGCTACGCTAAATGAAAATATGACCTTTAATCGATATTCTAAACTAAGGAATGCTCTTCATTTGGTTGATATTACTAGCCGATAAAACAATAACAACGATCGAATATGGATGGTTCGTGATTTGTATAATTCTATCCTCAAACGTTGTCGTGAGCTACCTCTCGAAAAAGATCTTTGCGTTGATGAGCAAATAGTCCCTATCAAAGGTAACATCAATATCAAACAATATATAAAAAATAAATCCAAGAAGTGGGGAATCAAAATTTTCGTACTTGCGAGAAAATCAGGAATTGTATGTGATTTTCTTGTATCTCAGGGCGCGAGTACCGAAATAAACGAAATTTATAAACAATTTGGAAATGGAGCAGCAACTGTTATGCAACTAGCTGAAAGAATTGAAAAAGCAAAAAACCAAAAAGGACGTTATGCCTTATATTTCGATAGTTATTTTAGTACATAAAATTTATTTCAATACTTGAATACTAAAGGTATAAATGGCTGTTGGTACAATTAGGCTGAATAGATTCGGAAATCCTCCACACAAAAGCGATAAAGATATGAAAAGAGAAGGAAGGTGTTCTTGTGATTTGATGATAAGTGAAGATGGAATTGTAATCACCAAGTGGTTTGATAACAAGCCAGTTTTAGTAGCGTCAAATTTTGTCGGAACTGGAAATATAGACAACTGTAGGCGCTGGGACAAACATCAAAAAGATTACATACAAGTACCACGTCCAGAAGCAATTGTTTTATACAATCAGAATACGGGAGGTGTAAAGTAGAGTTTCTCCTAAGCCTTTGTCGTTCATACCACTGAAGCAAAAAGTGGACGGTCAGAATGCCCGCCCACGGCACAGATTTGACATTGGTAAATTCCTGGTTGGAATATGTTCAACGGGCTGAGGAACTGGGTGTACCAAAAACAAAAAGGCTAGAGGTAGACCTAGAACTGAAGACCGACGAGTAGATCACTGGCCAGAATTCGATGACAAAAAAAATACTTCCAGGTGCAAAATGGAAGACTGTAAAAATAAATGTTCGACATTGTGTTCTAAATGTAAAGTACATTTATGCATTTTCAAAAATAGAAATTGTTTTGTAAATTTACACACGAAATAAAAAAAAAAATGTCAAATTATAGAACGTTGTTTGTATTTTAATATTTTGGTTTAAAGTCACAATGTCCTTGGTGAAGGACAGGCCGTATTTTTCAGTTTTTACTACTTGCAAAATTTTTTAAAAAATATATATATTGCATTACCAAAGCAAAAAAAAATCTTAAATACACTTCTATGTCTGTGACTGAAATGGTTCATTTTATTGTTCTTAGGAAATCAAAAAAATCTTAAATAAATCATCGCATATAACATACACTCCATTATCAAGAGAGAACAAGTCTGTGCATTCTCCGCTTAAAACGCAAAGAAACACCAATCTTAGCTATTCAACACCAAGTAAAAACTGCGCAGAACAATAAAGAAACTTTCAACATTTATGATGAAGAAAGCAGCTGAAAAACAGAAGCGAAGTGGACTACTTTCTTCAAATACGCGACAAATTTTTAATAAAACCTATGGCGCACATTGTTAAATCACAAGTTAAACTAAAAGGCAAAAGAATATTTGGAAGACGATATGCTCCAGAATTGAAAAAACTTGCCTTAACACTACATTTCTTGGAACCATCTGCATATAAATTTTTAATAAGTTTTTTGGAATTACCCTCAAAGCGCACCTTTGAGAAAATGACAGGAAAATTAGTGTGTAAACCTGGGTTGTCAAATGACTCTATATTTAAAGCACTGGAAGTAAAAACTAAAAATATGATTCAACAGGAAAGATATTGCATTATATGCATTGATGAAATGTTTTAAAGGCAAATTTGTATTATAATACTGGATCTGATGAAATTATTGGCTTTGAGGATATTGGTGATCAGCAGAAACATTTTTTGGTTGCTCAAAATGCTTGTTATAATGGTCCAAGGAATCTATTCCAACTGGAAGCAATCATTAGCATATTTCCTTTTAAATAATCAGTTTCAAGCAACCAAATTATGTGCAGTTATAAAAGAATGCATTGTTACTCCCTAATTTCTGAAATTCATATTTAAAATACTTCAAACATTTCATTTCGCGCCAATTCCTCTATTTCAATATATAACGAAACCGAACACCTGCGAAGGATGACTTCATCGCGTCTATAATGCGTAGTATTCGTGTATGTTTTAGCTAAACCCATTCCCCTAATTTGTCCTAAGATTTGATCTTTATTATTTAATAAAACCATTAATATTCATCATTTCAAAATTCTACACCGCTAATATTTTTGTTATAAACCCTTCTTGCCTATGATAACAATAAATTTGAGTTATATTCTTAAGCTAATGAGATATTTAGTAATTAACTGTTTAGGAACCAATCATTCCCGTTTCTTTCAATCCTTTAAGCCCCGTAGCTTCTTTCTTTATCAAAGAACATAATGAAATTTTGTCAGTTAAATTAGATTTCATCCGTAGCTAATGATTGTAATTAGCAATTACCCAGTTCAATAAACGTACATATACGTCGCTAAACACCGATCTCGCATACGTCATTATATCTTTGCTTCCGCATTAGTCCACATCTCGCGATCCCATTGGATCCCATAAAATACATAAATAGAGGCGTTCTGCCGCGAGGGATGATTATTAAGAATTATAGTCACGAGTTCGAAGTGACACATTAGTTGACAGGAGTTAGTGTGGCCATAAGTGACCAAATGTGTTAGAAACCTGGTTTCCTCTGTAGTACAATTTGTCGTTTGACATAGCCCTACTGGATCGTGTCTGCCCGCTGTTTGTCAACCAATGTTTCCTCGATCTGCGAGACCGGCACCCGTCCTTTCAAATTCGCCACCGCTAGAACACCTGTACCACTGTATCTTGCGAACAAACCTCCTCCCTCTACGTGTCTCTCCGAACCCAGTCTTTTATGTAAGTTAATTTAATATATTTTATGTAACGTTGCGAATCATAATTAACATTTCATTTTGGTTGAGCTATTTGGTGCATTTAATGGTCATTCTTTTGGTTAATTATAATTCGTATTTAAAATTTAAGAACTACGCTTCACGCCATTACTACTGCCCGTTCTAGAAACTTGTAGATTTAATTATTAACTTTGTTGTTTAAATTAGTATAAATCTTTGAATATTTCTTTGACGCTTTTATTAATTTCTTTGTAAACTTTGTCAATATTTATAGTTATTATTTTGGCCCTGAGATATTTAGTCATTTTGAAACATTTTGTCAATTATCGTTTTAATAGTGCTCTTTCATTCAATATGCAGTTTGATTAAATATTTGCTAATTTATTTTGCTACATGTTTTGAATTTCTTTTATCCACTCCTTTCTTCCTTTCCCTCGAAAACTCTGAAAGGTTTCCGACGGAATTATCGACCATCGGCGAGGCGACTAGATTACACAAAACATTCAGTGGCGTCCTATAAACATCGGAATTCTTACCCAAGAGTTCAAATACCGGGCCGTCGTCTCGGCGAAAAAATACAAAGAATGTTCACGACTTCAGCAACAAAGATAAATAAATTGTAAACGCTGTTGTATTATTACACTCCTTGAATCCTCTCCTTCTAACATCTACGTTTAAATAGCAAAACTGAGCACTATACCACTTTAATTAATTTTGTTAATATGTAAACTTACCTGTGTTGACATTTTTTTTCGTACAATAAATCTTATTGTAAAGTTACGGTTTTGTATTTGTCTCATGCTCGCTAGTCATAAATAAGTTATAAATACCATTCCCTAATTCTTCTTTTTTTTACCGTAACAATTTGGCGCCCAATGTAAATTTAAATTCAAATATTGAACAAAAGGCAGTAATAAATAACTTATATTTGTATGTGTACATATTTTTGCATTTGTATTCGTCTATATTTCATGATATGTAATACTGTATGTCTCTTGTTGTACTCATTTTAAGGTAGGGAGTGACACGCTGCGCGTTTTCTTTTTTTTTTTTAATTTCTATTACGGTAGTTAAGTGGATCGGCATACCAGCGGTAGGCGAAATACCAGGAACTTCACCGCAGTTGCAACAAACTGCTGATCTACGCATAGTTTACTTTGTGAACTAAAACTGTTACATTAGCATTCCATTGTTAACCGACAAAGTGAAAACACGTAATCATTTTAGTTCTCTCGGAATAAAATATTACAGTCGTCAACAAGGTGTTTCCTTTTGTGTTCAGTTTCTTTTTTTAAAAACTATCTGCCCCTACGAGCAGACGAAATTGGCGCAGTCAGTAGGATGAATTGCAACTTCTAAAACCGGAAGTTGTTGTAGGAAAAACTACTTCAAATTCAAAAAGAAGATAGAAAAAAAAAAAAAGAACAAAACCTCTGCTTGGTTAGGACACCGAGGGACAAAAGTGTTAGAGAAAGTTTGGACGGGCTACGGAGCTTTCGAGCAAAGCTGGCCGCCTTACTCGCTGAATCTAACTCTTTGAGAAGACATCTTGCCAACCCTGACGCATGTAAGTACCTTTGTAAATTTAGCAATACGAATCGCCCGGACTATAGTAGTCATTTTTCCTTTTCGGAAACGATTCCTTTTGAATCCCACACCTTTTAATTGGTGAAACAAAAGAACCAAACGAAACGAAAGAGACAAAACGAAACTGGAGAACCTAATACAATCAATAAGCAATATAAATCTATCAGAATCAAGAATGACGGAAGTAAATTACCCATTATTTAAGATAGAACTAGACTCAATTCCAATATTCAATGGCGCGAGCAGCGATTTAAACCTATTTGTAAATGCATGTGACAGAATATGTAGAAAGTACGCGAACAACCATGACCTGAAAGACCTAATTTTTGCAACAATATTAGGGAAACTTAGAGACCGAGCTAGAACGTTAATTTGTTCGAGAAATGAATTAAATACGTGGAATTTAGTCAAAGACGCTATAAACTCCTATTTTGGCGACAAACGTGATTTAGGCCAATTGGCACAGGAATTTAACAATACAAAAATTCATTTTAAAGAAGATCCGATAAGTTTCGGACATAGAATTCAAGATATATTGTCAAAATTAATGACGAAACTAGGGCAAACCGCGGACGTAAACTATAAAGCGCAGAGAGCAGAGATTTTCGCACAAACCGCGTTAGAGATATTTTTACTAAATCTACCAGAGGATTTACAAGTACATGTAAAACCACTGCGACCCAATACTCTCGAATTAGTCGATGGGCTATTGCCAGGACGCAATCAATTTTAAACAACGCTCGAACGCAATAAAAAATGTTAAGCCACCCAACATATTTGCGCAACAAGTACATAGGAAACAAAATGAGAACTTTAGACCGAATATTGAACAAAACCGAAATCCGCAACCTGTTAGTAGTAGTCAGAATTCATTCTTTAAAAATTTCTCCCAGTCTGCTCAAGTAAGAATCCCCCATTTTAACCAATTCCCGACTCGGGAACAATACTCCCATTCGACCAAATTTTCCAACACCGAAATACAACTTTGGAAACAGCCAACTAAACAGGACATCCCAAGGTAATTGGCAATCAAACCAAAATGTGACACCGAAAGCAACACCGATGTCAGGAGTAAGCACGACGGTCGCAAAAACAATCAACGCTAGACCCTTTATGATGACCCAAGAGTATCTCGAAGAGGAAATTCCAAGGGAAACATCCGGAGAGAATACCCCAGTCTATAACGAAACAGATGGAAGATGGTACATACCACTAGACGTTTCACCAACCCCAGAAGCAAACGAGGAAGAAAATATGGAAGAGAAAATTTTACGATACCTGCCTCGTCGGAGAACTTAACCGAATAACACGCAATGAACTCCCGTTTATCGAAATTAAAAATCCCCCTATAAAACTATTAATCGACACCGGTAGTAGTATCTCGATGATAGACCCAGACATTGTAAAACAATTCTATCCAAACAAAATTCATCATGAAGACACAGAAGTGAAAACTGCTAAGGGTACGTTAATTTTAAATAAAATTGCGTTAATCCCGTGTTTCAATGAATTAAAATGCATAGGGAATATAAAAATGCTTATGTACAAATTTCACAATTTTTATAATGGAATAATTGGCTTAAACGATCTTAGATCCATGAAATTTAATTTAGACCTAATAAAAGGATTACTGGTTAGAGATAATATTAGTATACCAATAAAATTTAAAAAATCTGAGAGAATCGTAATACCTGGTAAAACAACAATTTTAAAGAAAGTATTAGTAAATTATGTACACGGAGATGTTTTAGTTAATGGCATAGGTACCGACGAGATTCAAATACCAAGTTGTATTGGTCGCGTACAAAATGGCGAAGCGATAGTTGAAATTCAAAATTTAAGCGAGTCAGAACAAATGCTCGATTTAAAAGCATTGCCGGTTACCCCATTAGAAAATTTTTACGTCTATCAATATCAAATTCAAGAACAAGAATCGATGAAAAAATTAAACAATATGTTACGAGTAGATCATTTAAATAATTATGAGCGAACAGAAATCCTTCAGGTTTGTAAAAAATACCTGGATATATTCAAAAAACCGGATGAGAAACTAACATGTAATAGTAATGTTACTCATGAAATTAAAACGAACTGCGAACCAATATTTAAAAGAGCACGACGGTTTCCTTTCACGATTAAAAATAAAATCAGAAATCACATAGAACAATTATTAAGCGACAATATTATCACACCAAGCGCAAGTCCATGGGGCTCACCCGTAAATTTAGTAGAAAAGAAAATGGACGCTAGCGGTAAACGAAAAACAAGATTAGTCGTTGACTATAGGGCGTTGAACGAAAAAACGGTTGATGATCGATACCCAATTCCGAACATCGAGGACATTTTAGACAAATTAGCGCGTTGTCAATACTTCACAACACTTGACCTTGCATCAGGCTACCACCAAATATTGATGCACCCCGAATCAGTAGCAAAAACGGCATTCAATACAGAGGATGGACATTTTGAATTTTTAAGATTACCCTTCGGCTTAAAGAACGCACCGGCAACCTTTCAAAGAGTAATGAACGATGTATTAAGAGAAGTATTACACAAATTTTGCCTAGTGTATTTAGACGATATCATTATATTCTCCCCATCTTTGGAGGAACATATTAAGCACGTTAAATTAGTATTTCAAAATTAAGAGAGTCAAACTTAAAACTACAGATAGATAAATGTGAATTCTTGAGGAAAGAGACGGAATACTTAGGGCATATAGTCACGCCGCAAGGCATTAGACCAAACCCCAAAAAAATAGAAGCAATACGCAACTTTCCAATCCCGAAAACTCAAAGGGAAATAAAATCGTTTTTAGGGCTTTTAGGCTTTTATAGAAAATGTATATGTAACTTTGCGAAAATAACGAAACCCCTAACGAAATATCTAAAGAAAAATGAAATAGTCAAGCATACCCCCGAATTTGTAGAAGCGTTCAATAAATGTACAACCCTATTGTGTAATGACCCGATTTTAAAATACCCGGACTTTAACAAACAGTTTGAATTATTAACAGACGCTTCTCAGTTTGCTGTTGGAGCCATACTATCGCAGGACAGTCACCCTATTGCGTATGCATCGCGAACTTTAAATGCGGCAGAAATAAACTATTCAACAATTGAACGCGAAATGCTAGCCATAGTATGGTCATGCAAACATTTTCGTCCATACTTATATGGAAAGAAATTTATAATTAAGACGGACCATAAACCACTACAGTGGTTATTTTCGATAAAAGACCCGAATTCACGTCTGACAAGGTGGAGGCTAAAACTAAGCGAATTTGATTACGAAATTCAATACAAAAAGGGTAAACTAAACCAAGCCGACCCACTTTCGCGTATTAAAATCAAAATGACAGAAAATTATATTAACACAACCAATCAAACGGACACCGATGAAACGGAATCATTATTAGTAAATATAGGCGATGATTTCGATGAAATTGACAGTAACGAACCAGAAAATATGATTAGAGAATTAGAAGGAAATGCTCAAGATGTAGTAAATCAAACAGACGATAATAATACAATACACTCGAGTAGCGGAAATGTAGAAATAGTCATACCGTATTCTGAAAAACCAATAAATCTTGCCGATAGACAAATCATTTTAGATGCCTCACATAATGTAACGATACCAATATTTGTACATAGTAAAGTATTTGAGAAAGCCAGAGTGTGTGTAACTTTGCCACTAACTGCCCGACATGAAAGTATAGTAAAACGCATTAAAGAAAATTCTTTTACCAGATCGGAAAAATGTCATTTATTTTAAACATAAAAATATAGAACGCGACGTGATCCAAATCATACAAGAAAGTTTTATCAAATTAAAATTGGAAATCGCGAATAAATTTATAGAAGATGTGGAAAACAAAGAAGATCAAGAAGAAAAAATGAAGTACTACCACGTAGGAAAGACATGCCACCGAGGTATCAATGAAGTTTATTCATCAATAAAGAAACGTTATTATTGGCCGAATATGGAAAAGAGTATCACCACCTACATCAATAACTGTGAAACTTGCCAAACAGCGAAGTACGACAGAGCACCACAGAGACAACCCTTATCCCATACATACACACCCAATCGTCCTTTTGAACAACTCCATATCGATCTATTGTTCATGAATAATATGATAATACTAACAATCATTGATCACTTTTCTAAATACGCACAAGCCTATTTGATTAGCGACAAGAACGCGAATACAATAATAGACGGCATAGTTAACTTTACAAGTCACCATGGCATACCGCGTAAAATAGTAGCAGACGCAGGAAAAGAATTTGACAACATCCTTTTAAAAGAGTTTTGTAAATTACATAAAATAGAATTACATATAACATCCGTAGGAAGTTCTCAATCCAATGGAATAGTAGAACGCTTTCATAGTACTTTGGCGGAATCAATTAGATGTCGACTAGTTGATAGTCAGGCAACATTCAGAAGTCATTTGTTAAACGCGATATTGAGCTACAATAATAGTATGCATTCAAGCACAAAATTCACCCCTTTTGAAGTAATAAACGGACATAGCGAGACGAACTTACCATTTGATTTAAATGAAGAAATAGTAACACAACAATTTGTAAAAGACAGAGCGGAACAAATTAAAAGTATAAATAAGGAAATTTACAGAAATTTAGAATCTAGTAAAGGAAAGATGTGCGCTAACGCTAATGAAAATGTAAATGAAATTACTGATATTGAAGTAGGACAGGATGTTCATATAAGACGAAAAAATAGAAATAAAGTAAAACCGAAATTTACCAAAGAACGAATCGCGCAGGTAAATAATAAAACCGTGATCACTAACAAAGGCGCGAAATTTTCTAAAACAGCAATTAAAAAGAAACGCAAATTTACGACAGAAAATCTGTTACAGGATGAAGATAACCCTGGTAACGATACTGGCGGTGCAACTGGCGTTAAGCCAAGTACAAGTAAAACAAATTGAAAATTTTATATTACCACTTAAGTTAGGACCAGCTCGAGTTGTACAAAAAACACACGATTTTATTTACAAATTAGAAGCAGGAAAATTATACTCTATAGTAATTGATTTAGAACAACAAATCAGAAATGTACAACAGGTACATGAAAGTAAAACAAACTCACGCACAGGAATCTTTAAAATTGCCCGCATTAAACTACCAGTTGAAATAAAAAATCAATTGAACAAAAGTAGGGTAGTGGAAAATCTAATACACCAAACGATGTTCGACATCGGACAAACAAAAGCAAAGTTAACAAACATATTCCCTGAATTCACCCGTAGGAAGAGATCACCACTTGATTTCGTTGGAAATGTAGGAAATTACCTGTTTGGAATAATGGACAGCACGGAAAAGAAACGGATTGACGAAGCATTCAACATCTTACAAGAAAATCAGCAAAATATACAGAAACAGCTAGAATGGAACGTATCTATGTTAAAATCTATATCAGAAAGAATGGTTAAAACCTTTGAGAAGCTAAGCAATAATCAAGAAATCCTTCGCACTGAGGTGGATAAGTTAAAACTAGATTTAGAGGAGTTAAAATTTTATCAAATAATTGAGAATGTAAATAATTATATAGAAAATAGTAATAAAATATTGCAAAATGTACTACGAGAAATAGAAAATGCAGTAGTATTCTCTACCATGGGAAAAATGCACCCAGCCACGGTTTCAATTTACGAAATCAAGGAAATAATTCACCAATTAAAATCCTTGTATGAACCAGAACGATTATTACCTTTGAAATATCTCTTTAATTACTATATGTATCTAAATGTTTTAACTTTTGTACACACAAATGAAATATTATTTAAAATATCCATTCCAATATTATATAAAATAAACTTTGACCTATACCGTATATTCCCTGTACCTTATCATAATCAAATTGTACCCATTCCAAATCGTATTTGCTAATGAACGAAGGTACCACCATTTCAAGAGACAGTACCTGTTCCAAAATTGAAGAAACATATTTGTGTGGGGAACCCATGTTAACAAGTGCGGATATGTGCCTATTAAATCTGATGAAAAATAATCAAACATATTGTGACAGAGTTAATGTACGAATCAGTGAACCGATTGTACAACAAATAGGTCCAGGACAATTATTGGTATTTACACCATATACATTAAAAATATCATATAATTGTAGAGAGATAGGTATCTTAGAAATTAAGGATGCTGTTTTAATAGAAATAAGTTTAGATTGTGTTATAGAAATAAATAAAGATACGTTTCAATACAAAAGAGAACTAATGAAAGGAAATATATTCAATCTGCCTAAATTAAACATTCAAGTATCAAATGTCACTAGCAAGGTAAACTATGTGAAACTAAATAAACTAAATTGGTCAGATATTTATAAATTAAAAGAAGATGTGAAAAATATAGAGAGAATAGAAAAATTAAAACTTTGCCTGAAAACAATCATTTAAATTGGAACACGTATGTACTTATTATTGCCATTATGATTTCGATATGTTTTGTAATATATAGAAAAAGAACTAGTATTGTAAATAAACTTAAGAATAGGAACCAATCAAACGATGGGACATCGGACTCGGTTCCTCATCAATCGCCTTCGGAACCTTTCTAGGGATGGAGGAGTTAAGTGGATCGGCATACCAGCGGTAGGCGAAATACCAGGAACTTCACCGCAGTTGCAACAAACTGCTGATCTACGCATAGTTTACTTTGTGAACTAAAACTGTTACATTAGCATTCCATTGTTAACCGACAAAGTGAAAACACGTAATCATTTTAGTTCTCTCGGAATAAAATATTACAGTCGTCAACAAGGTGTTTCCTTTTGTGTTCAGTTTCTTTTTTTAAAAACTATCTGCCCCTACGAGCAGACGAAATTCGGTTCACGTATTTACTCATTTATTTTAGACATAGTTTTCATAATGACTCTACCGGTAGATATACATTACTTGCATAAAGAGGAACTGCTTTACGAAGCAAATTTCCATGGTCTATCCCTAAGCGAGTCACAGACAGTAGACGAACTTAGAAAATGTTTACGTCCCCTTATACTCTTGGAAAAGCAAAACGAATCCTTCTCTTACCCCGAATTTGAAGTAGAAGCTGAGGATGAATTGACCTGAACCGAATCAACAGAATTATTGTGACAATTTTGTCAGCAGACCAAACAACACAACAGTCCTTAGTTTACTAGATTCCCTAGATTCTTCCCTTAGATTTACAAAAGATTTCCATCAAAAAACCCGATGAGACACCTGCCTGTGTTCCTAACATGACATCAGTACCCCCTGTTCCTGTTCCAACTTCTTCAAAGTCCGTTTACCTTGTGTTTAAATGGAATTTAAAATTTTATGGAGAATCTAAAGGTCTTTCGTTACATAACTTCCTTGAGCGTGTGGATGAGCTGAAACGTGCTCGTGGTGTATCTGAGAGTGTACTTTTTGAATCAGCCATTGATCTATACGAAGGAAAAGCTCTTATGTGGTATAGGTCAAATAAACATCGTGTTTCCGATTGGGAAAGCCTATCACGACTCCTTCAACGACATTTTGAACCACCTAAATATAAGAATGTTTTATTGAATATTATTCATGCATGTGCTCTATGTTCCGTCGCCAAGGAGACATCCCTGAAAGTGTACAACTAAACATCCTCACAGGAGATTTAGCACCCTTCTACACCATGAATTTGCCCACCGTGTCTAGTCTTGTTGAACTAGAGGATGAATGTCTTAAGTTAGAGAATAGAAAATTCAAAGTTGATAACTATAAACCACCTAGACGACCGAATTTAAGATGTTTTAATTGTGGTGAAATGGGTCACCGTTTTAGTTCTTGTTCACGTCCTTTGAGGCGTTTCTGTTATAAATTGTGGACGTCCTGAAGTTTCAACCACTAATTGTCCAAAATGTTCAAAAAACATGAATCCCAGACGTTAAACGGTCGTAAACGTCTCCCTAAAGTTGCAAATTCGACCGCAACCCCTAAATTTGATAGAGTACTATTAGATTATGTAATATCCCGAGTATCCGGAAATCAAAGACCATATCTAGAAGTGACTATCTTAAATTATCCCATGTTAGGTTTGCTGGATTCTGGAGCATCAAGAACCTTAGTAGGTCCCCGAGGTTATAAAAACCTATTACAGCTTGGATTAACTAACCATGTACAATGTACCGTTGCGAGTGGCGATAAATGCATTAGTTTGGGTCACATTACTCTACCGTTTTGCTTGGAAAATAAGATCAAATTAATAGATGTCTTAGTTCTTCTCGACATCCCGCATACATTAATTCTTGGCGTAGATTTTTGGTTAACTATGGAAATCATCCCCGATTTGAGACAAAGTATTTGTCATTTTTGCGAGAGCAACCCGCTTGTGAATATCGACAGTATTTCAAGTACAAGTTCTTTGAACCCTATTCAACAGCTAGCCCTGTCACAACTTATTGATGAACACACCTGGAATACAACCTCTTTAGGCCGCACACATCTCGTTTCCCATGAAATTGAACTAATACCTGGTACACGTCCCATCAAACAACGATACTACCCTGTATCGCCAGTCAAACAGGAAGTAATCGATACCGAGATTCAAAAAATGTTAGATAATGGTATTATAAAGCCGTGCAAAAGTCATTGGGCCTCACCTGTCTGTCTTGTTCAGAGAAAAGACCAGAGCTATAGATTTGGCGTCGATTATAGGAAACTGAACGCCGCAACTCGCAAGGATTCGTATTCTCTACCCTATATATGTTCTATACTAGATAAACTCCGAGACGCCAAAAATTCAACGTAATGCCTTTTGGTTTGGCAAACGCACCCGCAATTGAACTAATTTCCAAATTTGATAAGCTATTTGATATTTTAAATTCAACTGGGAGAAACACCCAAAACGAATATAAACATTTCTTCGAAGAAGAAGATTATCAGATGCAATTTTTAATTGAAATGTTTAATTTTTTTAAAACATTAAAAACTTTAAATCAGAATGGCACTGATGTTACTGCAAAATGTTTTTTGTATCAACAGCATAAGTCAAAATATCTAGTAATTTTAGTAAATCTGACATATGTAGAGCACTCCTAGATTGTGGGTCAGAACAAGATTTCATTACTTCAGAACTAAGAGCCAAATTCATAAATGTTCCTCAAGCAACACTCACCCTCACCCGTCACTCATAGCGTTCTCTTCCGACAAATCGGGATTCATAGACAGTTAGGTACTCATTGGCGCCTCATATTCGAGTTGTGAGTGAGTGAGAAGTAAGTAATTGTTAAGGTACCGGAATAGGACACTAACTAAGCACTCACAATTATTTACGAAAGCGTGAAGGCATCCATTAGTTCGAAAATAAAAGTTATTTATCAATATTTTAAGTTTTATAATGGAGGATTTTTGGGAATTTGTTGATTACGTAGATGACTTACCCCATTTACGCGTGCCGAGGTATTCAAATTCAAATACGGTTAATGATTGATGTATAACCTACAATTTATTACAGACGAATAATAAGGGATGTGCAGAATCCTCTGGAAAAATATAATAATAATGAATTACTGCAAAGATATAGATTTTCAAGAAATACTATACAAAATATTATACTTCCCATAGTTTATCCTTATGATCCACTGGTGAATCAACGTGGGTTACCAATACCTCCCATTATGAAATTATGTATTGCTCTACGATTTTATGCAAGCGGTTCATTTCAAGTAAGAATGCATTTTCATTAATTTGTTGAGGTAATACAAAATATTTTTAGAGGGTTATTGGTGATACAGGTGAAATTAGCCAAACCTCAATACATCGTATAGTAATGGAAGTGTCAGAGAGGCTAGCATTAAATATAAGGAACTACATCAAGTTTCCAGATGAAAATAATATGAATATTAATAGGAATTTATTTTTCGCATTAGCCGGTTTTCCTGGAGTTAGTGGATGTGTGGATGGTACGCATATTGAGATAAAGAGTCCCGGAGGTGAAAATGCAGAGGTGTACCGCCAATAGAAAAGGGTGGATGTCACTAAACATCCAAGTTGTAGCAGGACCACGATGCGAAATTTTGGATATTGTGATACGCTGGCCAGGATCTGCTCATGATAGTCGAATTTTTAATAGTAGTGCTGTTCGCATGAGGTTTGAACAAGGATTAGTACGAGGTTTATTGTTAGGAGACAGTGCATACCAACAAACCAGTTATTTATATACACCAGTTTCTAATCCTGTAACAAGAGGACAGAACTTGTATAATAGTGCGCATATAAAAACAAGAAATGTGGTAGAACGCACATTTGGTCTATGGAAAAGTAGATTTCGATGTTTGTCCTCATGTTTACAGTGTAAATTACAGAATACTACAAAGATCATTGCTGCAACAGCTGTTTTGCATAACATTGCCATCAATGAAAGAGAAGTCAATATTGATGAGGCATTCGTTGACCAGGTAGTACCTGTGCCACCAGCTCAGCCAGATTTGGTACGAGGCAATGCTATACGAGCAGCATTTATTGAGCGACATTTTAATATCGAATAAATTTAAATCTACGTATACAGTGGTTTGGCAGTTACAGCCAGTTCAGTGAAGGAATGGCTTGCTGCAAATGCCGTGGCTGTTTTGGATTGGCCCTCATGCAGTCCAGATTTAAATCCAATTGAAAATTTGTGAAACGATGTCAAAAACACACTACAACAAAAACATATTACAAATTTACACCAACTTTTAGAGAAACAGTGGTGCTTGGCGAGCCATTCCACAACAATGTTGCATTCAACTTGTAGAATCTATGGGGTGAAGATGCGAAGCAGTTTTGCGGAATAAAGGATTTCCAACTAAATATTAGTAATATTATATCTTTCCTATCTCTGTTTTGTTAAATATCTGTGTAAAATTACTTTACTTTATTTATCGTTCTTAATTATATGGCCAGTGCCAAACCTACTTTAACTTGCTAAAAAAATGTTATGTTATGTTATTACTGTAATATAATTAAATAAGAATGTATGTGTTATCGAGTTCTTTATGTGTAAAAATAATGTTTTCTTCATTATTTTTTTTTCTTATAATTTTGATTAAGATAGATCTCGAACGTACACCGTTCTTAATTATGTGGCCACCACTGTAATAAACCCATAATTCATTTAATTTTGTTATTTTAATTACTTATACCTTACAAAAAAAAAATAGCTAAGTAACAATTTTTTATTTTTTTACAGTATACTTGTATCGTATTTTTCTTTTATTAAGAGTAATTCATATTTTGCGATTTCTAATCTAACTTTTTGCTCTTCCACCTTCAGTTGTTGCTCCTCGTTCTTCAGATTTTGTTCTATCAAACGAAGAGTATGCAGTTCTTCTTCGTGTTCTTGGAGGAGAGCATTTCGTTGCAATCTAACTTCTAATTCTCTCTCTATCGCTGTTCCTCTTGACGTGAAAGAGGTACCTTTTTTTGCTGGAATTTTTGAAGTACTTGGTGTATCTTCCGCAACCACTATTGTAATTTCTAATAAAAATTTAAAAGGTTAGGTAGCGTACAAATGTTAAAAGTCAAGAATTACCTTCTTCGATAGCACTACTGATGTCACCAGGCGTTTCTGGTTTTGATTCTATCCCACCCTCCAGAGCAATGCTGTCGCTATCGATGGTATCCTTTATTTCAATATCTACTCTGTTTAGAATATCATCTATTGCAGGGTCATCCACCAGTGGCTGATATGGACCTCCTCCTGTAGCCATCTTCTCTTTCTTATCTTCCGCAATTTCTTTCTTTCTTCTGTTCTTCATGTTTTCCCAACATTTCCTCAATTGCTCTGTATTTCTCTATGACAAGAAGTAAATGTATTGCACACCTGATATCTAAATAGCGTGCAGTAAAATATTCCATCAACGTTGTACTTACGCAACAATGTTGAGAAATAGCATTAAATTCTTTTGTTAATTCGCACCATGGCCTTTTTTTCTGGGAAACGCTGATGCTATCAGTTTTTTTACATTCTATAATATCTTTGTACTTTACCACGAGTTCCTTCAAAAATATTTTTTCGTCCCCCGTGAAAAAACTTCTTTTATTATTCATTGTTTTGTACAATAATAAACTCTTGCAAAGCAACACGTGTTCTACCGTCCTACTTTCGGACCGTTAGTAAAATGAACCTTTAACAATTCACTTGCCGCCTTTCAAAATAATTTCGCTATGCGCATGCTCGTGCTAAAAACGTCACGAAAACTATGACGTAAGATACAGACGCCTCCTCATATTTTCCTCACGTTAGGAACTCATCTCCTAATCTTCATGAATCCGAAAAATGAGATTTGTATGAGGATTACTTGAGTGAGTTTAATATGAGTAGCAGATGAGGTGAAGTTGAGTGCTAAACTAGTTAGGACTATAAATTTGGCTCTAAGTGACAAATTAAATCTAAAGGAATACCTATAGATCTATCAGTTGTAGGCATAAACCAAATACAATCAAGCTTTAAATTCAAAACAGTAGTATCTTTAAACAGCAACTTTTCTAGCAAAATACCGTGTCTAATAATTGATAAAATTACAGAAAATTGTCCTTGCACAAACTATGAAGTCATTAAGCTTAACATTCCAAGAAACATTAAAATATGTGATCTAAGTTAAAAAAGTCAAGTAAAATCGATCTTTTAATTGGAGCAAATATCTTTTGAGATCTTTTATGTCCACACCAAATAAAGTTAGGCAAAGGTCAGCCTACATTACAAGACTGTTTTAGGTTGGATAATTGCAGGCCACTGCCTTGTAATAGTCGAAATAAAAGGGCACTATGTAATCTTGTCAGCAATTTAGAAATACAAAATACTTTAAAAACGTTTTGAGACATTGAAAATTGCAGTGATACTAATGAAATACAGGGCGATACATTTTGTGAAGAACATTACAAAACAACATTGGGTACTAATGATAAATTTGTCGTTACCATTTCTTTCAAGCAACCTGTCATACGTTTAGGGGATTTTTATGATACAGCGTTTAAAAGATTTAAAGCTTTAGAAAGAAAACTAGAAAATAATTCAGATTATCGAACGGAGTATTTAAGGTTTATGCAAGAATATAAATTATTGGATCATATGTGCAAAATCAATGATCCATCACAGAATATAGATAACGCATATTACCTGCCTCGGTGTGATAAAGGAAAGCTAAGTACAACAAAATTGAGAGTTGTCTTTGGCTCATGTGAAATCACTCAATGATACACAACATAAGCGCCCTATCA
Source organism: Dynastes maya (assembly GCA_029619315.2). Classification (NCBI taxonomy): domain Eukaryota; kingdom Metazoa; phylum Arthropoda; class Insecta; order Coleoptera; family Scarabaeidae; genus Dynastes; species Dynastes maya. The sequence continues at coordinate 49,699,992 of JAROYE020000001.1, forward strand.
TACAGGATGATCAATTCAATATTCTTTTAAGATTTCGTGTTCACAGATATGTACTATCGGCAAACATTGAGAAAATGTATCGACAGATACTGATATCCAAAAATCAAAGGGATTATCAAAGAATTTTATGGTGTGACGAAGAGGTTTTTATTGGATACAACTTAAAGCTACTATTTTCAGCTGTTTTTCTATATAGTTGCCATTAAGATTCATACATTTGTCATAGCAATGAACCAGTTTTTTAATACCCTCTTCATAGAACTCTGCCGCCTGTGAATTATTATATAGTTATGATATAATTCATAACTCCCACAGCACGGAAGAATGTCGTGTAACTGTATCAGCTTTACGTGTGAAAATTAAAAACGAGTTAGGATGGAACTGGTCAGACATATTGTATCGCAGAATTAAAAAAAAAACATCGGTTTTAAATTCAGGTGAACGCAAAATAATAGAAAACTTTTAATTCAACGCATGGACATCCGCTCGAAGAGGATAGTTTATTTAAAGGAAATTAAATATGTTCTGGAAAGCGGATCGTTTATCTATGTGAAACTTATATTCATAGCAGCCATATATCTTGGTGTGATAACAGCACAAAAAGTTTGTTTAAAAATATATCTAAAGGGCAGAAGTACATCATAGTACATGCAGGGGGATGTATGGGTTTTATACCAAACTGCATATTAATGTTTAAATCCGGCAGTAAAACTGAAGATTATCAACATGGTGTGAATGCAGAGAATTATGGAAACTGGTTGAACCAGAAGCTTCTACAAAATCTGCCAAAAAACTCAACGGTTGTCATAGATAATGCACCCTACCACAACGTGTAAATTAATAAACCGGCTACCAGTGTTAGTAAGAAAGAGATGATAAAGTGATTGACAGAAATAGAAATTCCTTTTCATAATTCCATTTTAAAACCTGAATTATATGAACTCATCAAGCATGATAGAAACAAATCTCATTGAAAACATAAATCTTTTGAAAATTAGTGTTTAAAAGTTATGTCAGACCAGTCACAGTAAAAAACGTGATTCTTAACACAGTAAGTTTTATACTGGCTTTCACATTCTTTTATATTACCTATTTCACCAAAATAACATTAATTAAACATAACATATAACTGGTTGTTTGTGAATATTCCTTTGTAAAGATGGATTCCGCTGCCAGAAAATGGAAAAGCAGAGAAAAATTAAAACAAGATTACGAAAAATGTCAACAATTTTTGTAAAAAGAACGTAATCGTAATAGAAGAAAAACAATCAGGAAGAAAATTAGCAGCGATCAATGTGCATTCGGTGTTTTAAGAATCAATAACAATACGACAACATCTAGAGGAGAAAACGGAAAATAGTACAAATAGTCGTTAGGAAGGTACAACTGCAAAAGTACATGGCAAAAAGCAGTTACTAAAGTTAAAAGGCATTTACCACAAAGCCCGATTAACCAAATAGCAGTTGTTGCACAATTGGCTAACCAAAGGATAATAATGGTTATAATGGTTAATAATCAGCGCTAACCAGCGCTAACCAGGAGAGGTTCAGTACTTTGTCTGAAGCAGACGTACATAATATACTGTTATGTTCAACGTTGTATCTACAACAACAACAACTTTTCTCAATTGTCACTTCGGTACTGGCCAAATGTCAGGTTGGCCACTCGTTGGTAACTAAATATCCCTCTTGCGGGGAAAATTGGAAATTTCTTCATTACCATCCCCCCTCAGCCAACCCTCCTTGGAGCGAGGACATTATAATTTAATTATAAGTCCAGATAATGACGAGTGTGGGGTAGCATGGACAAATCTACTCGTTAGTTAATTTTTCTATTCACTTATTTCGTCCAAATTAATGTAGAAATCGTCTGGAATAAGCAACAGCGTAAATCGAAAGGTACAACAAATAATATTTCATCAATCGATTTTCTTGTTTAAAGCTTGTTGGTGACAGTTTGGATCACAGAATCATCAACATACAACCTCCTGGTTAAGTCACTGCATTCGTTCTCGTATGCTGTTTGCAGAAATAATATGATTTGATCGAAAGTCATCGAAAAGTTTCTATTTGGGTTAAATTATCAAAATTGGCTGTGAAATAAAACAATCGCTGGTCTTTCGCGATTTAAAATAAAAGAAAGATGAACGACGCCATAATTTTTCATCAATCTTTATTCGGCCTTGGTTGAGTCAAAGTGTGTCTTAACTCCAATCCCAATATAAGTGTTCGATTGTGTTTTCGAAGTCTTTATTTGAAGAGAAAAGGGTTAAATCTCCAGAACAGGCAGTTTCCTGTGGTGGTTATATAAACAGAGGGTTTATATACATTGGCTTCGTTCAAAAGTTAAAGGTTAGTTACTTTTCAAATCTTAAAATTCGTTAATTTCATTTTACTGAGTTGGAAATTCATTCTAAAATTGCTGTAAGGGTATCCAGGGATACCCCCGAACCTACAAGAATCGTTTATTCAAACTAAAATTAGAAAATTTAACAAAATTTGAGAAAAACTCCCGAGAAAGATATTTCAATACATAATTTTTTGAAAAGGATGATGTTAGTCGGCAATCACATAGTCGAAAAGATATAGCTGTGAAAAATAGCTCAGGAACCAAGACTATTCATACAAAAAGGCATCTAGTTATGACTGTTTCTGAAGTGTTTGAATTATTTAAAATATACCCGATGACACAAGTACGTAAGAGTAAATTTTTTCAACTTCGACCAGAACATAATATAGAATAACAATAAAGGATATAATAACAATAAACAGCAAGAATAATTTACGCTTTTGGAATTGAGATTTGACAGTTTGGCAATTGTTATGATTACTTTGTTTAACAACGAGTTCTTTAGATCAGTCTGGCGCCACAAGAAGCGATTTGGCGCTCTTTCCTTGCCAACTTTGCGTAACAACAAAAGCAGATTACCAAAACCTCTATTGTTGCATATCATATTTCTTAAGTTAAAGTATAATATATGTAGCATCGTTGGATTCGCCTCTCCATTACCTTTCCAATTGAACTGCCGGTATCGGCAAAAGTTAATTCCCAAAAAATAGAAATCGACCTATTTTTTTCTAAAAACTCTAACTTCTATTGTTCAGAAGTTGGAATGGGGGCGGGGTGACTATAGGACACCATGGCCGTAGATTAGATTCGGTGCCGCTCATCACAAATATAAATATTCCATTATCATAGAAGCAGTTGGAAAATTCACTAAAAGAATAGTTACAAATTAGAAATGCTTCTGGAACTGGCCAGACCCTAATAGACGCAATTAATAAGCAGTCGCCACAATTTAAATTTCATACATTTGTGATAAAACATCAAGTAACATTTTTTGAAATGAGATATAATTCTTCTCGGAAAGAAATTGGGCTAAAAGTCGACTTCGCAAAAAACTCTTCGACTATTTGCCAAGATAAAATTCAAAGTGCACACTGGTGCCACCCACAAGATACTCTATTTACAGAATGTAATTGGGGTAAACAAGACACACAACACTTATCATACATAATACTGAGCGATGATTTGTCTCACGATAAGTTTGGTTATATCTGAAAACTATAATCAACGATTTGAATAAGCATTTTCCCTCTTCTTAAAAAGGTTCTAGGTTCTTCTGATGAATGTGCTGGCCAATACAAGAATCGCTTTACAATTTCAAATATTATGTTTAGCAAAGATTGGGGCGTAGACATAGAATGGTATGTTTTTGCAACCAGTCATGGAAGAAAATCAGCCGTAGATGGGATTGGATTCACTCCTAAACGAAAACTTTGGTATATCACAAAATCAGGACAAAACTTGATAAATTCACCTTAGAATTGCTACCAATATTTATCGAAAGATCCAAAGAGTGCGCGATATTTTTTTATTCCCACAAAAGTTAAAACAGAACCAAATAAAATGCTGCGTTCTAGATGGGAAAAAGTTCATCAAATTCCAGACATTCAAAGGGGTATTTTTTAAATACGGTAACTCAAATAAAATATGTACATATATTATGCGGTAACAGCCTACTCCTCCCTTGAATCATTTTAGATGTCAAATAAACCCTATTTTTACCTTTGGTATTACTTTATTATTATTAAATGCCCGTCTAATTTTCAAAAAATTATTTCTATAAATATTTACAATTTTTGTAATTTATTTAACTGGTAACTTCACAAATCTATTAAAGTTTACACTCATTTCACAATCAATAAAGAAATCCAATCACTGAGCTGAAACTGAATATATCTGCACAAAGAGCACCTTATACATAATTTAGCGCGTCACATCCGTCACTGGTTCAATAAACAATATAACAACAATTACTAGTACATTAAACTGAATTTTAAGTATAGGTTTGCAAATTTAAGGGTTAAAATCACCAAATGACTATCTAGCAATTAGTAGTTTAAAGCCATTTTTTCGTGTTGTGGGATTATTTACACGAGTTACGGAACGCTACACAACGCATTCCATAGATTAAGCGTAGCCATATAATCTGCATAAATGTTATCTTTAATTCTTGATATTACTATATGGGAAAACAAGTATCAGCAATGTAGAATATTATAAAAACTTATGTAAAATTATTTAGAACTATACCTAATGACTGATAAAACCATCTTTGTCGAGAGCGTTACGGCCCCGTAAGGATAGAATAGAGGACGAACGTATCTATATGGGGAAAAGAAGGAGTGAAAAGGAATTTTTCTGGAGCGGCGGGGGTAAGGGAGTACCCGTACCGGAAGCGTCGTTCTTTTTATGTGCCTGGTCGACGAAAAATCGCGATCCGGGAAGCGGAACTGGAGAGTTTTCGGAGAGACGTCGACGAGAACGCTATGACAAACACTACGTTAATTTCTGTCGTATAGCAAAAAAAAACGCGAAATCGTAGCGCGTCGGTATCTGACAGAGTCTGTCTGAAACGCCAAACGCGAATGCATCGAAGAGGTTTTGGGTTACTCTCGAGCGACGAAGGGTAACGGGAATGGTATTCGAATAGAAAAATAACTTTTCCCGAAGGGAGAGGGACCGACGACGTCCGGAGAACGAAGCAGGTGTTGACTCGCAATATTTTCAGTAGCATAGAACGCGTTGCGACAACGGCAATCGTATCGGCATATAGGTCGGCCAAAAAAGTTATTTTTACGTTTTCAGGCGACAAACGATACTTGGTGTGGTATTTTTATGAAGGAATTGCAAATTTAACTGAAAAATTGTCTCACGAGGGAACTGGGCGCCTATCTAATTCGAATCTTTTAAACGAGAAAGATGCATTGACAGCGGCAATTAGATCGGCGATAATTTAGTTTTACCTCTTCGGACGTAATTTTGGTTGAGAATGTGTAACTGGAGTCGAGATTATTGAGTGCTCGAGACGATGCGATACGGAATAGGAGGAATGGTAGCACCTTTTTCTTCCATTACGTTTCAAACAAGGACGTTCCTGGACGCTTGGCATTTGGTTTTTCAGAGAAGTGCGAAGTATAAATTCAGCAAGAATTGGAATTGGAGTGACGATTATGGTGTCTTCGAGTTGTTTAGCGAGGATTTTTGTCTATCAGGATACCTTTTTATATAAAAAATGCATGCAATGGAAACTGATGACATTTGACCTACTACCGTACACATAGATTGACAATATCATTTGGATCAGCGAAAATTTAGTTAATTTTACCTTTCCAGGCGTAACTTTTGTGGAAAATGTGGACTGGAGGACAAGGAAATATTATTAAGTGTTTGAGGCGAAACGGTAAGGACATTTGATCTGCCAAATTGACAAGTATGTGTAAAATTCATTAAAAGTAATAAATTATGTACTTTTATGGAAAGTGCAGCTCAAAAAATTGGAACCGAAGTTGAGATTGCGTTTTCGAGACTATATAGCATTGGCATTCGTCTTATTTTGTTTATTCAAAAAGTAAGTTTTAGCGTCAAACATAAAATAGCCATCCTACTATGAACACGTCTACTACGATTTATTACCGTCTTTTTTACTATTCCAGAGGCGAAAGCGAATCAGAAGATAACTTTCCCAGGAAAAATATCACATCTTGAACCAAGAAAAATCAAGAGTTTTGAATAATTCGGTCACCATTCGTATTTGAGACGTCGTTATCGGTAAGCAAAAAGTGTTGACAGCTCGCATATTAATAAAGATAACGATACGATTTTAGGCGAAATCAGGCACTAAATAGTATACCGGTGGTAAATGAAATACATGTGTGGCTGCATGAGAACTTTTGAGATACATCAAATCAACGATATAATGCAATAACAATGCTTAAATGTAATTTAACGAAATATATTGAAATTTCCTACGTTATGTGGTTATAATAACAAGAATAGCTAGTGGACTCATGTACAATGTACTGAAGGGTTTTCAAAAAATATCATGTGTCATTGCAGGAGCGCTCGGAGATTCTAGTCGCATAAAATAAACATCTGTATCTAAAAAACATTTGCTAACTCGCAGTCAAATAAAGTAAGAAGAAAGCATTCTTAAATGTCAAGTGTCAAGAATGCAGCTTACAGGTGTGTTGTTGTAATAGAAGAATTACAGCGATTTATCGGCTCGGTAAAAGAAGGATACTTGCCTGAAAAACCAATGATATCAATGAAGATAATAGTGAAATAAGAAAACGAAGGTAAAATTAGATACTATGTTACCGAAAGTATTACAAATTCTAACAATACATAATTGCAGAAACAGTAATGGACCTCTACGTTTATAAAATACAATGACTCTGAGACTGTCCAGAAATCACAAAGTATGTGTTTTTTGATCGAGAGGTGAAGATCGAGTGAGCAATACAGATTAAATCATTGAACCTGATGAAATCTAACCATTTCCGAACCAGATCCGAATAACTTTTGTGTTGGCAGCGTTGGAAGGGCGAGACAGGTTCTCTGTGAAACTGCAGCTACGCGTACGGTAATCTATAAACATAATTGTAGAGCAGTATTTAGGTTTCTCTGCAGCTGGTATCCTTATAAGTATAGACCTAGAAAATTTGCTGCGGCGGGTAAACTGCAGCTGCTATCCTTATGGGTACAGACCAAGGAAATTAGCTGGGGTGGGTAAACTGTAGCTGCTATCCATACGTGCATACTCGATAACTGTTCCTTACCCAAATCCTTGAGGTTTGGGTTTTTCGGCTAGTTTATAATGGAGCGTATAATGGATCCATGTCAGTCGTATATTATAGTTGTATGTATTGGCACACTCCGCACCGAAGTTATTAATTAATCCGGGACAGTTGTTTCAAAGATGCGTAGATCCCCATTTTCAACCGTATGACCGAATGATGTGAGAAAAAAAACTCTAATTCTAACATACCTGTTCTATCCCTACTTTCAAGAAAATATTTACAAGTACCTACTTTTGCCGCCTACACCCTAAAACTAAGACACACGAAATATACGAAAAAATAGACGAAAGGGTCTCTTGTCATTGTAGCACGAAACGTAAAACATATGTCCGCCTTGCCCTAATAAATCTGAAAGACGAGTAGGATAGCGGTCCGTTCTCTCTATTCATAAAATTTGTTCCTTTTTGTTTAAATAGTTTCGTAAGCGTCTAATTCCCGCGTTCTTAACCTTGCATCACTCGCGCTATGTGTATTTGTCTCACACCTCCCAATAGTATGCAGATTCTATGAACGGTAAATCACTCAATCAATTATTATTTGAGATAGTTAACAATGAGTGGAGGACGGATGCTTGCAGAATTAGGGCGAATTCGATATGAAGAGAGTCAAAGAAGTGAGATGTTAGCTAATATACCGTGGACCGGTCAAGAATGGCAAAATCAATAAATTATGGAAGATGATGGATGAGTGGATATCGAAAGTGACGCTTCTAGTGAACATAGTGTCCATAATACCGATTCTGAACAATCTGACGAAGAAGTTGAAGATTTTGTTGATGAAGTTGACGATAATCCCGCATTTGCGTCTATACATCATTTTACTGGTAAAGACAGAAAAACTCACTGAATGGCTTATGCCCCATGACCTAACGTATGAACGCCTTTAAAGAATATTGTTAATCATCTTCCTGGAGTAAAAATATTGCAAAAAAGGCAAATATTGTGGAAGCATGCTGGAGATTATATATTACTGAAGAAATGGTTGAAAAAATCGTACAATCCACAAATATCTATCTAGCTAAAATACGAGGTAATTATACCAAAGAAAGAGATTGCCGAGACACAGACACAACGGAAATATATGCTTTTATTGGCCCCCTATACATGGCTGAGGTACGGAAGGCTCAATATGTGAATACTAAAGAGCTTTGGGCTAATTCGATATCTGCACCTGCTTGCTTTAGACTAACGATGTCACGAGAACGATTTCATCTTTTAGGAAGAGCACTGAGATTTGATAATGTCAATGACAGAAACGAAAGAAAAAAACACGATAATTTGGCTCCCATTCGAGAAATATTTGAAGAGTTTATCTCTAAGTGTCAAGAAAATTATCAAGTTAGAGAGTATTGTACAGTAGATGAAATGTTGGAAAGCTTTAGAGGGCGTTGTAAATTTGTAAATATATGCTTTAGTTAACTCGAAGATGCTTTATACCTGCAATATGGAGATTTTTGCAGGAAAATAGCCGGATGGGCCTTTTCATCTAGACAACTCTTCATCTGCTGTTGTTCTGCGCATTGTAAATCCCATATTAAATACAGGTAGAAATCTAACAATGGATAACTATTTTACGTCAGTGCCGTTAGCCAAACAATTAGTACTTAGGAGAACTTCACTTGTTGGAACCCTGAGGATAAACAAGAGGGAAATTCCACCAATATTCATAAATTTGAAAAGACCTGTACCTAGTAACATGTTTGGTTTCCAAAAGGACACTGTCTTATTATCGCATAAACCAAACCCTCAGAAAAATGTATTGATGTTATCTACATTTCATTCTGGGGACCACGTCGATTATGAGTCTGGTGAACTGGAAAAACCTGAGATAATTACATTTTACAACCTAACAAAAGGAGGTGTCGATGTAGTTTATTGTATATAAAAATAATACCGAAGTCATTGAAGAACGTAGAATTCATCTGAATAAACTGGCGGAAGCCTTGATTAAACCTCTGTTGGTTCGTCGTTCATCAATCAGGTCTTTGCCAATTAATATTCGAAGCATGTTAAGGAAATATTTAAATATGCCTCAGATTGAACAGAATAGAGAAGCTGCTCTAGACTTGTGTGTATTTTGTCCATGAAGGAAAAACAGGAAGTCAAAAAAACGATGTATTAGTTGCAATGCTGCCATGTGCACAGAGCACACCACATTCACATGTCCAACGTATTCTGGCATAAACGACAATAGTGGTACTTCGGATGATTAAGTTTTTTTATTAATATTATATTTATTTTAGCTCATGTGAGCAGAACATTCATTCAAAGATAGATTTAAAATAAAATATATAGGGTATTTTTTTTCTTCACACATTATATAAGTTTTATTTTTGGTGTTTATAACGTACTTATAATTCTATTTTTAGCTTGTATTATAAAATAAATCCTTTTAACATTACCAATAGTTTTGTTTTATTACATAAAAAAAAAACAAAAAGCAGTTACACTGGACAACGGCTTGAAGGAATCGTAGTGTGAGAGAAATTCTCAGGCGCAAGTACTCGAGTAATTTTTTAAGGCGCGAGTGATGCAGGGTTAACGACGTTCTTAACCACTTTCAGGTTTTCTAATTTAATATTATGCACGGGTTCGTTTATGTGTTGTGTTACACTTGACGATTCAATCTTCCCGTATCTGTAACACCTGATGTGCTCATTGAATCTAGTACCTATCGTTGGTTTCGTTTGACCAATATAGGCTTTATCAGAGTCACTACATACAATTTTATAAATTCCCGACCTTTCTCTCATGTCCGGTTTATCTTTTGGATTGCCAAGGTTTTTGAACGTATTTCGCGTACTGAAACATACGTTCATATCTTGTCCCCTAAAAATTTCTTATCGCGGGTTTCTGCCGGGAATAAGGTCATGGAATTTCTTACATAATGCCTACGTTGGACTTTATTAAGAATACGATCAACATCTATAGAAGAGTATGCAACTTCCTTGAGCCTTAGATCAAGTTGTCAAAGAAACATCATTATTTTAGTTAGTTCCAAGCACCAAAGGGGATTTGCAGAATTTCAAGAATCTGTTGGTTCGGAATTGCATAGTATTTTACGTCGTGATGAGATACGTTGGTTATCTCTGCATAGTTGTATTAACAACATAGTCGAGCAGTGAGATGCACTAAAGTTATATTTTCAGCAAGAACATCTCATAGAACAGAATCATTCAGCTACCTTTTTACATGAATGTTTTGAAAATAAATAAGGCTCTATTTCTTATTCGTTGACTATATTTTACCTATTGTGAACAAGCTGAATATAATTTACCAAAGAAACAAATGCGTAGTTCACACTGTTTATAAGGATACGTCTCATATGCTCAAAACGATGTTATATGAGAAGTTGCTATGTGAGATCTACTAACATTATAGATATTAATCCAAACAATTCTGCAAATTTTGTAGAATTAAGTGACTTATACTTAGGTGTAAAAGTTGCCAAAGAAATTTCACTGCTTAGAAGTCAGTCAACTAACGTGGATATAATTAGATTAAGATTAAGATTTCTTACAAAGAAGCCAAATTTTTCTAATTGGATTGTGTACTCAACAGATTTAGATTGCCTTAGTGAACAAATATTTTGCGAACTACGCTTTATGGATCCGCAATGTTACTAATGAAGTACAATGAAGAAGTACAAAATTTGATGTATAGTGGTTGTGGCAGTGACACATTTAAATATGGAGCAGTTTTGGCCCAAAGTAGGTAATACCATATAACAAATCATGTATTTTGCTGATTACATGTAAAGCAAAGTTTAAATGGTTGTACTTTATTTGACCCCTCTCTAGAGATGCTGAATTGTAATAGATTATATTTCTGATTTACAATAAATATATTGATGAAAGTGTGGGTTTTATTTAAATTATTTTTCAAATTACTCACACATAAAAGGAAGCAATACTTATTCAAAAGATTTAGTAGAATTTCAATATAATTCAGTCCCTTTTTACTATTTTTTGAGTACTAGCAATGTGTTCTGTTGGTAGGTTTCATAATTTGAGAGTGGTCACACTGGTATTTATTAATCAGTCATTTGTATCTTATTTTCTGTCGTGCCAACATGTCTTCTAGCCGTGATTGTTGTAATTCCCCTGACAATTTTTGTTATGTTTGTGGTGAGCTTGTTATTTAAAAACACCACAGACATTTCAGACTTTGTTAAGAAAGTTTATTACTCCTATTTCGGTGTGAGACCAAAGGATCAAAATAAATCATGGGCTCCTCACAAAGTGTGCTATATTTGTGTTGTAGAACTCAGGAAGTGATTATCAGGTAAGAATAAATCATCAGATTTGGGATTCCAGTGATGTAGAGGGAATCAAAAAATCACAGCGATGATTGTTATTTTTGTTAGTACGATTTCAATGGCTATAACTCTAATAAGAGATACAGTATACCCCAACCTTCCTTCTGCAATACGACCAGTGGCTGATGGAGTACCTGTACCTAAACCTCCAGCAACGCTAAGTGAGATTATTATTCTTGGCATCGATTTAGCACCATCAGCCATATACTCTTTTGAAATCCTAGCCACCGGGATGGACGCCAAGGCAAACATAAGACACTCTTCACACCCGGGGCCGATCGAGTGACTAACTATACACACACAAAAGGTGGGCCATCGGAAAAAACGGAATACCCGCAGAGGATAAACACATAGGAACTCAACTAAAAAGAAATCTGATGGTGCACATATATTCATATATCTTGCAGTTGATATCTGGTCTTTCTGGGCTATTAAAAAATTAATATTGACTGGAAGTTCCACTTTCATCTTGACTAGGTCTTGAATTAGCTTATCAGTCTGTTTTTTCTTTACTACATCCCAAAATAATACGATTAACGTCACCGCGCGAATCATTCCAGATGCTACATAAATCATTCTCCAGTATCTTCATTTTGTGAAGATACTTGAGAATCACGACATAAATTTTGTAAACTATAAAAGATGACTTGAAGAACAATACCAAACCTTCAACCACGATCGATAATTGTTCTCGATAATTCTGGTTATCACAATGCATTGGCTATTAAACGTCAAATACAAAGAAAGCAACTGATGGAACGGCTTAATGAACGGAACATTGTGTGCAGTTCAGAATACACGAAGGCAGAACTGTACAATTTAATTAAACAAAATAAACCTGTGAATAATGCATATACGGTGGATGGTATCATTGCAAAGAAAGGACACTCCTCAGTATTATGACTACCCCCATACCATCAGGAATTAAATCCAATAGAAAAAAATATGGGGGATGGTAAAGAACCAGTGTGGCTTCGAAAAATGTGGTATGTAAATTATTAATTTAGAAGAGAACACTAATAATGATATATTCCTCTTTTCATCAGATGAACAAGATAACTAACTCCGCGACAGAGGAGACCTACCCTTAAATGATGCAAATACAATTCTAGGTTTTGACATTACATTGTAATATTTCAGATTATAAATATTACTTGTTTCACACTTAGCTTGTACTACTGTACGCAAATAAAAGTATTCAATATACTATGTGTATTTTTTTTTTTTTAATTAGATAACTTTGCTGGATAGTCACAAAACTTCCCAAAAGGCTAGCATATGGTTTACAATATTTTCATATTTATAATATATGCTTACGCTCTCATATATATTGCCATTAAAACGTGCACCTCTCTCACTTTTAGTTTTAGTCATCGTCGGTGAATGTGCTCGCAAAATCAGTAGATTCGACAGATCTGATCCACATGTCCAGTTACGGTTATGTGTGATGTATTTGGTCTATAAAACAGATTATTAAGTTAGATTGCAATTGACCGAGAGGCGCCTCTTCTCTTCCTTCACTCTTTCTATTGGCTAATAGATATATGTATAAACAAACAAGTTGTACTATATTTATTTCAATCACGTCAAAGGAAAAATCTACTAGAAATTTCATCAGGTTATGGGCCCAGAGCTTTTTTGTTTCCTTTGTCAAATTGAATTGTGTCTGAAAGCCAATCAGCTGCAAGTCCATCGCCAGTCAACCGTCCGTGTCCACCAGTCAGTGCAGCCATCGCCAGCACGTGTCAGCTTGTCATCGTTTTTAAAAAAAATAAGATAAGTTTCTTTTAAATAATATCAGAAAAGTAAAATTCATTTAGTATGTAAATTTGTATTAAATTAATATTTACTCATGGATACGGTAAAGTCACAACTAGAAATTTTGTCAGAAAATCTCTTGGCGTTTTAAATTGGATTTAACCTTAAAATCGAAAGAATTGTTTACTGTTGCAACAGGTTTAGTTAAAAAACCTGAGGGTCCGGAAACCGACAAAGCTGTTAAAGAATGGGTTAAACAGGATACTAATGCTCAAGCGATTATAGGGTTAAATGTAGATAGCACTATTGCATACAAAATTTCAAACTGTAAGTCTTCAAATGAAATGTTAGATAAATTGAGTATTTTGTATGGAAAGAAATCTGATAATAATGATAATGATAATGATGATGATCTTACTATAGAGGGTTTACAAAGAAGTTTTTTTAATTATCAGTATGATTTGAGTAAGTATGCCGTTGAAAATTGTATGTGTGTCAGACAACTACCCGATAATTTGAGGGCTGAAGGTGAGACTGTCAAAGAGAGTTGGATCTTGACCAGAATTTTGGGAATGTAATCCCCGAAATTACATCATTTTCGTGCCGCCTGGGATAATGTCAGTTAGTCAGAAAAATCGATTGATTTATTCATGGAACGATTACGGTTAGAAGAAGATAGACTTGATGAAGCAAAATCGACAAATCAAAATGCCTTTCTTATCAAACAAAATAAAAAGGTACAACATTCAAAATCAAATTCGCGAGATTCTTCGACTGCGGAATGTTTCAAATGTGGTCAAAAGGGACATGTCAAAAAGCAATGTAAGAATAAGTCGTGTGCAAAGTACATTAGTTATTGCAAAGAACATTACAACTGTAACTCGTGTAACCAAAAGGGATATTTTGCCCAAGATTGTCCAAAGGGAAATTCTAGTAAGGACTGTAGTCGAAGACAATTATTATTAATGTGTGTTTATCTACAACTAAAATTGATCATATCAGGTCACACAAATACTGCCAAAGTGTGTGGTATCAAGACTGTCGTGCGACACAGCACATGTCGCCCCATGGAGACTGGATAACAAACTTTGTTACTCTCGAAAGAAACGCAGATGTCATGATAGGGGAAGCCACTAAACTTGAAGGAATTGGAATAGGTGATATAGACAGGGAAGCCTACGATGGACATAAATGGAATAAAGTTGTTCTGAATGGAAGATGTTCTTTATGTGCGTAAGTTGACTTTTAACCTATTTTCGGTTATTCAATTGTTAGAAAAAGGATACGTCCAGAGTGCAGATGCAAATGAGTCAATTTTCAAGACGCCAGACAATGGGGAAGTTGTTGCCATTCCTTGACGAGAAGGAAAGCTTTTTACTATGATGTTTCGACAAGACAGAGATGGCAAATGCCTGATCACAACGTCAATCAAAATCTGGCACGAAAGACTTGCACATCAAAATGTCAAGTACGTCAGGGAAATCCTGAAAGCAAGCGGCATAGTCTACAATGATGATTGGGACAATTATATATGTGAAGGATGTGTCTACAGGAAACAACACCGGATTTCTCATCCGAAAAATGAAAGGACTGCCCAAAAAATACTTGACCTGGTACATGTTGATCTTGGAGAAATGAATGTTTCCTCGTTGGGAGAAGCAAGATATTTTCTTTTGTTTAAAGATGACTATTCCCATTGTCGAACTGTCTATTTCTTGAAAACCAAAGATGAAGCTGTAGCCAAACTAGACGCATTCACTAAATTGATCAAAAATCAGTTTGGAACCTCTATTAAAAGTTTGATGTCAGACAACAGTAAGGAAATTAAAAACAATAGTACAAAACAGATTTTGGAGGAGCATGGAGTTTTGCATATTAAATCAAATGCATACTCACCGCAACAAAATGGAAGGATAGAAAGAGAAATGCGTACTGTTGTGGAAGCTGCATGCTCAATAATACACGGGAAGAAACTGCAGGAAGATCTCTGGGCAGAGGCAATCAACTACGCAGTGTTTACGCTAAATCAGATCGGTACCAGCACCGTTAAAGGAAAAAGTCCGGCTGAACCGTGGTTTGGTCGACGAATCGGCATGGAAAGGATGAAAAGTTTTGGCTGCACATGTTACATACTTGTTCCAGACCATAAGCGAGGCAAGAGAGACAGAAAATCCAGGAAAGGTATTCTAGTTGGTTATGATCTGGACTCACGCTGTTACAGAATTTATTTGCCAGAAGAAAATGATGTTATCAGTTCTGATAACGTTATTTTTGTTGAACAGTCCGAGTTGCAAGGAGAAAACAGTGAATTTGGAATATCTATTCAACGAAATGAAATAGAAGATAAAGATATTAAATCTGAAATGTCTGATGATTCATCCGAGGCAGAGACTCAATCGCGAAATCTTCGAAATCGACGAGACTTGAAAAAGCCTGCAAGATTTGCTGATTACGATTTGGGTGAAAACTCAGATGAGAACTTGACCATGATTAGTGAAGCAGATGACATCTCCGTCGCCAATGCTTTGAAGGACAAGCAATGGTACAATGCCATGAATGAAGAGTTTGAATCCTTAGCAAAAATGGAAACATGGAACTTGGTGAAGCTACCAGAAAACGTGAAGCCACCAAGTTGTCGATGGGTGCTGAAAAAAAACAAGATGGAAGGATGAATACTCGACTTGTTGCCAGAGGCTTTCAACAAACGAAAGGTGTTGTCTACACAGAAACTTTTAGCCCTGTTGCACGACATGTCTCGATTCGACTAGTAGGGGAAGGGGGGTAAAGTGGCCAGGGCGGGAAAAGTGGCCATTGCATATTGTTTGCCCTGAACAGTGCTGCTTCCTGCCGGAAAGCGGTCGAACTAGTTCTAATAGACGCCGTTAGTGTTGTCGGTGAGTTTGACAAAGACAGCTGGTTCCGATATTTTGCAGTGAAATATTTTCTGATTTTCAGTCGTTTGATGTAAGGTAAGTCACTTATGTTATTCTTCTTCCCTCGTTTATACATAGAGTTATCACTTGTTGCAATGTCACATTTTAATCAACGTATAGAGAACTACAAATATAGGTTCTTGTCATCTATTTTGGTTCGATCACTTCTCTGTAAACCACTAACACTGGAATGGCGTCCGATCGGGAAAAGTGGCCATCGTACTAGATGGGAAAAGTGGCCAAGGTGACCACTTTTCCCGACATGTCATTTTTAATCCTTTTACCTAAATTAGAGTTAGTTAATTCTATGTTTTATGCTTAACCTATAGTAATTATACTTCAAGATATAATAAATCCTTGTATAAAAAGTTAAAATCCTATGTTCTGTCCCTTTGTAACACATTTCATTTATTCCGTTGTTACATTTAGCCTAATAGGCTATAATTGTTTGATTGAGGCTGTCAGCTGCAACCACTTGGTATTGTTTCAGATACCAGAGTACCAAGATGCCTCGAATCTACGTCCGGAAATCTGACCAACAATCATGGGACCCTGTTGCAATGGAAAATGCAATAGAGGCGGTAAAGAATGATAAGATGCCTTTTTCAACAGTAGCAAAGCAATTTAATGTCCCACGTAATACCCTGAAAAGAAGGGTTTTAGGGAAAAATAGAGATGCAGTTGATGGTAAAAAGGTTATGGGAAGCCTAAGGAGTGTGTTTAATGAAGAACAAGAACAAGAAATCGTTGATTATATATTTGAAATGGAAAAGCGATTTTATGGAATTACAGTGAATGACCTTCGGAGATTAGCATTCCAGTTGGCAGAACGTAACAAACTACCGCATCGTTTTAACAAAGAGTCCGAAATGGCAGGCAAAGACTGGATGGCATGCTTCAGAGAAAGGCACCCTAATATTAGTCTTCGGAAGCCAGAATCTACATCAATGGCTCGAGCTCAAGCTTTTAACAAGGTCAACGTTCAAAAGTTTTTTGATATTCTTAAAGCAGTGCAAGACAAACACTTTTACCCTGCTCATCGCATTTATAATGTGGATGAAACTGGTCTTTTGACGGTTCAGTCCAAGAACAGCAAAGTATTTGCGCTTAAAGGAAGACGCCAAGTCGGTGCTCTTACTTCAGCCGAAAGAGGTTTGCTGTCCACTTTCGAAGTATGCATGTCAGCAGGAGGAAATTTTATTCCGCCTTTTGTAATATTTCCTAGGCAAAGAATGAAGAATGAACTTAAAGATGGTGCTCCTCCCGGAACTGATTTTGCATGCCATCCTAGCGGCTGGATGCAAAGTGATATTTTTTTGGAATGGTTTAATCACTTTTTAAAATATGCAAAACCAACCGCTCAAGACCCAGTTTTACTAATATTAGATGGTCATTCCACTCATACTAAGAATATAAATTTCATTGATAAAGCCAAGGAAAACCATACAACAGTGGTTTGTTTGCCCCCCACTGTAGCCACAAGCTACAACCTTTGGATGTGGCATTCATGGCACCTTTTAAGACCTTCTACACACAAGCTTGTGAAAAGCTTCTTCGTAACAATCCAGGGAGAACCATTACACAGTTTCAAATAAGTTCTCTCTTGAATGAGGCGTTTCTTCGTGCAGCGGTTCCAGTGACAGCAATCAATGGATTTAGAAAGTGTGGAATCTTCCCCCTAGATCCTAATGTATTCACTGATGATGACTACGCTGCTGCTGAGGTGACTGACATTCCTTTGGACTTAGATGAGAACCCAACTGCTGTGCCTTCTTCAACTGCTGGATCCTCTCAAAATGTACCTGCTGTGCTTCCTTCAATTGGTAGCTCTTCTCAGAGTCCACCTGATGAGTCTTCTTCAGCTGCTGGATCCTCTCAAAATCCACCTGCTGTACCTTCTTCAATTGTAAGCTCCTCTCAGAATCCAACTTCTGTTCCTATTTCAACTGCTGGAACTTCTCAAAATCCACCTGCTGTGCCTTCTTCAACTGTTAGACCCTCTCAGAATCCAACTGGAGGATTTCAGTTCAGCCCAAAGGATATAAAACCTCTCCCTAAGGCCCAGACTTTGAAACAACGGCAGACAACCCGTAAGAAAGGAAGGGCTGCCATAATTACTTCAAACCCGTATAAATCGGAGTTGGCTGAAGAAAAAAGAAAAAAAGAAGAAGAGCTTTTAATAAGAAAGAGAAAGTTTGAAGAAATACAAGCAAAAAGGCCACCACAGAATTTAAAGAAAAACGAACTAAAACAAAAAAAATAAAAACTGAGCCAAAAACGAAGAGGGTTTCTGCTAAAAAGAAACTTTTTGAAGAAGAAGACGGAGAAGAAGATTCCGACAATGACACAGAATGTTTTTATTGCAATGAAGCGTTTTCAAACTCCAAAAACAACGTAGGTTGGATTAGATGTAGTAGCTGTAAACGTTGGGCTCATGAACAGTGTGCTGGTTGTGAAGAGGAGGACGATGAGTTCATTTGTGAATTTTGTTAGTGACCAAATAATTCTATCAGTCAATTTTTTCTGACTAAATTAAACTGAAATTTACCCTTGGTTAAGCTGTTTACTTTCTATAATATTATGCAATTAAAAAAAATATTTGTCACTAGTTGAGTTTTAAAAACTAAGATATTTTTAAATTGAAACAAGAACTGTTTTGTGGTTTTCGTGTGTATTATTATTTAAAATGTTGTAAAATAAACACTGTTATCTCTAAAATTTGTTTTTAATAAAAAATACCCTAATCAGGAAAAGTGGCCACTTTACCCCACTATGTAGGGAAACGTGGCCACTATGTAATCCCTCAGAAAAATGCATCTAGGATCTATATATTATTCATTTTACTTAATTATAGATATATGATTTAGTACCTTATGATATGTAGATTCAAAATGTATATGCGAAAAACTTCTATAATTAATCATGTTTTTGTGAAAATACAATTTTCCTTAAGGTGGCCACTTTACCCCACCTTCCCCTACTGAGTATTGCAGCGTCCGAGAAGCTGAAGTTGAAAACTTTTGATGTAAAAACTGCCTTCTTGCATGGGGAATTAAAAGAAGAGATATATATGACTCAACCGGAAGGGTTTCATGACGGAACAGATTTCATGCAAGTTAAATAAGAGTATTCATGGGTTAAAACAATCCCCAAAGAATTGGAACAACCAAATGTTCTCATTTCTTAAAACATTGAACTTCATGAACACAGTTGATCCCTGTATCTATATTGAAGACAGAACCATGCTATTAGTTCTTTTTGCCGATGATGGACTGATTGCAGGGGCCGAGGAGAAAGATATACTGCAAATTTTGAAGAAGGTAAATCAAAAATTTGAAATTACCTACAACTCGAAGTTTGAAAACATTTGCAGTATCTTGGGATGCAGATCACTGTCGAGCCAGATTGCATATTTGTAGGCCAGTCGGAATATGCAGAAAGAATTATTAAGCGTTTTGAATATGACGCATGTAACCCAGTTTACACGCCAATTGAGAAAGAAATGAAAAATTTTGCAAATGATAAACCATTATCCGAGTCAGTATCTTATCGAAAAGCACTGGGAAGCCTACTATATTTGGTTAGCATTTCTTGGCCTGATCTTAGCTTTTCTGTGAACTATCTGAGTAGGTTCAGCAGCAAACCAATGAACAGTCACTGGAAGATGATGAAACGCATCTTTCAATATCTGAAAGGAAGCTCGAATCTAGGCATATTTTTTTATGGAAACAGAGAACTGACCGCTTACACAGACTCTGATTATGGTGGAGACACTCACACGGGACACTCAACTAGTGGTGTTCTCGTCATGCGTGGGGGACCCATCGTATGGTATACACAAAAACAAAGACTTGTGGCTAGTACAACAGCTGAAGCGGAATACAGGTCCGCTGTTTCATCTATTGCCGACTTATGCTAGATCCGACGTATTGAAAGCGAACTGAAAATTTTTGACCCAAGTCTTCCAACGAAATTGTACGTCGACAATCAGTCAGCTATTCATATGCTTGAAAATGCGCATGAAGGGAAACTAACGAAAGGCAAGAAACATATAGAGATACCTCGAAAGTTTATTCAGGAACATATTGGGAAAACAGTCACCTTGATGCAGATTAAAAGTTCAGGGCAACTTGCTGATATTCTTACCAAGCTCTTAAGTCGGAAAGTGTTTGAAAACCTGAATAAATAAAATAATTAAGGAGGAGTGTTGAGATTTTATTTTATATGCTCTCAAATAATATTTTATTTTATGTATGTTTACATTACTATTTTCGTTATTGTAACTTTAAGGAACAGAAGTTGGTAGTAACTGTTTTCTCTAGTATATGCTTACGCTCTCATATACATTGGACGGTTTAAGAGAGCCGATTCTTTGCAGCGAAATAGTACAGATCAGTCAGGAAGCTAAGTTCTTAGGTGTAACCTTGGACTCTAAACTGAACTGGAACTCACATTTACAAAAAATGACCGACAAATGTAAGAGGGTGTTAATGATAACCCGTAGAACAGTTGGGAAAACATAGGGACTCAAACCACATATGACGTACTGGTTGTACACTACGGTGCTAAGACCCATGATAACTTATGGCTGCCTGGTTTGGTGGCCTAAGATCACACAGAATCATGCGATAACTAGTCTCTCGAAAATTCAGAGACTGGCATGTCTATGTTCAACAGGAGCTATTAAAAGCACTCCAACAGCTGCTATAGAAACCATGCTAAACCTACCTCCTCTTGAGATTTATATCAAGGGAGAAGTCAGAATGGGTGCATGCAGACTGAAAAATACTAGCAACTGGAGTTCCCATAGTGGATCTGGGCACACCAGAATAGAAGCAGTAGTAACAAACCCTCTCTGTGATATGGATAGTGATACAACAATTTCCAGGATGATCTCCTATAACAAACCTTTCAAAGTTTTCTTGAATTGGGAAGAATGGAGGGATGGAGAGGGGAGAAAACCGAAAACCCTAGTCTGGTACACAGATGGGTCCAAAACGGGCACTACTTCTGGCGTTGGTGTATATGAGGAAAACCAGGGATACAAAGTATGTGTATCACTTGGGCGATACACCACGGTATTTCAAAAAGAAATATATGCTATACAAACCTGCGCGTGGGAGAGTCTGCGTCGGCGACCGCAGGGTGAGACGATTTGCATTCTCTTTGACAGTCAGGCAGCCTTAAAGGCACTAGCATCTTATCGTATAACCTCCAAACTAGTATGGGAGTGCCTGCAAACCCTAATGGCTCTGTCTAAACACAACAAGGTCACACTGGTGTGGGTGCCAGGGCACAGGAGCATAGCGGGCAATGAAATTGCAGACCAGCTAGCGAGAGAAAGTTCAAAAATGAATTATATAAGGCCTGAACCGGGTCTAGGTATTACCAAGAGTGTAGTGCGTGGTGCAATTAATGAGAGGATCATAACACAACACCAATTAAATTGAAAACATGCAGCTGGACAAAAGCACAGCAAACGGATAATGGGAAGACCGTCGCAACATCTGACTGCTGACCTGCTTGAATTAAACAAGATACAGCTTAGGGCAGCAACATGTCTATTAACAGAACATGGCTGTTTGAGAGGTCACTTGCATAAGATGGGGATCTACAAAGATGAGCTCTTATGTAGACTTTGCAATGAGGAGGAGGAAACAGCCCCTCATATTATTTTCGAATGTGCAGCGTTAGCTCAACGCAGATTCGCTATGCCTAGCACAATTGAACTACCAATGGAGAATGATTTACTACATAGGCTCTTAAACTTGATTGCAGGAACTAACCTGTTCAAGTAAAACAAAACCGAAGCAGGAATAATACAATAAGCTACTAAGCTTCAGTGTTAGGGATGTAAAGACCAGGTAGGAAAATCAATCAATCAATCAATCAATCTCATATACATATATTGCCATGAAAACGTGCACCTCTGTCACTTTTAGTTTAGTTTAGTCATCATCGGTGAATGTGCTCGCAAAATCGGTAGATTCGACAGATGCGATCCACATGTCTAGTTAAGGTTATGTGTGATGTATTTGGTCTATAAAACAGATTATTAAGTCAGATTGCAATTGACCAAGAGGCGCCTCTTCTCTTCCTTCACTCTTTCTATTGGCTAATAAATATATGTATAAACAAACAAGTTGTACTATATTTATTTCAATCACGTCAAAGGAAAAATCCACTAGAAATTTCATCAGTACCTTCCGATTTTAATCGGACTCTACCGACTAATCGACGGGTGGAATAGAAGCAAGAAAAAATAATAGAAGCAACTAAACCACAACAAGAAGTTGGTTTTAACGTAGGACAAAGAGAATATTTTAGGAATTACAGTGGAAGTGACAAGTGGAATTTTGGAACATTGCTTCACTTTGTAAACTTGAAACTGCTGCCAATAAAAAGTAAACATTAGCTAACTTAACTCTCTTCCAAATGAGTAGATATAATAAAAACATTACATATATATAGTAAGTGGGATATATAAGAATTATATGAGTTTATTTTCCACATTTCACACATTCTAAATAAAATTATTTTTACACATATAATTTCAGCTTAGCGTACATCTCTCTACAAGACATATATACCGCATCTTGCATGCAAAACTAGCAAAAAACCGCGTTGCCTTTAGCATATTCCAATTGATCCATAACATTACCCTATCGTCCGTCCCCGTGCTCTGTCACCCTAAACAGCGTGCGCTGAAATGTAGTTATATCATGGAAGAACAAAAATTAAAATCGTATCTGCTAGTTTTGCATGCAAGATACCATATATAAAATGCACATAGCATTTAAACACTAAAATAAATCCATTTAATGATGCTTACATTTGGAATGGCTAAATTAATACGGCAGCGCACAAATTACAATTCAAATTAAGGCAAATCATGTAAATTGTAGAAGGAATATAAATTATCTATTCTCTCGTGGACCACAGCAGTCACTTCTAAAGTTTTAGGTAAAATGTTAATTGTATTCTCTATATGTACGTCGTCATTTCCACAAACCTGAAAAACAACTTGATTAAAGTGTTTCAACTAAAAATAGATATATAGATGGTTTTTATTCGTTATTGCAATATGATGCGTCGAACTGTATAAAAAAAAAGTATAAAATGTATAAAACGAAAACACAGTGTAAATAACACATTGATCAAACACATGAATACATACAATAAAATATATATAATAAAAAAGTGGGAAAACAAATCAAAATAAATAGTAACTGTTATATATTTGAATAGTTGGTGCCACTGTAAGAGTTAACATAGTCATAGATAGTCACGTAAGCATGTTTTGTAAAATACAATATGTATTGTTATATTTAAAATAACTACATAATACGGAATAGTTAAGTAGAGTAATCAGTTACCCGTTAAGACACACAGCATAGAACGAATCTACGAGTCAATAATAAAATTACCATGAGTAGGAATCATAACCTCCAAGAACTTTGGGAGGGAAGTGAGAAAGTGTAAAAGTCAAGCTAAATGGGTCTAATTGAAAATATAGAACAATTTAATGAGCCAACCGGCGATTTTGCGTCATATACAGAACGATTGGAGCAATTATTTGTGGTTAATGAAGTAGAAAGTACTCTACAAGGTTCAATGTTTATTAGTCGATCCTGATGCGTACAACACCTTGAAAAACCTAATACTAAGTTAGAAAAATGTAGGGTAAAACTGAAAACAGTGTCCGGAACAGAATTATAGGTCTTAGGTATATCCTATTTTTAAGTTACCATTAGTTGTAATAAAAACTAAATCTTGTCATTCCTTGTTGGGTAGAACTTGGATAGATAAATTATATCCGAACTGGAGAAAGTCATTCAGTGTTAATAATGTACTTGAATTGAATGATGTAGGTAATATTGTTAAAGACTTAAAAGATGAATTTAAATGTGTATTTAGTACTGATAGGTCACGTCACATAGAAACCTTTAAGGCAAAATTAGTAAAGAAAATGTTACTCCAGTATTTCATAAACCTTACCATATTCCTTATTCCATTAACGAGGTTGTCGAACAAGAACTGAGACATGGAAAAGTCTGGAATCATAGAAGCAAGTCCGATTGTAGTAGTACCTAAGAAGTCTTCAAAAAAGGTAAGAATCTGTGTGTGTGTAACCCTAAATCCAAAATTGAAAACTGAACACTATCCGTTACCAACTTGTAACAACATATTTAATAAGGTATCAGGTGGAGCTTATTTTACTATTCTGAATCTGTCAAATGCTTAACTTCAACTACAAGTCAGTCAAGAAAGTACAGATTTATTAACAGTCAGTACTCACATGGGACTAAACAGATATACAAGATTACCATTTGGGGTCAAGACGGCTCCCGCTATATTTCAATCATTGATGGATAATATATTAACGGGAATAAAGTACCGTGCATGTTACATAAATGAGATAACTGTGTCGAGAAAAGACCTCAGATTGTGCGAGGAATGTTAAATCGGTATTGCAACGTCTTAGTGAGTATAACATTAAAATAAATGTAGATAAATGTATTTTTTTAAGACCATTGAGTTTCTTGGCCATATCTTAGATTCTTATGGAATAAGACCAGTCAAGTCGAAAATTGAAGAAATTGGCGGACATAAACCGCCAGAAGACATTAGTAAATTAAGATCGTTTCTGGGCTTAGTCAACTATTACCATAAGTTCCTACCTATGAGTTCATCACATCTGAAGGTATCGTATGACTTAGAAAGGAAAGACGTTAAATTTCAATGGACGCTAAAAATCCAGAATTACTCGCAAATTCACATGGAGGCACTAGCGATAATGTTTGCTGTGCGTAAGTTTCCTAGGTATATATTCAGTAGGAAATTCACATTAATATCCGATCATGAGCCTTTCAAAATTATTTTTAATCCAAAAGCTAATATACCTACCTCAGCAGCTGCACGTTTGCAGAGATGGGCCATAGAATTATCAGCGTACGATTACGACATACAGTACAAAAGGGGAGACCTGAATGCAAATGCAGATTGTCTTAACAGAATACCAAGTGGTGAAGTCTTGTCAGAACCTATATATTCCTTTACGGAATTCAATAGCGTTCCATTAAATATGACGAGGCAAGAGAAACGAGACGTGACATCGCATTAACAAGAACCATGGGCCTAACAATGAAGGGCCAAACAAGTTGAACGATTCAAGTTTAAAGCTATACTTCTTAAAAAGATACGAGTTATCAGTGGACAGACTGCCTATTGTGGGGAAATCGTTTAGTCATACCAGTGAACCTAAAATCAGATGTACTCTAACTTATGCATTACCAGCACATTGTCAGAATGAAAATGTTAGTCAGAAGCAAATTTTGGTGGCCAAATATCGACACGGATATTGAACGATTCATAAGTACATGCGAATCTTGCTAAATGAACCAAAATAAGCCTATACCAGTACCGTATACTCCATGGCCGAAATCTTCTCGATGTTGGAAAACCATAGAGAAACTTCGTCAGAGCTTTACGTACTTTGGTATACCAGAAGAAATAGTATCGGACAACGGACCTCCATTTATGGGAAACGAATATAAACAATGTTGCTAGTCAAACAGAATCTACTACATGTTTTCACCTTCTCAACATGCTTGTTCTAATGGAATAGCTGAAAAACAAGTGCAAGCAATTAAACAGTCATTGCGAAAAGCACTTCACAATATGTAAAAGAATAGTAATCCAAATTTACAACTTCTAGTAGACAACTTTTTACTGAAACATAGAACGCCTAATTCTATAACCGGAGTTAGTCCCGCGTCCTTGATGTTAAGACAAACGCCAAGAACAAAAGTCACCATGTTAAAAACGAAACCAGCCCCAATAAAGAAAACTAGACAAGAGAAAATAATGGAAAATGAAGATAAGAGTAGGGGAAGAATGAGAGAATGAGAGATTTTGAAGAAAACGAGGAAGTGTTGGTGTATACCAAGAGAGGAAATGAATCAACTTGGAGAAAGGGAAAAGTAATGAAGAAACTAAGTACTGTCACATCTTACAATGATTGACAACAGAATTCTAATGACTCATACTGATTGCATGAGGAAAAGCTATTTACAAAAAGAAGTGGACTTATGAATAGAGCAGGCCAAATCGATCCCCGCAACAGAATCGGAGTCAGACGCATAGGCATATATGTGACTCACAGCAGACATGTGATATTTTGAAATCAATACAGCAGAGTAAAAAAATTGAAGCCGACGCAATAATAATGTTTGGTAAATAGAGCGAATACATGCACACGCTGAGGTGTTTTTATTGTCATTTTTTTTTTTAACGGTATGTGTTGTAAATGTGATGTAATAAGGTAATAACGGTAAAAGTAACCAAAGTAGTTATTCAAAAATCTGTTGTACTTAATAACGTAACAATAAATAATAAAATAAAAAATAAACGGAGCTTCTTAATATAGCGATAGGCTTTGTTGAAAAAGTTGCACCATCAGGTATATTTCCACATTTGCCTTGGTGAAAGATATTCGCCGCGATGAAAAATTGTACTTATATTTCGGGAAAGATCGTTCCACATCTACCGAAGTAAGACAAGCATAATTAAAATAATATTTAGAGTTAGTTAAGGAATCTGCAGATGCCTCACCACACATTTGTCTTAATCTCGTGTAATCGGAATTCTTTTTTAAAACACTGTCGAACTTAGCTAAGACGCAACCACTTATTGCGTCGTTTATACCGTGTACCAATGTATTAATTTCGTCCACGATTTGCACTAACTCTACCAACGACAATCCAGTATTTTGCAATTTTTCTATTGCATCTACTAACCCTTTATAATTGAGGCGTTTTTCGGAAAAACCTCATTAGTCCAATTCTGGCAAAATCATACTTATGCTGCCATCTGTCTGTGGGAAGTCATATCTATCGGGTAACAGAAGCGTTTCTTCGGTAACTGTCATATGTTCCGCTAAAAATAATATCAAAATATTGCTGATTCCTCTAAAAACATCACAAGTCCAGCATGTTTCAGTTAAGAGCATCATATGTCCATGACATATGATGATTTTCCTAGAAATTTGACGCTTATTGTTCTGATGTTAATTTGTGGTAGTTCTGTCAAAGTTGAAAGCAGTTTGTAGGTTATATTCTTGTGTTGATAGTTATTGTTGTTAAAATGGATGTATACACTAATGAACGTGCTGGTTGGCTAGAAAAAAGAGAAAAACGGATTTATCCGAAGCAGGTGATTAGAGAAGCCAAAGTAAAAGGTACACAACACCCCAATCATAAGGGTAGAGTGGTGCCTCCCAGAACATTAGATGACTGCAGATACAGTTTGAATAATGGGAGTAAGCGTGGCTTTAAATATTATTATACTTTTACTTTTAGATGTAAGCGGCTTAAATGCTTCAAAATAACCTCTGCTTAGGAGAGAAATCAAGTTTTGACACAATTTAATGATATGCATGATAAAAACGCCCAAGACGCACATTTGGCAGGACTTATAAGTATACAGCACATACAAAGACGTCGTGTTCGCAGAACAACTAATCAGAATAAACCCCACTGTGCGTCATACTGTTACAAAATGCGTTGTTCTGGCACAGAGAAAACTATTGGCCTCAAGGCATTTGCGAGTATTCATGGCATTACTTTACCAAGAATTAAACGTATTCAGTTATCTTTGGTACAAAAAGGCTGTACTCCAAGAGATTTAAGGGGCAAACGCCAGAATCGTCCAAGAAGTTACTGTAAAGAAGCTGTGAATCTATTAAAGAATCACATCAGATCATTTAGCCCCATGCAGTCTCATTATTCCCGGCGAAAAAAATCCAGAACAACAGTTTTTGCCTGCTGATTTAACAATTCGGGACATGCATAAAGCTTTTGTCCAAGAATATTTTCTTAATGTTCCCTATAAAATGTATTGGCACGTATTCCACACAAAATTCAATATTAAATTTGGATATCCTCGATCAGACACCTGCGCCGATTGTGACCGATTTGAACATTATCTTAGTAATCCAGTATCACCGATGCTGACAAATCCTCTATGACAGTAGAAAAAGAACTTCATCTAAGGAAGGCCGAAGCGTTCACACCAAGAAACGTGCTTATAAGGCACAAGCAGCAGCAGGTGAAATAACATGTTTAAGCTTCGATTATATGCAAAACATGCCTCTACCGCATATACCTTCCAATCCCGTTTTTTTTTTTTTTCCAGACAACTTTGGTACTATGTATTCGGTATTCATGATTCAGGCTCAAATCAAGCCACAATGTACACGTATACTGAAAACCATGCGAAAAAGGGGGCAAACGATGTTGTGTCTCTATTACTTCATTATATAAATAACAATGTTTGTAGAAATCTGGTATTAATAAGTGATGGGTGCCCTGGACAGAACAAGAATTACACTATGTTCCATTTTCTTTATATACTCGTGCATGGACTAAAACTTTTCGACACCATAACTTACTTGTTTCCTGTTAGGGGTCACTCATATTTGCCTAATGATCAGGATTTCTCCTTAATAGAGAAAAAGAAAAGGAAAATTGAACGAATCGAAATCCCGGAGCACTTGGATAGACTGATTTTAGCTGCTAGAACAAAACCGTCTCCTTTCAAACTTGTTAATGTCAATGGTTCTATGATTTATGATATTAAAACAAGCACTGATAAGTTTTTTCTTAAGAACCCTAAACCTGCTATCAAATTAAAAAATGTGCGAATGTTTCGTATAGAAAAATCACATAGTTGTATTTTTGTAAGAGATAGCTATAATGGTCCATGGCGTTCGTCTCTTATAACATCAAAAACCAGGATTCCAAATGCGGTTTCCTTGAAGAAGGCTTATAGTAGCTCAATTCCTATTCAGAAATCAAAGTTAGAAAATATTAAAAAACTTCTTCTACTTCTACACGGCCAGCAAAACAAAAAATTTTATGACGATCTACTAAAAAGGAACAATCCAGCTCCCGATAATGTCAATGACTTAAATATGTCAGATAACGATGATAACAGTAGTGGTTGTGAGGATTAATTTTTACTCATTTTAATTGTTATTTTAATATGTTTATGTCAGAAATTATTAATATTTCCAATAAAAACATCATATGTCCAACAGTTTTTTTTATTTATTTATTTATTTTAGCTCGACTTAAAAATTATAAGATAAATTTTATTAAGCACCCTTGTTCCAATATAAGTAACTTGTATGCAAAAAATCAAGTTGCTAGTTGAAACAGGAAAGATTTTAAACAGTTTTTTTCGTTTTATTCAAAACTACAATTTTGGACTAGTAAGGTTTTTCCGAGAAACGCCTCAATTGTTGCTAATACTTTTTAAATCTGTTTCAACAGAAGAATCTAGAAATACTTTCTGGCTCTCCTTAATAGCTGTAGTTTCGACAGGGTCAAATTGCAAAATCACAGATTTGACTTCTTGGAAATGTTGAGAATAATAAAAAGCGGCTTGCAACCACGTTTCCCAACGCCTAAGAATAGGCTGTGGTGTTTCGCGAATACCAGGACAAAACCTGTGGAATACTCCAATCCGTTTAGGACTTTTGAGAAACACTTTTTTTGTATTTGCTATTAATGCATCCACCTCCGGGGAACATTCTCGAATAGTTTGTGCCACAATATGTAAAGCACTCACACTTTTCTTTAAGAGAACGGCCTACACTACACATTGTCGTTGCACCATCGCTCATGAACATCAATAGTCGACTAGTTGACACTTGGAATTGTTGTAAGGTATCGAGCAATACGGCCATAATTGCTTCACCAGTACACTCTTTTAGTCTTTTGCTAGCTAATAAAATTGCAAATTTCGGTTTAACAGGATCTAGTACTCGTACTATAATATTCAAAATAGAATTTCTTTTGCAGTCTGTCGTCTCATCAAGACATAGCCACAGCTGTTTACGTTTTAATTCTGCTTTGATCCTATTTTCGATATTCTTACGTATACGTGGTAATCTCTCCGTAACGCTGTCCGTGATGGTAAGTTCCACTCGGGATTGTATGTACGCCAAAACTGTCGAAACGCTTCTTTATCGAGTACGCGAAGCGGTAGACCACATACAATAAACATTAAAAGTAAATCCAACTAAAATTGGGTTTGAGATGGCACGCCATTTTTCTTATTTTTGTGCTGTACACTATTAATGTGTCTTTTGCAGTCGCGTTTGTTCCACATTAACGGTATTTTACAAACTCTACACAATATTTTAGTTCCATTGTAGTTTATATCCGGAAATTCACTGATAAATTTAGTCACTTTACTAGCTAACGGCCGATTATTTTCCTTGCGTACGTTAGACATAGTTACATATATAAATTATATTCATCTATAATAAGTACGACTAACGCTGCGAAGGGTTGACGAGAGACTTGCAATAAATCAATAAATTGAAGGCCGTGCCGACTCATCTGTATACATACATATGTGGCATCATGGGCCCGGCAAACTCATTTCTAACCTGGCGCGGGGCTCTCTTGGCCCACTCTACTTATGAAACACCGACAATGTTGTCAAATACTTCAAATCCAACGGTAAACAATGATGCCTTAGAAAGTCCTAATGTTTATCAAAAACCTAAAGTAGATATAGAAATGAATAGAGGAAGTACGATTGCGATACCTACGCCAAACGGTAGTCCTCCTATCAACAATTCCAAATCAAATCCTATTCCCCAACACCCAGTTACAACTCTCATAATTCATCGTAGAAATCGAATTATTAAATCGCCCCAAAGGTTAAATCTTTAATAAATAAATAAAAAAAAAAGAAATTAAATATTAATAGATTTCTAAAAGGGAGGAGTGCTATATATTTGGATAGTTGGTACCACTGCAAGAGTTAATGTAGTCATAAATAATCACGTAAGCATTTTTTGTAAAATACAATATGTATTATTGTATTTAGAATAAATACATAATACGGAATAGTGGAGTAGAGTAGTCAAGTACCCGTTAAGACACCACAATAACCACAAATACTACCAAAAATATCATAGTTAATTAAAGCGTATTGAATAGTATTCGTCAACACTATAGGAAATGTTCCTGGATAAATAATTGAAAATTTAATTATTAATTACATAATAGACACCAATATACTGATAACCGTGCAGACAACAAAAATATTTTTTCTAGATAGTCTAGAAGGGTCAAACTTTTTCTTGCATCGACCCCTTTTAAAGGAATGGTTTTCTTTATCGGCCCCTTTACTTTTTTCTATATAATATAAGGCATACATCATCATGATACAAATAATTGCATATAAATAATTTAACAATAATAATTAGACTTGGAATATGAACAAAAATTTAGGAAAGAATGGTTTACTAGATTTATGCTGTAATTTTATGGTACTATTATCGTATTTGATTTTAAGTTTTAAGTTTTTAGGAACAAAATCATATGTTGTAATTGCTAAGCCGGGTACGATCGGTCTTCGCAACAGAATCGGATCAGTCGCAGGGGCCACGGATTATAAATAATGTACGTGTGAGTCACAGCCAACAGAAGTGATATTTTGAAATCAATACCCCAGTGTAAAAAATAAAAGCTGACGAAATAAAAATGTTTGGTAAATAAAGCGAATATATGCAGACGTTGAAGTGTTTTTTATTACCATTATGTCCATTATGCCATATTGCCCTACCACTGTTCTGTCGTATGTTGTTTAGTTGTGTAACTAGTTAAGTATTTTAGAATAAACGTTGTTTACCAAGCGTCTTTTAGTTGAATACACATCATATTCTGACGACGAGCTCTGCGATTGTGCCCACATGTTTTAGTCCGAAGACTGTCTGTGAAGTTAAAAAAAAGGGGTTAGCGTCTGTTAAGAAATTTGTCTTACAAGTTTCATCGTCCAAGTAAGTCCTAAGTCGTGGTAAATATGAAGTCGGAATGGCTCTGATAGGAAATATAGAGCAATTCAACCCTAAAGAAAACGAGATAACGTCCTATCTAGAGAGGTTAGAACAGCTTTTCAAATGCAATGATATAACTAGTAACGAAAAAAAAGTATCCTTGCTGCTCACGCTAGTAGGGGGAAAATCATAAGAAAGTTTAAAGAACGTATTAGCGCCCACATTACCTAGTGAAAAGAAGTATATTGAGTTGGTAGATGAGCTGAAGAAACACTACAGCACGAAAAGGTTAATTATTGCTAATAGATACAAATTTCATACCGCATGTCAAGAGAATCATGAAGATATCAGAACTTTCGGTGTGAGATTAAAGAACCTCGCCAAATTTTGTAACTTTGGTAACTTCTTAGACGATTCACTACGCGATAAATTAGTCTACGGGTCTGCGACATCAACATTGGACAATTGAAAACTGGAAAAGGATATTGTAATCCAACAAAACGAATATGAAGCAATTATTAAAAAAATATTGCTTTCAAACAGAATGTTATTGTCATAATAATGCCAATTCTAAAGGATAAATAGTGATTTTGATTGAGTGCATCAATAGTTCCCTTTTCAGCTTTTTAGTATCCCTGGAAGTACCTTTGTGCGTTGTAGAGTTAATTACCAACCACCCGTGTCCAACTCATATAGGCGATATTGGGACACTTTCGGAGCCGTAGGGAGGGTGTATGGAAACATAATTCTGTACGGAGAACTCACAGGGCATTTTGGATGTATTGTTAGTAACATTCATTTCAGGCATTTTATTTTGTAAGGAAATGAACGAATTGCAAACATGCTTAGGAGGTTGAGTACCTGTTGCGACAATATTAAAAAAACTTCAATATTACATGGCGTGTATGATTGCGTATGACATGTGTGTAGCTTGAGGTTGCGAAAAATTGGTTGATAGTATTTTATTATATTTCCAATATGCCAAGAAGACGTAAGTGTTTCATATGCGGTGAAATACATACAAGAAACTGTAAAGTTGGTTTGGTTTCCCGTAACAGACCAGGCGAAAGCGTGTAGTTGGCGGTTTCCGGGTTTCCGGCCGTGTCGATTGTTAAATCCTGTGAAGGACTGTTTGGACGAGCTTTCGGCAGTCTCGCTGCTGCCATCATCGGGTCCCTGTCGTTGTTTTGCTCATACTGCGAGTGACTGAGATCTTCGTTCATGTTTCTGAGGTAGACCGTGCTCCATGCCGCCGGTAGTCGGGGTATTTACTTTTCACAACAGTTCCTTCTTAGTGCTGGCCAAGTCTCATTCTCCGTTGTGCATCTCTTGGCACTCTCGCTCTTCTTATCGTCCTTCACCGGCGTTAACGATGTCCCTGACCTTCGTGATTTTTGTCCTGGGTGGTGGTGGACGGTCCTGAGGCTCAACGATGATTCTCACGAGTAGGTAGCGAGATTCCGTCGCTCTCTTCCATGCCCCACTGGCTAGTTCCCTGAGGTGATCCCTGATGGTTGGTATTTCGAAGTCGGCGCGTATCTGCTGGTTACCGACGAACCGTGGTGCGTCCGTCATGGCCCTCAGCACCCTGTTCTGTATCGCCTCCAGCATCGGATATCAGTAGTTCGCCACCGTGCACCATGCGACAGCGCCATAGGTCATGATGGGCCCTATCGTTAACAGGTATAGTGTTTTTTTGTTTTTCAGGTCCATGGCGCTGTTTCTTCCGATGATGGGGTACAATGCAGTCCTAGCAGCCGCTATCCTCCCTCGTAGCTCCTAGAGATGGCTAGCCCAGGTCAATCGTTTATCCAGGATCAGCCCCAGGTACTTTACGTTGGTCTCCCAAGGAAGACGATCCCTGTTGACCGAAACGTTCGTCGGGGCGCCGCAGATCTTATTGGTGAAACTTATTGCCTGACACTTGCTGGGATTGACCGTTAACTTCCAGTCTTGCGTCCAGGCTGTAAATCGATCCACCGCGGCTTAGAGTCTGCGTGTTAAATACCCCTCGTTTCGGCCATACGTGTAGATGGCAACATCATCAGTGTAAATCGCCAGTTCGGTTTGAGGTGGCCTCGGGACATCGTAGGTGTAAAATAAATATAGATCAGGGGCCAACAAGGACCCCTGTGGAACGCCGGCTTGTATAGGGTTGTTTCCGGCTACGGAGGATGACTTCAGGGGTATAACCCGCCTTTTCCTAGAAGACTCCGTACCACATCATACCTACCAGCTGCCCTCTGAAAAGCAGCTGAATATGGTATTAAGAGAGATCTCCTATGAAGTAGCAGAGAACATTGCGGAAGGCCTCATAGAACGAGGCTACGACCCACAGCAAGTGTTTCGCACGAGGAAAGCCAACAAAACCCCGATGTCGCTGGTATTAGTCAAATTACCCAGAACCCAAAACAACATATATAACATTGGTGAAATACTGAACGGGTTGTCCATCTCCAGCGAGACCCTACGTGCCCGTCCCGAGATTGGGCAATGCTTTCGGTGCCAGCGCTTCGGCCACGCCCAGTCGCGCTGATGCGGCGAATTGCACACCGCTCGGGAATGCACCCGTAACAGAAACGAGCCTGTGCAAATTGTGGGGAAAGTCACCCGGCGAATTATCGGGGCTGTGCACGTTTTCCACGCCCAAGAACGATATAACTGAGGTCGAATGAGGGTAATCGGACCAGACAGGATGTTCCGAAACCAACAACCTATGCGCAGGTAGTACATTCTTCCAACGCGAACTCCAACAATAACCACAACAGAGGACCAAAACCATCAGTAGTATCTGAAGGGGGTTACGTTCGCCACCAAAATCCCCACCTACACCCACACGAGGCGTTCAGCCCGAAGCAGCCGACGTGACCACCACAGTGAGGTCACTACAGAAACTTTCCAAGTCCATAAACTCGGCATTACAACACCTCAGCGCGATCCTTCCAAGTCAATTTAGTGGGTGAAGGCGAAAACATGGTCGACAGT
Organism: Dynastes maya; assembly: GCA_029619315.2. Lineage (NCBI taxonomy): Eukaryota > Metazoa > Arthropoda > Insecta > Coleoptera > Scarabaeidae > Dynastes > Dynastes maya. Next base: position 49,734,986 of record JAROYE020000001.1, read on the forward strand.
CTCCCAACATCAGTAACTGGGAATCCGCCTGCAACTTGAAAAACAAATGGCTAGAAGTCCAAGAAGCCCTGGAGAGGTACAACATCGATATCCTGCTAATAAGCGAGACCTGGTTGATACCAGGAGACCAACTTTCAACTTCCCAATCACCACATATACCGGGAGGATTGCCTGGATGGCTCCCGAGGTGGTGTGGCCCTGATCGTGCGGTACGGCCTTCGACATAGTCACGTCCGGCCCGGTCTTCTCTCGAGGCTGTCGCCATTGTCTTGGAAACCAGGGACAATGGGCTGATGAAGGTGATCTCCGCGTACACCCCACCCGCACGTACTTTTGAAGACAACGATTATCTTTCCATCTTCACCGAAGATAATCTTCCAATAATTATGGCGGACGATTTGAACGCAAAGCATACCTCGTAGCTCTGCAGATTCAACAATACCTTCGGCAGAAAACTGTTCAACCTAATCCACGCAAACGGCATCACCGTACATTCTCCAGGAAAACCAACATACATTCGCTTCGGAATAACACCCGATGTACTAGACATCGTCTTCACCAAGAACGTGACAGCGAATTTATTTGTGGAAAGTGTGGACTTATCCTTGGACCACAATCCCATCCTCATTGCGGTGGAGGGACACACCGCTCTTTCCGAGTCAGGATCGAATAACACACATCTTCGACGAAGCCAATATTCTCAGCTGTCCCCCAGGGATCCATGCTGGCTCCGGAATTGTACCTACTGTACACCCACGACATCCCCAAACATCGGGGAACGGAGCTAGCAATCTACGCGGGCGACGTCGCTATCTACTCGACCTGCCGAAATGAACAATATCTCACTCGTAAGCTCCAAGTCACTGTAGATAATTTCACAACTTGGACTGGAAGATGGAAACTACGGATCAACCCAACGAAGTGTGAAACGATCAGGTTTACCGGCAGAACAAAAGCGACTGCAGAAAACGTTCACGTGGATAGCACACGCCTCGAGTGGAAAAGCGAGGTGAAAGCCCTCATCCTCGACCGAAGACTGACCTGGGCGAGCCACGTCAGGGAAATTATAAGAAAAGTCGCAGTGGCAAGAAGCATTCTTCACCCCCTGATTGGACGACGCAGCATGGTGGACCTCCAAAGTAAAACTGTACTGTACACCTCCACCGTCAGGCCCACCATCACCTATGGGTCTCTGGCGTGGTGCACGGCGGTGGATTCTCACATCAAGCTACTGGAAACTCAATGAAGCAAGATCCTTAGAGACATAGCTGCGGTGCCATGGTACGTTCGCAATGCACAACTGCGCAAAGACCTTCAAGTACCACTAATGAGGTGATATCTGAAAGCATTGGCACGAGGCGCCTACGAACGCGCCAGATTCCAGCCATCCGCTGGTCCGGGAGGTCCTCGCCCCTCAAGACCGCCCGCCACCGACAAGAAGGAGGATAAGACGAGTGGAGGACCACCTAAGAGACCCCGACAATGAAATCCAACACATTAACAAAGAGTACTAGTTCCAGTTACGATACAGAATATAATGTTATTTCAACTAGTGAATCTACAAATTCAAGTACTAAATCACTTGTACATGAAAATACAAGTACTAAAGTTATTGAAAAGCATACAAGCCATAGCATAGAAGTTGATGAAAGTCAAGGTAGTAGTCGTAGTTGCGGAGCATCGATAAAAAAGCGTAAACAAACTATAACAAATGCATATATTGATGAGAAAAGGAAGTACTTTAACTTAAAAAATGAAGAATGGGAAAAACATATTCCTGTAGAAGGTGTAATAAAAATTTGTGAGATAACAGAAATAGCCATAAGAAAATTCATGTTTCTTACAGATAATAAGCTTCCAAAGTAGGAATCATTTTTCACTACATTTGTTTTGGTTATTTCACAAACGCTTTATTATCGAATCCAAGAGCTGTTTCCACATCTTCTGGAACATAGCACAGAGTTTGGGTGGAATGAAAAAAACCACTTGACAGTTCTTGTGAAACAAATTGTGCATTGCTACACAAGAATTAGATTTTTTAATTTAGCCAAGTGTTACACAGAACAGATTCAAAGGCCTGCAGTACGTCAAACTTTAACCAAATTAATTTTATTTCACCATAATTAACTACAAATAAACATGTTTTAACCCACTGTCTCATTTTTCGAAGATTTGATAATTTGTACCAGGTATTTTTGGCGATTAGATAGTTTGCCATTAGACGGAATTAAATTTCGCGCGCAGAGATAGTGCATTCGCGCGCAGCGATAGGTCAAAATGGTGGCCATTGATATTCCAAAGTTCGCGCAGCAACATAAACATTCTCCCCACCTCTATATCTCTGGTGGTAAAGGTTAAATTGACAATGTTTTCACATTAATGCCAGTGAGAACATTTCACTAGATGGCGCGGTCGTGTGCAAAATGAAAATATCTCGACAGCAGATCAGTATTATCGGCCAAGCCAAGTGTTTGTCAATTTGTTTTTCGTATATTCATGCACACGCCATTTTTGTAGAGTTCGTAAGAGTTTTCCCAGTTTGTGTGGTGTTCGTTGTGTGGTGTTCGATATCGATCCTGTGCAATATCAAACTGTAAGAATAAAGATGCCTCCAGACATCGGTTCCCGCACCCTACGAAAAATAAATAACGGCTTAATGAATGGATATGTTTATCTGGAAATATAAAATTATTAGATTTAGATCCACAGTTGATATATAATTTGTGTCGTATGTGTCATATTCACTTCAGAAATGAAGATAGGACAACCAATATGTACACTTCTCGTACTTCGATTCCTAGGCTAAAGTTGCCAGTTCTTTTAAATAAGTTTTCGTTGAAACTAACAGATAAATATGCTACTATCGTAGCTTATAGATGAAACAGTTGGTGAACTACAAGTCTATCCTGGCCTAAGTACATCAAAACAGCAAATTAATGTTGACTTGCCAGAAAAACCTGTAGATTTGGAAATGGCTCGTGAAAGATTAAATTTAATTGATGAAGCAACTGATATCGAAAATAATAGAAAAATAAGAGAAATAATAATAAATATATACTCGTTGCGACACTGAGCGGCTGTACATACAGGCTTTCAATTGCAACAGTGGAATACTATGTACGTATGTACATCGTGGCGATTGTGACTCAGCGCCCGCATCCCCCACTACTACGGTTACGCTCCAACAGCGTATGCCTTCGGTGCGTTAGCACAGGCAGTACGCATAACTTCGTTGGGAAAGAGAACGATTACGGAATTTACGTACTCGCAAATCATCTTGAAAATGAGTTCTCATATTTATGTTGTTGCTGCTAGGAGGCGCATACGAAACCAAAAAGTAATTCTAAATAAGAAATGAAAAATATTCTGATGAAATAAAAGAAAAGAAAAATAAATTCGTCGGTCGTATAAAGTACCATTGTCTTCTGCTTCACGCAAGCGTTGCGTATACCCTGAAATGTTAGAAGCAACTACTGTATCTCCTCGCATCCGCCCTGGCTCTGTGTGCTGACGAATATAATCGATAAATGCGTTGTTGTCAGACTGTGCTGTTTTCTTCATGTTGTATGTACAACCGATCTGTGTCGCAACGTGTATGAAGGTGATCATAAATCGGCACATAAGGGGTAGGCTATGTTTTTGTTCATATACGTCATGATCACTCTTGATTTATACCAGACTGTTGACACGGCAATACTTAACAATTTTATTTCATTCTTACTATTCATTAATCAATTAATTGAGTTTGTGATTAATACGTATTACAATTCATTTCTGAGAAGTAATCATTCGGAAGTTAAGCCTTTAACTCGATTTTATTTTACAGTATAAACATTTTTTCATTGTAACTTTTTATTTTGATGTTAACTAATTTTGACATTTTGACATGCTTTGAATTGATGGCCAACTCCAAAGGGCTTATGATCACTATATATACATTAAGTAATGTGTATTTAAGTTATGCAACTTATGCCGAGGCAGTAGCGGAGTGTTATAAAATTTAAAAATGAATATTCTAGCATTTATTTTCATAGATTATTTTAAATATAACAAAATAAATAAAAGACTTTTCTCCCATGCAACATTTTCGATTTATTAAAATCTTCATCAACAGTACAAACTACCTTTCATCTGATTTTCGTATTTTGTGCTGCTGATGACTTTAATAAATCAAAAACGTTATTTAAAATAATTCATGAAAATAAATGTTAGAATATTCATTTTAAAGTTTTATAACATGCCGCTACTGACACGACATAAGTTACATTACTTAAGTATACATAACTTATCGGATACAACAGCTACGAAAAATCAACAACAAAACATAACAAAGCATAACTCTTCCAGCAGATACTTTGCTTCAATCTGTCGATGTTACAAGAAAGCAGGTTTACGGTACCGGTTAAAATATGCAAAACAAATATCCACATCATCTGAGCTGCGACCCGAAACAACAGGGTTCTGCTTGAGCCAGTTAACCTGAAAGCACACGCAAACCTTCTGGTCCTCGATATGCACTGAATCAAAACATAATGGCCTTGGCATTTTACAAGCAATCTGGTCGTGGGTATAGGTTTTTGTCTCAGTTGTTTTGTTTACCATCGCCACGAACATTGAAGACTCTGTTGAGTAGAATACCTGTTACTGAAGGTATAAATGATTTCTTGCTAGAAAATTTAAAAAAGTGCGCTCAACAACTAAGAGAAAGTGAAAAAATGTGTAAGTTAATATTTGACGAAATGGCACTAATGCTTTCTGTCGCATACTGATAAACTGGAAGGTGTAGCTGGAGGAGTCATTTTTGGTCATGTCTTAGTGATTATGATACGGGGTGTCATGAAAAAATGGAAACAGACTATTTATTATTCCTTTTGTGAAGGATGTACAAAAACAATACTTAAAAATACTCTTGTATCAGTTATTGAAGCAGTCCACGCATGTGGAATTCACATTTTAGCTATTCTCTGCGATCAAGATAACACAAATAAGGCAGTTATTAATAGCTAAGTGCAAGATGCCAGAAGGATTTATTTAAGAAATTATCAAACTCCAAAACGGCGAATAATAATTCAAAATAAGGAAATAATACCGTTATACAACTCGCCTCATTTAATAAAAGGGATCGGCAATAATCTTCTGGAGAAAGATCTAGTTTGGAACAACGGTAAATTGGTTACAGCTAAATGGTGTGATATAGAAGCTGCATATGCAATAGATACACAAAGTGGTGACATTAGAGTACTACCAAAAATAACAGATCTTCATGTTAATAAGTCAAAAATAAAAAAAAATTAAAGTGTCATATGCCACTCCAGTATTAAATCACTCTATGGCTGCTGCGATAGCAATTATGGCCAGAAATAGTATCTCTTTCTTTATTGTCAACATTTTATTGATATTCACTTTTTTGCTTAGGTGAAACAAGTATAAGTGGCAATGTTACAAAGCCTAAACGAGCTCAAGAAACTTCTGTTATCCTAAAGTTTTTTGATAACTTAATGGACAATGTAAATGGAGGCACTCTACAAGGACAACCTGGAAAACCCTTGCGCAGTGGTTTGCTCAACATCTCTCTCTGCATCTACATCATTGAACGGAGACCATCAAACAATTAAAACAAATGTATTTTCAAAAGGAATGCAGCAATGAAAAATATGTACCACCTTCGTTGACAAATTGGATATGTACCTTAGAAGGTTTAATAGATTGCCGCAATATTCTGTTTTCTAATAATATTAAATATTTTTTATCTCGACCATTTAACCAGGATCCCATTGAAAATTTTTTTGGGCAAATTCGCTAACACCAGGGTAGACATACTAACTCAATTTTGCGAGAGCTATAAAAGCTTATTTGTTCGTAATATACTTACACGGCATTCAAAAGGAGCTAATTATGAAGAGACATGTGATGTATCATTAATTTATCTTAAAGAATTAACAAGTATTCCAAAAGTAAATGCGCCGTTACTTTTAGAAGAGCGTAATAACGTCAAGAATTTAAAAAACGGGTAACAGCTATTGGGAGCAGCCAGTATATAACAGTGTTATGGGATATATATGCAGCTTCAATGACAAAAAAGTTTCAACAAAATTCATTTGTGATTTTTGTATTATACATATTATCAATAGAAATCCCGATGTCTCTCAAGAATGTTTACAATTTATTGGCGAAAAAGAATATAATAAAAATAGACGAAGTCTTAATTATTGCCAAACATCGTTTATAAACAGTACCTGTAAATCACCAAATTTCTATTAGTAACATCCAATTTGGAAATCCATTTTGGAAACAAAAAATTTGTTTTTTTTACATTATCAATATTATTATTCAAATTTGCAATTTTAATTATTGTACAGGAATTAACGCTATCCTTGCAGGTAAAGATTTGAGATTTAGACAGCATAGCTACATTTTGTATAGAACTGCAACTGATATGTTTATAATAATAATAATTAATTTCGATATACCTTTAATGTTTTCCTGGAACCTGCAAGTTATATTGTTATTTTTTTGGTAAATCTTGTTTTGTTCCAGTCATTTATCCTTTGTTCGGTCTAACAAACTCTGTTTTCCATTTATTTCGAAGTTGTCTCATTTATTCGCCTATCCTTACGTTGATCAAATACAATATAGGCGGGAAAACAGAAATTTAAATTACCCGCTTTCTGATCATTTAATTAGAACATTCCGGAAGATGGCCCAAAATGAAAACAAATTATTACTAAAAGCTTCTATTCTATAGTAATTCTGTTTCTATGGTAAGCAGGCACGTTTTAAAAGCGCTGCACGATATATTCATTGTGTGTACTTAGTTTATCATTATTAGCTTATTCAAACTGCTGTTAAATAAAGTTACAAGAAATAATATCTTCCTTATTATTCCACCACAACCTACAATAATTCCTGCCCTGTGTCTATTATCAGAAAATTTTAACCTCTTCCCATTTACACAACAGGCGCAATTTTACAACTCTAGACGATTGGGACGCCTTGAATATGTACATAGTTTTTCTCTCCAAAACATTTTTTGCTTTTTGCAAAATCTAAATTATAATACATATTTTTATTTATACTACAATATTATAAAAAATCTCAACTGTATCTTTATCCACAATACTGCAAAAAATAATTTCTGTAGCATACTTACTATGTGTATTGATTTACTGATTACTAAGGTTCGACAAACGAGTGCAATGTCAGAGGCGTATCGCCCAAAAGTACGTGAGATACAGTATTATTACAAAATATAATATTCTTACCTTTTATTGACGTCCTGATGTCCACTGCGACAAAATACTACTGCTCCGGTAAGCCCGGTTGTCGCAGTGGACATCTGGACGTCAATAAAAGGTAACAATATATTATTTTTTAATAATACTGTATCTCACGTACCTACTTTTGCGCGATACGCCTCTGACGCACTCGTTTGTAGAACCTTACTGATTACTAGAGCCCGGTAACAGGTAGCCGTGCCATAGCCGTACCGGCCTAGTATACAAAAACAATAGTAAGAAAATAGAAGAAAAATAACAGAACTAATACATAATTATAATATGTGAAAAATAGTGAAACACTCACCCTTTTAAGCAGCCTTGGCTACCGAACAGTAAAACTAGAAGCACCATTATCAGTATTAACATCATATGGATAAGAGTGGCAAAAAGTTGACACCATTAGATGTGTTTCCACAGTTGTCTCGGTGAGCGATGTTCACCGTGGTGAGAAAATGAGTTTATATTTTGAAAAAGAGCGTTCAACATCTACCGATGTTATACATGCATGATTAAAATACTCTTTGTACTTAGTCAGTGGATTATTCGATACACCATCACAAATTTGTTTTAGTGTGCTAAAATCGGGATCTTTCTGTAGCATACTCTCAAACTTTTCTAAAACGCGATTATATTTTGCGTCATGTATAGTCAGTAGTAGTCCAATAATGATAACGATCTATTTTGTAATTGGTCTATTGCGTCAGCTAATCCTTTATAGTAGCTACGAATATTTTTTAAATCTGTTTCAACGGAAATGTCTTGAAATTTCGACTGACTCTCCTTAATAGCTGCAGCTTCGGCAGGATTGAATTGTGCAACAACAGCTTTTACTATTTTGAAATGTTCAGCATAATAACAAGCTGCCTGCAACCATGTTCCCCAACGTGTAAGAATTAGCTCCGGTAGTTGACGAATATCAGAACACTCTGTGTGAAATGATCGTAGGCGTTTGAGAGATTTCAAAAATACTTTTTTTGTGCTTGCTATTGATGTTAATTTATTAACATGTAAACACTTGCAACCATGTTCAAGAAGAGAACGGCCTACCAAACGCATTATTGCTGCGCCATCGCTCATAAACATCAACACTTTATCTTTTGAAATTTGAAATTTTTCCAACGTACTAAGTACAACCTTCGTAATTGCTGCAGCAGTATACTTTTGTAGTCTTCGGCTAGCTAGTAACAGTCGTAATGTAGGTCTACTAGGGTCCAGTATGTGTAGCATAATATTTACAATTGAATTTTTGTTACAGTCTGTCTCGTCAACACATAACCAAAGAAACTGTTTTTTCAATATGCGTTTCATTTTCTTTTCCACGTCATCGCGTACAAATGCAACATGCTTACGTGCCGTTTTCTCCGTTGGCAGCCGCAACTCGGGATTGTATTTGTCCCAAAAGTCCTTAAACGGTTGTTTATCGAGTAAGCCTAGTGGCAAATTACAGTTTATCAACATAAGAATTACATAAAAAAAATGCACTTCTCGGTGGCATGCCCAATTTTCGTTTTCTATGCTGTGCGGAATTTACGTGTCTTGTACAGTTCCACTTCTTATTTGACATCAAATGTATTTTGCGCACTTTACAAACTATCTTACTCCCGTTGCAAAACAAAGCGGGAAAGTCAGAAATAAACTGATTTACTATGTCTTGAAAGGGTCGTTTTTTAGCCTTCGACATGTTCACTAAAAACTACAATTAATAACTACGTCTATTTACATGTACGGATGAGGAAATCTAATTAGATATCCTCATTTGTATGTTTTTGTCGAGTAAATTACTGCAAACGCTTCTACAGAACTGAACAAATCGTATTGCTACTAATTCTGATGCGACAGTAGTCTCAACAACTGGCTTAAACCGCCATAAGTTAATTAATTGAAAAGTAATGCCATCACCTATCCACCATCTATGGACGCGCGTTTCGATGTTATACATCTCGTCGGCATAGCTTTGTGGAAGGTAATGGCATTTCAATATTTTAAATCGTATATATACGAAGTAGATGTTTACATGTACGGATGAGGAAATCTAATTAGATATCCTCATTTGTATGTTTTTGTCGAGTAAATTACTGCAAACGCTTCTACAGAACTGAACAAATCGTATTGCTACTAATTCTGATGCGACAGTAGTCTCAACAACTGGCTTAAACCGCCATAAGTTAATTAATTGAAAAGTAAGTTTACTCGACAAAAACATACAAATGAGGATATCTAATTAGATTTCCTCATCCGTACATGTAAACATCTACTTCGTATATATACGATTTAAAATATTGAAATGCCATTACCTTCCACAAAGCTATGCCGACGAGATGTATAACATCGAAACGCGCGTCCATAGATGGTGGATAGGTGATGGCATTACTTTTCAATTAACTACGTCTATATCAATAAAATCAACACGCCCTATCCACTATCCAATGCTAAACTGAACTGAGTGATGACGATTTGTCGTGTCGTATCGTAATCGACCAGCCTTCCCCGCCCACCTAAACACAGTCACACGGCCGCTGCGATTACTCTCCAGTTACCGGGCTCTACTGATTACTTTTCCTTGAACAGTGAAGATAACTAAACAAATGGCTGGAATTAACAGAATTACATAAAACATCTCATTTATTGCTGACGTATGTATTTTTGCGTCATGAAATCATATAAACTAGACCATGTAATTAGAGAACTGGTAACAAATATTCAAGCATAGTTAAAGTGAAGTCATTCAAAGTATAGTCCGTTCAGAGTGAGAAGGTAACATTACGTCGCATGCGCACAAGCCTGTTCTTACTCAAATTGCCATCAGATTACCGTTTTTGTAGATGTCATTGTCGTCGTAATATATTTGTTATTAATGGTTTTAATTTTCGTATATTATAAATTTTCTGTTCTATATTTTTAGTAAATACTGGGTTTCTTTTAAATAAATTGTGAGTATTCTGTCAACTATTAACGAATATGTAACAATTATAGTTACTTGAAGTATTAATTGTTAAACTATTTTAGGTTATTTACGTTGTTGTTATTATATAGTTTAACTGTTGTAGAATATTGTGGAATATTGAACACGTTATACCTTGTAAGGAATAAGAGAATCACTTTCGTAAGTGTGAAATTTCTAGAGTAAGGATTATAACTTAAAATGATTATAAATATGTAGTTAAAATGTCAAAAATTGGGATTAAGGGAAAACAGTACCATAGCCAAACTCTGGAAATTATATCCAATATAATTTCATTTATGAAACTAGAGACAGAAAACGGACTTCAGATACCCTTAACTTCCTTCCGAGAGAGAGTTATTGCAACTACAGGAATATCGAAACACATGTATTCGAAAGTATTAAAGGAAAAACAGGATGTAGATACTGGTGCTAGTACATCGTATTTCTCAACACCTAACAAAAAAAGGAAACAGATCGACAAAAGCAGACATTGCACCTGGGGAATTAGCTATAAATCGACAAATTATATGTAATTGAAAAGCGCAGACCATCTTCGAACAGTATGTACAGGATTTTACTTCTGTTTTTATATATATTATATGATTCTCTTTTTACTATAGGTATTTTACAAAGCATCAAAGACGCAAATGTTGAATTTGAAGGTGGTCATACAACATTACGAAAATTGTTATTGAAAATGGGATTTAGGTAATTATTGTATTTGTAATATATATTAAATAGGAGTATATAATTTTTATGTTTCGGTAGATGGAAAAAGACTGAAGATAATAGAAAAGCACTTATCGAAACTCATGACATTCATTACAAACGAGTACAGTTCTTGAGGAAGATGATTGACTATAGACAGCAAGGCATACCAATCATTTGCACTGATGAGACATATCTTCACTCATCTCATACACAATCGAAAGATTGAATTGACACAATGAATCCAGAATTAGGATTGAAAAGGCCTGTCAGTGAAGGTCAACATGTAATAATTGTGCATGCTGGTGAAGAAAATGGATTCATTGAAAATGGGTTACTGATGTTCCGTTCAGATACTTCCTATGAATCACTAATAATTTTAAGAGCATATTATTTCATAATAATTAAAGCATTTTCTATTAAACTATAACAAATTTCAGGTTCCAAAACTGGGGATTATCATGACGATATGAACCATGCAAATTTTATGGGTTTGTAATCAACTACTCCCCAATTTACCAGCAAATTCCGTACTAGTTGTTGATAATGCAAGTTATCATAATGTACAAACGGAAAAAAGTATAACATCAGCTTCAAGGGAGGAAGATATGAGAAAGTGGCTGGAAGACCATACTATTCACTACGTAAATACAATGAATTAAGCTGAATTATACAATATAATTAAGCAAAACAAACATCGATTTGTAAAATATATTTTAGAAGCAGATTTGGAAAAGTATGGTCATGTAGTTTGTCGGCTGTCACCCTATCACCCAGATCTAAATCCAATAGAAAAGATCTGGGCTTTAGTAAAAAAAAACTGGGTGGCTACTAGAAGCACAACATTTAGATTAAACGATGTAGAAAGATTAGCTAGAGAAAAATTTAGTGCTGTTACAATAAATGAGTGGAGCAGTATTTGTAACCATGTAAAAAATATGAGCAAGAACTCATTGAAAAAGAAGACTTGTACGACAATGATGTTGACGAACTACCTTTTATAGTAAATACTGGGTCTTCTGATGAAGAATGGGCCAGCAGTACTGATGCTTCTGATTCAGAATGATTTGTTTCTTTAATGCTATTTTATAACCTAATTTAATAATATTTGCTTTATTGTATATATCGCATAAATTACGGTTACATAGTAGACTAAGCATATGTAATTTATTTTTGAATAAATATACTTAAGTTCTGGTTTTTATTTTAACGCCACAAATGAAGTGTTCTCTCGATTTCCCACCGCACAGAAATTAGTGACGTAATGTCACGTTCTCATTCTGAACAGACTAAATACCAAATGAAATGGGGGAAACCTACGTACAATAATCCAAATTTCAAGAAAGTAAGATTCCAAAATATGAATTTTAAAAAATAAAAATAATGAATATCTTCTCGAATATTTCCTTGTTAAGGCCCCAAAATGTTATTCATCAAGTGTTCATTAATTGAAGAAGATAAATGATAACACGTTGACTGCCATGAGTATCCTTTCAAATACATTGGTATGTGCATTTTATATACCACATATAACAGTGGGGCAATCAACATGATAAAGTTATGTTACATCAGTAGACAATATAAAACAATGACTAAATATAGAGATTGCATTATATTTTAACGTTTTGCAAATATATACCAGCGTTACCTTTTTTAACAACTCTTGTCTTGTGGGCATTGTGTACATAGCTATTTGTGCTCCTTTTCGTATTAAAAATGGGTGGTGTTTGGCTAATGTAACATTGTAAGCTTCTCGACAAACATTTGCAGTATTCTCCTCATCCTTCAGTTCACCGATAGATTTTAAAAACAATCTTATAAAATCTAAAAGCAAACAAGAAAGTTTCAATTGATAGCCTAGTTACAAATTTCTACCAAATAAAAATTAAAATAAATCTTTACCTAATCCTCGATGTAATCTTAATAAGGTTCGACTACCAGAAGTGTATCCACTTTTATAGAGTAAATTACAATTTTTTTCATACTCCATCATCTTTTTTGCGGTATCAAAATTATCACCATTTTGTTTGTGTAAATCAAATAAAATATCAATTTTGCTTTGTAAATCCTTACTGACAAACCCAAATACCGCCCCCATTAAATTAAAAAATCTAGAAATAAATAGAAATAAAATAGGTGCTCAGTACAAAATACATGTGTTCTCTATACTTATTTAATTCTTGGTAACTGTTGAGATAGTCTTCTAATTTGATATCGTCCTTCTCATCGTCTAGAGCCTTCGAAAAGCTTTCGTGGACAACCAGCAAATCAAATCTAATGTTTTGAGTGGTCATTATTCTTTTTGCAAATTAATAACCCGTTACCACTCCCACTCATACAACTACATCAAACATTTACGATTTAACCGTAACCACAGATTTAACCATAAATTTAGCACTGCTAAACAACCTAGCAATGCAATCTGTCCATGGAGACTACGATGGTTGCTCTAGATTGCTAGGCGCAGGGTCTATAATCTACGGGTATTTTGTTACTGTCATTAAAATCCACGACAGTTGCGCCAACAAACTCAAATGACAGAACTACTCCATAGCGGCGGGAAATTTAACTTGTATTTATATATGTATTTATGGTTTCTTGTAAACAAGGTTCCAACAGATACGAATTATGATTCTAATTCTAATTTAATTACACACCGATCACAGCATGAGTCATGGTCAGTACGTACCAGTTGTGGAACCAAATACTAAATATTGAATGCTCGATTGTTTGTGGTAAAAGAATCGTTTTTTTTTTCATTTCTTTTTTAAGTTATGAAGGGCTTCTGGTTCAAAGAGGATGTCAGTCGTCAACTAAGTTCTTCTTCGCATCCCATTCGATTTTATTTTGAAAAAACGAACTTACAAAGCAAAAACCAAACGCGTAACCGAGCACCGCTTTCGTGAAAGATGTATTTGTGGTGAATATTTAATCGACTAATTATTATTATTTGTAATTGTACATGTATTTGGACGAAACTAAGGTTGAAATTATACATTAATTGCGATTTTGTTCAATTTCACGAGAACATGCAGACATGCTATTTAACCAGGGTCTTAAATTTCCTATTATATGGTGTTTTACCTAATCTATCTTTCCTATTATATGACGTTTTACCTAATCTATCATTACTTTTCCCATAATCATTTTTATTGAAGTAGGGTATTTGTAGAACAAGTTATTATAATTGTTGCAATACGTTCATTGCTATGAATATGACATTTACATATATCGGTATCCAAAATAGCTACGTTCGGTAATATAATTTAAAATATATTGTGTTAAAAGAGAACGTTTATTACACAAAAAGAGAACGTTTATTACACACATTTAAAAACATCTCTTTGTGTTCAAAAATAATTTTGTTAAATATAACGTAAAGCCCGTTTGCAACGACGTATAATTTTGTACAAAAATATGTAACAAATTTTGTATATAAAAGTTTTGCATTTTTCTATAAAGAAAATATTTTGATCTGTTTGCAGAGTAGGTATATAATTTTGTACAAAACTTGCCCAGTAACAAATGTCAAACTACTTGAAAACATAAACTACACATTTAGGTTAGTTTAATTTACTCGAATTATGAAAGTGCATGAGAAATATATAACAGCTGCCGCAGCGGCAACTGCTGCAATATTTCTTTGTAAGTTAAGGAAAAGAAAATATGACAATAAATACTCGGATAGAAGAAAAAGGCAGTGGATCAAAAGATGCCCACAAGCAGCAGGCATATTCCACACATTAAATACTGAATTTTTATTAGATCATTCTTCATATAACATTTTTTGAGACTGACTTCAAATCACTTTGCTTATCTGTTTAATTTAATCCAAGGAGCCATAGCAAAATCGTATAATTTTATGCAAGATGCAATTTCACCATCTAACAAGTTGAGATATTTGTTATTCTTTATACAAATTTATTAAACAAGATACCTGCTCCCGCGACCAAGACATTTTATAAGCTTATACGTAAAAAGTAGATGTATATCGCACAACAACGTCCATAACCCCAAACTGTCACCTACCAGAAATAAATGAAATAATCACAATAACAAAGCTGGGCTATTGCTCATGTTTCTGCTCATTTTATGTATCAAATTCTTACAAAGTTAGAGCATGTTCTATTTTTTGAAAATCATGTATCAAATTTTGTATGTAATCTGTTTGCGACGGTACATAATTTAATTTGTAAAATTCTTTACAAAATTATATTATCCTTGCATGAATCGTCTAAGTTTTTTCCGAGTCAAAATCAACATACAATTTTACTCATTGACAAAAGTATCACCACAAATCTAACAGAAAATTACAACGTGTCTAACTTAGCTACGTGGCCAAAAGAACTTAATATGAGCATTATAGATCACGTAATGTCTGGACCCTCACAAATTCATTTAAGTGATTTTCCCAAAGATGAAAATGGGCGCCATTTCTCTTCAACTCGTTACTCAAGAAAACTTTCAAATGAAGAAACTATCCGACGTCGGTGGTTAGTTTATTCAGTATCAAACAATAGTGTCTTTTGCTTTTGCTGTCGATTATTCGATTTCAAGTCAGCTTCAAATTTCGGCGCTGCCGAAGGCTTCAAAAAATGAAAACATTTAAGTGATGCGTTGAAAATGCATGAAAACAGTCCTGCACACAAAAAAGCATTTACCCAATGGACTGAAGCTGAAATTAGATTAAGAACTGGATTAACTATTGACAACAAGATAATTTCTAAAGAAAGTTTACGATGGAACAATGTGCTTCAATGGTTGATGCACGTAACTTTGTATTTGGCTGAAAATAATATGGCTTTCAGAGGATCATCTGATAAATTATTCACCCCAAACAACGGAAAATATGTAGGTCTTGTACAATTATTGGCAAAATTTAACCTTATCATGGAAGAGCACGTCAAACTGGCAGTGAAAGGTGATTTGACTGAGCATTATTGCGGCAAAAATATCCAAAATGAATTAATAGAATTGATGGCATCAAAAGTTACATCTACAATACATAAAGGATTCAAAGTATTATGAAATCATAGCTGATTGTATAAGTCACAAAAAGCAACTTTCACTGACATTAAGGTGCACCGATATAACCGAGGACGCCGTAACCGTTAAAGAATATTCTATTTCATTTTTGGAATTCGACGACACAACTGGTGCAGGTCTCACAGAAGCTATTTTAAAAACATTGAGTGATCACGGCCTTAGGGCCAGTTGTACCAGCCAAGTTCACCGGTTGGTCAACGTGAACTTCGGTTCTACAAGAGAACGCCGTTGTACCAACCAAGTTCAAGCTTGATCTGAGAGTCAATATCCCAGTCAACTGAACGCCCAATATCGGCCGTTCAAGCCTAGTTCAAGTAGATTTCGACATAAAATATAACCTATAAACCGTGTTAACATTTCACTTGAAATATAAGCATCTCTTTTTCTATTAACGCCATTCGTCTGAAAATGAATGTTAGGGGAATTATCAGATGGTGAAGATTTTTTAAATCTAATGCTGTAATGCACCCCAGGCAGCCAAAAACTTAGAAACCAGAAATATGCCTAATCAATCCAAAATCTGGGGTGATAAGGAATTTAGGGACAGATTTAGGTTATTCAAGCCAGTTGTGGAATGTGATATTTCAAATTTCAGATGAAATTCGTTTCGAAAGTAATAGGCAAAGTATATAACTAAATACTACTTAGCCAACCTTAAAATAATGAAATATGCATTTGTAGAAATCATGCATTAACATCTGCTGAGATGGTACTTCTTACTTTACGTTTCCTTTTATCTGGATCATTTCTGGAGATATAATTGATGTAGACAAGTCTACAGCAAGCAGAACTATTCAAAAAGTAATCCAATCAATTGTTGAATTGACTCAAAATTTTATAAAAATTCCTAGAAGAAATAAATGAAACAAAACAGCAGTTTCGTGGGACAAGTAGAGGTGATTTCGTGGAAAATTATAGAAATCGAAGAGGATTCTTGGTAATCCTGCACTTTACGGTTCCCATTCTTTTCACTTAATACCCAAGTTATAATAATAATAATGGCATTATACGACATGTGCTTATTAATGAATATTTTCAACAATTAATAAATATGAATGGATTTTAAGGATTCAACAATGTGCACAATATTATGTTTGGAAGAATACACATAAAATGTATACAATTTTCAAATCATTTTTTAAAATAAAACAAAACAGTATTATTTTAGGCGTTTTATTTCCTCCGAAAAATTTTCATTTTTATTTGCTGCTCCTCTTCCATCATCATTTGTAGATTACTTTCTTTTTGGAGAATTTCTAATTTTATTTTGTTTTTTTTTCAAGAGCTGTATTTTTATTTTATTTTTAATTTTTAATCGTGCTCTTCTAAAAAATATTTCTTGTAGCTCTCCCAATTCCTTTTCTGTCTGCCCATACTAAACAAAATCGGCACATCACATGTTGAGCTACCAAAAACACAAATTAGGTCAATTATAAACATGGTTGCTGCGCTTCTTTTTCTATTGAATACCATTAGTCGTCCATTACTTATCTAGCAAATATAACATTTCCATGTTACCAACCGCTATAAAGAAGTGATCAGTTGACTAAGGTTCCATTTCTGCTTGTACAACGCATGCCTCATTGAACTAGCGTCATCTATGATCTGCAGATCACTTGAATCGAGAGTTAACTAGAGTTACCGGCCCTTAATATTAACGACTGCAGAAGACAGGAATATGATAATGGCGCCAACATGAAGGGGAAAACCAAAGGCGCACAAAAGAGAATAACTGACCTAAATCCGCTAGCTTTCTTTGTACCATGTGGATGCCATAGTTATAATTTAGTCGTGCGTGATGCCGCAAAATCAACAGTAAGATCAGTGTCCCTGTTCGGAATCTTACAAAAAAGATTTACTTTATTTGCGGCATCAGTAAATAGATGGAAAATTTTGACCGAACATTTGAAAACTTATAGCCTGAAAAAATTAAGCGGAACCCGCTGGGAGGCCCGAATTGAAAGCGTTAAAGTAGTTCGTTATCAAATTTGTGAAGTCTATGATGCTTTAGTTTCTTTGGCTGATGAGACCAAACAAAGTGATGCTGCGACGTCACACGAAGCGACCACATTTGTGAGCAAAGCAAGTCAGTCACCCAAAATCGACTTTGTCTAATTTACAGAAATGCTTAAAAAATGTTGCCCATACTTGGAAAATTACAGACAAACAGGTTTCGAACACGCTATTGCAACAGCAACTAAAATAGCATCAGAACTCGATGTGCAGCCATTTTTCAAACACTAAACGCGACTGAGACGCATTAAGCGCCGATCGGGTGAAGAGGCTGTTGATGAACCAATAAATGATCCAAACAAAATGTTTTAAGTGGAATTTTTTAATGCTCTTTTAGACACCGTGCTTATGTCTATGAAATAAAGGTTTTTCTATCACGTGGAGTTTCTTGTTTGACATTAAAAAAATTTAAAATAAAGAACTGATGAAGCATTGTTCCGCCATGCAAGATAAATTAACGGTGAACTCGAAATCAGACATTGACGGAGATTTGTTATGCGACGAAATCTTGGGTCTGCAACATTACCTCAAGGACATTCAGGCAACGCCTATCGAAGTTTCAAATTTTATCAAAAAGCACGATCTTCAAGAGTTGTTCCTTAACACATGGATCACGCTGCGTATTCTGTTAACAATACCAGTGACTGTTGCAAGTGGGGAACGCAGTTTTTCAAAACTAAAATTAATAAAGACCTTATGATCTACAATGTCCCAAATAAGATTAACTAGTCTAGCATCGCTGTCCATTGAAAATGAAGTTGCAGAAAATCTTGATTTTTCTAGTCTTCTCAAAGAATTTGCCGATAGAAAGGCTAGGAAAGTTAAATTTTGTTGATTTGACAATTAATAATTTGATTTATTTTCATTTAATTTGAAGTATAAGATAATAACACGTCATGGCGCCATGATAACACGTAATCATTGATTTTTAAACTCAATAAAAAATATATGGTAAGTAACTCAATTTTAGCTTAAATTTGTTTCTGCCTTCGTGTAAAATGCTGGTTATAATAAGAAATAAAGGGCGCTGAAGAATGTCTCGCCCGGGTTGCTAAAGCCGGCACTGGTCACAATTATACAAACTCTTTATTCTCTCAATCCAATGCGACTCTGTGCGAGTAATTCATAACTGGGGAAAGTAGAATAAAAGTCTACTTCTCGCAATAATTCTGTTTTAATAATAATAATGATATTTATGGCATTTATCTCGTTTATTATCTCTGGAGTACGATCACAAATATCTTGTGTTCTGGTTGTAATAGGGATTCATGAAATTTTTGATTGTGATAAAAACTTCGGAAACGACTTTCTGACAATTAGCATTCATGGAATGCTTGGATGATAAATCAATTAATTAATATGATATTGGTTTGATTTTACATTAGAAATCATTGGCAAAACATGTCAGATATGTTATGTATACGTAAGGTAAAATGCTTTTATTTAAATGACAGGTTTCTGTAGAGGAAAAATAAATACACGGAATGAAAATAAATCACTTTGGGCATTTTTTATTCATATTGTTATACAAATTCAAACTTGACTGTACTTAAAGGTTGTGTATAGTTTGCAAGTAAGAAAACCAGTATATTTACAGTAAATTAAGAATTACATTCACATATCAGTTTTAACCAGAATAATTAGAGCGCACTCGGAGTCTTGCAATTCTAGACCGAAAATTCTGGTTCGAGCAATTCCAATGGAACATCTAATTCCTGCGCGGAGCGGTTTTACTTGCCATGTAACATGTTTCATTGGGGAGGGTTGAGTACATCGGTTATAATTGCCATTGTTGCATTTGTAAACATCAGCTGTTGTCAGTCAGCCATATTGCTCTAGACCTACTCTTGCTCCTCTAACAAGAGCGATAAAAATTGTTCCAAGTGCAACTCTGACTGCTCTTACCAATGAAACAGAAATTATTGTTCTAAATTTTCCAATGGAACATGCAGCTCGTGCTCCGAGTGCTCTAGAATTACTAATGAAATACGCTATTAGTATATGTAATGTAGTAACCCTTTTACTACTGGATAAATTAGACACCTTGTCTTTCTTAAACATTATTTATTAACGAACATGTAACGAACTTAACAAAATGCATACAGGTACAACGCCACGTTGTGTATATCTCTCTTGCCTCGTACGGCATACTACATTTGTACCAATGTAGCATCTATGCTATATTTAACCTAACTACACTACAGTATATGTTACATCCTTGTTTACACATACATAGATGTATAAACAAGGGTTATGTTAAGGGGGGGCTAAAACATACAAAATTTCATTACATCGACTATGGCGGAAATTTAGAAATCTTTTGAATAGGTATAGATGTCGCTAACAGCACTAAATTAAGAAAAGAAGAAAAAATGTTGGGTCGGATGTGTTAAGTTTGATGAGTTGCCTATTCAGTTAGGATGTTTTTGCCAATTTAAAATTTTCAAATGAAAATGCTGGTAAAGTTGCATATATATAGAGGCTTGCAGGTGATTAATTATTCCAGTTTTTCTACCGGGTGGAGTTGTCGCGTTTTATTGCAAAATTTCTTCCCCACTACTAGCTTCATATTATTTTCATGGTGTAGCGGCCGATGGAAAAGTAAAATGTACAACTTATTTTACTACTAATTGCTAACATTGTAGTTGATGTAATAAAATACAAATGAAAATATTTTGTTTGAATGCCATCGGAATCGTGTATGGCTTTATGAATGTTTACTTTTCTTCAAAACTGACAGCCATAATTTAGGATAAATAGATATATAATAATAATAACGAAAACACAAATTTATTCGATTGCAATAATTTTTATTTTATATTCCCTCCGGTGAGTTGCGGGTACGTGTAGAAATATCGATCGGTGACAACAGCAGTCAACAGATTGGCCCAACTTTACTACATTTTATTATTTCTGAATTTTCCACTTGTCCCTTGTTTGTACAATGAAACAAAAGAAAACTTGGACAATTGGCAACCTACCAGGTAGTATCAGCAGACAAGTTGCAAGGGATGTTGAAGCTTATGCGCAGTTGACATATGGGCGAAATATCTTTTATAATCCATGCTCATTTTCCTGCCTATCGTCCTAGTTTATGTTTGTCCCATCGTACACATAACCGTGGAATGTTGGGAACTTGAATTGTTTACATTTACATACTACTATAACCTCACTTACTTGCGTTTGCTTTTATTTTGTGATTGGAGCAAATTACATTTTTTTGTTTGAATTTTTATTTTTGAAATAGTTTTCTATTTTGCATCCCTTTTGTAATTGAAGTATCTATTGCTTCTTTATAAATTGGTATTTTACTCTTTTTTCGGTGATTAGAAAAGAGGTAAGCTATAATAGGTTTGTTTCTACAGCGATTTAAAATCATTTGAAATTGTTAGAGCATGCGCATTACAAAAATAGCGTTTGTGCAGTTAAAACGCCAAACTCTGACTACTAGTTTGACATGATTTGGCGTTCGTGCAGATCTCCAAATTAATTTCTGACCGTTTGCTGATAGTTGCTCCAGTTTGAAGATTATCGTCCAGTGATCCATCAGACGTATTGCTATATTGTGAAGTGAAAAGTTGTGTTATAGGTTTTTTTGCATATGTTCACACTTTACGCGCGTTTTATTCATGTCTGTGGTTTTGTTAGGAATTAACAGTTCCTTTAAGGTTGTAATAAATTTGTAATTCTGTCTAAATATTTCGCGTTTATTTCTATTTTCGCTTACCTCTTTTTGTAATATTTAAATATAATCGTGAATTTGAATGTGAGATAAATCTATTGTTTTCATCTACATATTTGAGTATATTTTCTCTCTCAAATCTATTAAATGCGCTTGTAACTTATACATCTTCTGATAATTGTAAAAAAAGCGTTCGTGCACTTAAATTGTTAAATCAGTTTTAGTTTGCGCATTTGGTTAATCCAAATTAACCTCTGATCAAACTATCACAAATCGGCTGCTGAAACAAACCTAATAGGAATGAAACTATCTATTATAGTAGTATACATAAATAAAATTACTTTTATTTATTTTTATAGTAAGGGAGAATCTTTCACAATGTCATCTAGCGCAGTTCATACTGCAGTGTGCAGATGAAGGAATGAGCCTATTCAGATACACTAAACGTCATCAAAAGTAGAAATGCGTGTAATATAGGTATCATAAAATGTATTTGTAGATGTTTACATGTACGCATGAAGAAATCTAATTAGATATCCTCATTTGTACATTTTTGTCGAGTAAATTACTGCAAACGCCTCTACGGAACTGAACAAATCGTATTGTTCCAAATTCTGACGCGACAGTAGTCCCGACTACTGACTTAAACCGCCATAGGTTAATTAATTGAAACGTAAAGTCAAAGCCATGTATTACACCATATGGCACAAGCCGCTCTGTAAATATATCAAACAGAGAATACGAAGTATATGAAACGGAGAATACAGGTGGGAGCACACTGTGCTTATATTCTTTCTTTTCATAATTTACGTAGAGATGTCAGTACTACTGTATATGCATGCATATAAAACCTACCCACAAAACATTTATGCGTTTGCATAAGGTGTATCTTTTAATTAAGTAAACTAATATTACGTACCTATTTATTCTAATGTTAGGTTTTATAGAATTCATTAACAACATTTATAGATTTAAGACAACAGTAGATAGATTTCTATAATATGTGTGGACTGTGGATTAATATAACTTGTATATTTCATAGATGAAAGCAGTTCCTTGGAGTATCAGTCACCTTCTACGCCACTACCTATGTCCACAGGCGAAAGCAGCGTCGGAAAATTTCTAGACGTTAATGGTCCTTCAGAAGGGACAGTGGTGCGCGATCAAAAGGGTGAGGTGAGATACATTAATATTTGCAGATTATTGAACATGTCTAGAAATTATCAACTGATGTATATTTTTCATTTTTTCTCAGATTCTGATTCTCAGACTTTACAGTCACTTACACCGGATAGCCCTCGCAAACATGATCTTCAAAAAAAAAAAACAAAAAGTTGGACAAATCGTTAGCACTGCAAGTATCAAAATTAAGCAGAATATCTAATATCATTTAAAGGCAAGTGCACAAAATCTGGGAATTAAAAGGAATTTTTTTTCCCAACAAGATAACAATCCGAAGCACTCGGTTCGGGTCATTAATGGAATGGATCATATGTACTATCCCATATGTATTGGAAACACCATCTCAAAGTGCCAACATATACCTTATTGAGCACCTTTGGGCAGAAATCAAACGTCGTCTTAGGAAGCACCCAATTAAAAAGAAAGAAAACACAATTTATTGAAGAATGGTAGAAGGTAAGACCGTTGAAATCTATGACAAAACGTCTACAACCAGTGGCTACGTCACAAAGTATTAATTTTAAGAGGATACAATTTATTTTCGTACCTTGTATTCAGGGTAATGTGTTAGGGACGAGTACTTTTGCTTGTCCAAACTTAATGCTGTTTATGTTGTTAGTATTGTTACCTTTATATTATTTATTTCTTACAGTCATTCATATGCAGAATATAATTTTTGTTTTGTTGAAGATGTTTTGTGTATAAAATAAATTCATAAACACCGTTTTATGATATTAAACCTATGTAGATATCAAAGACGCAAAGTAGATGAATACTTTTGCGTATTACTACATATAGATATATATTTCTGTAATTATTTCATCTTTTATAATAAATATTTACGTCAATAAAGAGTCAATAGAGAGTATTAAAATATTTATACGTTTATTTCTTAGTTTTTGGAGATAAAAAAGATAATTGTTCAGATTACATATTTGCTGTGTTGTATAATGATTATAATGAAGTAACAGTTACAGCAATCCTTAAAGTAAGTGATTTAATAAACGTTAGGAATTTTCCAATGCAATCTCGCTTTTAGCTCTTTTTGGTACACAAAGTCATGTGTCCTATTTAATAAATACTTTAATAAAACATCTGTTTGTAAATTCACATTTCTATATTGTTATACAACATAGCATAAAAGCAGAATCGATATAAATAATAGTTATTATTGTATTATATGAGTAAATCTACTTTTAAATAAGTTTTCTAAGTGCCGCCATCTTACGGACAGCTGCTGAAGGTACTTGTTGGCTAAATTATGAATCATTTTCAATATGGCCGTCATAATTAATTACATATTTAGTTTTTCGTAAGTTTTGCATTGTTAATTGTCATTTTTTGCCACCGTAATGTACATATCAAGACCGAGTGCAAGACCCTATTTATAATAATTACTGCAATTTTTGCTGTTATTAACAATAGTTAATTCATGATATTACGGTCTTGCACTAGGGGAAAGAATTCTGAACAGTTTGAGTTTTCAAACATCTAATTTTGAAGTTAATTAACAACAAAACCTATGCAAAACTAATTTGTTACCGACTGAACGCTCCCTGTAATATTTTAGCCGCCCCTTAAGCTTGTTCCAACAGAAATCAGAAACTACTCAAATGCGATTTGGTTGGCTATAAAATTCGGAACTGTTTTCTGACTGATTTCACTGTTTCACACTGATTTTTCCATTTGGATGGGGATGTTAATAGACAGAATTTACGGTACTGATCCTCTGAAAACCCCCGTATCATTCCCGATAAATCTCTACACTCAGAGCGTGTAACGGTTTGGTGCGCAACTACTCCATTCGGCATCATTGGTCCCTATTTTTTCGAGGACGAGAATGGTGCAATTGTTACACCGAACGTTACTGCCAGATGCTGAACACATTCTTGCGTCCCGAACTGCGCAGACTGCAACTGGTTTTGGAAAATGTGTTTTTTTGTGGGGATATCTGAAATCACGTGTATGCTCTCCCAGATCCCGCACATTGGCAGAACTGAAGGAGGCAATCAGGGAAGAAGTGGCTACAATCGATGGTGAACTGATAATTCGTATGATGGCCGATTTTCTGCGAAGGCTGGAAAATTGCATTCAGGAGGATGGACACCACTTACCCGACGCAATCTTTCACAAGTGATATTCAACTTCAAATGGCATGTAATGACAAACAATTTTGTGTATTAAAATAAAAATTTCCGTAAAAAATAACTGTGTACTGTTCATTTCAAAAACGTCAGATTCCCGTCGGTCATCCTGTATATGTACACCTCTGTTCAATGAAAAAGCGTACAGCTACATTTTAGCTGTGTAAATTAATCTTTAATTGTTGATTTCACAAAATATTCGTCGCTGTCAGTATTGTCACTGTCACAAAATATATTTTGAATTTGAATAACATTAATTAATTATATCATTTTTGAAGTTCAATTAAGTAATATTCAAAAAGCACAAATTGTGGCCAAACTTGAATGTGGATGATCAATCCGCATGTTGGCGGCAGATTTAGGTGTGAATAAGAGCACTATACTGAAAATCAAAAAAAGGTTTGATCTGGAACAAACATTTAGCCGAAAAGTCGGTTCTGGTGCAAAACGAATTTCAAACGACGTCCAAGATGTGGCTCTTGTTAACTTCGTAAGGGATCACCCATTTGAAACGGTTGCTACCGCTGCATTTGCTTGCTTGCTTCAGATATGAAAAATTATGCAAGTGCTAGAATTTTGTTTGCCTTAAATCATCTAAACCGGGATACAGAGTTTTGGAACAGAGTTGTGTTTACTGATGAAAAGGTCGTCAAATCCTGTCAAGATAGACGTCTAAGAGTTTACAGACCACACGGCACAAGATTTGAAGAAAAATATGTTACTGGTGCCCAAACTTCGGGAAGATTTGCAGTAAATGTGTGGGCGTGGATAAGTGTTAATGGAGCTGGTGTTTGCTGGAGACTTGATGGTGGAAATTTCAATTCTATCGTTTATCGCAACATTTTAAATGCTATGTTGCCGTCGGTTCAGGAAATATACGGCTTCAATAACTTCATTTTTCAACAGGACAATTGCTCAATCCACACGGCAAACATTATTCAGTGGTGGTTTGCGGAACAAAATATTGAAAATTTACCGTGGCCATCTAATAGCCCTGACTTAAACCCAATAGAAAATGTTTGGGGTTCGATGGTAAAAAAAATGTACAAAAGAAATTTTCGACCACGGAATAGGGAGGAATTGTGGGAAGCCATTGAAAATACTTGGGAAGATTTTCATTTGAATGAATTTTTTTTTTCAAAATTTAATTGGATCTATGCCCAGACTCCACAAAATTTTAGAAAAGGATGGGACCAGGATTAATTATTAGTTTATTCCTTATTTCTCTTCTTTTGACACATTTCTTGGTTTTTGCTTTTTGAGAAATTTTATTTCATTTCTTACACAATACAGAACTCCAATTATTCGGACTTCGATTATACCGGTATATGATTATCCAGATCAATTAGAGAAAATTTTTAGAGTTGTTTATGGCAATCCTTATTTACAAAAACGCATAACGCTTTTTTATAACTGCACATTGCATAAATGCGGAAAACTATTTAATTCAATTTACAAAATATTTAATTGAGTTAATTAAACTGTTTTCCACATTTTTGCAATTTGCATTGTTATTGCAACTAATAACTAAATGAAACGACATTATTTATATTTCCCGCGATAACTTTTTATTTCTCGTTGCATTCACCTGCGACGCTGATATCTTTGTTCCAGTGACTAACATGTAGTTTACACATCTAGTATAGGTGGTTTGTGAGTGCAAGTTGAGTACAACTAAGTTGGTTGTAAATCATGGGATTTAAAATTACCCAAAGGCTACAGATTATGGAATCCTATTACAAATGAAATTGTTATTTCGCGTGATATAACATCTGACGAGTTAGACTATAAATTCAAAAAAACAAGCACTTATGCAAAACCACAGTATACTTTGACTGAAAGTGATGAAAATGAAGAAATACCTGCAAACAAAGAGGAAGAGATAGATAGTGAAGGTAATGAAGATGAAGAAAGAGTTAATGATCAAACTTTTGAAAAAGGTCGTGTTAAAATTTCCTCAAAATATGACGATTACGAACTGTACATGGCTTATTGTTTGCTCTCTTCGGAAAATGGTGATCCAGATACATATGAGGATGCCATAAAGTCAAAGGAAAGGAGGAAGGCAATAGAGAACGATGTTAAATCACTTAAGAAATTCAATACTTTTACCCTTGTGGACCTGCCAAAAGACACTCGACATTTGTGTTTGACAATTAAACGAAACTCTACTGGAGAAAGTTTAGTGGCGTATAGTGATTCAGACTGGGGCAGTGACACAAAAGATCGCAAAAGTGTTAGTGGAATGGTTGTGTACTATAAGGGAAACTTAGTGTCATGGCAAAACGCAAGACGTAGTGTCACTTTCAAGTGCAGAAGCAGAGTATATAGCATCGGCAGCTTGTGCAGCAGAACTGTTGTATTTAAAAGGTTTAGCAGAAAACTTTATAGGTAGTGAGGTAGATAATATTAAAATTAGACAGTCAAAGCGCAATTGCAATGATCAAAAACTATGAAAATACAAGACGATCAAAGCATGTAGACATCAAAATGGATTTTATT
The DNA here is from genome assembly GCA_029619315.2 of Dynastes maya. Lineage (NCBI taxonomy): Eukaryota > Metazoa > Arthropoda > Insecta > Coleoptera > Scarabaeidae > Dynastes > Dynastes maya. The sequence continues at coordinate 49,762,484 of JAROYE020000001.1, forward strand.
AAAGGCATTGTGTCAAAAGGTGTGAGCTCTGTCGAATATGTACCGTCTAATAACAACGCAGCAGATGTCTATCTAAAACTTTATGTTATGAAAAATTTAAAACATTTAGAAATATGTTACAGTTACAGCAGATTATGTTATGTTTAATAGTATGTGTGTAAGTTACACAAGTTGGCGTGTGTGGCGCTAATTGTAGAGCAGTTTTGTTTTCGGAAGACACCAGCGCAGAGACGCATTTGCGTCTTAGAGAGAAAAGGTGGACTTTACTGACAGAAATAGATATATATTTTTTCAATACGGTCGTTACTGAAAACATTGTCATAATATTGGCGTCAGTTAGCCATACTGTAGGCACTTGTTAAATTACGTTGTTGTTAAGACATTAGTTATACTACATTTCACTAGGAACGCTGAGAGTAATCGGGATGCTGACGTCATACACTTCGGCAGTTTTCGTTGGTGCATTCGTTACTCAAGCACGTGTTATGCACATGTATTACTTCTAACCTAAGCATTTCGATGTGTATCGTGTTATGGTGTTGAAGTTTCGTAAAGTGTAATCAACTGTTTGTGTTGTTGCTTGTATTGAATATTTAGACAGATTTGGAGTCACAGTGAAAAGTATTTTAAGTAAGTTATCTATTTAATTGTATCTATATAGAGAATTTATACGCTGAAATTCGCAGAACGATGGTATTCACGTGTGCAGTTCCCGGTTGTGATGTCAAAGGTGCAACAAGGCATAGATTTCCTATGCCAGAAAAAGACATGGAGCGATTAAAAAATTGGTTAAATTTAATTGGTAATCAAAAGTTGATCAGTTTGGATGCTAAGATCGTCTATAAAAATTATCGTGTATGCCATCAGCACTTCACCAAGAAAACTTCCATTTCCTGTTTTAAGAGAAATACTTCAGACCAATCTACTTTCACTTGATGGTGAGTTATCTTAGTATTTTACATCATTGCACTGTTTAATATAAACAGCTAAGAACATATTTAGCAATTAGTTTAATATGGCCATTAGCTCAATCAGTGCTCACCTAATACACTGAAATGAATATAAATGCTGCATTATAATTAAAGCAAGTAATGACACACTTCATTTTGTTTAGATACAATGAAGGAAGTACTACCATATTCAGAGGAACTGCTACATACCTCAGGAAATGAGCAGTGTTACTCCCACAAAAAGTAAGTTGATTTACAAAAAATATCAAATATTTTATCGGCCCGCTTATACTATTTATTAAAAATGCTAAATATTTGTAGGATCTAGTAATTCGTTGAAGTCTGTAAATGTGAGTCGATCCTTTCACCTGTCACCCAAGGCTAGAAAACTATATCAGACAGCAAAAAAATTACAAAAGCAGAGTGTATACCTACAAACGTCGTTTAAGTGCTTTTAAAAACCGTTTAAAATATGCTAAAAGGCATTTTGATATAACAAAATCTGGGCTCCGAAAAGACGCTTTTAATTCCTGTATGCAACAGTTAATGCGGAAGAAGATCAAAACCAAGGGAAGGCGTTACACGTTTAATGAGAAAGTAATGTCATTAGCCTTGTACAAGACTTCTGGTCCTGCATATCGCTTCTTATCAAAATTATTTGTGTTACCGTCACGTCGTACACTCACCAGGCTACTGCACAAAATTCCCGTAACGGCAGGTGTTAATTATTTTTTAATGGCAAATTTGAAGCAATCCGTGGCACAACTGAAACAAAAGAAGAATTTATGTCTGCTTATGTTCGATGAAATTTGGTTAATGCCACATATTGAATACAACAAACATTTTCAAGAATTTATTGGTGTTGAAGAAGGAAATATTTGTGACCATGCACTGGTGTTTATGGTGCGAGGTGTAACTAGAAAATGGAAGCAGACTGTTGCGTATACATTCTGTAAAGGTTCAACAAAGCCATTACAAATAAAGAAGTTGCTGTCATCGATTATTGAAGAACTTACGGCTGCAGGTAGTACATTTTTATTAATAGTTATCTAGTTTTGCATTTTATATACATACTTATTTATTCATTACATGTCTTGTAGTAGTGGCTACCATATGTGATCACGGTTCCACTAACAAATGTGCGATTGAAAATGTGGTAGTAGAAGCACGGAAAATATATTTACGAAGGGGAGAAAATCCTAAACGACGTTTGGTAATTAATAATAACGAAGTAATTCCACATTATGATGTGTCCCATTTATTTAAAGGCATACGCAATATGCTTAAAAAAAACGTAATCTGAGAATACAGCGATAGAATTCTTGAAGCAAAGTGGAAGGACATTGCAATCACTTACCATATTGATTGCGGCAGTGGCGATATTCGAGCCATTCCAAAAATTACTGAATTTCATGTGGTGCCCTCCAAGATGAAAGTTTCTTGTACAACACAAGTATTTATTTAATGTAAACTATTGCCAAATAAATGAGCTACTTTTATCTGAAATAAATGATTCAGCAACAGATGCTATTGTAAACTAGTTTAAGAAATATTTTGTAGGGTTGTGTGGGATGTTTTTACTAGTTTCTTGTATTATCTACTTCTGAACAATTTATTTTAAACAAAAACAACAAATATTGGCAGATAAATTTATTAGGAAGTAGAATGATCGATTCTCAGTAACATACTAGCCATTAAGTGTTGTTTTTAGTTTTACAGATTCAAATATCGAACTAGGTACAAGTTTGTATTTCTTTTTTTATATGTATTCGGTTGTAGTTAAGTTTCTCGACGACTTATTTGATAGTTTGAATGGTGGAACTTTTAAACCACCACCTGGTAAATTGTTGAAGGGAGTTGAGACAAAAAAATCCCAGCATCTTATATATTGGAAGAAAGCCATTTCGAATTTACGTTCCGTGTATTTCAGGAAAGAAGGCACACAGGAACATATTGTGCCTACATCACTGAAAAATTTAATTCTAACTTTAGGTTTTATAGATTTAGCAGAAGTATTATTGTGCAATCACATTACATATTTTTTGCCAAAGTCCTTTAACCAGAACCCATTAGAAAATTATTTTGGACAAATAAGGCTACATCGTGGAAGAAACAGCAATCCCACCTGTGCACAGTTCGAGACTTCATATAAAGCACTTTTAATACGACATAGCACAAGTACTCATGCGGTCTCAGCAAACTGAAGAAACATTTGAAACTTCACTCATTCAATTATCAAATCTGTTACAAATTCCACATAAGACCATAGACAATAAAACAGATATAGAAATTGAAAACCCATCTATAAATCCGGCTATATGTTCAATAAGCAGCACATCTCTTCAGTAGCCAATAGCTAAGGCTGCAATGGGTTACATATATGGTTTTGTTGTCCATAAATTATTAATAAAATATAATTGTGAGTTTCACAAGTTAGATATTCTACGCAATCAAAATATTAGTGGTGCTTGGGAATATTCAACTTTAGTCTCACAAAAGAAATATAGCACAACTCGGCAATGTTTAAAATATTGTAATGATAATTTTATAAATTGCATATGTAAAGTTTACAACATTACCAGATTAATATTATGTAAATTCTTTTTACAAAGAAGTGACTAATTACGTAGATAAGGATGTTATGCAACATGTACATTTTAGTTTTGCATGCGAGCACAGTGAGGAATTAGTTGAGTATTTAGTTAAATTTGTAATTAATTTGTGTATATTTACCTTTTGCAAAAATGTTAATAGAATAATACTAGGTGAAGGTGGTGTTGTAAAAGCAACGGCTTGTTTTTTATTTAAACAAGCCTTGAAAATCCATCAAAACCGAACCAAACAATGTAACAAACAGGTGTCTTGAGGTGAAGTGTCTTTATACAAATAAAGTTTTGTAAAAAGTGTTTAATTATTTATTTGAACACAACAATTTACAACCATTTATTTTGTGTAGAAAGTGCATTTTTGCACGCTATTAGACGAAAAATTCAAGAAGCACGCCAGAAGAGCACTTTTTACGCATTACATGTGGGATGCAATTCTCGGACTTGTGTGAATAGTTTCGTATAGGGATTAAACTAAAATTGCAAAAGATTTTTGATATTTTAGATTAATTCATATACGAAACTATTCACGGAAACTGGAATTGAACCCTTGATTACAAATGACCAAGTAACTACAACATTTTAATTTCCCTCCATTTAGTTGTAAGTTATACATTTCAACAGATGGCATGAACATAAAAACAAAAAGGGCAATAAAGTACCTATCTATCTATACTAGTATATTATCTATCACTGTTGCCGAAACCAGTACTTTAGTACCAGATTTGGTACTTTTTCACGTAATCTAGAACTCTGGTACGGACGCGTGGCTATTTGGTACTTTTTTGTTAATATGAATGTAATCGCCTGATATGCAATTTACTTAAAACGAAGCGCACAAACTCGCGAACAGGGTTACTTATATTTTAATGTTTAGGGTTAGCAATTCTAGTTACTTTTTGTTGTTGTTTTGTTGATGGTTTGTTAATTATATCAAATTTTAAGAATTTGGAAATATTGGAATCGTTAAGATTACGAAATGGATAAACAAGACTTTTAACCAGTAATGATATTTTTACATAATATCAATTGTATAATTCTTTCAGATTTTTAAATTGGCATATATCAAGTGATAATTCGGTATCCACAGAAACTAACATCGATGTAATTAATAATATTGATGAAATTGAGGTTGTTAATTGTAATGATGCTGTTGTTACTCGTCAACAAATCAGACGTCTAAATCATAGTTACACAGAACGACATAGAAAATGTGTGGGAAAAAGAGTTTAATTGGTTAATATACAATTGGTATTAGGGCATTGGGTGTATTTCGTTATCATTGATGAAACAACAGATATTTCAACTCAAAAATCACTCGTTATATTAATTAGATATTGGGCTGGTAATGTAGTTAAAGATAAATTTTTAAATTTAATTAGACTACATTCTTGTTTTAAATTATTTCAAAATAGATTTAAAGAAAATAATTGGATTTGCAGCAGATAGTGCTGCAGTTATGATAGGACACAGAGGTGTACAAGCAAAATTTAAGAACTTAAACCCAAATATATTTGTTTTGGGTTCACTTGCCACTCATTCCACTTATGCGCTTCCGCTGCTGCCTTGAAGTTGCCTAAATCAGTGGAAGAATTAGCAAGAAATATTTTTAACCATTTTTCTAATGGTAGCCATAGATCTGAAGATTTAGGAGAATTTCAGCTATTTACTAATATAAAACCTTGTAGAATGCTTCATCCTAGCCAAACAAGATGGCTTTCACTCCAAGTTAATATAAATAAATGGTAGAATTATATGTTTATTTATTAACAAAAATATTATTTTGTAAGTAGTGGTGGAACATATTTTACATTAATGGGATGCACTTAAATTATATTTTGTTCATGTGACAAAAATTGACAACCTCCATACTACAGAAAATATAATGACTTGTCTTCATAATCCAGTATATAAAATATATTTCTCATTTTTATCATATGTTTTTGATTTAGTGGACAAGTTAAACATAGAATTCTAGAGTGAAACACCAAAAATACATATTCTTCACAAAAGAGTAAGCGAGTTGTATAAAACTCTTTTAAGAAATTTTATGAAAAGAGAAAATATTGTTAATATTGATAGCATGACTATTGAAGAACATGAAATAAACGCCTTTAAAACCAATGCTCTTGCATTCTATGTGGAACTAACTGTACAAGTTGAGAAAAGGTTTAATTTTACTGATCCACTATTAATATATATGAATAACTTTCATCCAAAAAATGCCATCTCAGGTGAAATTACTTCAATACTAAAAATATTACACTTTTTCCCTTAATTTAGAGGTTGATGTAGATGTAGAAAGCTTGAACCATGAATGGCGTTTGCTTTGTGGCGTGAAGAAATAAGAAAAAATGGTGAAAAAGATTTTCTAGATTTTTGGTTGTTTGTCATAAATATGAAAAATGAATTAAATGAGCTAATGTTTCCAAATTTATCATTAGTAATTACCACATTCTTCTGCATGTGCAGAAAGAATTGCTTTAAGTAACGTTATTAAAAACAAAATTACGAAACAGATTGTCGGTATCTACATGTGATGCTATTATACACGCAAAAGAGTTGCTCGGTAGCGAATTACATATGTTATTCATGGGAGTCATCAGAAACAATTTTAAAAGACTCCTACAAATATCTAATTATTGTTCTTTCATTACATAAAAGCTTTTGTGGTCATTTGTTTCTTTTTCTGCTATTTTGCTGAATTAGGGGATTTGAAAATTAATCTGGTACGAAAGACCCAAATTTGGTACTTTTTGCGAGTCATTACTGATACTAATATAAAAAGGCCAGCGGCAACACTGTTATCTATGCAGCAGAGGAAATATAGTAAACAAGAGGCGACAGCTAAACGAAGGCGATAGAGAATAATGTTTAGTTTATGCCACCGTTCATAGCTGGCGCATGCAGTCTCTAAATTTTCGTACGCGCGAGCGCAAACAGTTTTACACACGCGTGGTCCGCGTGGTGCATTTTATTTATTCCTGTTCTGTGGTGTATTTATTGTGATTTACTCTTTTATATAGTTTTGTTCGCGTTTATTTTTATTAAAAACTCTTTAAGAAGTGCATATTTTAATTTGTTGTGAGTTGTTTTAAAAACTTGAGAATTAAATACAAAAATTCTTCTGGATCTTTTCACGGTACGTTAAAAAAATTACTTAAATAACCTCTAACGCATTAATGATTCCATATTCTTTTTTGTTCATGTTTGCAGTGTAAAATGACAAACACTGCAGAATTAAGTGTAATATTCAGAATTTGATAAAATTAATATTTTAAACTTTATTTCAGATTAACAATGTCTCGTCACAAGAACTGGTACCAGATTGTACCAATAAGTTTCAAACGAACCCTGAAACTAAATATTTTCTTATTCCGAGAAATTTAGAAATGGCAAAGGCATGGTTGGAGAAAGTGTGCTATCCTGTAGATGAAACAAGCTTGAAATATTTGAGGAATACTTCATCTGCATGTGAAAAGCATTTCTCTGTCGATCAGTTTCAAACTCCAGAAAAGAAGAAACTAAATAGGGGAGCACTTCCAAACTTGGAATTACCATCTCCTCAAAGAAACTCTGAGATAAATGAAGAAAGTGTAGTTGGTGGACATCTATTACTAGCTGGTAATTGCATTTCTATTTAGTATATGATACTAGTGATACATTCCGATTGACAATGTTCTGTTTGATGTATATATCTTGAGGTTATGACAAAATTGAGTTATGAATTTAGATAAAAATACTGTAACAGTATTGTTGATCAAGAAAACATTAATATTCTATTTATATTAGATAAAGTGGTTGGTAGTCAATATAAAGTGGTGTTTTTTGCAGATGTAACCCCTTCATTACCAATGTCACAAGCCGGGACTTCTACGCCATTAATACCAAGCACTTCTTCATTGTTTATATCTATTTCGAAAAGGTTATACTTGAGAAGATGAACTCAAAGTCCTAGAAAATCATATTTGAGGCAGTGCGTGACAAGGGCAAAGAAGAAGCTCTCTGTCCTCAGAAAAAAGTTTGGTAGTTGTAGAAAGCAAATCTTAAACAGTAGCATATCTAGTAACCGACATTTTCAATCATTAAAAAATTTGTCCCCAAGGGCATTTGATTTTATAATGTCCCAGCTGAACCATACGACAGATAAAAGTAAAATGGGACGAAAGTGGACTGAAAAAGAAAAAAGTTTTTATCTTACTTTATACAAACAGAGTCCAAGAGCATATCGTTTTTTGCAGTCAGTTTTTATCTTGCCCTCGATCAGGACCCTGTAGAGAAACCTTCAGCAAATCCCAATAAAAGTGGGCATTCACACATACATTTTGAAGGTCATGAAGGGGACGCAACCAAGTGAATCAAGTTTAGGCCGATACTGTTCTCTTTTATTTGGCGAAATATCTCTGCAACCAAATTTGGGAATTAAGTTATTTAAAACAGGTTTTCGTATCGGATTTGAAAATTCAGATGGTGTCCGAACAAAAAACATTGCGAACAAAGCATTAGCATCCATGTTATGTGGCATAAATCAACACTGGAATCAACCAATAGCCTTCTATTTTTTTTTCAAATCTGGTGTTACATCAAGAAACTTGTCAAATTTAATTATTCAAGTAATCACAACTGTACATACATTAACAACTTATCGAATCTTAACAACCATTAGTGATCAAGGAACTGCAAACGTTTCAGCAATAAAGTATTTGTGTTGTCATTCAGACAAAGAATTTCAGTTTAATGTTGATGATTGCAAAATTTACCATATTTTTCATCCACCTCACTTATTGAAATGCATGCGAAATAATTTAATAACAAAAGATATTTTTTTAACAATTTGGTTGCAAAATGGGAAGATATAAAAACACTCTATGAGCATGATAGCGTTAATCCAGATGGTAAAGTTTGTCCGAAGTTAACAGAAAATCATGTAAATCTCCAAGGAAGCTAAAAAATGAAGGTTGCTTATGCTATACAAGTATTTAGTAATAGTTTATTCAGCAATGTCACTTCTAAGTTCATTTGATGTAGTAGATATGAATGGAACTGCACAATTTGTAAATTTCATGGATAAGTTGTTTGATTCTTTGAATAGTAGAGTTAAAGCATATAAACCATTGACTGAAAACTCAACTCATCTTGATTTCTGGTTAGAAGCAAAAAGACAACTAAGCAATATAAAATTTTATAAATAATGAATTAGTTTCTGCACCTCCATGCAGAGATCATTTTATTACTACAATCGGAAATATTCAAGCTTGTGGCATGATATGCGTTCATTAGGATTTAAGTATTTATCAACAAGATCTTTGAATCAAGATCCATTAGAAAACGTATTCGGGTTAATTCGCGGCTTAGGTGGATTAAATATGAGACCAACTACTTCACACTTTGTTGCAGCGTATAAAACATGTATTAATAAAGTACTTAAAAAACCTACTACAACAAACTGGGAGGAAGATAATACTCATATTTTGAAGGTGTTAAAATGTACCGTCTACAACCAATCACCCCATCATTCTTCTGCTGGATGTGCCACAGACCCCTTGGTATCTCCCTTTGCCAGTGCTTCTCCATCTACTGATGTTCTTAAAAATATTTTAGCCCTGCGTAATAATTGTTCCTAATTTGTAGCTGGGTTCATTTGCAGGAAGTTTATAAAGCATGGCTGCAAGTATTGTAAAAAAGAAATGTTAACTGATGTGATAACTGACAGTCATGCTTTCATATTTTTAAAGGACGAGGGAGGGTTCGGAATCATTTTCTGATTTAATTGACAAATTAAAAAGTATAATATTTTCCTTTATTCCCACAATAATCGAGAATGAAAATTTATTTAGTTGTATCCCACCTTCAGTGGAGCTTCTAAACGTTTCTCCCATACACGGCAAGGAAATTGCCAATAAAATAACTTGTACTGTTCTTATTATTATGGTAAAGCATTTTGTAAGTTTGGTTAATAGAAAAATTAAGAAAAAAGACAACAGAAAAAATGATATTGTTGATGTTTTTGTAAAAAGATATGGACCTAAATGTTTACTGAAGTAAGACTACAATGTATTTCTTTTTTGTCTATATTTCTAAATTCCTCATTGTGTTTCTGTTTTGGGAAAAATATATTCACAAAGAATATCTTCTTCCCGAAATACAATATCTATAATAATGTTATGTAAATACTTGTAAATTACACAGTACGCAATTGGTTTGAAAATACTGCTGATATTACGTGTTTCTTGCCACCGTTCATAGATGACGTGGCGACTTTCATCCTTTCTGTTTATTATAGAGCTGTCTACTCTCGTTTACTATATTCTCTCTGCTATGCAGTTAGCATTGTGCTTTTGTTGTATTCGTTTGATTAGTTTTATTTCACTTTTATTATTTTTCCCATCGAAAAGATATGGGCAACCGTAAAGGGTAGAGAGGCATCGAAAAATGTCACATTTAAATTAAACAATGTGGAAAAACTGGCTAGAGAAGAATTCTCAAATATTACACAAGAAGAATGGGTTTGTCGACATACGATCAATATTGAACAAGAATACATAAACAAAGATCATATAATGGATACAGTAACTGATGAAATTATAATTAATCTTAATGAGGACGGTGATGACATTGATTTAGATTTCTCATGAGATGAGGAATAAATTTATCACGGTGATAACTTGTATTGTTATTTTTAATATGTATGTAATATCTTGAAATGTATAATAGAAGACTGAAAAATAAAGGAGCAATTACATTTCGATTATTCTTTATGTGTCTATCCATAAAGTAATTTGAAAGTTATACAGTTTAATAAAGTTAAAATTAGTCAAAATTGCCGATACTAACTGTAACATAAATATAAGAGAGGATATATCAGTTTTAATGAAAATTAAAGCAATCTAGCATTTTATTACCTTATTAATCTAGATCTATAACATAAATATTTCGACATTAATAATGTCCAGCAAATACTACAGCGAATTAAAAGTAAGTAATGTGAAGCATAATCAGTGCTGCCAATCTGCGGGTATTTACCCCAATTGAGGGTATTTCTAATGCCTGAGGGTATTTATAAATTTGCGGACAAAATGCGGATACTTTAGCAATTTTTTTCTTTTTTTCTCTATCACGTTGAGCAAATTCAAACTGAGCTTATATAGGTGTGTATTTTGGGTTGCAGCAAGTTTTTATTTTCTTTTGCGCGTTTTTTCGTCTGTCAACTGTCAGGTCGAACAACCTGAAGTCGAATTACCGTACCGGCTACCGTGTGCGTAACTGTCTATCGCTCTATCCTGTGTATGTGAACCATTGAACGTGCAATATCAATATTTTTAAAATGGATAAGTGGCTGGGAAATAGAGAATCGACTACGGTAAACTTAGTTGAAAAGGAAAGAGTTAATCTTTAAAACTCCGATTCTAGAATCGTGATGTTAATGACACTTTTGATAACGCAGAAGCAGAACTTGATGGTGATGATGCAAACGTTAACCAGGAACCACATGAAATTAAAAATAAAAAGAATAAGCGAAAATCTAGAAGAAACAGATTCTGTAATACATGGCTCGAATTGCCAGAACTAAAAAAATTGGCTCACAAAATCGACAACTGTGCGAAGTGGACAAGAATTGGCTTTTTGTAAATGTAGCAGATGTAACATCACTGCCTATAAAAGTGAAATTCTAAGACATCTAAATTCAGGGAAACATCAAAAAAAATTTAGAACAATTTTTAGTTGCTCTAAGATCAATGAAGCAATTAGAAACACATTACAGGAAAACGTAAGAGCTGAACTTAAATTGACAGCATTATTGTGCACCAATAATTTATCATTGTTACTGATGGATACGTTGGGTCCTTTATGTAAAGACATATTTTATTACTCTAAAATCGCACAAAGCATGCCCATTAAACGGACCAAGGCTAAGCAATGATCAGAGAAAGATTTAGCTAAAGTTTTTGGTGCCGAATTGCATAATCATTTAAAAGTTACTGGACATTTTTTTCCATTATAATGGACGAGACAACTGATGTTAGAACAAAGAAGCAATGTGCTTTTGCAGTAATTCATTTTTCTGATGAACAGAACAGAATTGTCACAAAATGTTTTGATCTTGTGGAACAATCTTCATCCACAGCAGATGCCCTTTAAAAAAGACAATTGAAGAAAAAGGAATTCCTCTTTCAAACCTAATAGGTTTTTCATCAGACATTACCAATGTAAATGTGGGAGAACACAATTCTATATTTTCCCATTTAAAAAGTGAACTACAAGAAATAGATTGTGTCAAGTATTCGTGCCATAGGATACATTTGGCAGCCTCCAAAGAGTGTTTAAAGATTCCTAGGTATTTTTAATTTTTAGCATGTCATGGAGTCTGAAGTGTCGTATTCATTTCATTTTATTTAGGTCAGTTGGGGATCTCCTACGAAATGTAGGTGCACATTTTAGTAGAAGTTATTTTCGCATAAAAAAATTGCAAGAATTTCAAGAATTCTTCCAGATTGGGATCCGTAAAATTCTTGCATCTTGTGCTACTAGATGATTATCTTTGAAAGCATGTGTGGATCGGGTTCTAGAACAATTTATACCATTGCAAGCTCACTTAAGGGAATCACTTTTTGAAGATACATCCCAAACTGTAGAAGAGATGCTTACTATGATGATCAATCCATTCACAGTAATTTATTTAGAATTCATGTCATATGTAACAGGTTTATTAATTGATTTGATACTCTGTTTCAAAGTGAGGTACCATTACTTCACAGACTTAAGCCAGAAACTGTGAAGCTAGATTAGACTATATGCTGTAATTATATTGAAATGAGTTACATAAGATCCAAAGATGTACTAAAGATTGACCACAAGAACTCTAGAACGTTACCAAATGATAAAATATATATGGTGACATTAGCTGCAGAAAGTCTGAAAAATTTGAAAAAGAGCAAGGACATTCTACAATCTCAATTTGACAGTTTTATTACCAGTATTCTTAGCTTTTACATTCAATTAGTAACTGAGATAAAAAACCGTTTTGACTTTTCAGACGGAATTTTTGAAATACTGCCTATTCTTGAACCCAAGTTTGCTCAATCATTTGAAATAAAATCTCTTGTAGGTATTACTTCTAGATTTCCAAATTTAAAGTTGTATGTAAACCTTCAGTGTTTAGATAATGAATGACAAGAACATGCATTTTTGGAACACAGCGATGATGTTGAATCTTACTGGATTAAAGTTTTTGAATTAAAAAATGCCGCTGGGACTTATATATGTTCCCGAATTTGAAGACACAAAGTCATCACATTTCTACTAACATTACCATTCTCTAATGATTTAAAAAATGTGAAAACGGATCATAGAAATTCGTTACACACTAGTATTGCATCCGCTATCCCAACAACACAACAAAACGTTGTTCACAATGGCGGTTGTGTGACATTCAATCCTAGTAGTGCAATGTTAAATGCCAATGTGTGGTTAAAAGACGATTAAATTTGTTTATACTTTTTCATTTTTATAAATAGTTGTATTCTTTGTTGTTTTACAATGTGGAGTTTTTATTTTTTTATTAGAATTTTTGTTACAATATTCGTTGTTTTGTTTTAATTAAAAATGCGCTTCTGTGACAAGATTTTATGCGCAAAGCTGAACGGGTAAAAATCGGCTAGATGAATTTTGTAGAGGGTAAAAACGGGCGGGGAGGCTGCAAAGGTGGGCTTTATTTCTTTCTGGTTTTGACTACGTTTTTAAGCATGTCAAAGGGAAGCAAAGGTTGGAGGTAGAAGATGATAGTGAAGCGGAGAAAGTTGAATATGTTCAATTTGCGCAAGAAGCAATACCATTAGAATGGCACAAAATCAAGGTAGAGACTAGAAGAGATGTGGAGTTGAGTAAAATTTGCCGGTATATTCAACAAAATTGACCTACAGAAGTGGAACCTCATTTCAAACCATATGGAATCAAACGAAATGAACTTAGTTTGGAAAGCGGCACCATTATGTGGGGCTATCGAGTAGTGATACCAAGTATGTTTAGAAAAAGGGCTACATTATAGTATATTTGGACCTGACAAAAATGAAAACGGTTGCTCGAAATTATTTTTGGTGGCCATCATTGGACTTAGAAATCGAAACATTTGTAAAAAAAATGTGATGCTTGTATGAGAGTAAGGCAGGAGCCTGAAAAAGCTAAATTAATATTGTTGGAGGATACGTCTAGAATTTTTGAATGGGTCCATATAGATTTCCTAGGTCAATTTAAGGGTAAAATGTACCTGATACTTATTGATGCTTTTAGCAAATGGCCGGAAATATTTGAAATGAGCAACACTACTGCGGACTTAACGATTGAGAAGCTAAGGGAAACCTTTGCGAAGATCAGTGTACCAGAGATACTTGTATCCGATAATGGTACACAATTCACTTCAACAAAATTTTCAGAATTTTGTAAAAGAAATGGTACACAGCATGTGACTTCTCCACCATTTAATCCTTCTACAAATGGATTAGCTGAAAATTTTGTCAAAAGTTTTAAAAACGGAATTCAAAAAGCTCTTAATGGCCAAAGTAATGCAGCCATGACTTTGCAATCAATAATTCACAGATATTCACTAGCATATAGAACAACTATTCACAGTATTACAGGAGAAACACCTGCAACCTTATGTTCGAGAGACAAATTCGAACAAGACTAGATCTAATACGAAATAATGCAAAATAAAAAGCACAGAATAGGTAGAAGAATCATTTTAAGGGAAGCAGGCAACTAAAATTAGAAAAAGGAGATATAATTTTTGCAAGAGGTTACAGAAATGTGAATAAAAAGGCTTGGGAGAAATGCGTAGTAAAAGAAGTAATAGGGAATCAAAATTATGTAATTCGGACTTTGAAAGAAAACTTTGACGAAGGCATTTAAACCAGTTATTAGAGGGAGTACTATAGTGCGAAGACAAGGAACAAGAGGGGAAAGGAAGATGTGGATATTGACGAACGAAAGGATTACGAATATGCTACAGTATCTACTAAAGCTGGAAATGAAGGGGAATTAGGAATAAGGGAAAATATAGAACAACAACATACCGGAAATTGAAAATGATAACAAGATAGAAGAGATGGGAGACAATCAAAGTAAAACAATAGAAAACGAAGAAAAAGCAATAGAAAAGGAAGTGGACGAAGAACCGAAGCATCTTAGAAAAACTGTAGAGAAGGAAAAACAGATATTGGAAAAACCGAGCACTACGAAAGTAACTCTAGCGAGTTCTAAAAGAAAGAGACCAAAAAGAACTATTAAACCACCAATTAGAGTGAATCTTTAATTTGTACATATTTATAAATTTAAAACACTTAACGGGGGGTTGTAGTATACCGGTAGATGTCACTAAAGTACTATTATTAAGCGTCTTAAATTACAATTTGTTTTTTGTTAAGTAAATATGTAAAGCAAAGTTAAAGTAATAAATAAGTATACCCAGTTATTGTATGGTTGTCATTATTAGTAATAAAAGATATTATACCAATTAACAATGAACAAAGAGTATTCATCTATTTCTAGAAAACTGAAATATTGTAAGCCATACTTTGTTTATTCTATGTTCAAAATATACAATATTATATTATTTACTTGTTACCTGCTATAGTTCGTAAACCAAACTCTTCCTTATCTTGTTAAAATTTATCGACACCGTAGATTTACCTGTGGCAATGCAAAAGTATTTAGGGAAAAATTCATCCATAAGTTTGTTACACTTTGTTGCCACAACTAGGCGAATAGAGTTAATAGAATCCTAAATGGTAAGGAAAACAGGCCTTGTATACAAAATTCTATATATTTGGAAGCGACTCGTATATCTAAATATAAGTGCTAGTGTAGGAATAATATTACATATACCACATATAAAGTTAGTTAGGTGTTTCAAAAGCAATTTTTACAGTATACATTTGTATGAGTGTAAACTTTTGTAATTATTGTTGGTAACGTGGTGTTCAGATTGGCAGTATAAAAAATGAACAATGGCGATGTGTGCGTGTCGCGAGTAGTGACGATATAAACGGGCCCAATAGTGAAGAATTAGAGGTCAAATATAAGAGACGTTAGTTATTGTTATTGTGTATAACTATTTACTGTTAAATCGGTGTACAAATATACAGCATTCCAGATAGCATTTATCATATCAGAAGTGGGATTACCTACGCAACCTGCATATTACGCGGAGATTACCCGCCAAATAGTACTTAAGAAGAAACGTTAGAATGACGACTGAGAAGGAACTTGACAATTTCCGAAACGAGATGATTACCGGAGCTGCTGCACCAACGGGGGATTCTGGTAATGCTGGGAACCTGACATCTGATATTTCCCAATTATTTAATCAGATGATGTTAGAAAACAAGAGGCGTAATGCGCTGATAGAGAAACTTGTCGACAAACTTGCTCAAAAGATGAAAGACCTCAACAAAATAATGTGACGATAATGCCCGACTTATTAAAAAACATACCAACCTACGATGGAAGTCGAGGGACAGCAGAATGTTGGTTAGAGATTGAATAGTGCTCAGCGTCTACATGGCTTGCCGGACAATTATATGCTAGAAACTGCTAGAACTAGGCTAGTTAGGGGAGCATACTTCCAAATACTAGAGTGAACCTATGAGCCAAAGAGGCTCATGACCTGTACGTCGAAACTAGATGCAACGCAAACAAATACATACCTAGATGCGTGATAAAATTGAATAACCAAGGAAAGAGTCAATTACCAATAGTGAATATAACGAATGAAGAAGTCATTGTGGAAAGAGACGAGAAGTTAGCAAGAGCTGAAATCTGTATGGAAGAGAAGGGGGGAGAAGATCTGCAAGTAAATGTGGTAATTAAACAAGAATCAAGTCGGGCTGAAGAAAAGAATGTCCCAGATATGAAAATCAACATGGGTGATAACATGACAGAGGAAGAAGAGGTGAGATTGAAAGTTTTACTAATCCAATATCGAGATTGTTTTGCAGATAGTATATATAATCTTGGTACCGCAAAAGACATAGAATGTGTTATTGAAACCAGCGTGGAAGAACCGATTACTTATAGGCCATACAAGCTAAGCCACAAGGAACGGGAAGCAGTCAGGAATATCGTAACCAACTTGAAGCAAGTTAGAATAATTATCGACTCGACGTCACCATATGCCAGTCCGAACCTAATAGTGAGGAAAAAAGATGGCGATGCCAGACTATGTGTAGACTATCGCGGACTGAACAAAATAACGAAGAAAATGAGCTTCCCACTACCTATGACAGATGACCAATTGGACCGACTGGCGGGAATGAAATATTTCACCAGCTTAAATATGTTGACGGGCTATTACCAAGTACTGGTTAAGGAAGAATGCCAACATAAAACAGCATTCATTACTCCAGATGGGACGTATCAATTCGCAAAATGCCATTTGGAATCGTGAACGAACTAGCTATATTTCAACGTTTGGTGCACCAAGTTCTGGGACCATTACAGTTTACCATCGGTATGGCGTACATGGAAGACATTTTGTTACCTAGTGCTATAGTGGACGAAGGACTCGCGAACTTAGAAGAAGTGTTAAACTAAATTTAAACAAGTGCTTTTTTCTACAAACTAAAATAGATTACTTAGGATTTGAAGTCTCAGCCGAAGGACTTAGGCCTAATAAAAATACGTTAGTGAGCGTTAACGATTTTCCGCGACCTGCTAACATAACTGCCGTGCGACAATACCTTGGACTTACGGGATATTTCTGTCGTTTTATTAAGAACTATGCCGCGAAAGCTAAGTCCTTGACTGAACTTTTATGTAAAAGTAGTGAATGGACTTGGTGCGATGAACAAGAAACCGCGTTTAACGTACTGAAACATGTTGCCAGTGCTAACGTGCTAGCAATTTATCATCCTTCTGCGTAGACAGAAGTCCGCACCGATGCAAGCCTAGTGGGTCTGGGTGGAATCCTTCTCCAGGGGGGTGACGACAACGAACTACACATTTATCATTACGTATATCGGTCTTTTCACTATGTGTTATTGTGATAGTAATATTAGAAATAAACTGATTAAAGACGGTATTTGCTCGTTTTAACCTTGCCTATTATTGTTCCAAAATAAAAAATTTACTGCCACATAAAAAGCTAATTTTAAAGTTGCCGCATTGAATGGTTAGTGAAAGTGATAAGAGGTGGCGCAAAAATTTGTTGTCAACTATATTTATTATAGTTACCACCTATTTATCCTATGGGTTATCTACGACAGCGATCTTGTGAATTCGAATCGACTACATAACCTAACACTCTTTTGGCGCCATCGACTGTTTACGTTTAATAGAAAAATAGGTTGTCAGCTGATAGGCACTTGGCTTTTTGGATCAGGTTTGAATGTGCTTTTGATATACCAGATCAACGATCGTGACCAATAAAATCCGGATTCATTCCGATTAGAACCATTTGGTCGAAAAAAAGCGGCTAAAATGAGCTCATATGAGTTGTCCCAGCTTTTTATGAAAGCAATGCTACATAATAAAATAAATCTCTAACGAAAATAGTCTTCAATCTTTGTTAACCCAAAGAAATTTTGCTAGCTAAAAGTTAGTTCTTTGTAAAAAAAAATAAATAACATTTGAATAAAAGTGTAATTAATTTAATAGACCCCAATTGATTATAAAAATCACTTCGTACATTAGACAATATTCCAGGTGGAATATTTGTTATACAATCAAAAAGCTTAAACAAAACTCAAACGTCAACTATAAGCGACTGATAGCTGCCTCGCTAGTTAAGTAATTATAACTTAAGATAAATTAACATCTTTTCCACCATTCCGAATGCATCCGATTAGGATACGTGACTATAGTACCGTAAGAGCGAGCGTACTATGATCAGTCAGCATAATCGTCATTTCTCGGAAATGTGAGAGCGAAGTCGTAGCCTGCACGTGCATGTGAACGAATAGGCAGTTTATAACGTGAGCAAGGTGCACAAATGGATTTGCGTTTACGCAATTTTGCTAAGCAAATGACATTCCACAGTGACATTCAACACAGCACACGTTTAGATGCGCTGAGTTCGTGTAAAGTCGGGGGATCATAGTACGCTCGCTCTTACGGTATAGTTTACAGGTATTAAAAGAAGCATAATTACAATAAATTACTTTCGTGTCAACTTTAAACGCTGAAATTAAAGAAATTTATATTGTACCTGATGACCACTTCAGCAAAAATAATTCAAGTGATAAATAAATTCTTTTGGAGCATGGCACCAAAAAAGAAATAAAGAAATTGTAAGAAATAGTGTTAACAATAAATAAGAAGGCACTTTGCAAAATACAGCTTTTGACATAGTTCAAAATGTATTTATTTATATATACTCCTGGTAAATTAAAAAAGCATGCAATATTTTTTAAAACCTCTACCCTCCACCTTATATTGCAAAAATATATTTTATGTAAGATACATACAGTTAATCTACGCTACTTATATAAAAACAGACAACTCAAAAACTGCGCTTTGCAATGTACCTTCTCAATATAAATTATACCTCCTATTATCATATGAAAAATATATCGTAAACATTTCTCCATACCTCATTAAAAAATGATAAAGACAACCTGTGCAGCATATTTGTTGAGAAATTAGATATATCTTTTTACGTAGATGTTCTTGTGAATGACACTTTCATTTTCCTTTTTTTCTTCCATAGTTGCAGGTAAATCTCCTTATCTTTTCTTTTCTAAAATGAGTAGTTTCTTTGCCATAGTCTAATGATTTGCTTGTTTCTTCAACTGCCATGGAAACACATATATTTTAAAAGCATTGAAAATGATCTGCTTTTATTTTACAGAGCAGCTTTTGCCTTGGCACCTTCTCTTTATAAGTGCTCATCTTGAAAACCTATAACTTTACAATTTTTCCGTAATAATTAATTATTGTTGTTAGAGTACTTACAACAGGTAACGCTATTAAAAGTTGTAGCAGATTTTTTAAACGCTCATTCACTGAAGTGGATTCGTCCCTCAATGTAGCCATCGTCTGTTTATACAGTTGTCTCCCTGGTTAAGAACTTCTTTACGTTTACTATATTTGTAACTTTTATAACCGAATTTTTTTAATATTTTACGTACTGTTTCGCGACTTAAACCTACTACGGCTGCTATTTCTCGAGATGATAAATTAGAATTTTGTTCAACCATCGTACAAATTAATCTTTCTCTTTGTGCTATATTTTCATTCACTACAGGAGGAATATGTGTAGTCCTACATATTTTACACTTTTGCAAACAACCAATTTTCTCGAAATGTCCTATGATGGTACGAAGATAATGCATACTTGGGATTGGTCGATCTTCAAATGAGGCTTTAAATAAATTTATTGTGCCTTTCAATGAATTTCCGGCATAATACCATTTTATCAATTGGATCTTTTCAATTACCTCGAGCATATTTGTTTATAAACTTACTAAGATAAGATACTACAAACAATAAACGGATTGTGAGTTGGAGGCAACACGCCTACCATAGATAACGCCTACAATATGGACAGGAATTTTTGTCGTGTTTCTACTGGTTAAGCGCGATCACGTGCGGTAGACATATGGTCAGTGCTGCCACGCTGTGATGAATAGAGTTATAACTAGAGCAACGCAACTGCGCTGAAAGCCAGTGGCGGACGCATAAAAGTTTACACAAAGTAAATTAAATGTGATACGTGCTCAAACACTTACCGTTTTAAGAGTCTTCCGTGAAATCACAAAGTGGATAATGTCTATTTAATATTTGTAACATTAGATATGTTTCCAAAGTTGTTTCGGCAAAGTAAGTGCGGCGTGAAGAAAAAGTGTTTTTGTATGCCGAAAACGAACGTTCTACATCTAGTGACGTTATATTTGTGTAAGTAAAATAATCTTTCAAATAACTTAACGATTCTGTTGACGCACCTTCACAAATTTGTCTTAATGTGCCAAAATCAGAGTCTTTATCTAAAACACCTTCAAACCTTTCTAAAACATAAACATTTCTTGCGTCTTCTATCGCGCTTAGCTGTGCGTGAACATACTGCACTATTTGCAAAGATTCCACTAACGACACCGAAGAATTTTGTAGTTTTTCTATCGCATCCGCTAGTCCCACGTAATTGTTCTGAATAATTGCCAAATTTGTTTTAACTTGACTATCCTGAAATTTCAAGCGGCTTCCTTGGGGTCGAATTCTAAAATCACGTTCTTTATATTCTCAAAATATTTAAGATAATAAAATGCAGCCTCTAACCATGTTCCCAACGAGTAAGAATAGGTTGTGGTGGTTCAGGAATACCGGGGCATAGTCTATGAAATTCCCGAATACGTTTTGGGAATTTTACAAACACAGCTTTTGTTTGTGCTATTAGAGCGTCTACCTCGGGATAACATTTTCTGATACTATCTGCTACGAGACTGAGAGTATGAATTTTACATGCAATATGCAACAAGTTAGCACAATGTTTTTTAAGAGATCGACCTACAGCAAGCATGTTTGCGGCACCATCACTCATAAACATCAACAGTTGATTTGTTGAAAGTTCAAACTTTTCCAATGTATTTAACACCAACATTGAAATTACTTCGGCAGTGCATTGTTGTATTCGTCTGGAAGCTAGTAAAATTGAGAGTGACGGTCGATGTGGTTCTATTGTGCGTATCATTACATTAACTACAGAATGTTTTTTACGATCTGTTTCGTCCACACATAACCACAGTTTTTTATCTTGCAACTCCGATTTAATTCTTTTCTCGACATGCTCACGAGCAGACGGTACAACTCTCTGTAATGTTCTCTCACTCGGTAACTTAAAGTCCGAATATTCATTCCAAAACGAGACGTATGCTTTCTTCCTTAGTAAATGAAATGGTAAATTATATGCAATAAAGGTAAATTAAATTTTAATTTGTCATAATCTCGTGTGGAATTTTTTTTGAAACATGCCCTGCACTATTTACGTGCCGTAGACAATCACTTTTCGACCAACACATTAAATCTATTTTACACACTACACATTGAATTTTAGCGCCATCACACTTTAAATCAGGCATTTCTGCAATAATTTCTCTTATTGTGACCAACTTTGGTCGTTTTCGCGACGTAGGAAACATTTTCAAAACAAACGTAGAACTACGATATAGTATACGACAGCATAGATGCATACACAACAGATCGGCTTTCGAGTCGCAGTTATACTGACGCTTATACCGAATTGTCCCGGCCGTGTTTATTTTGTGTAAACTTTTATGCGTCGGCCACTGGCTTTCAGCGCAGTTTGCGTTGCTCTAGTTATAACTTTATAAAGGTGTTATAATTAACGCTGGCCACGAGCGATACCGCGCATCGGCGTAGAATCAGTTCGGACCGAGAGGAACGGTAGTATTACTTCGTCTGCGGAGCAGTACGGACATTTTCGCTGCCGGTCATTTGCGCAATTGTTTATCTATACTAGAAAAATTATGATTTCGTCAGCAAAACGACCGCGGTCGGACAAACTTCGAAAATTTATTGCAGAAATTCCAGACTTAATATATGAAGGTGCTAAAATTAAATGTGTAATCTGTAAAATCCCGTTAATGTGTTGGTCCAGACAACGTTGTCTAGGACACGTAAATAGTGAAAAGCATGTCTCAAAAAGAAATTGCGCACGAGACAATGAAAAATTTATATTTAATTTATGCGTTACGTTTATCGCATGTAATATACCGTTTAATTTACTAGACAAGGAACCATTTATCTGCTTTTGGAATAACTATTCGGAGTGCAAATTACCAAGTCGAACATCGTTACGAAGAATTGTGCCATCTGCGCGCGAACGTATTGAACAAAAATAAAATCAGAGTTGAAAGATCAAAAATTGTGGTTATGTGTCGACGAAACAACAGATCGGAAGAAACATTCTGTTCTTAATGTAATGGCACGCAAATTGGAACCTCATCAATCGGCACCTTCAATTCTATTAGTCTCCAAACGAATACAACAGTGTACTGCCGAAGTAATTTCAAAGTTAGTGTTAAATACATTGGACAAGTTTGAACTTTCAACAAACCAACTCTTGATGTTAGTGAGTGATGGTGCTGCAAACATGATTTCTGTAGGCCGGTCTCTTAAAAAGCATTCTGCTAATTCGTTACACATTACGTGTAAAATTCATGCTCTCAATCTTGTGGCGGATAGTATCAGAAAATGTTATCTTGAGGTAGACGCTTTAATAGCGCATACCAAAGCAGTATTTGTCAAATCACCGAAACGTATTCGCGAATTTCACAGACTGTGGCCCCGTATACCAGAGCCACCAGAACCTATTCTAACTCGTTGGGGAACATGGTTGCAGGCCGCGTTTTATTATCATAAATATTTTGACAATATTAAGAACGTGGTTTTACAATTCGATACAAAGGAAGCTGCCGCTATCTAGAAAAGCCAGTCGAAATTTCAAGATAGTCAGGTTAAAATGGATTTAAAAATCATTCACGACAATTACTTCGGGCTAGCAGATGCAATAGAAAAATTACAAAATCCTGCGGTGCCGTTAGAAGAATCTCTACAAATAGTGCAACATGTTCACGCACAGCTATGCGCGATTGAAGACGCAAAAAATGTTTCTGTTCTAGAAAAATTTGAAAGTGTTTTTGAGAAAAATTCTGATTTTGGCACATTAAGACACATTTGTGAAGGTGCGTCAACAAAATCGTTAAGTTATTTGAAAGATTATTTTACTTACGCAAATATTACGTCACTAGATGTAGAACGTTCGTTCTCTGCATATAAACGCATTTTTTCCTCATGCCGTACTAGTTTTGCCGAAACAACAGTTGAAACATATCTAATGTTGCAGATATTTAACAGACATTATTCACTTTGTGATTTCACGGAGGACTCTTAAAATGGTAAGTGTTTGAGCACGTGTTATTTAATTTTTATTTAAAAGATGAGCGAAATTATTTGCGGCAGCAAACATCTCTATTAGCAGAATAACTCTAGTCTTAACGCGAGGCCTGGTCAACTCTACGCTACTGCGCGGTACCGCTCGTGGCCAGCTTTAGTTATAAGTTATAACATAACCTAAGGTTAGGTGTGATCGTTTGCTGCACGGAGTAAGTCCGCATTCGTTAAAAAAAAATGTACTGTGTTCGCTAACTTGTATCGTGCAAGAACTGAACTTGTAGGGGTGCAAGTTAAGGATGGGACATCGTTGATAAAACATCGATGTTGATTATCCATCTAAATTTCGAACACCAATATCGATATTTGGAAATTATCGATGGTTTTCTAACATCGATATTTTTTGTGTAACTAAACATTTTTCAAATTTCCCAAAGGCAAAAAGAACTTATTTGTAATAATAAATATTACTTCATAAATGAAAACTACAGTAATAATTAACAATATAAATAAAAATAAACTCTATTAATAATGAAATAAAAATAAAGTCTATCAACAATAAACTCCACTAAAACTACTTTTTAAATATTGATTTCCAAAAAAGCACTTAATAGGGTATTTATAATTCCCAAAACCTTTCGTTTACTAACTAAAAAAATAAAATTTGGGTGTCTTCTTTCTTTCAACCTACTTTGCTGTGGGAGCGTTACGCCCGCTTTTGAAAATAAACGCTAAGTTGGTAACGATGTTGCGACAATAGTCACATATTGTTGTGCTATTTTTTAAAATGATAGGTGAGTTTCGCCATTTATCTTCCACCATTTCAAGCGATTTTCTTCAAGCTCCATAATAGGACTTCTTAGAGACAAAGGCAATTCCGAGAGTTGGTCACTTTCTCCAATTTGTGATAAGTTCTTTTCCATTAGCCGTTGGTAACTTGCCCACAAACTAAATGTCACAGGCTAGACGCATAGTTGCGATCTGTGGAACGATACATACAACATAATTTTTTTCTTTTTATTAATAAATTATATTATACATATGATTAAAATATAAAAACGTATGTCGATGTTTGTCCTTCGACATCGATATTTGTATCGATGTTAACTGATAAAAATATCGATAAAAAACCATCAATGTTTTTTAAAAAATATCGATGTTTCAAAAACATCGATATACATCGCCCATCCCTAGTGTAAGTTGAGCTATATGATCAGCTGTTTTAAATCCTAGCTCTTCATGCATTTGTTGACAACAAAAATTGTAAGTTCAGAATTTGTGTAATATTGGCAAATTCAAATATGATTTGACAACCTACCATCACTTGCACAAAAATCTGGGACAACTTTTATGGCATTTTTTCAATCGGGTCATAATGACTTGTCCATTTACGATTGACACTGACAGACAATTTGACATATGTTTTCATAGTTTACAAAAGACATGTTTAAAATAGATAATGTCGCTTGTCCCAGATTTTTATGCAAGTGATAGTACATTTTGATAGATTTTTAAACAATTCTTATGCAGAAAAAGACTGTTCTAGCGACTGAAAAAGTATTTTCTTTCATTTTCATCACCACATGATAAAAGAAAATCCGTTTTATGGGTTGTCAACAGTATTATAGGTTATGCACTGCATGAAATGTAAATATACAGCGTTCGTTTAGCTAAAATTTGTAGTTGCATAAGTTCTGTTCAAGTTGTTCTGATGACGTAGATAATTAAACTTAGTGCAAAAAAGTGCAACGCAAACGAATATACCTGTTCTAACTCTCGGCGGCGCGACAGGATCGCATCTATTGTTGTTCGTAGACATATACATTGAGGCCCTAAAGTGTCCACCCGCCCATGCTAGTTTTGAACGGCAGAAGCTAGCGTTTTTAGAAAATATAGGTCGATTTCTACTTTTTGTGAACTAACTTTTTTCGTTATCGACAGTTCAATTGAATTGCGGGTGTCACCGGAAGTTACGTCAACTTTCTTATTTTCAATGGAACATCCTATACATTTTTACGTTTTTGGAAAGGTAATTCGAAGGCGAATCCAAGGATACCTTATATGTTATACTGTAACTTAAAAAATATGACGATATGCAGCAATAAAGGTTTTGGTAATCTGTTTATGTTGTTAGGCAAAGTTGTCTAGGAAAGAGCGCCAAATTGTTTCTTGTGACGCCAGAGTGATCTAAAGAGCTCGTTGCTAAGCAAAGTAATCATAACCATTGCCAAACTGTCAAATTTTAATTCCAAAAGCGTAAATTATTCTTGTTGTTTATTGTTATTATAACTTGGATTTGTCGTATTTTCCTTCTTTGTTTCCTTCTTTATTTTCTCTCATATTAACTTGTTTTGCTAATTGTTGTTATTTCCTTACTTTATGGAATTAATTAATTATAGTAAGTTTGTTTAAATTTGTTAGTTTTTGATAGACAGTATGTCTGTTTTTTAGGTTTTTTTTTGTGCTGTTACTTTTGTGATGGTTTCGGCTCAAACCTTGCGTCAACTTTAATATGCAAATCTGGCAACAATTATCACTAAGGTTCGACAAACGAGTGCAACGTCAGAGGCGTATCGCGCAAAAGTAGGTACGTGGGATACACTATTAAAAAATAATATACACTGACCACTTTAATGACGTCATTTTACACTACACCGAGTAAAAAGTGCAGCCCGAGCGAACAAACCTCTTGTTTGACGTAATTTGGCGTTCGTGGAGACCTCCAAAGTAATTTCTAACCGTTTGCTAATAGTTTCCCCAATTTGAGAACTAACGTCCAGTGATCAGACGCATGCACATTGTTATATTGTGAAGTGAAAAGCAATATTACAGGTTTTGTTGTATACATTCACACTGTTGAATATCATATTTAAATTTGAATTCTTTGCGCCACTAAACTTAGTGTGTCGGTAATGGGGAAGCTTCGTCCAATATTTCATTTGCTTTCGTTGTGTAAAGGCTTAAGCGGTTATAAGTAGGCTTAGGCGTTTACGCTTTAAGCTAGCAAGAGAGCTAAAGATTTGTATTGTATACGCATCTATTCGCATGTTACATTCGATGTTATAAATTTATGATATTACAATACATATCTGATCAGGCTAACGCTTCTCCTGTAGTAAATTTACATTGGCCCGTAAGTTGTATAGTTTTGTTTGGTGGCTTTTGCCAGCTGTATTGAAATCACCAAAGAAGTTAAAGTAATAGGAGCAACATCGCACACTACTCACGATATGCTGAAGTGAGGCAAACACATAGGTACCTATTAACAGCCGACAGGTCGATTTTGTTAAATATGGCAAATCTTCCACATAAAACAAGCTAATATCTAACCAAATGTCCCCTCGTTATTAACACTAGAAGTAAGGGTTTTCGAGTAAATTTAAAATATGGACTAGATTAGGGAATTGGGGTACTGTTCCTCTAAAGGTATAGTAGTCAGCATTCGTTTCTCTTTAGTTAAAAAGCCACGCTGTCTTTTTGCACATTAAAAACCATGAGTGTTCTTTCACTGACAGTAAGTGAGAGTATAAACCTGTAAATTGGGTGTTGTTTAATTGTGCAAACCTTTGACCGTGCAGATCGAGCAACACAAATGCGTTTTTGATAAGTGTAAAACAGAGCTGTTGTTTTAAAATTGTTGGAACAACTGTTCGATCAAAGGTTCGAACAATTAAAAAACGCCCAAAATGTCATTTAAATCTGAATTCTTGGTTAGTTGTAGTTACTCCTTTATTGGATCTCACTGGCCCGTGAAGATACAATATAACCGCATATGGCCCTGCGACCCCCGCGTACTTCAGAATTTTCTTAGCAAAAAAGAAACGATTTCGTCATTATACTTTTTGGCATCACGGTAAGCACGAGATAGCTATCCATTGTATTCACTGTCAGTGTTCGTTCGCAGTATCATACTTAAGGTTATCGCCACAGTAGCGAAAATTGCTGTAAAACTTAAATATGTAAATGCTCATCAATTGACACCACAATAGAACTATTGCATTTAAAATCAATCTCTCGTATTGTTACAAGAAAAGCGAAATTATATCTGTTATTACAATGGTATATAAATTAAATTTGTTAGTGTAGAGTAGATTCTTTTTGAATTACTATGTACTTAAATATCAACAAAGTTTCCTCAATACTGAAGCTAGTAATTAAAGCAAAAGTAAGACTTGGAAATAAATTGATATACCGATTGCCAACCAAATGATTTATACGTATTTAATAAAGAGAACATTTCATAGCTACACATCATATAGGCGATACTACCTAACGTCTCCATCACAATATCCTTTTCTCTGTTAGATACACAGCTATTAAACCAATTTTAGTTGACAAGCGATATTTCGTACATTATCTAAATTTTGAATTTCATTTGTACAATATATTTAAGCGTGCATCTTAATTAAATATTTTTTGTTCAATTGTTTGTAATTTAGGACCCAATTTAATATTTCAAAACAAGTGAAAAATACAAAATAAAGAACTGCCATAAACAGTAAATATAAGGTCAACTAAACTTTGTAAACCTATATATGAAGATAGTATATGGAATAGTATTATACAGCATTAGCCAATAAGATGAGCAGTTTTTCGCAAATATATAAAAAGTACTCGTGTTAATATTAGCTAAAAAAAAATGATGAAATGTTACTCTACGAGTTACTTTAAAATTGAAGGGTTCCTCCGAGAAATCAAATAAACTTGAGACAAACAATTCTAAGAATCAACGCTATGTAAACGTGTTGCTTCAATGTTTAGTGGCACTAACCTCGCATACAGTCTGTTAAGTCAGGCACTAGCAAAGAGTAAATGTTTTTCTATAAATATTTACAATTATTATGGCAAAAAGATAGGGCATAGTTAAGTGAAATTAACAGTGACCTTGCATCCAAAATTGCTCGAAAGACACAGTGTTCACTTCATGCTGTACCGTTAGCCATAAATAGGTATAAGATTATTGGATTTTATATGAGGATGATATGAGAAGTATCCATGCTTGACGTTTTGTGTTAAAATCTGCATTACCGACTGTGAGTACTATTCTTTAGTAGGCTTCGGTTAAAATTTCGGAGAAAATCATCGAGTAGTGTTGTTTCGAGATCTGTTGAAAGTAAGCAAGCTTACGTATTCGTGGAATCATGGAAAAAGAACAATACCGGTCAGTGATTCGATTTCATTTTTCTGGATAGGAAAACGCGTACAGAAATCAAAGAGAAGTTGGACGCAGTTTATAAGGACCATGCAACTTCGATAACTACCATCAGATACTGGTTTAACGAACTTAACATCCGTCTTCAATGAGGGGCAGCCAGGTCGTCCCATTGAGGTGACTATGGACAATATGATCAATAAAGTTTATGATATTATGTTAGCAGACCGCCGGCTGAAGATTAGCAACGGCCAGAAAAGACTTTATTAGAGAGACATTCTTCGGGATAAGAAAACTTCTTTAGACCAGTCTGCAGAAATTAGTGCAGAAGGTGGTATAAACATTTCGGCTGGAATGGTTAGAAGATGCTTAAATAGTGCAGGATTAAAAGGTTGCAAGGCAAAAGCCGTTATTGGCCGAGATTAACAGAAAAAAACATTTAGAATGGTCAAAAAAAACACCAACATCGGACAAGCGGAAAACTGGAAAAGGGTGTTGTGGTCCGACGAAACGAATATAAAGGTAATTATTAACAAGATATTGCTTTCAAACTGAGTGCGAATCTTAGATAAATATTGTTTTTGATAGATAGAGTATATCTATAGTTTTCTTTACAGCTTTTTGGTGCCCTTGGAGGTACCTTTGTGTGTATTAGAGTTAATGAGAAATGTTATAAGGACTGAGTGATTGTACTTTTAACCACGGAGATGACAGCATTCTTATATGGGGGAGAATGTTGCCCCATAGCGTTTGGGAAATGCTCACGTCATGGCCCCATGAATAGCCGAACGTACATAAAGTTCGAAAGGCGGCATTAAGGCCATTGTGTGCAAAACTTTCTTCAGATGAACTTTTAGAAAACATTTGTTTTAAAAAAGATAACGCTTCCTGCCACACAGGTCGAAAAATTTAAGATTGGATACACGAAAATGGATTTCATCTTCCGGATTGGCCCGCCCAATCTCCAGATCTAAATCCAAAGCATTTTAATTTACGAAAACTCAACCAAGGGGTCACAAACATTCTTGAAAAGCACTACTTGAAGCCAAGATAAAGAAATGTGGAAAAATATTTCACAGGCGCATTGCGAAGAATTGTTGGGTACAATACCTAAACGTATACAGGTAGTCATAGAAGCCCGAGGAGGTCATACACGATATTAATTTACACGTAATTTTGTAATGTAGTCACCATTGTAAATATGTTTCAAGTTTTGCAAAGTGTAAGGTACTTCGTTTTATTGGCTACGGCTGTACAGTTTAAATGAAATGAAACATCTAACATCAAGTGATATACCTACTATGTATGTGCATAATTGATAACTGCTCCTACTCTAATTCATACCCACTGCAAAATTTACATCACTCCTGCCCCTGTGCCAAATAGTAGTTATATATTATGTGGTTATTACTAGTCTGGGCAAACAGCGGTAACAGTCAGTGTAGTAGATATGTGATGCGGAGTCGGCGATTATTTATTTCACGTATTCACAGCGTCAGTACTAAATCGATGCTGTATGCGAATAGTTCTGTGTATATGTAGGCTGTCGTAACTTATTTCGTAATTGTACGCTTACGTTTGCTTTAAAAATGTCGCAGTTAGGTACGTTGCGAAAACGACCAATGGCATACACAGTTAAAAACTTTATAGTGGATATGCCGGACTTAATTTTTGATGGCGCTAAAATTCAATGTCTAGTTTGTAAAATCCCTTTAATGTGTTGATCCAGAAGCCATTGCCAACGTCATATCGAAAGCAAACAGCATTCTTCTGCAAAATGTGGCATACGAGACCAAGAAAATTTTACATTTGATTTATGTGTTACTCTTATTTTATGTAATCTATCGTTTCCTTTACTAGACAAAGAAGCATTTGTCTCCTTCTGGAATAGATATGCGGACTGTAAATTACTTAGTCGGACATCGATACGAAATGTAGTATCATTTGCTCGTGAACATATAGAAAAAGGAATGAAAACGGAATTGAATGGCAAAAAACTGTGGTTGTGTGTGAACGAAACAACAGATCGTCAAAAACATTCTGTGATTAATGTAATGGTACGTACAATGGAACCACATCGACCGTCAACCTCTTTCTTACTTGCTTCCAAAAGTTATAAATTGTACTGCTGATGAGATTTTGAAGGTGGTGTTGAACTCATTGAACAAATTTGAAGTTTCAACTAAGCAACTTTTAATGTTTATGAGTGATGGTGCCGCAAACATGCGTTCTTTGGGCCGATCTCTTAAAGAAGAGATTTACAAACTATTCACAACAATTACTAAGGACTAGCGGAGGGAATAAAAAACTCCGATTTTCTTATATTAAGACAAATTTGTGAAGGTGCGTGTGAAGATGCATTAAGTTGTTTCAAAGATTATTTTAAATATGCAAATATAACATCGCTAGATGTCGGACGGTTGTTTTCGGCATTGAAAAACATTTATTCCGCACGTCGTACTCACTTGACTGAAACAACTGTGGAAACATATCTAATGATTCAAATATTTAATAGTTGTGATTCCACGGAAGACTTTTAAAACGGTAAGTGTTTCAGCACGTTTTATAATTTATTTTTTACCTTCTATTTTATATGTAAACTTTTATGCGCTCGCCACGCCTCTAGCTGTTACCGCATATTTGCCCAGGTTAGTTATTACATATACTTACATATGTACATAGTGACCGTAAGTGAAAAATTCAAGTTGAGCTTTGATTCTTAATTTATTTCTTAAAACACTAGGTTACAATAGATACAACGTGTACCAATGATGTTCAGCATATAATTCGGGCCCTGATTCACAATATGAATTTTATCTATAAAACAGAGAGTAAGTCACAAAAAATATTGTTATCGTAAAAAACAATTACAGTGGGATCTTGATTATCTACCTCTACCATTTACATGTATGGAAGTACATAAAAAGTATGCAATTCAGAAAACATTACATAAGTTTAATTTTTACAAAAATATCACTTTCGTATATTATATAAAAATGTTTATGATAGAAAATACGCGTATTTAATCAACACGTTAATTATGTATATCATATGTTATTAACTAATTATGGATAAATTATGAATATCAAATATAATTAATTATGAATATCAAATATAATTAACACATAGAAAACAATCAGCAATCTTAGATTATCGCTTCATTGTTTCTTGTCTCAATTTTACTTCGAATGCCTCATCGTACGAGTAAAACCTACACTGTAAATCGAGGTTCTACTGCACTATTTCATTTATGCACTATCACAAGTCCACATAATATGGTTTATACATACAATAAACGACTTACTTATAATCATACTATTTTCATGATTTTATTAAAGATAGACACATTTAAGTGTAACACGATCGATGTACTACGAAAGATTTTCATTACATACTTTTAAATACAGAACAAGTACTTATAAATAGAAATATTTTTAACAATGAATTATAAAAAGGTATTCGTAAAACTATTTAACATCTAAGTTATGATAAAAAAATATTTACATTTCCTGATATAAATTCAGCAAATATGACCGTATTCATTAAACGTGAAACACACAATTAAGTTTCGTCAATTGTTGGTAACCAAAATGCCATATTCGTACATGCTGAAGCCAACATCATATACTTGGGATTGAACTGCACACACTGCACTGGACCAGGATGATCTGCGTTTAAAACACATACTTTGTAGCCGGTATCAGCATTCCAAACGTGAATACGTCCATCAGTTGAACCGCTGAATATAAACTGGGAATCTGGACTGAAGGAAGCTTCTATCGGTATTCCTTTATTATTTAAATGACCTGTGAATGTTTGGAGTGGAGTTCCGTGGAATGCATCGATTAACCTTATTATAGATCCGTTTGTACTTATTAGTATAGTTTTGCCGTCACGTGAAAACTTTAGTCCTGTCCAATCACATTCTTTTTCTTGAGTTAATTTAAATGTAACAAAGGGGCCCTGCAATTAGTAACGATGGTTAATTATATTGTGTTGTAATTGTTGACTTTGTTATTTTAACAAATACTAATTGATCTAAAATGCGCACTATAAGTATCTCGGTTATAAATTTTATAATATAGGTTAAAAATTAACTAGTATGTAGTGCTTTTAATGTTGATTAATATGTAATGAACAAAAAAAACAATCGATTAATGCATTATAGAGAAAATTCAAATTTTAATATTTTTTTAAATTGAACACCTATATTAATAATAATAGAATAGTAGAGTTTTAATTTAAGTTGGAAAATAGGCCATCATAGTAAGCTTCCTTATATTTCACTGGAAACCAGATACTAGCCTTAGAAAGTATTGAAGGTACACTCAGAGCCATTCCTAACCCTTTTGCCGCCCCGTGTAAAAAGCAAATTTTGATGTTTACAAAATTTGCTTACTATTTTTATTTCACGACGTCTATTTGATTCTACAATTATTGTAGGTACTAAATATAGGTAGGTACTAGATTAATACAAGCAAATAATTTCAATTTATTTATTTATAAAATGTGAATTTTATAAATTAACGTAATTAACTAACTCTTACGTACATTTAATACTACATGGAACAAAAATCAAGAAAATAAAACTATATAACAACAAAAGAAACAAACAACATTTCAAAAATATAATTACAGATAATTTGACTCAAATCATGATTTTGGCAAATGTCTTGCTCTATTGCAATCATTGCAAGATTTGTCAGCCTCTCTTGGGACATAGTGGATCTCAAATATTTTTTTATAATTCGCAGTTTGCTAAAGCTCCTTTCACCTGATGCGACGGTTACCGGTAAAGTTAAATAAATTCTGAGTGCAACAGTTAAATTGGAAAAACAAGAAACAATATTGTTTTTTATTATGTAATCTAGAATGTCTTGTGGTTTTCCAAAACTGGGGATTTCTTTGACAGATAATATTTCATTGTAAAGTTCGACTCCGTCAACATCTTTCTGGAGATTACCGTTTTCCGAGTGTTGTAAAAAATTATCGAGATCTATGCAAGATTTTTTAACACGGTTTGTTCCATCCCATCAAACTCATAAAAAATTAAACAGATTATTACATTCTTCCAAAATAGAAAACCTCTCCTTAATTGTGTCTAATACACTAAAGTAAAAATTGGTTTTAAAATTCTGCATAGCATTTGCGATAGGATCATCTGACTCGTAAGAATATTGCATTGGAGCTTTTTTCTGACGAACAAGAGGAAATTCGGGAGCAATATTAACTTTTTCCGCTAATACCTTTGCCTCTTTAATAAATAGCTCGAAATCTTCATCGCTTCTAATTTTACTGATATAGTTAATTAAATTGTTCGAAACCGTAGACACTGACTTATATTGATTTTCGGGTTTTGACACATTTTGCTTAGAACATTAACTTTATACAGAAGATTATACCAAATCACCATTGAGCAGATAAATTTAAAAACCGTATTTTTTTCTAAAAGTGACTGAGCCATGTTTTTCGTTTTAACATCCTTAGTTTCATCTTGTGTAATTTCAGTAAGGCTGTCGTAAATATTTTCGTAATTCGAAATTAAGGGTCTAATAGCATTAACTCTACTCTCCCAACGAGTGTCGCTTAAAGGTTTAAGAGTTAATACTGGTACGTGTTTTTTTAAAACTACCCACCTAGCAACTGAAGATGAAAAAAATACATGCAGTTGTTGAACTATATAAAAAAAAAGACGCAATTTCGTTATTTATTTCAGCAGCGTCATTTACTATTAAATTTAAAGTACCAAGCATGGCATAAACATGGCCCTTGAATTTATGTTTAAAATTCTTGTTTGCAAACCAGAGTGCTTTCCCTTCATGTTGGATCCATTATCGCATCCTTGACCACGTAAATCCTGAATGTTTAAATCAAATTTTGGAAAAAATTCTGTTAAAACGAAATCACATAATCCTTTACCAGTACTATCTTTACTTGGATCGAAACCTAAAAAATGCTCCCTAATTTCCGCTTTTTCTTCAGAAATATAAACGAATCTTGCTATAACACTAATTTGTTCAACATGACTGATATCAGGCGTGCAGTCTAAAATAATTGAGTAATACTTAGATTTTTTCCAACTTGAAATTAAATGTTTTACTATATCTTCGGAAAGCAATGTAATAATTTCATTTTGAATTGTGTGTCCTAAATAAGAGGGCATATAAGTCTTATCGGTTTTTGATTTTTGCACATTTTTTATATACTCAGCAATGATAGGGTCAAATTTTGATAACATTTCTATAAGTTTCAAAAAGTTTCCATTATTTGGTACAAAGAGTTGTGAACTTTCTCCCCGAAAAGCTAGACACTGTCCAGCCAAATAAAGAATGACAGCTATCATTCTTTCTGTAATAGCTCTCCACCTTTTCTTCTCGAGTTCATAGAAAGTTTGAACTTCCTTGTCTATTGTACAAATTTTCTTAAGGCTGAATCTTAGATCACACCATTTTTTAATACACTCAACGTGAAAGGAACTACGATCATGCTCTGAAAAATATGCATGCCACCAATCTGAGTATCCACCGTTTATTAATTTAATTTCTCTATTCTTAGTACTAAAAATCTTGCAACAAAAGCAAAAAGCAGCATTTAGTTTAAAGGAATAAACTAACCAGTTTCGTTGAACTTTGTCCCCATTTGACAAAATCTTACTAAAAAAAATTATTGTAAATTTTCTGTGCGTATCACCAAGAGGAAAATTATATTCTTTCAGTTGAAAAGGCCCTTTTCCAATCAAAAGATCAATAACGCGACTATTTAAAACCGACGTCCACGTACCCGGATCAGTCAAATGGAAATCAAAATCCGATGCTGTTTCTTCCTTGTTTTCAGGAGAGACGGTATCAGAAATACCGGCATCGTCGCTTTCTTCTTCGTGGTCTACATCCAATACGATCAAAGGTTGCTCCTCAGGTATTGAATCTGCTCCATCCAAACTATCTAAGTCGGGGAATCTTGCAGTGGATGTACTTGGTTGTTGTTCATTGCTTGTTGATGACATTTGTTCACAAGAAGCTTTAAAATATCGACCCAAGGATCCCCTAAGTTTCTCCTTTTCTTCTAGTTTTATTCTTTTTTGCTTGCGATAAAACGCCCCTGATTCCTTTTTTGGATTACTTCCCGACATGTTGTAAAAATCGGTATTGATCTACTAAAATTAAAAAAAAGTTCAATAAACATATATAAAGTGAATTAAACAGGCACACAAAAAAAAAATCGAAACCCGGAGGGTAGACTCCCCTTCCTCCAAGTATTTTGGGGTGCTGAAACCGAATATGGCGATAAAAACTGATTTCAACCACCCAATCATCCCCTTACAACGCCCAGTGAAGTTAAAATTTCACTTCGTATAAAAATTTAGAATGTATGTATATTCTTGATATGTATCAAGAATATATACACATTTTAATTTTCATTAGAAGTGAAATTTCAACCCCACAGGGCGTTGTAAGGGGGTAATTGGGTGGTTGAAATCAGTTTTTATCGTCATATTCGATTTCGGCGCACCAAAAAACTTAATAATATACATATTTTTCAAATGTGGAATTTCTAACCCCAAGGGGGGTTGTAAGGGGGTGCTAGGGGAAAATTGGATAATTAAAACCTTTTAATATTGTCATACTCGGTTTCAGCGCCCCAAAATACTTGGGGAAAGGGGGGTTTACCCCCTGGGTTTCGACTTTTTTTGTGTGTGCCTGTGTTATTAGCAGTTACTTTCTAAAATATACGCAAAACAGTGTTTCTACTTACTTTGCAATCAATATTTAAAACAGCACAAAATTCAACCGCCAAATCGACTTTTTTAACGAATTAATTTCGAACACGAACAGACCAAATATTACGCTCAACGGTCAACAACCCATAAACATTTTAAAAATTGTCGTAGGCTTTTATATTATCCACCAATATAGGTATTTCACCGAAATAAAGGTTTTTTCCCTTTAAAAACAAAGAACGAGAATCGTTTAAAGCAAAATGAAAAGAAAAGACAGAGATCGAAAGAGAAGCTCCAATACCATTGACGGTGTGACCTATTTCTTTCGGGGCTTTCCAAAAAAAATGCTATTTTGCAGCTGCCTTTGATGGTATTTTTTTGTAATTCCCCGATTTCGTTTAAATGGGAAATTAGGGATTGATTGATGTTATTTACTCCTTTTGTGTCACATTTTAATTTTGGCATTATTTCCTTTTAGGTTCATGTATTTTTTTTCTTGTCCTGCCGCCCCCTAACTTTGCCGCCCCGTGCAATTGCTCGTGTTGTCCCCCCGCACGGCACGGCCCTGGGTACACTTACAATTAGTAAAGATTCTTCACGAGTTTGTTAAAAATACTTATTTTTGTAACTACCTTTTATCCTGTCTTCGTTTTTTATTTGCTTGAATGCTATTGGCTTTGTTTAATTGTAAAATGTTAAATAATATTTTACTATAGTATTCCATTATTTGGAGAAATATACGTTGAAACCGTACATTGTATGTGGTTATTCAATAAGGAGCTGAAAATTTGAAATATACTTATGTTTTTTAATTTGTCCCATTGGTTGTATAAAAATTCCTTGTTATTTTCTCTAGATTTAATTAATTAATTAATTAATCTCATTAATTAGGTTTTTTATTTGATGATTAGTAATGACAGCCCAAAGTATTCTTATGAAACATTTAGGGAACTAATAATAATAATAATAGTGGTTTATTGTCCAACAGTGTTAACGAAATTAAGGACAATAAGCAAATGAATACTACAGATAACTAGCATAAAAAATAAATACAGGGTACAATTTACAAATAATCCTCAAAATTTATGGAAACGTGTAAAAGACGTAATTAAGAATTAATGTAATTAATCGTGTCAGTGACCGAGGTAGGAGGGTCCGCTCCTGATTATGGCAGGATTAGGGGTTGTGCGTTCATGTTTTACTAGTGTTGACGGCAGTTTTTCTGGTGAGTCCGGTACAATCTCGAGTCGCAATTCGCACGTCGGGGAACAACTAATTGCGCTTCACCATTTACTGCGAGAGGGTGATAGTAACAAAGCCATGGAACACTTCACACGCGCTATTTACACACTAAAAGGGTTATGACAAGCTTAATAGCTTATATACAGCGTTGAACTGTTATTATATGTACAAAGAAAACTAAGTTATGTCCGACGTCTTTCAACTTTAACTGTCAGTTTTAAATTAATTAGAATACCAACATTTAATAATTAAATATTATAGTTTTTGGGCATGTGTTTATACAGAAGAATACCAACCTCAATTTTTATTTTTGCTAAATAACCCCGTCATCGAAAATGATAATACAACTTTCAGTAGTGCCATCGTTTGCAATGGTAAACGTTCGACAGAATACTAGCTTGCTCCTTTCCACCACATGCAATGCACGCTTTCAACACACCACATGCAATGCACGCTTTCAACACACCACATTTCTTCAAACAAGAAAATTTTCATTTAACTTACATTCTAGAATTAATAATAACGTAGAAGAGTGCGCATTAAATTTATATCAATCTGTATCATGTAAAATGCATTTCAATAAAAAGTTTTATATTAGATTTTGACAAAAAAGCATGTAAATCTATTACTTAACTATAATCGCTGCATGTAAACAATTGACAGCTAAAAAAATTACAATTAAAAAGATCAAGATCCCGATAAACAGAAATGATAGCAGCAAACTTTGCCTCACATATGGAAAAGTAAATTACATTTAAAGCAGGCATTTGTAAACGCGAATGTCAAAAAAGATAAGTAGTCCCATTTCCATGCATCCTGTCACACGGAAACGCAAAAAATACGAACGTGAAGTTGGTCAAGTATAACTTTGACGTTCGCGTTAGATATAGCGAAAATTTTCGCTATTATTTTTTCGAAAAACAAAGTTTCTGAAAAATGCTTTATTGCTAACAGTCACTTTGCATAGTCGTCAACCAGAGATATACGCTAGCGAATATCCATCTAGCGATGCACTGGCGAAAGAAGAGATGGCATATTATATAGTCGATCACCTGCAGTGCTGTTGGTATCTGATAAAATTGATATCCGGATCCTAAGATTTGGATCCGTTATCCGATTTTTGAATCCGGATCCGTTATCCGTTTCTCTGGATCCGGATTCATTGTCAAACACTTCGCTTCATAATTCGCTACGCGGTATTTCAGATCTGTATCTCCTATTTTGGAATAGATCTTGCTCCTTTGAATTACCTTACATAAAAGATATATAGTAAAGTATCGGACAACTGAATAGGAGTATAGTGAAAGTATTAATGAAATCCAATATATAGTTTATTTCAAATTATAAGAATATAACTTTGAACGGCTTAAATGCCGTTATTGCACCACCTGTGGTAATAACTACCTGGCTACGCAAACAAACTGCTGAGGACCGTAATGACAAAATTTAAGTGAATTGAATAGAACTGGAATTATGATTTGCGATATGCGTAACTATCTGTTTGTACATTTAAATCTCATTTAATATGTAAATTCTTTAATTATTTGTAACATCGAATTGCTTACTATGTAAATTTATACTGTTTGTAAAATATATATACATAAACATATAATTATCTTATAGGGCCGTAATTTATAGTCAATACGGCCCCTAGATTCAATATGCATTGCCAGGTTATTATCGTCACAGAAGGTGCAATAAAAGTATTAAAGGCCTTGTAAGTCTACAGTTATATTCTTATAATTTGAAATAAACTATAAATTTAATAACGTCCTACTTCAAAATAAAATAGAAGTATCATATTTATATATTTTGGCTTCCATCGGTGAATTATGAAAATTTGTAATTTCCTTGGAATTTCCGAAATCTCGTCCCAGTAAGGAACCGAACCTCACCTCTCCCGCTTGCCGGATGGGCATGCTAACCACTACACCACGGGAACCTTTTATAACAACTAGGTATTAAAAAGTGAACGTTCCTGGCATAAAGGTCCCCGTGGTGTTGTGGTTAACACGCCCGTTCGGCAAGCGGGAGATGTCATTTTTTTAATTGCGTCGGAAATTCCAAGCAAATTACATATTAGAAATATCATATTCCGTACTTTTATTATTAATAATTATTAACCAAATCTATTCGCGTTCATTAATATGTAGATAAGTATATATTGCTATAAAGGTGTTACGTGGAATACCATAATAGCTCCTAATGTTTTCTTCAGGAAAATACTGAAACGCTTATGTATAATTCAAGATTATTTTGCAATATAGAAAGTGTTTAATAAAGAAAACATCGAATTTATGTTATATGGAAAAAATGCAATATTTTTTAAAATCCGTGAAGTCTGAGTAATATTGAATTTCCATGCACAAAATTCAAAGTTACTTTGCATTGCATACGTGTTGAATAAATCTAGTGATTATTGCAGCTATATTGTTTCATAATTACTCGAAAAGGTTTTCACAATTTACTACGAAACTTTACGCTACTTACTATTTGCTCGAAAAAGTTAACGGAGAACGGGACTGAATCCACGTTATTGGATAATGGATTCGGATCCGAGATTTTGGATAAAGAATCCGAATTCATAATTTCGGATAACGGATTTAAGATGTCGGATAACGGATCCGGATAACACCAAGACCCGGATACTGGATAGTAAATATCCGGATCCGGATAACAGCTCTAATCTCCAGTGCAACACTGGCTGAAAAATGGAACTAGCGTAAATTGTACTACGACTATAGCAAACATTGGTGTTCGTATGCGCATTGGTACATTAATCCACGCGTCCTATGATCTATGATCTTTTCGGGTTAGATGTTTTAGTTAGTTTACAATATTTTCTTATTTCCATTTAACCTACTTATATTTACGGACTAAACATAGTAGAGTACAACACTATAATTATTTGTATAACGAGTATCGAGAGCTTGTAAAGTTCTTTTTTAATAAATAAAAAACAATTATCTTCACAAATACTTTAATACACGATTTGTATAGGTCAACATTTCGTGTGCAAAGTGTGAGCGCGTACTAAGGATGTGTGCAACAGTAAACAAAATATACTGACATTGACGATCTTATTGTTACTATTGGCCTTGGTGCTGTGTCATTGGCCACTTACACAATTTAGTCATATACATATACACGACTTTCATTTGAAAACTTCCCACTTTGAGTAACTCTTTAATTAGTAAAATTATCAAAAATTACTAAGATACGTCCATTTCGTTTTGGAAGGGGACATTTAATAACCTATTGTAATCAGTTGGAGAACTTTCACCCCAGCCATTCCAGAGCACCTTTTCTACCAATCCACCTTCCCGGAAATCGGCGATCCAAAAATTCCCT
This sequence comes from Dynastes maya, assembly GCA_029619315.2. Taxonomy (NCBI): domain Eukaryota; kingdom Metazoa; phylum Arthropoda; class Insecta; order Coleoptera; family Scarabaeidae; genus Dynastes; species Dynastes maya. The sequence goes on from JAROYE020000001.1 coordinate 49,803,401, forward strand.
CGCTGGTAAAGCGTGCTCCATCATGCTGAAAATACAAATTCTGCTCGTTAAGAATCATATTCCCTTCTGCATCAACTTAATCTTCCAGTGACTGGGTAATAAGCGGATCAATGATATTTTCTAAAAAATCAACGTATATTGGTCGAGTTAAGTTTCCTTGAAGAAAAATCGATCTAATAATGTCATTTCCTAGAATACCAGCCCAAACATTAACTTTTTGTGGAAACTGCGTATGGCCCCCATGAAACACATGCGGATTTTAATTGTCCCAGTATCTGCAGTTATGTTTATTAACTGATCCATTCAAAAAAAAATGTCGATTCATCACTGAATCAGATATTTCTTACTAAAAATGGATCATTTTGAATTTTTTGGGTCATTTCCTCACAAAATTCGATTCTTCTGTCATGATAGTCTTCGCTCAATTGTTGATAATTTTGATTTTTGTAAGGAAAGAATTTGTTCGATTTCAATACCTTGTGCACGGACCCAATGGAAATATTAGTTTGCTTGGAAACTGTACGAATTGAGGTTCTTGGATGTATAGCAAAATGACCCAGAACTTCAGTGTGTGCGGATTCATTTAAAACTGTTGGCATATTTCTTTTCTTATTATTTACCGAACCAGTTTCTACAAGTTTCTGCACCAAGTCGATAACGTACCGGTAAGAAATATTTTTGTTGAGATATTTCTCATTAAAAACAACAGCAGTTCTACGAACGCAACGATTTTGTTGACCATAAATAAAAATAATTTCTGTTCTTTCAGCTAAAGTGAAAACCATTTTTAAAAGTACACCTCGACTTTAAGTTGTAAATAGCTCCACTAACTTGATACTAATTCCTTTGTTTCAACTTGAAATTGATTTGTCATAATTTCACATTTTTAACTGTCATACAGATAAGGATGGACAAGAAAACGTTATTAATAACATTTTCGTTGGGCCTAGTATTTTAATAGATTGCATTATCGTTAAAATTACAATTGAATACAGTCTGAGAAGTTGAATTACTTTATAAGAAATTAAATGATTGAATTAAATACATCTTCATCTCTAATTCACGAACCGCTTGACCGATTTTAATTTTCTTTGATGTAAAAGATTGAGAATTTTATACCCTTTAAAAAGATATATCACTCAAGGGGCAATGCCATTTAAAATCTTGGGGTGGGGGCGGCTGGGGGGAGGGTGAAAGTTCCCCAACTGATTAGAATACATTATTAAATATCCCCCTCCAAAATAAAATGGACGTGTCTTAGTGATTTTTGATAATTTTATTAATTAAAGAGTTATTCAAGGTGGGAAGTTTTCAAATGAAAGCCCTGTATATTTAACCTAACAATCCGAACAGACACCAGGGCTAACAAGCAGTGATGGTAACTTCGACTCATCTTAATTCGGTAGATTATGTACGGAGTGTGCCGATACACTCCGTACCACACAAGTTATTAATTAATCAATAACCCCAATATAACCCACAGACCTTGCAACCATATTGTTACTATATTTTGTTTACTGCTGTCATGGTAACCAAACAATACTAACACCAGACACCATTTGGATGCAATCTCCAAATGTAGGAGTTGTGTTCAACTGTAAATATCTCTCTTACTTTCAATATGAGACATATCCATCATTAAACGATTATGTAAAATGTTAGAGATATAAATCTATATATGATTGATGTAGAAAAAATATGTGGTGCCACTTAAAAACATTACATTTCTGATGTTTGAATGTTGGCAAAGTTTGGTAAACATCTTGTATATTTCGAAGGAGTTTTAATCCCATCTCTAGATAAAGCCAAGTGCGCAAATTAGCCCCGTAAAAATTTACGCTAAAATGTATTTGCGTTGCGGATTTTTTGAAGGAAATAGATATATCTACATTTAGCTGATTGAAAACAAAATTATAAATAAGAAGGGTTAACACATCTACTAGAAGATTGCCTAAAAGATGAAGGTCAGTGCTTTAGAATTGTAATAATAATAATAAATGCATTTAATAACCTCAACATACACAAGCAGAAGTGTTTATAGTTTATTTCAAATTATAAGAATACAACTGTAGACTTACAAGGCCTTTAATACTTTTATTGCACCTTCTGTGACGATAATAACCTGGCAATGCATATTGAATCTAGGGGCCGTATTGACTATAAATTACGGCCCTATAAGATAATTATATGTTTATGTATATATATTTTACAAACAGTATAAATTTACATAGTAAGCAATTCGATGTTACAAGTAATTAAAGAATTTACATATTAAATGAGATTTAAATGTACAAACAGGTAGTTACGCATATCGCAAATCTTAATTCCATTTCTATTCAATTCACTTAAATTTTGTGATTACAGTCCTCAGCAGTTTGTTTGCGTATCCAGGTAGTTATTACCGCAGGTGGTGCAATAACAGCATTTAAGCCGTTCAGTTATATTCTTATAATTTGAAATAAACTATACATCAATATTGGTTTAAGGTTAAAAGGTACGGATTCAGGCAAGTTTGTTTTTCAATCCGACCGTATCGTGCATATATTTAGAAACGTTTACAAAAAAAAAGAACGTCTAAGTTAATTTTCACACCGACACGAATTAAAATTTAATTTTGAGTTAAGTTAAAACAACAGATAGAATATGGCAATCCTCTTACTTAATTAACTGCAATTGTTACATTCCACCTGTCATTTTAGCTTAACCCAACATTAAATTTTAATTCGTGTCGGTGGAACTGGCCATAAGTGACTTGAAATGTATAGGAAGGTTGTTCCAAAATGAAGAAATACGGTACGTGAAACCTTTTCGATATACAGTTCTGTGGAGTGGTACAGTTATGCCGAATGTTAATATTTTGAATGTCCATACGATAAATAATTTTATTATAGTAATACGTTTCACGAAAACTAAAATTTTTGGTGACATTTTTACATCAGGATGGTGGAAAATATTAGAAAATATGTCAAGTTACATCTAATAAACATAAATCATCTTACAAGAATGACGCAGCCTGTAGGAATTGCATTTGGAAGTTTACCGAAGAATCCCAAGCAGAATTTTTAAAATTTGCAAGTAATTTGGGTTGGTAATTCCGGCAATAAAACATAAATTGTACGAGAAATTTAAAATTTTCTGCTGAGGATATTGCTACATTTCTTAGATTACCAAGTCCTCAGGAATACACTGGACATTGCTCTAGAATCCTATCCTCGGAAATAATACAAATTAAGTTAATCAAAAGCTGAATATCGTAAATTTAACTTCTTCATAATTGTTACCTATAGTATAACTTTCACTAGTTGTAACCAATGCAAAGTATCAATAAACAGTTTTTGATGGTACCTAACTAAGAATTCATTTGTATTTTTATTCAAAACGTCATCTAGCACAAAGTGCGGTTATGTTACAGATGACAGATGTTATCGCACTCCGTGGGGTAATCTGTTTTTCGTACACATTTGAATCGATTCAAAACCGTTCAAAATGGTTCACCAATGCAAATCATGGTATAGCTGTATATGATATTAAAGTCTGTACTACCTACAACAGCGACTGTTTTGAACTATTCTGAATGAGTTGAACCGCGGAAGAAAAACAAAGCTCTGTCATCAACTAACTAAAGTGACTGGGATAAGTGATTTTATGTAATGATAATGATTGTAGATAAATCTTATTTGCTTGTTGTGATGGGCAAAACGTCGGGTTACATATCACACCTCGTACTTCTAGGCAAACATCGATTACAATGATAATCTTGCTTGTTACAGTCGATTTACTAAACGTGAATAAGTTGGTAAATAGAATTGTTACATGGAATATTTCTTTAATAGAGAAATCTTTAAAAAAAAACTTCCTCTATGTCTATACACTTGAACGTGAACTTCAAACTTAAAACTGGTTTCACAATCGAGGCAAACGTAAACCTCAACAGCAAGGCAAAAATGAATGTAAACTACGGCGTTGTAATACAAAGAATTAGTGAAAGTACCAAAATACGTTTGACAGATAATTGGTAAACGGAAAGCATACCTACCAACCACTTAGGGAATCAATATAATTATTCAAGTTATGTTCTAAGTGTATATGAACCGCCTGTTTTAAGCTGTGAATGCTAACATTCGATAATTAAATATCATATTTTAGTCAATATCAATTAAACGCATTTTCTGCTGGTTAACTGTTCGATCAGGTGTTTTAACAATAAAAAAACACTCTTGATATTAAGCTTACAGTAGCGATCACATAGGGTAGTGCGAAATTTGTGTAAGAATTAAGGTGTAGTGCGAAAGTTTGTACAATTCAATACAATAAAATTAAGAATTAGTTTACTGCGATTGTTTTAAATATAAAATATTGTTACTAAATCATTTATTTGTTTTGTCATAAGTAGAGTAACCTAAACTTGCGGACTCGCATAGGCGTCGGTATTACGGGTTAATATAAGAATACGAAAAATTCATAAACTAAACCAGTAGAGAAGCAGGCATGTAGTGTCGACCTTGAATATAAATCATGTTGAAGCACGCTGAGAGAGATTTCGTTTTAGTACCGGTTGAGCTGTTGCAGAGATTAGTTGAACGGTCAAGGTTATGTACTTACGTGTCGCTGGTGTTTTTTGTGTGTTGTAGTATTACACCAAGTACATAATTAGTGTATTGTTTCATATAGAACTAATATTTACATACCTAAGAAAACAATGCCTAGTAATAGATTTGCTACTAATGTACATAAGTGTGTCACTTTTTCCCCATTTAAAATATGACGGTAGTGCAGTTTTTTGCTTAATGTGCAATGTTCGTTTGGCTGCATTGGACAGAACTGATTGCCAGAGGCATGTCAATGGTATTAAGCATATGAGGAATGCAAGAACTGAAATACCTTATACACTATTCCTCATACATTTATTAATTATGTTAACCTCTTGTAATCTTCCGTTGTCGTTGGTGAGAAAAGCAGCTTTTGAAACATTTTGGCAACAATACGTTCCAAAGCACCCAAAGAGATGCTTGAAAATGTGTGTAAACGTGATTTGTGTTCCAAAAAAATATGGATTACCGTGGATAAGACGACCGATATAAAGAAAAACAGTATTGTGAATGTAATAGCTCGCGTTTTATCTAGCGAGAACACAGCATCTCGATATTTGTTAGCTTGCAAACGTGTTCAATAATGTACCGCGGAAAATATTCAAAAAGTAATAATGAACGCTTTGAAAAAATTTAAAATTGCCCAAGATCAAGTTGTGATGATTGTGACAGATAGTGCAGCAACGATGTTAAGTGTTGGGCGATGCTTAAATCATATATTTCCTAACTTAATACATATAACCTGCGTGCTGCATGCTTTGCATTTAGTTGGTGAAGTTGTTCGACAACATTACGGAAACGTTGATCGGATGATTGGAAGTACTCAAGCAGTGTTTCGTAAATCTCCTAAACGTTTAAAAGAATTTCGTAAATTTTGTCCAGGTATTCCAGAACCTCCTGAACCAATTTTAACGCGATGGGGTACTTGGCTAACAGCAGCTTCTTACTATTTGATCCATTTTCAACAAATTCAATCAGTTATAATGCGATTTAATCGGAATGAATCCAAAGCAATTAGAGAAAGTCAAAGAGAATTTCAAATTCCTCAACTTTTAGAAGATTTAACAACAATATGTACCAATTATACAGTATTACTAGATGCCATCAGAAAACTACAATGTACTGAATTGTCATTGCAGGAATCATTAGACATAGTGGAGAGTGTAAAAAATAAATTACACACATTAAATGATACGCCAGGATTATGCGCTAGTCAAAAGTTGGCAGATGTTTTAAGGAAAAATCCCGATTTTAATACTTTAGAGACCGTTTATAATAAGTGTAAGAATAGTGAACTTTTAAGTGATTTTGAAAAACAGTTTCTACATGCAAATGTAACTTCCTTAGATGTGGAGAGATCGTTTTCTATGTATAAGAATATTTTTTCTTATCGACGCACAAGGTTTAAAGAAGTAACGGTGGAAACATATGCAATGATGCAAGTTTACAGTAGTTCACATCCTGATGCCTCTAATTTGTTGAATAATTAGCAAGTAAGTTTATTTATGAATTTTTCGTATTCTTATATTAACCCGTAATACCGACGCCTATGCGAGTCCACAAGTTTTGGTTACTCTAGTCATAAGTACAGAAATTATTAATCGGGCATTCTAAATCTGTGGCACTGGAACACTGAAACAGTTCACTAAAACCCTTGCCACAATACTTAACTCGTACTGGACGCACGTTTCGATAGTTAGTAAAATTGAATTCAGTTTTACTGCTGATGATGATAGCTTGGCTATCGAAACGTGCGTCCAGTACGAGTTAAGTATTGTGGTAAGGATTTTAGTGAACTGTTTCACAGAAATTATTATTAAAAAAAGTTTATGAACTACTAAAATATAATAATAAAAGCAATAACATTATTTTTTTCTTGTTGTATGTTAAAGGTTAGACTGGAATGCATATGATTAAATTTTCAAGACGGAAAAGGTACCTAATATAATATTGACTTCTTAATATCGCGGAAGACAATTGTTATGTGTATACAGTGCGGTCCTAAAGTACAAACCGAACATACGACTCCTGAGGGAAGGAAAAGGCGCTAGAACGTTGACATATAAGGATGCTATATATTATACATTCAAGCCTCTTGTTCGCCTTTGTAAGAAAAAGATCAAATAGGCAGAACAAATGAAATGTCAGAGAGGAAATATAATATGCATGAAAATATTTTTTTAGTTTGTAACAATTTAATAAACGACAGGGCGCCGAAATAAAAAAGCTATAAGTGCATTTTTCAATTATTACGCAGTTTTCTTTGTTTCTTCAAAAAATCACACTAAATAAAGCAACAAATCTACTGACTAATGCAATAGAGAAAATTGCATGCAATTTTTCCAGGAATGTTTTCAGAAATTTTCAGTTACGGTAAAAATTGCGAATAAAAAAGAAGTGGAAGAGTGAGAAAATTAACAGATGCCGACAAGTTTTTACAAAGTACAAAGTTTTGTGGTTTGTTATGATATATTAAATTATGTAAAATGAAATTTCTTTAATTGAAAAATGAGTTTTATAACTTGTTGATAATCTTTTGGTGTCTACGCATACTATAATAATAAAGTCAAAACCTTATCAGTATTACACCTTAACGTAACTTTGTTATTAATTTACACTTGTGGCCATTGATATTTTTATGCACAGGTTCTAAACGAAGACAATATATTTGAAGCCACAACCCCTAGTGTATTTAGCCTACTATTAAACATGGGGGTTCTTCTGTTTTTGTTTGGAGACACATAACATCTGTTTGCTGTTTAGTCACAATCACTGGAAAATTAACCGAGAAACGTTATTTGCTCATCCTTAAAAACCTTAGTATACCATCAGAACAACGTTTAATTGGTCTGGCTTTCATGCCGCAACCAGACAATGATTCCAAACATGCTAGCAAAATCGTGAAAAATTATTAAGAAAAATCAGAAGAAGGTATATTAGCAATCATGCAGTAACCACTTCAAAAATCTTGGCCACAATATAACAGGGTATGTTTGGGATTATAGCGTGAAAGTATGGAAAAACATTCCCATTTCCCCCAACATATTTATTACCAATTCGTAGGCTGCACTACCAAGAATGTCTACTGCAATACAAGCAAAAGACAGCCGTTGTAAATATTAAATTGTATTTGTTTAGCTAATTATTTTTTCAGCTCTTACACGATTATTTGACTTCTTTAATATATGTATGTAAAAAAATTGTAGTATTTTATATTATTTCTTAAGCAAGACCAAGTATTTCATAAAAAAAAAACTTAGGGATCGGTAACAGCAAAGGGGATTTAAAAATAATGGCCGAATTACTAAAAGGGAATATTCTCCTAAAAGTTGTTTAAACACTGTTAGGAAATTGAAAATTAATTCATCAACATCTATTCCTAGATCAGGGCACGACAAAATGCATACTTTATGAATGTGTTGCCAATTAATAACTTTTTTATTAATTAACTTGCACTCTTTGCAATACTGAATTACAACGACAATTACATTTCTATTTCCAAAACAGACACAGATGCAATTTTCGTTGTTTTCGTTACTTATTAGAACAGTGTTAATGCGTTTAACCGAATAATTCCTATATTCTCTTCAGTGGCAACCATATAAGTAGAGAATTTACCCGGAATAAAAAAACAATATACCCGTATATTATGTACGCTGAATGACACCATAAGGTTCCTACACACGCACATACAGATACTCCCATAAGTATTTGGACAGCCTCTATATACACTCAATTGTTTATGTAAAAAACATATGATTTCACATAATTGTCTTGAATTATAATAATTTTGTAGATTATATTTTACTCTTTAGGAAACGCGTATAAAATATTTTAGAAATAATTGCATGTGCCCTCATAAGTATTTGGATAAAATATTAATTCATAATAGAATGTGCGGTAAATCTCGTACACTTGCATTAGGTGGGTACTCCCACGTTTATTGTAAATATCTCTGCTCATATCAATACTTTTGCAGTCTCTGGAACAACAACAGCGTTTCAAAATGAAAAGTAAAGAAACTACTGTTTCAGAACGCGAAATAATAATCAACCTGCACAGGAAGGGGAAAACCTGCCGCGAAATAGCCGAATTAGTGAACAGGAGCCATCCAACTGTGGGTTATATAATAAAAAAGTTCAAAACCGAGAATATAATTGAAAATAAACCGAGATCTGCACATCCACGTAAGCTATGCGAAAGGGACGAAGCGCAAATTGTGCGGATAACAAAGAAAGATCCATTTATGAGTGATCCTAAAATAGTGGTAGACATAAAAGAAACACTTAACAAATCTGTAGGTTGTGAAACGGTACGAAGGGCCTTAAGAAGACATAATTTCCATGGACGAGTTGCTAGGAAGAAACCCTATGTCAGTAAGGTAAATCGTCAAAAGCGTTTAAAGTTCGCAGAGGAATATGTAAAATACCCTCCTGACTTCTGGAATTGTATAATTTTCTCGGACGAAACAAAAATATATCTTTTTGGGAGCGATGGTCAAGTAAAAGTGTGGCGACAACCGTGTACAGCGCTAAACAAAGAAAATCTTCGTGCCACAATGAAGCATGGGGGTGGTTCGGTGATGGTTTGGGGGTGTATGGCGGCGAATGGTGTAGGTTCGTTACATGTAGTAGATGGTATTATGAACAAATTTACATATTTAAAAATTGTTCAACAAAATATTCATCAAAATGCTGAAAAATTGGATATAAGACACAATTACATCTTCCAGCATGACAACGACCCCAAACACACAGCGTTCGTTGTTCGACAATGGTTGTTGTTCAATACCCGTAAATGTTTAAATACACCCCCACAATCACCGGACCTCAATCCCATTGAGCATTTGTGGGGTGAATTAGAATCTAGAATACGTAAACATACGATTTCAAAGAGACAAGACTTAATAGACGCTTTAAACCAAGAATGGAACCAAATTAGTCCTGAATTTACAAGTAAATTAGTGGAGTCAATGCCAAATAGACTAAAATGTATTATACAATCTAAGGCGTACCCAACTAAATACTAAATTAAAGAAATCCTTCTTATTCTTTGTGTCCCTGTATTTTGTCCAAATACTTTTGAGTATATGAATATGTGCAATTTATGTTTTGATTTTTTTTTTATGTATATAGTTTACAAGAATTTCAGCTTTTAGTTTATATTTTCTGAAGATTAGTCTAATAGTGTATCATATCTACATTATTAGCAAAAACATATCGAAATACACTTAAATAAAACAATACCAATGTTTTTTTTTTACCCTGTCCAAATACTTATGGGAGTAACTGTATAAGTACAAGCATCAACGCACGTTCAATAACGTCAGTGTGTATGACAAGTTTTTGGCTGTACCTACATGCAATAATGTAACGTTATTTGGTACAAACATTGGGCCTAGATTTGTTTTATTAACTGTACTGTATCGTTCCTCAAAGTACTGTACTGAACGGTACTGACACTGAGCTAAATGGAACATGCATTTTTTGCACTGGACATAAATATAATTATTCTAACCTAACTTTATATATTGAGAAATGTAAACAAAAAGAAATTCGCCGAAATAAGTCCAGTATGTAATGTAAATCAAATTTCGAATTATGAACACAGGTGTAACCCTAAACCTAACCTCAGTGAGTGTAATAATGTGGAGAATATCAATAAACCTATGTTTTGCGCATGCGTCAACAGAACAATACGGAATGTGCCAAATATTCGGTAGGGAGAGGGGATTTCAAAAAAAGTACGGGTAGGAACGATCTGCTCTTTTCAAATGGAACACACATATTTGAAATTTGTACCGTACGGACGGTTCAGTACAGTACTTTAGATCAAATAGAAAGCAGCTTATAAAGAACTATGCATAATGGCAGGGGCGTGCGCATATGTGCCTGAAAAAAAAATCAAAGAATATTTTGATGACGAACTTTTTGACTGGAGATGCAATATACTTTAGGATCCTACATACGCACGTAGATGATTAAATTCATATATTTACATGCATAACGCGCTTTTAATAAAATGCCAAGTTTCTGATCAATAATGTGACATTATTCGACATCCACATTGAATGCGCGTTGATGCATCTACGCACATGAACTAATTGTAAGTCATCTACGTGCGTGCGTAGAGGTCTATATAGTCAGTTTGTATTTTAGTGCGTGAGTTCATATATTAGGGTCTTTTCACACTATGTACGTGTAAGACTTAATTCATGTATGTACAAGCATAATATTGCATTCCCATACATTATTTAGCGTCAGTATTGCTTGTTTACCATGGCAACAGTAAACAAAAAATACTGACAACGTTTGTAAATTGTTGAATAAAAATGTGGAGCCCAAGCAACACTTACAGTTAAATGCAAGTCTTGCATTTGGATACTGTAACCAAATGGCCTATTTAATGTTTTGTTTATTGCGGACATGGTAACCAAACAATACTGACACTAGAAACCACTTGCACAAACTCGGGAGAAGAAAATACTGCCAGAAAGATGAGTTTCAAAGGCATATAAGCCATCGTGAAATAGAATGTCTGTGAATTCATGCACCGGCAGTTCAAACCATTCTGTGCGAACATCTTCAAGTAAGGAAGGTTTGAATCTTTTGGACACCCTATAGTTTGAGCGACGAGCAGCTAGTACTACGCTTTGCATGGCGTCCGGATTTGCTGTTTAAGTTTGAAAAGAAATCATCAAGCAATATTAACGGCATCATAAAACAAAAACGGTTTTCCAGCGATGAAGGTGTGGAATAAGATGTCCCCTGATGAAACGTGAAAGAGTTGGTTTAACAACTGATCTAAAAGAATTGTGCAAAAACTGTACGTAGTGGACATTATTTATGAAAATTATAACACTATTGCAAAACTTTTGCACTTTCCAATGTACTATGTTAAAACGGGCGGTCCTTCATATTTCTTTAAGGAGCCAATAGACAAAAATACTTTTCGTCGGGGACCATATCTCATATACCCATCTAGCTTAGAGACAATTGAGATAATTTAAGTTGCTTCGCTAAATGTAGATGTCTGATATTTTATTCGTCACATATCTTACAATTATGATTCAAACATTACTCTATTAGGTACCATCGCTTTCATAAAAGTCTGGGACAACTCTTATGAGCTCATTTTGACGTTTTTTTCAATTTTGTGACCGGTTGTGACAATGCCTTGTCCATTTACGATTGGTACTGACAGACAATTTGACATATTTTACAAAAGACATGTTTAAAATGGGTAATGTCAAAACTGTATAGCTTGTCCCAGATTTTTATGAAAGCGATGGTACATATTTCAGAGCTTTCAGTGATATAGATTCTACCAAATGGCCTTCGGATTCGTTGAGAATTTTGATTCATATTATTACAATGTTCTCAAAATCTACATTTTCCTAATAGCAGATTAAATATTAAATTACACAGTTCTTTTTCGTTTCCCTCAAGATATTTATTAAAAATAGAGTACGAAAATTATATCATGACAATTGGGAAGTTGCGTGAAATTTTCTTTGGTATAGAAGTGATTATTATTTTGGAATAAAAAAAGACGATTTTCAAGAAGTATTCATTCAAATTTCACTATTTTAAGAGAAAAACGCTTTTGAAAATCCTAAAAATTTAAATCTTAATCACGTGCTTTCAAATGTGCCAGCAATTGATGTGACATTAGGCCGCAAATATCAGAGCGGATTACTGAATTTCGTTTACAAATATGATTTAGATACAAAATTAAATTATTTAGCTCTTCCTTTCCTATCAAACAGCACCCCCGCACTAAATAATATTTATAAACGTTGAAATAAGATTTCAGCGTTACCACATTTAATTACCATAACTTTTCCTTCTACCGGCTACGTAAGTCAATCATTACTAGAGTTGGCCACGCGCGCCAACGGGCAGCGGCGTTGTTTCGATTAGGCCTTGGGTTCCACTAGAGCTATTGTGTGACCTATGTTTGCTGTCGTAAATACTTTCGCGTAGTTGTTAAATAAAAATAAAATAATGCGTGCTCAAACACTTACAATTTTAAGAGTCCTCCGTGAAATCGCAAAGTGAATAATGTCTGTTAAGTATCTGCAACATTAGATATGTTTCAACAGTTGTTTCGACAGACCGAGTGCGGCGCGAGGAAAAAATGTGTTTATACGAGGGACACGCTATATATTTTGAGATGCCACAAAAGTAGAGAAGTTACAGCTGGCAACACTGCATTTCTAAATACCACCATCCTTAAGTAGTAAACTCTGACTGTCAGTTGAGTCGCTGCTGTCATAGAGTAAATGTGGTAGGTACGATTTGTCATCGGAGCATGGACTTGTCAAGAGAACATGTACGCGCTATGATTTACTGCGATTTTAAGGTCGGTTTAAGCGAACAACTCGCAATTGGTGATGAAAGTCCTTCACGTGCAACTGTGTTTCGCTGGTATAGCGAATTTAGAAGAGGACAGATATCGTTTGGCGATGAGGGACGTACCGGTAGGCCCTGTTCTTCAGTTACCGCTGGAAACATTGAGAGTGTGAGACGTATGATCGACGAAGATCCAAGATGCACCTATCAAGTGATTGAGGCAACTCTTGGTGTTGGATCCGCAACAGTAAATTCAATTTTACATGATCATCTTCAGATAAAAAAAAAATTGTTACTCGTTGGGTGCCACACACGCGTACCGATTTCCAAAAAGCAGAGCGAGTAAGAATCGCTCGGGAAACATTGGAAATGTTAAATAATGGTGGACATCGCATTCTATCAAACCTAGTAACAGGTGATGAAACTTACATCCCATTTTACGATACTCCTACCCGCCAGGAGAGCCCCGTGTGGATCCACCAAGATGCACCAACACCAACAATGGCCAAAAGGCAAAGGGCTGTCAAGAAAGTTATGTACGCAGTTTTCTTCCGTAGTACCGGATTAGTAAAAGCAATGAAGCTGGAAAATCAACGTACACTCACAGCAAACTGGTACACCACAAAATATTTACCTGCAGTTCTTGAGTCAGTCAACATTCACGGGTTAATGTTGCATCACGACAATGCATCGTCACACAGTGCACAGCAGACAATTGAATTTTTACGTGAAAATAAGGTAAAAGTCATTGAACATCCACCCTATTCGCCTGATTTGGCCATGTGTGATTTCTGGTTGTTCTTCAACCTAAAGAAACATTTACGTGGTCGACGTTTCACGACGGGGGATGAGGTAGATGAAGCAATTCATCTATTTTTTTGAGAGCATTCCAAGAGATGACTGGCTTCACGCTTTTACGTTGTGGAAACTTCGGTTACAAAAGTACATTGATGCAGGAAGAGATTATTTTGAACATAAATAAAATCATTTTCGTAAAAAGACTTGTAGTTTTCTTGTATCTCAAAATATATAGCTTGACCCTCGTATGCAGAGAACGAACGTTCTACATTTAGACGTTATATTTGCGTAATTAAAATATTCTTTGAAACAACTTAACGGTGACGCAAACATGGTTTCTGTAGGCTGGTCTCTTAAAATGCATTCTGTTAACTTGTTACACATTACGTGTAAAATTCATACTCTCAATCTTGTGGCAGATGGTATCAGAAAATGTTATCCTGAGGTAGACGCTTTAATAGCGCATACAAAAGCAGTGTTTGTCAAATCCCCGAAACGTATTCGCGAATTTCACAGACTGTGCCCCCGTATACCTGAGCCACCAGAGCCTATTCTTACACGTTGGGGAACTTGGTTAAATGATGCGTTTTATTATCATAAATATTATGAGAATATTAAGAACGTGATTTTACAATTCGATCCAAAGGAAGCTGCCGCTATCAAGAAAAGCCAGTTGAAGTTTCGAGATAGTCGGGTTAAAACGGATTTAAAAATTATTCACAACAATTACTTCGGACTAGCGGAGGCAATAGAAAAGTTACAAGATCCTTAGGTGTCGTTAGTGGAATCTGTGTGAATAGTGCAACATGTTCACGCACAGCTATGCGCGATAGAAGACGCAAAAAGTGTTCTAGAAAAATTTGAAAGTGTTTTAGAGAAAGATTCTGATTTTGGCACATTAAGACACATTTGTGAAGGTGCGTCAACAGAACCGTTAAGTTGTTTCAAAGAATATTTTAATTACGCAAATATAACGTCACTAGATGTAGAACGTTCGTTCTCTGTATATAAACACATTTTTTCCTCGCGTTGCACTCGGTCTGTTAAAACATATCTAATGTTGCAGATATTTAACAGACATTATTCACTTTGCGATTTCACGGAGGACTCTTAAAATGGTAAGCGTTTGAGCACGCATTATTTTATTTTTATTTAACAACTACGCGAAAGTATTTACGACAGCAAACATCTACACACAATAGCTCTAATGGAAGCCGAGGTCTAATCGAAACAACGCCGCTACCCGTTGGCACGCGTGGCCAACTCTAATCATTACTGCTCTGATTGGAGGAACGTAAGTGCGATTTATGGGTAATTTACCTTGGTGCGGGATGTAGTGGAATCTAACGCCCAAAAGGCACTAACATCGCTTGTGACATAAATAACTATTTGTTCTGCGTTTAACTGCCATGTGAATATCAAATTATTGTTATTAAGCTATAGATACAAAACGTTATTTCACGTTAAATTAGTTTTTAATGTAAAAAATTACAATACAAATACACTTCTGCCAACGTGAAATGTGATTAATTATTTCGACCGGAGGGCGTCACAAAAAAAGCTGACCAAAAGCGCGCGCGTTTCACCCACATACTTTTAAAATTACAGATTTGTTTTGTTTTTCTGAGAGAATTAGAAATATCAGTTTGTCATACACTTGTACAAACTCTTAAATTTTTACGTATTTTCTGAAAATCATGACATGGAAAAACGTGCAACTTCTCTATTCCATTTGATAGAATCATTTGGTAGAATCCGGTTGATATAAAAATTTCGATATAGCGCTGAAATCTCTAACACTTAATCGAATAATATTTGAATCATCACTCGACCATGCAAAGCATTTAAAATATCAGATATTAACCCTAGAACGGACAAATTATTTTATGTGACATGGACAGCCATGGGCCCCACGTGCGCGGAGCTCGGCGAACCCACTTCTATTTTTTGTTCTAAGTATAAAAGAAAATCCGGTTTTTGTATTAATTTTATATTTTATAGATAGAAAACATTTTTATTATAAGAAAGGCTCGGCAATCTGTACGGGAACGCGTCATTACTAGCATAGCCGTTCGTTCGCGCTTATCGGTAGGAAATGAGCTGTGCTATAATATTACAGTATAGTGTTATAAAATAGTTTAAACAGAGGGATTGTTTTGTACCCATTTTTCATAACGCATGCATCTGGACTTACAAATCTGGATGCGCAAATTGTTTTTATTTATGTTTGTTTTAGTTATCGTACTGTCGGAGCGTAGGAATTTCGGATTCCTTGCATATATTCTTATTGCCGTTTAAACAGTGATTCAATTTTTATAGATGTTTGCGTTGGAAAAGTAATGTATCGATATCAAAGTTGGACAACGTCCCTGCAGAGTAATATAGTTATTCGTAAGTAGCTGAAAGCACTTCTCAGTACATATTCACTTTAGTAGTAGAGGCATTATTGAACTTACAGGACCTGGACTAATGGTAGAACCACAGGGAGGATCAAGTAGCGAAGGACAATGTTTCGTAGAAGTTCGTGCTGAAACTGATATTATGAAAAGCCATGTTAGAATTGGTGAGTATTGAATAGTATAGGTATATAAGCATCAATAATTAGTAGAATCAGATTGTAAGTGCAATTTGCTAAATTGTAATGAAAAGATGCGTAAAACTGTAATTGCTCCTGTAGTAGTTAGTTTAGTGTAAGTATGACCAATACACATTAATATTTCTGTAATTTATAGACGAGAACATCCAAACACCAAAAAGTTTAAGCAAAGGCTCGCCGACAAACGAGCTGCTACGAAGCAGAAATAAGAAGTTAATAAGACGAATGAAATCCACTCCGTCCATGTCTGAATGATGAAAGAGCAATTCGAAGTACTTCAATTACATCATTCATGCCAGGACTTTCCTCACAATTATTTAGTTTCATTGTTCTTACGTGTTCGAATTTCCTTTACTGTAAAATTCATCAACAGAAGTTTTAAAAGTGTCAAGTTGTTAATCTCCAACATCTATAGATTTGAAATAAAACTTTTCTTTTTGCTTATAATGAGTGTATTATTTATACAAACCATCAATCAGCACCCTTGCCACATTATAGATATTAAATAAATATCTTTGTCGAATACTTTATACTATTAATAATGTTTAAGCAATCTTGATTTTTTTCTTCGGTTGCTAATAATTAAACACCCTTTTTTAGACAATTTTTAATTCTTTTAAATTCTCAAAATTAATATGCTACAATAAAATTATGATTAAAACGGTTTAATGAATATTGTGTTTTGAAATCACATTTTAATGGGCCAGACTGCATATAAAACTTTGCGCATACCAATCTCCTCGTTTTTGTATTATTTAATACAAATCATTGGATAATTATTACTCTTAGTTTAGATTGTCATTATCATTAATGTAGATTTTAATGTTCTTAACACATTTTTATAGTATAGAGTGCAGGGATACATGTTTACGGTACGTTCAGTATATATTTTTCGTATTCAAATAACTTTGTTTGGATAATAGCCCAATTACATGAAGATAATAAGTATTTGATGTAATACCATTATAATTACTCGATCATTTGAACCAAAAAAAGTGTCAAACTTCAAAGGCGCCGAGAAGCGTTGAAACTACTGTACACTATACTGTGATAACATTCAGTACTGCCTAGACAGTAGAAGGTATAACACATCGTCCTGATACCGGATTCTATTTCTACATTTGAAGCTTCCTTGTTTTATATATTGCTGCTTGTCTTTCGAATAATTCTTAGGTTTAGATATTTTTCATATACATAGTAAAATACCGTATTTTTATACCATATTTGAAATTTGCTCCACTAGCTGGTTGCGATGTTGAACGAACATTAACCAGCTTTACAGTTGAAAACTTCTAGTAAAGGTTAATTCAACCCTTATTTCTATAAATTACAAATGTTAATACTATTTTACGTAGTTCATCCATGTTTACAAAGCGTAATACTGTGTAATCATAGATAATGACTTTATTTAAAGATGTTTCTAATTAATATTGTAAATAAGTACCGACAGATTCTAATACCAGAACGATAAAACCTATTGCATGGCACGTTTATGGAAGAGACATTTCATTTATATTTGCCAACCGCGTGTGAGTCATGTCGTACGTTTTGCCGAGGTTTGATCATAAGCAGAGAACGGCAAAATTGTATGGGATTACGTCAGCCGCAGCAGAGCCGTATGAAGAGCATGTAATGTACGCGGTGATTATTTCAAGCTCGAGGAATCGGGGAATGGTATGCAATCACAGAATTCGCAACGAGCTCACTCCTTAAATGATTCTACGTATACAGCAGACGCTCGATAATGTGAACTAATTCAAACCAAGTATGGTTCACATTATCGAAATGTTTACATTAGCGAACGTGATTTAAATAATAAATGATTTATTAAAAGAAACGTTTAATACGTACATATTTATAACAAAATAAACAAATATTCTAATAGCGATAAGTATTTTTTAATTAGAAGAAAAATAGTTAACAATTTTAGTCTGCGTAAATTTGCGCTTAGCATTGTCTTCCAATGCCTGCGCCCGTAATTTACGAAGAACTAAAATATCCGTGTATATTTCTTTTCTTTCAGCCCAATCTAAAGCTTGGTTAAAAATTTGTATAGCTTGCGCGTCAGTCACTACACTTCTGACTTCAATGGAATCGTCCTCATCGTTCTCACTGTCCATATCTTCCTCCTTATTAGCATCATTCGTCTGCTTATCTTTGTTCCAAAAATTAATATCAGTTGGAGTACAATGTTGGGATTCACTATTTTCAATAAATCAACAACATCCAATGACGCACTAATAACAATATCAACGTTGGATCGCAAACGTTCTCTAATTACGCTTAAGGGAACATCGTCTTCTTCATCATCTTCATCATTGGTACAAAAGAGATTGTTCCAACATTTTTGAATAGTTTGCTGATTAAGTTCATTCCAGGCCATATATAAATCTAAAACAGCTTCTCGTAATGTTACTTTTTTTAAAGCCTCAGATATGTTTTCAGGATTCTTTGATAAGACAGACGAAAGTAGAAACTTTCGATAGTATAGTTTGGTGAGTCTTATTATATTCTGATCCATGGGTTGAATTAATGATGTTACGTTGGGCGGCATGTACATGACAAAAATTGACCCATCCCCGCTCCTCAGTTGTTACTCTGGAAGATGACTTGGTGCATTATCCAATAGTAACAACGCTTTTATTGGAAGCTTCTGTTGTTTTAGGAAACTTTTTACCTACAAATTGAAAACACATCTTCAAATTACGAATACAGCATTTGTGATAATTGATTGTGATACCTGAGGGACAAAGCGCTTGTGGAACCATTTCAGGAATATACTGCTAGTCATCCAAGCGGTTTTTGAACAGTCATAATCAACAGGGATATTAAAATTTTTAAATGAGCGCGGATTTTTTGCTTTTCCAATTACCAATGGCTTTATTTTGTGTGAACCATTAGCATTAGTGCAGGCTGGAAACGTTATTCGTTGTTTCTCCGGCTTTCTGCCCGGAGCAGATTTTTCAAATGATGCAGTATAGGTTTTCTCTGGTAACATTTTCCAATAAAGACCACTTTCATCTGCGTTGTAAATTTGTTCCATTCTTAAATCTAGCTCTTTAATTGTTTTCATCAATTTTTCTTTGAATGGTTGTACTAATTATGGTTGTGCTGATAATTTCTCACCAGATATAGACAGCAGTCGAATTCCATATCTTGTTTTGAATCGTTGTAGCCAGCCATCACTAGCTACGAAATTTTCAGTTTCTTTCAGTTTTTCATTTAACAGTCTAGACCTCTCTTTAAGTATTTCGCCACTAATTGGGACATGATTTTCCCGTTGTTTTAAAAACCACTTATACAGGGAATTTTCCATTTTAGGCGCCTTCGCATTTTTTAAAGTTTTTCTATTTCCCGGACCTCCAAATGTATTGCACGTTCTTTGTAAAATTTGTGTTTTCATACGCTTCATTTTACAGATTGTTGCTTTCGATACTCCATATTTTTTTGCGAACTGTGTCACTCGCGCACCTAGTGCAACTTCGTCTATGATTTTTACTTTCTCACTCAATTTTAAACACTTTCTTTTATAGGATGTGGATGCCATAGTCGTAAAAATGTATCAAGGCGTGCAATGTATTCACTTAAGTTCAAAAATGAAATACGTACGTATAAACATATCCTAAACCCTCAAACGACTGACCGAGTTTGTCGTACTTTATCGCAGAGGTGAATCCCCTACATAAATTGGCAACTCCCCGACATAAATCGGGGCTTCACCGTCGCCAAGAGTTGTTTACATCATCGAGCGTACACGTTTACGTTATCGCGCGTTCCGTTTGATCCTATAGAACGAAGTTTGTGTTTACATTAGCGCAATGTTTTCATTATTCCGTGTTTACGTTATCGAGCGTCTGCTGTATTTACTATATCTACTCCCTCTTTCGTTATTTTTTTAAGGTATTTAATTTCCCTATTAAACGCTTAACAGCGACGATACAATACTTGAATGAAAGTCGAAATATAAAATTGAGAGACGCGTTCAATACATTAAACGGCACAATCAATAGATTAAAAAGTATTCCGGGTGATATTGGAAATAAACTGATTAAGTTGATGAAATGTTCAGCAGAAACCCCGATTTAAATACACTAAACCAATTGTCAGGAGAAACACAAAAATTAAATACAGGTACCTCGGTTTACGGAATTAATTGGTTCTAAAAATGTTTCGTAATCCGAAATATCCGCAATTGGAATCAAATGTTCCTATAAAAAATAAAGGAAATAGAGATAAAAATAATCACAAATTCATTTTATGTATTTTAAATACAATTGAACATATAGAAAAAAGTTACGTACAAAAATCAATAAAAACTCTTAATATTAAAATTAAAAAGAAATAACTTCACTTACATACATTACCTTCAATAAGGACTCTTTCTGGCGTGAAAATTAGCGACGCGGACAGATAAGAAATTTGACCATAGAACTTTCGACTTTGTTGTTTGAAAAAGATTTTACACAAAGATAAAAAGATTTTCGGATAAAGTAAGAATGATATTAACTATGAATTCAAGTCAGCTGCGAGGCAGTGGAATAGTGAGAAGTTAACCACACAAACCATCGCATTATATTGTATATAACTATCTCTTTCTAGCATGTACACGAGTCGCACGAAAATTCTGCCGAATCTGTAAAAGTTCTAGGCCACGTTTTGTATCATTGAGTACCTTCCGGTTTTGGAAACAAAAATTCATCCAAACTTTCTTTCGTAACCCGAAAATTCGGTAATAAGATACTATCGTAAATCGAGGTGCCACTGTAAATGTATAAAATATCTCTCTTATATTACGCTCCGCTTACAAGTTGTGAAGTTGAAAGAACGTTTGCGATGCTGGAAAACGTACTAACTTCAAAAAGAAGCCGTTTTACTGCAGAAAATATAGAAGAGTCTTTTGTGGTAGTGGCTAATTCATTTCTCTTACTTTCCACTTGACACAAATTTATTACATATATACATATCTTCAATTTTCAATTTATAATATATGAATTTCGTTTAAATACATTTATAAAAACTTAAGAGTCTGAAATATGCAATATACACTTAGTGCGTCTCTGTATCTTGTTTATGATTCCCGGCTCTGAATCATACACCTTACGATTTTGCCGTTCACTGATCATAAATAATAAAAATGTAAATTATATCTATTTAGTCACTAATGGCTAAAATTATAATACCATATGGTACATCAAAATGATAATACCGTAAGGCACATCATTACATACCGGAGGAATACAATTTTTTTCAATTTTTTCTCAGTACGATAGAAGATATACCAAAAAAACTGACCTCTGGGTTCGACGAACCTCTCCCTGGGCCGTTCTAAAGTTAAAGAAATGTAAGCATAAGGACCACTTCAAAACATGTATGTACATACAATGACACAAAAGAAAACCTGGACGGTACACAGTAAACCTGTACGAAAGTGACCATTGTTTATACTCCCGATACTACCTCGTCGCTTGCCAGTCGTTCAAATTTACTTGTTTCATCGTACATTGTTGTGTAACAAATTTGGTAACAGATGTTGTATAAATTCCTGTTTGCAACGTGTAGAAATTTTTATTATATTTATATAAAAAATTATATCAACATTGTTGTGTAGAAATATGTTTACATTAAACAAAATATAAAGTGCTCTCCCAGCAAAATTTTGCTTTATAGATCATTGTGTTATGTCATGAATTTTTGCACAGTCACAAAAGGAACAAAAACAGCAAAACAAGAAACGCATAGCCGTAAGCATAAAAAAATCAAACTGCAGAAAATAATTTACCCATAAAAAAATTGAAAATAGATTACCATTATTTCAAATCACCCAAGGATCATTTTGAAATTATTCTGCGCAGAATCATGCATCGTGTAAATCAACAATATACAATCCAATACCCGGCAAACTTATATAAGTATTTACACACGATATCTGTGACATATGATCTCTGGATAAATAGAGAATTCAAAAATACAAAGTACGCATGAGCCGTGTATAATGTATGTGCACAATTATGCGTCGTGTAAAACAGACATTAAAATTTAATCTCCTTCCAAGTGGTTATTTCTTAAATTGGCAGCACTGACTCCAAATTACAACTTTATTGGATTGGTAATACTAGAATATTGCTCAGCTCTATGCATTTTGGCACCCCTTGTACGCATACCGGAATCAGCAGAATACGCGGTCTATTTATTTTAGATTTTCTTCAATTTTTGTCGAACTCTGTATTTAATACAACTATTAGACTACAAAACACAAGGTATATACATTTATTAGCAGGATTCAAGACTAGATATGACAGTATTCGTAACATGGGTGTCCTTCGATGCAATGCGTTTTTCAATAGAGAAAATACAATGTCCACGTTAAAGAAACTAGATTGCTTTGCGAATTTTTTTAGAAAACAAACAAACATGTTTTTAAATAACATAATTTACAAATACCATAAATTATAAATGTATCTATTGCGTTCGTTATATTACCTGTAATTGTTAAATTTGTCTGTACAGGTAGCTTTGAAAAAACTAATTTTTAAACAAAAACTTCAAACAGAACTAAACGAGTACAAAATGAACAAATCTATCATAATTTACTGAAAACTAAACAGGAACGCGGCATGAACTTGGCGAATTACATTTTCAACCACAGTTACTTCGGTTACAAACTTAGAAACACTAGTTACAAACCAATTATGAAATAGATGTGGGTTAGTTGCGGTATGTCTACAAGAGGGCCAAAAATAGTTTTCGTGTAGGATTCCAAGAGTCCCCACCCCCTGGTGAGTTCAATCACATTGATCATGGCCCAATTTACTGTGAATTAATTTGTCATCACCAATTGCCAAACTAATAAATGTACCCTATTACACGATGCAAACCGTTTTTAAAGAATAAACTTAAATTGGCATATTTAAAATTGACAACCAAACCTACCATTACAAAATGTTATATTTCCTGCTAACCTAATAAAAGAAAAATTCAATAATTTATAGTCTACCAGGCCTATCACCAATCAAGTTATACATATCAATACAGTTTGAAAATATGAAAGAAAATATGCAAGAGATAAAAATATGGTATGAAATAAAATTATGTTGCTCAAATTGAAAAGACCACAAAATAGGTTTTACCACATTGCATTCAAAATTAAGTGTAATTCTATAACTACTGACTTTTACTTGTATTTGCTAACAATATACTAAAATGAATATTATATTCAATCTAACCTTATCAAATGATCTTAGATCATAAAGTTTCACACATTCTGAATTAACGCCTGCAGCAAAGATTAAACCTTCTGGATCATATGCAGCAACAGGCCTCCCAGACAAATGCATTAGTCCTTGACAATTAGGAGACCTTAGGTCCCATAACCGTAAAGTTTTATCCATTGAACCTGACAGAAAAGTATCTTCAACTGGTGATAAGCAAAGTGATACCACCTTCTTCGTATGGCCAGGAAAATATCGAATATACTTGTTGTCATGAAGAGATAAATACCGTATTGTATCATCAATTTTAGTGGAACTATGAATGGCTGTATTCTTGGCATGTGTGAAATGAATTAAATCGACACCGTATTTTTTACTGTTAACGGTGCGAACTTGTGTGCCTTTCTCGCAATCGTATATGACTATTTGATCATCCTCACTGCAAGATATTAGTGTTTCTCCGTTCGGTGAAAAATCTATACTGTTTATTTTGTCGGTATTTTCTCGAAATACTTTTGCCACTCGGAAGCTTCTTACAACGTTTTCAACTAGTTTCATCTTCATATACAGAACTTCTTTTAGATTCTTCAATTAACTATACCGGTTACACTATCGAAACTTCCAAACAAAGAACATGGCGTACAGATTATACAAAACACACACATTAAACCCAAGCAAATTGAAATGCACAGAAAACACCACATCCAGTAATGGTAGCAAAAACTGCAGAGTTTGTAGGTTGGTATCATGGAAAGAAAAGCGAACGATTGATAAAAATGTAATTAAAAAAGATTGGGTATATTGCAAGTATAGCTTCCAGGCAGTAGGTGGCACCACTAGTGTGAAAATATGCAAAATAAAATAAAAATTAAAACTCTAGTGATACCAACGCACTATACAAAAAATGTTACTACTATACTACTATACTTTTAAAATGATGAATGGGTGACATGTAAGTTACGCATCCTCTGGCCCTCGTTTCCCAGAATAATTATAAATTATATAAACAACGCCTTTATATAATTTTCTAAGATTTGGATCATCTGCTTCTTAAATTTTACCAGGTTTTATACCTCTTTCTGCAAAATAAATGCTATAATATACTAACAAAATAAAATATCTACCGAACGAATAAACCTATAGGATAGTGTAAAATTAGTGTTAGAATTAGTACATTTCGCACTAGCACTAATTTGATATATCATAATTTCTTTTGTAATGTATGAAGTTACACATAAACGTTATATGGTAGGTTTATTAGTAATTTTAGGCAATTTCTGCAGTAGTCATAACATAAAAATTCAAAAACAAATGTAGCAAGAGTTGATGCTGCGTCGTGGCAGTGTTAAAGGTTGACGTGTGTATAGTTTCCCACTGCGCTAATTCTTAATTCTACACTACACCGCAATATCTACATCTATTCGTACTACATCTTAATTCTTGCATTAACATCATACTACACTATGTCAACGCCACTTATTAGCTGCGTTCGGATATTTGATCGGAGCAGATCAAGAGTAAAGAGCACGTGAAGTGGATCAGGAGTAGAGCAAGAGTGGATCACTAAAGCCCATACTCTTAAACGAAAACCGAGTGCTTCCTTTAGCAATGGTCTATCATACCCGAACTTGGATGGAGTAACTTAACATTCCCGAACGTCAAAGAGCGCGAGTAGAGTACTTGGGGTAACTAGAGTTACTCTGAACGAGTATCCGAACTCACCTATTCTAGAGTATGAAAAGCAGCCCCACACTACAATTGAAGTACCACCGTGATTGAATATTGGTACAACACACTCCGGAAACATCCTTCCGTTCACTGACGCTTTTCTTTTTTGACCGAACGCTTGAAATATTGATTCGTCAGTCCACAAATTGTTTTTTCATTGTTTTACGGTCCAATTTTGATTTTGTTCTCGCGCCCACTATATATTTTTTAGTCAATTGCCAGGATGCAGCAATAGCTTGCGAACTGCTACATGAGGTTTGTGCGCTCGGGCTGCACTTTTTACTTGGTGTAGTATAAAATGGCGTCATTAGAGTAGTCAGTGCAAGTAGGTGTATGATCGTTACCACCGTAACTAGAAGGCCTCACAGCTCTTCGATGACGTCACGCTGTTTAGGCGATGTATCGGCATACATGATATTAGCCTATGCGGTAAAGGAATCGGTCTTTTGCATTTATTTTTGTAGTTTGGAAGGACTTCCGGTTTAAAGAGGATGCCAGTCGTCAACTAAGCCCTTCTTAGCATCCCATTCGATTTTATTTTGGAAAAACGAACTTTCAAAGCAAAAACCAAACGCGTAACCGAGCCCCGTTTTCGTGATAGATGTATTTGTGGTGGATACTCGACTAATTATTATTATTTGTAATTGTACATGTATTTGGACGAAACTAAGGTTGGAATGATACATTAATTTCAATTTTATTCGAGATTTTGCTCAATTTCACGAGAACATTTACAGACATGCTATTTAACCAGGGTCTTAAATTCCCTATTATGTGGTGTTTTACCTAATCTATCGTTACTTTTCTCACAATCATTTTTATTTAAGTAGGACAAGTTACTATAATTGTTGCAATACGTTTACTGCTATGGATATAACAAAATGGCTACGTTCGGTGATATAATTTAAAATATATTGTATTAAACAGGACGTTTATTACATACATTTAAAAACATCTCTTCGTGTTCAAAAATAGTTTTGGACAATTTGGACAATAACATCTTCACGTTTTTTTGTCAAATATAACGGACAGTTGGGAAATTGAGTTGGAATGGCATTTTTTTTAAGCCTAGGATTTTTTAAATTTACAGTTATAGTTTGCCCGCTCCTTGAATCTGTAGCTGTTGAAAAATAAATAATATCTTCTTTTATTTACAAAGTGTAACTCACACACAAAACACCCAACACCATGTGAAGTTAGGTTACTTCGTTATCGCTTATACTACACAGTATTTTTTTTTTTAATAAAACCGATATAATTTGGATAAACTAATTCAAAGCGCACGAATCCATCTGAACGTATGAAAACAACCGCCGCCATTTTGGGTTAGGTTATCTCGCTTTTTTCGTTTCAGAAAAGGTTTTATGCTTATACGACACTAAAAAAACATTGCAGATATCACCAACAAAATACGGAAATATCACTACACAGTATTTTTTTAAATAAAACTAATATAATTTGGAGAAACCAATTCAAAACGCAGATGTGGTCTCAGTGTGTAAACGCGTTTGTGTGGCTAAATATAAATACGTCATAGCCTGTTGACGTCAAAGCTGTTGACCTTGTCTTGGCGGTAGTAACGGGTGAGGGAAGTGAGTTGACTGACGGGTATAATCGGCACGACTCTGTACGAGCGTCGATGCGAAGTGATAGAGCTGATCGTCGATCAGCAGTGTGATAATGACAATAATAATTTTGTAACACTGTCTCTCCACTGGGTAGCTGTATTCTCTTCCTCGTCGTCGGCCACAACGATACGATGCTATTTTTGAGTTAAATTTTCTTTTTGATTTACTATAGACGAGTTCGGGTATTTGTTCGAAGTAATTCTATTTACTCCAAATACCTTACTCACGCTCTTTCGCGTTCGGGAATGTCGTAGAGTTACTCCATCCATTCATTTAAGAGTATGGGTTGCGTGATCCACTGCTCCGAACGAATACCCGAACTCAGCTTATATTAATATGAACATGGATGGTGTTTTCAAATTCATCTGTGATGAGTTATGAGTATATTAATACTTACCAAGTTAGGAAGTATACGGGTATTACTCTTTTATGTACAAATGTTTTTTTATGTTTTTAGAATAGCAGTATAATTTACTTACCCATTAATTTATACACAAAAAATGCCTATCACGGGATTACCAGTATCGTCCTTTAAAATACATGCATTTGCTGTCAAAGATGATATTCGACTACAAGTTGGAATATTCTCTATTTTACAATTTAAATTCGCACTACTTATTTGGGTGTATACACTTCTTACTCCTACTCTAGACTACGTGTAAGAAGTGTAGATTGCATCTGCACCACTGCAGCTGCACGGGTCCCAATGAGCAACTGGACGCAGGTCTAACGCTTATTTTTACACTGGTTACTCGCAGTAGTAGGTGTACCCCAAGCGAACAAATCTACGATCATGTTGATGTTGCACTGTGCTTATAGAAAACGGATTTTGCCTCCCGCGATTAAATTTGTTTGCGATCTCTGGCGCTGTTTTTCGTCTGTTTCATTTGGTGATTAATTGGAGCAAACGATCATCTACCGCAGTTATTATTGGTCCTAGACGCAGTTTTCCAATTTACACTTCTTGATATCGTCGAATGGCATATTTTACTGTAGACAAAGTAAGATTAAATATTTCACCGATTGCACTTATTGCTTTACCATAACCAAATTTTCACTTATTGTAATACACGTGGGAAAAATACTCAAACTGCGTAAATTAGGCCACAACATGATTATCGATAAGAGCCTCTGGGAAGAAGGGAAAGTGTATATTTAATTAGCCTTATTGGTAGTAATGCATCCTGTATTTAAGTTACAGGTGCGTTTAAAACAAAAATACACCATACCAATAAACCGTTGAATACTAAAACTTTTTCAACGAAGGTATTGTAGATATTTTTCTTGACCAAACTTCTGTGGCCTCTAGTGTACGTACATATAATTGATGCCAAAACATCGACGTACGTGATACGAAGGCATGAATTATTATATTTAGAACAAAGTTCGATTTGCTGGATTGCACCGCAATATTGCAAGACGACTTAACACAAAACCATTGACAATGCTTATAACGGTTGTAGATGAATGTTTATTGTTTTTTAAAATTCCATTTATTTTGAATTAAAAAAAATAAAGTGTTTTGTCATTAAATACAAGAGACCTTGAAATGATGAACCTTTCAATATCTTTTTTTTTAAAATCGCTATAAACTTTCTCCCTCTTCAGATTGTAGTTTAACACATTTACATATAATTTTTATTTAAGATAAAAAATACAATACACAAATTAACACGTGCTTACCTTTTTTTTAAGCATCCAGTTTTGAATTTGATGGAGTCAGCTTTATATTTCATGTTAATTAAACGTTTAATATTCTAAATTTAATTTCAGATAATACAATACGTATTCTACTTGCCGATAATGATAACTAAAATATATAGTAAATTCCTTTATTAGTGACAACATTTTAAATACTTTACAAAAAAGTATATGCTTTTACTGACATATTCTTTTCTATTTTATATATAGTATGACAAATTGCTACAGTGTGGCTCTATTTGTTATATGTAGCTTGAGGTCTGTAACAACGAGAAGAAAATGTTGACATTTTTAAGAGCTATTGTATAGCAAGCTGTAATTAATATTTAACCATTTGATTTCAACGATTGAAAGACAAAATTTTGCTAAGACCTAGATGACTTTCCATTATAAATCAAACTAATGAAACAACAAGCTACATATTGAAAAAATACTGTAATTTAAATTATGATGACCTGATAGCTACATTATTAAAGTATGAGTCAAAAAACTCATACAAGTACAACATTTATATGAAATAAAATATAAATACCCTTATTTAGAAAGAAGCAAGACAACATAATTTGTAACTAAAAAATTCACTACTGATGAGCACATTGTATCCCTGATCCATGCATATGATCCTCATCATCACTTGCATAAGCTTCTCTATTATTAGAATGTGTGCCACGTTCATTGGGATCGTAATCATTTAGATCAACCTCCTCAACATGCTCACCAACTGGCATTTTAAATTCTGCTCTTGGTGGTAATACTGATTCTAATAATTTCAATTTATTCTCATTTGCAAAGTGATTATCGGGAAAGCGGATCTCAAATTTAACATACAAATTACCCTTATCAAATGGATTTTTAAACAATGGCATTCCTTCTCCTACCACTGCTTTAACATCTCCTGGCTTAATAACTTGACCTGGTGGATTTCGAACTAGTATATCTCGGCCGTCTAGATGACGAATTATGAAAGACAAACCACACAGAGCTTCAGATAAAGTAATTGTATGGCTAAAATATAAGTCATCACCAGATCTCTGAAATTTTTCATGTGGCTTTTGCTGTAAAATAATAACAACATCTCCAGGTTCGATCTCAGGTTGTTGGTCGCCTTCGCCTCGGAAATAGATTTTCTGATTTTCTTTCATTCCTTTATCAATGTGCACTTCAAGTATTTTGGTCTCATTACAAACTTTCTTACCATGACAAGTAGTACATCTATCTTTCTCATTTATAATTTCCCCTTCACCTTGGCAATCGGGGCAACGTGATTGTAATTGTTGTGTCATGCCTGGTCCTAGCTGACGGTATGTAACTTTCAATCCACAACCTTTACATGTTTTACATGTTTGTACTGCACCTAGCTTTCCTCCTTTTCCACCACATGCAGAGCAAATTACATTTTTACTTAATTGTAGTTTTGCTGTTTTACCATTGTACATGTCTTCAAGTGATACTTTCAATGGATGAATAGTATCTTCTCCTCGCTGTCTTCTACGCATCCCTCCTCCAAATCCAGCAAAACCACCAAATAATCCCCCTCCAAATAGGTGAGAAAATAATTCATCAGATCCAAAACCTCCATCCTGGGCGCCTTCTTGCATCCCTTTCAAACCATACTTATCATAAACTTGACGTTTTTTTGGATCAGAAAGAACTTCATAAGCATATGAAATTTCTTTAAATTTATCTCCAGCTTGGGGATTTTTGTCGGGATGATATTCTTTTGCTAATTTCCTGTATTGCTAGAACAAAAAGATGGTAATACAATCAAAATCAACCTAAACTTAAAACTCAAAATGGCCTTAACTGCGATAATAATTGACGTGTAACATATTTGTTTTAAGGATAAATTAAAACATAAATGCGAATAAATATGTGGAATACCTTTTTAATTTCATTATCTGACGCAGACCTACTCACTCCAAGTATTTCATATAACTTGTTGTCTGCCATCTTTCTAAACAGGGAATGAGTCAATTTTTTTGTTCAGAATCTACATCGAGTTCCTACGGAAGTGCCAACACTTTTGTTCTAAAATTACTAAAACAAGCGGGAAAAATAAATTTTCGATGAAAAGGGAAATTAATTGAATCGCCTCCCAATTTTGCTGTGATGTGGTAGACACCTTTCTTGTAGAAGTGCTTTTTATCAAATGTATTTGTGTTTGTGATGATTTTATTAACAAAACTGATTTGGAAAAATATTAATAATATAATTTTAATTAGGTTTATCTAGGAAAATTTAATCCAGCAATTTGTATTTAAATCTTTTGATTCAATTACATAATATGTCTGTAGCTTCAACTCTAGATAAGTTTTAAATCCTTAGCTTCGTGTATGTAGTATATGTGAGTTATATTAGTGTCCACAACAATATCTAATGTTTGTAGAAGTCAGACTTCAATTACGTAGTTTCAAATTTTGGAGCAACATGACTACAAATGTCTTACTTCGCCTGCCTTTAAGGAAAATATAAATTGGAGTACAATAAAGATGATACAAACAAGTTGTAATTACAAAATGTAAAACAGACATTTGATTATTGAATGAAACAACATTGATGGCAGAAACTTCCAAGAAGCTGTAACTGTATAGTCTGTACTTATTTGTATATAATTTCCAAACGCGGACCATTAATCCCATACGTTCAAATTATAAATGTAGTACGTTATCGTTCGGTCATGTCACTTGCAGAGTTAACATATATATATAACATATAACCTGAAATAGGTTAGGAATCTAAAACGGCAAATGTGATGTTAAAGCAGATTTTGGCAGAATTTCTATTTTTAATTTTAAATATAGTGTGTATGTTCATATTTAAACTAACAAGTTATCTAACCACTGTTTCTATGTTCTCAATGGCAACCATTATGCTTATAACATAGATATTCATCAGCACATATAAAAATAACTATTTTTATTAATAAAACACACGTCATCTTCATTATTTAATAATATTTTAAGGTGTAAATAGAACAAATTTTAGATAATGTTCATAACAAAAAAGTGAACATTAAATAAACATTTATTTATGAAACTCAAATATAAAAGGTGAAATTAGAGATCAACCGTCTGTTTCTTCTTTGGAACATTGGAAGATTCATTGGGATTTATCCCCATAATTGTTATGGGTTAATGTTGAAGCACTCGACATGAGGTTAGCCATATATTTTTTAAGAAAAACTGCAACAATGTAATGTCATCTTTTTCAATTGCTCGGCTGTTGTTTTTTTTCCGATATTTAAAGCCAATTTCATAGTACTCAAGGATTGTTTGCACAATTTAACAAAATCAAAAACCAATTATATAACTGTTATTACTTTGTTGATACATGTTACAAGTAGCATTTCACACTTCCATTTTTGATATCTCTTGCAGATATCTTGTTTTCAGCTTAGTACAAGGTCTTTTTGTCAGGAGATGGAAGACAGGATTTTGCAATTTTTTTGATATCCCAAGTAGTCTATTGAGTCAGACCAAGTGCTCTGCTTATTCTCTGTAACGATACACACTTTATAAATATTATTATGAATGTAGAATATCTACCTCGTAAACAACACCCAAAGGTAATAAAGGGCCCCTGTTTTCTTTTTCGGCTCTGTTTAAGAATTCGTGTAGTTGGGGCATATACTCCCTGTATTCTAAAAAGTACATCTTTTTCTTGCCAAATACAGAAACAAAGTAAAAAACCAATGCTAACCTTCATTTGACAACTGATAGACACTGCAAAGTAAACAGGGCACTATTTGAACAGTGCGGTAGTATATATGACTATCTTTGTGTCACCCGCATGAAATCAAACCATGTACTTAGTAGATCTTTGTCGCGCGCAAATCTTACTTCGTCAAAATAATTGTCTTTACTTCTACGACAAAACAGTGACGTAGAAAAACTGAAAATGTGTACTTGCGCTGACCACTCCAGTGACGTCATTTCTACTACACCGAGTAAAAAGTGCAGCCCCAGCGAACAAACCTTAGAGTTTCGAAGTTTGTAAAATGTTTGTAACCATAAGCTGAATTCAGGTATTCGTTCGGAGCGGATTAAGAGTACAGAGCACGTGGTGGGGATTAGGAGTAGAGCATGAGTGGATCACGCAACCTATTCTCTCAAACAAATGGACGGAGTAACTCTACGATCTACGACATTGCCAAACGCGAAAGAGCGCGAGTGGGGTATTTGGAGTAAATAGAGTTACTCTGAATGAATACCCGAACTCGCCTGTAGTAACTAGTTGAAAATGTCATTCGCTAAATTCGTGCCGCGTTCCTGTTCAGTTTTGAACGTTTGTCTGTAGTTTTAAATGAATTGCAATGTATTTATTCACTTCGTACTCGTTTAGTTCTGTTAGTTGAAGTTTTTGTTTAAAAATCAGTCTTTTCAAACCTATATGCTTGTATGCCTATTTGGACAAATGTAACAATTACAAGTATTACAACTACAGCAATAGGTACCATTGCTTTCATAAAAATCTGGGACAAGGGATGCTATTATGACATTACCCATTTTAAACATGTGTTTTGTAAACTATGAAAAAATATGTCGAATTGTCTATCAATGTCAATCGTAAATTGACAGGTCATTGTCACAAGATTGAAAAAACGTCAAAATGAGCTCAAGAGTTGTCACAGATTTTTGTGAAAGTAATGGTGCGTTTATTATTTATGGTACTTGTAAATTATGTTATTTAAAAACATGTTTATTTGTATTACTATCATCATGGACTCCAATTTAGTGGATCAGTAACTTTTTTTGCCTTCTACGGAAATTCGCAATGCAATATTTTTGCTTTAAGGGGCGGCTAAAATATTACAGAGAGCGCTCAGTTGGTAACAAATTAGTTTTGCATAGGTTTTGTCGTTAATTAACTTCAACATTAGATGTTTGAAAACTCAAACTGTTCAGAATTCTTTCCCCTAGTGCAATACCCTAATATCATTAATTAATTATTGTTAATAACAACAAAAATTGCAATAAATATTATAAATAGGGTCTTGCACTCGACCTTGATATGAACATTACTGTGGCAAAAAATGACAACAATGCACTCGTTTTTGCAAAACCTACGAAAAACTAAATAATTATTTTTGACGGCCATATTGAAAATGATTCATAATTTAGCCAACAAGTACCTTCAGCAACTGTCCGTAAGATGGCGCCACTTACAAAACTTATTTAAAAGTTGATTTACTCATATAATACAATAATAATTATTATTTATATCGATTTTACCTTTATGCTATGTTGTATAACTTGATATAGAAATGTGAATTTACAGACAGATGTTTTATTAAAGTATTTATTAAATTGGACAGATGGCTTTATAAACCATTTATGACATTAATTGACATGTAAACATCTACAAATGCATTTTATGATACCTATACATATTATACATATTTCTAGTTAACTTACTTTTGATGATGTTAGTGTATCTGAATAGGCTCATTCCTTCATCTGCACACCGCAGTAGTGAACTGCGCTAGATGACATTGTGAAAGATTCTCCCTTAGTATAAAAATGAATAAAAGTAATTTTATTTGTGTATACTACTAGAAAGTTTAATTCCCACTATAACTTACCTCTTTTCTAATTACCAAAAAAATTTAAAACACCAATTTATAAAGAAGCAATAGTTACTCCAATTACAAAAGGGATGCAAAATAGAAAAATATTTCAAAAATAAAAGGCTAATTTAAACAAAAAAATGTAACACGCTGGAATCACAAAATAACAGCAAACACAAGTAAGTGAGATTATAGTAGTTGAAATGTAAACAATTCAAGTTCCTACCATTCCATGCTTATATGTACGATGGGACAAACATAAACTAGGATAATAGGCAGGAAAATGAGCCTGGATTATAAAAGATATTTCGCCCATATGCCAACTGCGCATAAGGTTCAACATCTATTGCAATTTGTCTGCGGATACTATCTGGTAAGTTGCCAATTATCCAAGTTTTCTTTTGTTTCATTGTACAAAAAAAGGACAAGTGGAAAATTCAATAATAAAATATAGCAAAGTTGGGCCAATCTGTTGACTGCTGTTGACGTCACCGATCGATATTTCTACACGCACCCGCAACTCACCGGAGGGAATCTAAAATAAAAATTATTGCAATCAAATAAATTTGTGTTAGGTGTTTTCGTTATTATTATTATTATCCATTTATCCTTAATTATGGTTGTCAGTTTTGAAGAATAGTAAACATTCATAAAGCTACGTGTATTTTATTACATCAACTACAATGTTAGCAATTAGTAGTAAAAGAAGTTGTACATTTTACTTTTCCATCGGCCGCTACACCATGAAAATAATATGGAGCTAGTACTGGGGAAGAAATTTTGCAATAAAACGGGATAACTCCACCCGGTAGAAAAACTGGAATAATTAAACACCTGCAAGCCTCTATATACATATATGCAACTTCACCAGCATTTTAATTTAAAAATTTTAAATTGGCAAAACACATCTTAACTGAATAGGCAACTCATCAAATTTAACACACCCGACCCAACATTTTTTCTTCTTTTCTTAATTTAGTACTGTTAGCGACATCTATATTCAAAAAGATTTCTAAATTTCCGCTATATTGGAGGTAATGAAAATGAAATTTTGTTTGTTTTAGCCCCCCATGGACATATATTTTCTCGTATTGAAAAACGCCTTACTTCGAAGGACGCGCGTACACTATTGATAATGTGTCATATTTAGTCTTGAATCTCGCTAATAAGTACATATGCAAATGAGAACTTGTGTTTTGAGTTTTAAATACAGAATTTGCCAAAAGTTGAAGAAAATTTACAATTGATCGCCTTTTCTGCTGATAGTTTACGGTATGTCTACAGGAGGCGCCGAAATGCAGGTCCATGTTCGTGGCTAGAGTTGCCTTACCAATTGTTATTTTACGAGGTGAAATTTGCATTCTCGAAAAAATGGAAGCCGTCACAAAAACAGGAAACGATGTACTGATTTCTCGATAACGAAATATAACCTATAAAAGGAACATTTTATACTGTTTTATACACAGGTTATCCTTACTTTATTGGTTTATTTACGTGCTTTACAAAAATGTGGTACGAATAAGTTTATAAAGATTCATTTATAAAATATTACTAAAGATAAAGTAACAGAGATACAAAAATGCACCATAAACACCAAATAACTGGATTATTCTAATTCTAATGTAAGCTCACACTATTAATTAGCATTGCTATTGAATCTATTCGTTGATTTTACTACAGATACTATGATACAGTTTTGCTATGGTTTGAAATTTGTTGGTTTTATGTAATGTCACCGCTTTCAAGTATCTATTATCCAAAATCATTAAATTGTGATTATAAAATTAAAGATCTGTCATTATCTTATATAATATTATAAATTTAGTGATTTGACTAATGTTGAGTTTTTTAATGACGGGGATAACTATTATTTGAATAATATTAAGAACATAGATAACAGTGAAAATAATAAGGCAATAAACGTTTATTATTGTTCAATACTTTATTTGAAATATTACATTTTCTTGGAAGTATCAGTGTAATTGAGATTTTAGGTTGGCAGTAAATGAAGGTCACTGTTGTGAAGTAACGTAAGCGTGCATTGATTGGCGTATGTTGGCGTACTTCCGGTTGTAAATTGATGGTCGATAGAAGTGTGTTGTGTAGTTATTGTGGTGATTACATAAAGTGTTAGCTTTATAAATTATAACAAAAACAATTTTCACATTTATAAGCAAATGGGAGCAGCTGTACAAAACAGTAATATTAATAATAGTAAAGCACGTGTGATGAAAAAAAACGGATTTTTGAAAGGGCGAAAAATACAACGACGTGGGGCAAGTAACCAACCGCCATCGCTTCTATCTCAACCAATGAGAAGACCACCGTTTCCTCCAGGGCGAATGCCACCGCCCCCGGGCATGAGACCTATGGGTCCTGGTCCGGTTCATGGTATGAGACCTCCTCCAATGAGAGGTATGCCCCCTCCAAATAGAATGGGGCCAGGACCACGAGGTCCACCCTTTGGTATGAGACCACCACCACCACCACCCCATGGTATGAGACCACCGCCACGCATGAGGCCACCACCACCTGGTATTATGCGTCCGATGATGCCACCACCTCCAATGATGCGACCGGGAGGCCCCGGTCCTCGTGGTTTTAGACCTGGTCCACCCCCTCCACCACTTATGCCACCAAATAAAATGCGAAAAGTTCAAAAAGGCAGGGTGGTAAAAAAGAAAAGGATTATATTAAAAGATATTGATTTGACAAAGCCATGGGTAACTGAACTAATTAAATCAGAATTTACTAAAAAAGAAGAATTATTGAAAAATGCAAAAGGTACGCAAAATCCAAGTGATTGGTCAATATATAGAGAACAACGTGAGAAATGTAATAAGATGTATACCACAGCACGAACGGAATATATTGGACAGCATCCAGAAGAGGTGCGTATTCCACAGCTCATGCCCCAAGTAAACAACACGCCTGTTATCACCGCACCTATTGATTATACAGCAGATGTTCAATTATAGGTATTAATTTAAATCACATCTTTTAATCCTTACTACTTACTATTTTTGCAAAATTTCTAAAAAAGGCGCGAGTCATGATTATAAAATGAAATTAAATAACTGTGTCTGTTTCTCTAATGTAAAATTATAACATATTTGCAAGAATTTGGATATAATATCAATAGTCTGTGCCTGCCTTAAAAGAAAATAAAGGGTGTTATGAAGTGTTTCACTCTTTTTCTACTCAAAGAATATGTGCCCGAATGTACCTTCCTCTATCATCTCCACAGATGCAAGGTTCTTGTAATAGTATAGTAACTTTTACGTATCATCAATAACAGACCAATTGTCAATTTCAAATTCCAAGTGTTATTTATGTTTGTACCGGTTTATAGGTTGTGCATGTTGTTTATAATTTTATTGCTCAATATAAGTGATATTGAAATGTGTAACGAAATTCGGGTTGCAAGCGGTAGCGGATGGTAGTCAGTCAATAGATTAATGTTTCAATATTTCCTTTTAAGGTACAATCAGATCATAGGGTATACTGGTAACATATAAACTGAAGCATTTATTTACAATTAACTGTAGTAAGATGCATAATGCAACATTAATAGAAAGTTTTCTTAAAATAATATAAATACAATGATGAGTATTTTTATTTTATTCTACTAACCTATGTGCAAATATTAGTAGAATGGAAAAGTCTAATACTTATCTTGTATGCATACTCTACTATGTAGAATTTTACATTAGTTATATAGAAACTGTAGCAGTTAACAGATCCCATATCTATATAAAATATGTGTAATTAATCAAATGTCAAGAATGTGATTTTTAAGTTAGCTGGTTCTGTTTGCAGGATGTAAACAAAATCATGGCAGAAGCAAACAAAATATTAGACTCTAAAACTAGCAAAGACAGTAACGGACAGGTTTCACATAACAGCGGGCATGTTTCTCAGCCCGCTGAACCCGTAAATAGCATTTCTACAGAATCTAAAAAATCCTCATGAGTCTGTTCATAAAGAACCCGCTGAATCTGATAAACCCACTGTCAACGAGCCAACTACCACTTAAGCACCTCATTTATATCGGTGCCTCAGCTAAATTAATTGTTTAGTACATGTGCTTTACATAGTTTGTTCAGTTTTTACAGCCAATTTTTGAAATTGGCTTTTAAAAATATTTTATCAGATTATTACTTTTCTTAAATTTACATTAGCTACTAATAAATTATTATGTATTATTCAACGTAAATGTGTGCTATTAGTGTAAAATTATTTTGCAGTTTGGACTTGACTTTTTCTCTTACAAGTCATCATTACAAATATTTACATTCAATGTATTTTTCACTAAAATTTCTTTACATTATTATAAACTTTCAATTGCAAAATAACTATTGGTTTTTAATATTGTACTGTACCTCGTTAGTATGCATGGTACATTGTGTAGTACCTAATCTTACTTGTATTTAACCAAAATTATAAATAAATAACTTTCAACAAATTTGTCAAGTCATTTAATTTGTTTGGCATGTATTTACTGAACCAACGAAAAATAATTTTTTGTGTAGGACCATACATGTCCCTCAACTATACTTATAAATAACAGGCTTATACAGCTGGGTTTTGCTAGTGATAATAAAAATATTTTTAATCATAAATACTTTCTTATAATTGTCTATCAATTCTAATTTAACATAGTCAATATTTTTTATTACTGGCAAACAGTAGCTGATTGAGATTATGTGGAGATATGGGAAAAATTAATTGTCTAGCTGTCACTTTAGAACTTTTTGTGTATCTGCCTTTTTAGATATCCATTGTGTAATATTAAACAATTTTCCCTTATACTTTACAAGTATATACATATAGTTTTTTCTAAAGAAACAGTCGTTTAAATATATTCTATCTATTATTAAGACACTGTTGTTGGGTAGAGGAAACAGGAGATCAGAGAATAACATACTTAATATTTTTGAGGTGTAAAAAAGTGCTTGTAAATAACAAATATTTACAGCCGATATTCTGTACACTATATGAAATAATAATAGTGATTAGTAAGGAGTAGGACTAATAGTAATGTAGAAATGGAAATGTGCCGCGGTAGCAGTAGCGTGGGTACAAAATATTTCAATAACACAATTTGTAATTGTTGAAGGAATTACGAGATGCTATATTATGAATTCTGAAGTTTTTGAATTCGCATGTCATTTTAAACTAGGTTCTTTGGGAGCCAAGACTAATGTTCACAAAGGTTAGATAAAAACATGAATGCATTGCAAAATTACTACTATAGTGCGAAGAAAATAATCAAAAGTATTTGTTTCCTTTGTAATTTATGGTTTTGTTTCTAGAAATTATTTGAATGGTTTGATTTACATTTGTCATAATAATTATTTATATTCTTCAGCTAAAGAAGCTATGACCAGAGATAAAGGAGCTCTATCTAAGATAGCCAATTCCATGCTATTATTTGGGTACACATTTTTTGAACGAAAACGGTTTAGTTTGGAGACAAGGCACTGGTAAGAGGGTCGCTATAGTCCATTCACTGTAAGTTCCGTCTTTTTAAAGGGCACTTCCCCTCCACAGTGATGCCAAATCCGCCAAACTGACGTTAGCCAATATAGGTTAGAAATCACAAGATTTTTAAATCACCGAATAAAACCAATAAAAATATGGGAGTAATTAGTCATTCTGTTAAATTTAGGCAAATTT
This sequence comes from Dynastes maya, assembly GCA_029619315.2. Taxonomy (NCBI): domain Eukaryota; kingdom Metazoa; phylum Arthropoda; class Insecta; order Coleoptera; family Scarabaeidae; genus Dynastes; species Dynastes maya. The sequence goes on from JAROYE020000001.1 coordinate 49,843,248, forward strand.
CTGGATATTTCTATAGTTATTCCTGTTATCAATGCAAGATTTCAAAAATTCATAAATTACGATTGCGAAATTATAAACGGATTTACATTGCTAGAGGATAAGTAATGGTTTTAACCTGCAAAATTTTCAGATACAAGACGTTATATTAACTTGACCAATACACCTTGAAGTATTACTCTATCAGAATAACAAAAAAAGGGAATGCATCAAATACAGAAAGAAATAAATGCGAAACAACTAGACTGTTTATTAAATTTGTTGAATACATTATGCAAGACATATAAAATTCATTCAAGTCATTTATTGCTGTAGTGAGAAATATACAAGAGAAACAAGTGGTTATCTGGATTTTAAATACATAGGTGCGAAATGAGTACAAATGTAATTAAATATGTGAAAAACTCAATATTCATTCTCAGGTTCCGAACTTGAGATAATTTCTTCATCTGAAGATTCCCCTTCAAGGTTTATTATCAAAGGTAACACCTCTTCTTGGTCAAAACCAATTTCTCTCTCCCACCATTCAATGACAGTGTTTTCTGTATGGTTAACAGTATTGGACCACATTTCCGTTGTAATGTGGTCAATTGACTCTTGCCACATACTCAACACTTTTTCCATCCCAGATCCATCTCTTCCGATATGATTGTTATAGTAAACCTTACTTATACCCCAAATGTTCTCAATAGCATTGAATATGCAATGGTACGGTGGCAATCGCAAAACTCTATGTCCGTACTGGTGTGCCAGTTCATCCACAGCATAAATTTTGTTTGGTTTATGTCTAAAATAGATATATATATATGTATTGTATATATTAAAAAATAGTAAAACAACACTTACAATTGAACTAAATGTAATAGTTGCAATTTTAACATATCAGCAGCATATACAATGTTGTTTTGTGTCAGCCAAGTTTGAATGTCCTGTTTTTTCCAAGCTGCTGTTGGAGAAACATTGACGCATGTTCTGTGATATGGGGCATTGTCCATAATAATCATAGACGGTTTTTCCAAGTTTCTTAATAAATAATTTTCAACCCAGTCCAAAAATGTCTCTGCATTCATTTCTCCGTGGTAATCTGCATTTTTTGTTTTTGATGGGAAAATCAATGATGCACCAGGAATAAAACCACTGCGATTACCTGCATGTACTATGATATATCTAAAAATAATATTCATGTGGACCTCATGGGGCTATAATATCAGTTCACTAACCTTTTCCCATCAATTTTTGTTCTTTTAACACTTTGCACGCTGGTATCTTGCCAGGATCGACCAACTGTGCCATTCTCAAATACCCATGTTTCATCAAGGAATACCGGGTCCCAGAAATAACTATTTTTAATATTTTGAACGTAGTTTCGAAGGAAATCAATTCTTAAAAGAGCAATATCCGAACGTTTCCATCATGGCTCTGCGAGGATCGTCTTTTTTCCAAGAAAACCCAATATTCTTTAAAATTTTCATTAACGAAGTTCTCCCCCCAGAGAAAATTTCATCATCCTTCAATTTTTGTAAAAGTAAAGTTAATGTTACTTGTTGTTCTGAAAAGATACAAATTTAGCACTTCAAACCGCATTAGAATATGTAATAGTATTACTTTGTCTATACATAGTATAGAGTGCATTTCGGATTGCCACAACAGTGAAATCATCAACAGCTGTCACTGTTTTTACGCGGTGTCTGGTTTTCTTCGGGCTACTGAGGGGGCGGCATTCTTTTACTTCTGTCGAGATACCACAAACGGTAGATTTATTAATTGACAGGGCATCTGCAACTCTCTAAAAATTAAGTTGTAGTATATGTATAATACTTTTTATAATTTTTACCTGACGAACAGAGACTAATGGAATAAGGGGTCCACCATTATCACGTTCTCTTTCAAAATAATTTATAAGTGACGCGACCAGCGCTTTTGACTGCGAATTTAAACCTCTCGGCATAATGCACAATTTGTTCTGAAAAGAACAGTTATTAAAACGTATATAACACGATATATAATAACAAAATGCAACCAAAATGGAATAAAAAAACGTCAACGCACGAGAAACAGTAAACAACTGATGTTTTGGTTATCTTGCAACGAAGCATTGTGGAGGGGTGAAAGTTATTTTATATACAATTTTCTTTTTCTATATTACAGCTTCAATAATTGAAATATTAGTTTCAATTTAATTCAATTACTATATTCTTATAGTTCCAAAGGTGTTAAATTATTTCTAACACAAAAAGCAATTGTATTCTTTAAATTATGTTTTTGGTAATTTTGTTTTTCTTGATTGGCATCATCAGCCCTCAATTTGGGGGAAGACGGAACTTAGAGTGAATCGACTTTAGCATTGTATTTTTAGATTTCTGCTGTTTTAGACATCTGCATTTTTAAATTAGACAGAGAATATGTTTCAATCTGCGCGTAAAATCAATTTATAATAATAATGCGTAGAATCCACTCAAATTCACTTTTAAAATCGGAGCACTACAACGCCAATGCCGGAGGCGCCCCCTATATATGTGAAATCAAAGTTATTACCAAAGAAATTGAAAAAAAATATTGCGCCATCTTTCAAACTTTAAATAAGTTATTAAAATGTGTGTCTAATTGCGCCATATACGTTTACTATCTGTAAAGCTCCTTTATCTGTGCTATGACTACAAGTAGACAAAACTTGAATACACCCTCAAAAAAATTGTTACCTACTGAATCCGAAAGCTTTTAACTTTCTGTTAGATCTATTTATACAGAGTTTACGTTATCCACTAGCACAGCCGCGATTCGCAAGTCGGTGTGATGTAAAATAACACTCGACTGCATTGTTGCCAAAACCTGTTACGTCGACTAAGCGGCCAGTCGCACGCCACCTATGTCTTTCACAGTTGACAGGGCATGCGCGGTATAATGAAAATATTTAGCTTTATGAACAAGCAGGTAGATGCAGAAAAATTCATTTAAGAAGTCTTCAATAAAACGTGTTAAATGCTTTCTTTACTGAACGTTCGTATAAAATACATCCAAAATTGGTGTTTTTGTGTACATCGGTACAAATAAAAATGCCATTTCTTCAACTATTTTCTAACGAAACCGTCGCGCATCGATGTCGCATATTAGAATCGCGTCATTTATAGTCCGAAGTAACTGCAGTTACTTGGGTTAGCAGCTTAGTGGAAAATTAGACTTAGAATAGCCACAATTTTAAAAAATATGTACATATTATGTCACAAGTTAAATTACCCCTGCTATTATTTTACGTTAACATTACGATGACATAATATTCCTAGTGTCTCAGTTAAGGTGGTGATCTGCAATATTTTAGAAATAAAAATACCCAGAGCGACGGGGAAAAAAAGGTCTACAAGTAAAGTGACCAAGAGCAACTCGGTAAAAATATTTTTAAGCGTCATCGCTCGATAATAAAAAAATAACATTTTTGGTGATAGTGTCTACAATTTTAAATGCGTCATTAAAAAGCTTAGTTGGTTACACATTAATTTGGTTCACGATATTTTGTGTTATGTGTAATAAGTAGAGCGAGGTAATCGCCCCTGCGATACATAGGCATTTCACCGGAGTAGCGGGCTGTATTCCATTCAGTTTAGGAAATAAGAGTGTGCGCAGTGTTTTGTGTTACGTGTTATTCGTTATAGATATATAATTACTAATTTAAAATGTGTAATCTGCAGGCTAAAAAACGACCTTTTGTTACAGTAAATAAATTTATCTGTGACTTTACGGATTTGTTCTGCGACGGTGCTAAAATAGTTTGTAAAGTGTGCGAGAAACATTTGATGTCCTGGAACAGGGTGGACTGTAACAAACATGTAAATACCGAAGAAGTAAAAGCTATTATTCTACAATTCAACCCTGTCGAAGTTGCAGCTATTAAGGAGAGCCAGACAAAATTTCAAAATATTTCCGTTGAAACAGAGCTACAAACTATTCGTAACAACTGTAAAACATATTTGTGATTGTGGATCAACTAATTCATTAACTGAATTCAAAGAGTGTTTTAATCATGCATGTATTACATCCGTAGTTGTCCAACGACCTTTTTCAAAATATAAACACATTTTTTCACCACGGCGAACATCGTTCAACGAGACAACTGTGGAAACATATCTAATGCTGTCAACTTTTTACAACTCTTATCCAGCGAGTGATAGTACTGGTAATGGTTCTTCTACTTTTAATGTCCGGTAATTCCGATGCAGCTCGCCAGCTCACTTGATAACGGTGCTTAAGAGGGTGAGTGTTTCACAACTTTTCAGGTATTATAATCGTTGATTGGTTCTGTTATTATTATTCGATTTATTACTTATTTTTTGGTATTGTAGTTACTGAAGGAAGCGCACGCTTATGCTGCGCAGAGACATTACTTCGCTTTAGTAATAAGGGTAAGGAAACTAACGCAGTTTTACGCGAATGCAATTTTTACCCGAATCAAATGAACGAGCGCTTGTTTGAAAGGGCATTTAGAGCTCATTTAAATCCCGCAATTAGTGAATTGCTATTGTTCAATAAATTTACTAGAGAGCGTTATATCCCACTACATATGCAAGTCTTCTAATTTAAAAAAAAAAAAAACAAGCGAGTATTAGCGGTAATAATTTTGCAAATACGTATTTAATTACATTGAAATATTTCTCTCGTGGCCAGTTAAAGGAAAGAATGCCAAATTTTATTTTACATAGAAAACTGAAAATATTTTCCGAAAGAACTTATTTCATTACTGCAGGTGTTTTAAGGCTGCTACTTTCATTTTTAATTATAAAAATGTCTATAACATGCTTTTTTGTTTATATATCGAAAACGAAATAACAAATACGCTATTTTCACCAGTAGTTTAGTCTATCAGAGCTCTTTCGAACTAACATGGAAGTACATCCTCACATTTGATTTTTTTGAGAAAACAGACCTTGCAACTGTTTAATAAAATGAAGTGAGATTTTATCGATGATGCGCTTAGGAATATTGAGGTTTACTTTCTTGAAACAGGTTTGTTCGCTCGGCCTACACTAACTGCTCTGAGTAACCAGTAAAAATATGCGTTCGTTGGGCCTGCGTGCAGTTGTACGAAAGTTACACGCAGTTTAGAGTTGGAGTAAGAAGTGTATGCATCGAAATAAGTAGTACTGAATACTGTGATGAAAACTGACTGGAAGTTGTTCGTTCGCATTTGCTTGGTGTAAGCTACACGTCCATACACCTACTTGCACTGACTACTCTAGTGACATCATTTTACACTACACCAAGTAAAAAGTGCAACCCTAGCGAACAAACCTAGTATTTTCAGAGTGTATCAATGGTTTGGCATTTATTCTCTACACAAAGATGAAATTAAAATTTGACATAAATATATCACTGATGACTAATCAGAGGCTCAGGAGCTTGAGCGTCTCAATCATTGTCAATTGAAAAAAGCAACTCTTAACCATTTCTTCAGCTACAATTTCTTCGTCCATTTTGCTTTAATTAGCTCGCATTGCGCTATGTTCTTTCTCGTGTTTATAAATATTACATCTCTTTTAATTGACACTATATTTCTTTTGGGAAGATAAATTCTATATCCTCTGGAGTTTTCCTCGTATCCCACAAATATTCCTGTTTCGGATTTAGAATTCTATTTTCGTATTATTTGGTTCTGAACATAACATCTAGTTTTGAACCAACAACTTATGTCACACATTTCCTTGTATCAAATTCCATAGGGTGGTTTGCTTTACTAGTGCCAGTGCTATTAGGAACAGAGGTAGACAGCTGTGTTTGCTGCTTCTGCCCATAAATCATTGTTGAACTAATTTTCTAAAACTATAGTTCTGACAGCCTCCATTATCGTTCTTATTTCTCTCTACGCAGCCACTTTGCTCAGTAGTATACTCTATGCTTGTTGTTGAAACTTATGGTCTGCTATAAGTGCCCTCATAGTACTATTAATAAATTCATTGTGCCATTATCGTTCCTTATTGTTAGTATAATGTTGCCCGTCTGAGTCTTTGCCATTTGTGAATTTTACTAGCAGCCTCATACTTGCTTTTTAAAAAATAAATGGTTCTAAATCTGGTGTAGTTATCTTTTATTAGTAAGAAATATTTTGCATCTCCTACTGAAGTTTCTCTCCATAGGACCACACAAATCCATATGTACTAATTCGCCCGATCTTTTATTTGTGTTTCACTCCGCTAATAATTTAATTTATGCTGTTTCCCAATTATATATGGTGCATAAGTAATGTCATCAGATCATCACTAACCTTGATATGATACATTACTAAGGTATTTTTAATCTGGTTTACGTTTTGCTGAACCATTTTGCAATGCAACTCCTCCAAATTCTTTTTTAAGTAACAACATTTGCAACTGAGTTTTTATTAGCCCCAAAGCACATTTTAAGTTATTTATTTTTTCTCTTAACCATTGCACCAACTTTGTTTTTTGTTTAATTACGCTGTTCATAACTAAGGTAAAATAATCGTGTCGTCCCAGCATAGCCGTAATAGCAGGAGCAGCCAACGGAACTCGGCGCGCGCCTGTCTGATGCGATGCGTAAACATCTGCCGGGTGGCAAAGCAGTTCAAATTCGTATACATTCATCATAACTAGCGCGGCGTGTGCGTGTGAATTAAATCGGGCGAGTGGAATACTAGTTATTCAAGAAATTTTTTAATTAAAAATGTCCAGTGTGCGTTTGTAAAGTGTGCGAGAAAACATTGTTGTGCTGGCAAAAGAACGACTGTAGGAAGCATGTAAATACTGCAAAACACAAAAACAGAAAAAACGGCGCGTGAAATAGAAATGACTTTATTTTCGATTTACTTGTCATGATGATAACATGTAATTTGTCACTTAACGTACTGGATAAGATATCGTTTAAGAACTTTTGGAACAAATACAACCCAGAGTTGAAGTTGCCAACTACGGCAACAGCACGTAAGCATGTTTTATTTGTGCGCAAAGAGGTGGAAAATAAAATCATATCTACATTAAAAAATCAGTTGCTTTGGTTGTGTGTTGACGAGACAACAGATTGTAAAAAAAATTCTATTATACATGTTATAGTTCGTGTACTGGATCAACATAAACCGACGTTTCCACTGTTACTAGCTAGCAAAAGATTACAAGGGTGTACTAGTGCAGCAATTACGACTGTGATACTTACTACGTTAAAAAACTTTCAAGTCTGAACACGTCAAATGATGATGTTTATGGGCGATAGTGCAGCGACAATGCGTGCGGTAGGTTGTTCTCTTGAACACGGTTGCGACTGTTTACATGTAACTTATAAAGTGCATGCTTTACATCTCAAACTATTAGACAATGTTATCCCGAGATAGATGCATTAATATCTAGTACAAAAAAAGTGTTTCTCAAATCTCCAAAACGTCTTCAAACATTTCACAAACAGTGTCCCGGTATTCGTGAACCACCACAGCCGATTCTTACACGTTGGGGAACCTGGTTGCAGGCAGCTTTTTATTATGCCGAATATTTCAAAAAAGTAAAAGCTGTTATTCTACAATTCAATCCTGCCGAAGCTGCAGCTATTAACGAGAGCCAATCAAAATTTCAAGATACTTCTGTTGAAACAGATTTACAAAGTATTCATAGCTACTATAAATGCTTACATGACGCACTGGAACAATTACAAAATAGAGCGTTGTCGTTAGTGAAATCACTGCGAACACGGTTCCACGAGACTACTATTGAAACATATCTAATACTATCAATTTTTTTCGATTCTTATCCACCGGGTTATAATACTGATGATGGTGCTTCTACTTCTGATGTTCAGTAATTCCAATGCAATCCGCCAGTCAACTTGATTACGCTGCTTAAGAGGGTGAGTGTTTCACAGCCTTACATATATTGAAGGAACCGCACGCCCATGGCGCGACGAACGATTATCTTACTCTATTCGTAACTCATATTTACTTTGCATGCCTTAGGGTGCGTTTGTAGTAAGCTGCGATACTCGATAAGAGCGACGAGTTAATCAAAACGGACCAATCGGTGAGCGTTGCACGTATCCCTAACGCTCAACGATTAGCCCATTTTGCTAATTCTTCGCTCTTGTCAAGTATCACAGCTTCACGATAAACATAGCCTTAAGCCGGTGCGCTGGCTAAAAATAAATTTGTAGTAATCTATGATAAAATTGGAGCACTCAGAGAAGTGTGTCTTTCCTAATCGATGGATACGCGAAGAAAAGTTGTCAGTGGCGTCGTGATTTACACAGCTGATTGTGATTGGGGTTAAAATAAACGTTAGAAAAGGTTGAAAAATGTATATTTTACAAGAACGTTGAAAAAAGTTTAATCAATAATTATTTCTAGCGATTTTGATATAAATATAGTTAATGTATTAAAAAAATATATAATAAGGGAGAATATTAACCCGTAACTACCGTAGGACGTTCACAGGCACGGACGGCGCATTATGGTTTGTCTGTATCTTTCCATACTTAGCCCGCACTTCATTGACTTGCACAGAAATGAACTAATGTCTAATCCCAGCAATTAGCGGTAATAGGTCGCATTTGTTTTGCTCTAGTATACTTCAAAGTTTTTATGCGGTCAGCTTGATCGCGCTGTGACTAGTACGAGACAAAATGTGTGTTGTAGAAATCTATTATAATTTAGCAAAATAACATTTTTAATAATATATTGTTAATTTTATAAAGAATATTAATGAATAAGTATTGGTTAAAATTTGATAGCTGAAGAATTTAGAAAAAAAGTAGATTTGGAGACACTAACAGCAAAACAGTAGAAAATAGACTCGATGTAACGCACTTGGAGCGGCTGCTACTGAAGCTTACAGCTGATATCGATACTCTCCTAAAGTCGCTCATATGGATTCGCCTGACGAAAATAAGCGATGTGCGCATGTGACATAATGCACGTCCGTCTTTTATTATTTCCTCGGGTTGTATGCTAGACAGCAATTTGATATTTTGTGGATGTAATATAATGTTAATTGTGCATCTTCAGAAAATATATTCCGAGATACTGGGTGTTTCATAAAAAAGGTGGCACAGTAAAATTCACTTTTTTAAATGGGACATCCTGCATATTTTTACATTATTAAAGATCCCTAACTATAGATTATGCAAGTAACTTGTTTTGTGGTTTTCGGATTACAACTGTTTCTGTTAAAATATTTAAAAATCACATATTCCAAAGAAAGTATTCGTACCTCCAAACGCTTTCAAATTTAGCAATAAAATTTGTTGTATGGATTGGTTGAGATTGGGTGGCGATGTCAGTAAATTGTTTTTATCACCGGATGTGCAGCGTGGTCGTTCTGCATCAATCCGTATTAGGTTTCTTTATACCTATTTTTAGCGGTTTCTACAACAATCCAGAATAATCAGAATTTCAAAGTTATTATAAAGTTAACGTACCTAAGAGATTATCAAGTTAATTAGCGGCTAATAAATGAAACAAATGGCAAGTTATCAAAGTATGAAAAGTACGCAACAGTCTCGGAAAACCAGGACGGATAGTAACCCTCTTGTAGTCAAAACTCGATTATACTGAACATTTTTTCGATTCAACGTAAATTAACCTTGCATATAATGAACTCTGTTCGGTTATTTCTTCACTGATAGGCTTTTATTTGAGTGCTGTGTAGTTGTATTTGTTTAGTATACAGAGAAAACCAACAAAAATACAACACTACCTTCAAAGCTAATAGAGCCGATAAAACATATGTTTATATTGCAGATTTTAGGTACTAATCGGTATTTATTAAATCGTACCATGCAACTCAAATTTGCAGTCGTTTACATCTTATGCTACCCTCTACCATGTTTAAAGATAAAGGACGTATTGGCATTTTTATGTTTATATTTTCTACTCATCTGATGTGAACAGCCCGCTTAAAAGCAGGCTAGTTCCAGTGCCAGTACTCTTATGTTTACATTAACACACCTCTTGAAGTTAACTTAGAAAACCATGCATATATGAATTCTGCATACTAAAAAGTGCGTTATGATATACAAGAATTGTTCGAAAAGTAGGTGTACTGACTTTTTTTAATGGACGAACTAGCAATGTACCTCAGAGCGTAAGTGACCTTCGCTGCATGCCCATAGTTATTTGAAGCGGATGGGTTTAGTCCATCGTGTGCTATCGCTGTTAGTGGATGACCGTGCTTTATAATCTCGCTACGTTTGCGTTGCAGGAAAATATTGAACAATGTTACGCTATCAAAATTCTGTGTAACTCAACAAGTCTGCCACAGAACCAATCAATTGTCGTGAAATCAGTCAGAATAGTCTCGGATCTTTTTTAGCAAATCAAGTTGCGCCTGACTAGTTTGTGATTACTGCTGAAACAAGCCTTACGGTTTTGAAGTTGTACAATGCTTTCAAAGAGGGCCGAGAAAATGTAGATGACCCTCGTTCTGATAGACCAAGCTCGTCAACAAACGATGAAAATATGAAAGTGGTGCGAGCTGTGATGGCGAAAGACCGCCGATTAAGTGTCAGGATGATCGCAGAAGAAGCAGGCTTGGATAAAAATGCAGTTCATAGAATTTTAACACACCGTTTGCACATGCGAAAAATTCGTGCAAAACTAGAACCGAAAAATTTATCCATTGAGCAAAAAGCGAACCGGGTGCACATTTTTTTGATAAAGTAATCACAGGCGATTAATCATGAGTTGGAATACGATCCCGAGACCAAAGGACAAAGTTCGGAAGGCCACACAAAAAGTTCTCATCGTCCCAAGAAAGCACGCATGAGTAGATCCAAGGTGAAAACGATTATTGTTTTTTTTTGACAGACGTGGCATTGTACACAAGGAATTTGTGTCTCCAGGACATACAGTTAATGAGGCATTTTACAGAGATGTCTTGGAACGACTTCTAAAACGGGTCCAGGATATTGCAGACGACTAGGTACTGCACCATGATAATGCGCTAGCTCAAACTGCGCTTGCAATTCGAAAGTTTCTGGCGAATCTACCTTCATGCGATTTCTTTCTCTTTCCTAAGTTGAAATTGAAGTTGAAGGGTCATCATTTCGGGATGATGGAAAACATGTAAAGATTTGTAACCGCTCAGCTACACATACTTACAGAAAATTACCGCTACTGTTATGATCAGTGGAAAAAACGCTGGAGCCACTATAACTTCCCAAGGGTCACCTCGAAGGAAATAACTTGTAATTGCAGCTAAGTTTAATTGATGATTAAATAAAATTCAGTACACTTACTTTTGGACTAAACCTCGTACATCACGTAGGCTACCTCCCTAAACATGCGTCATGATCTTAACTACGTATAAAGTGAACTTCGTTTATACAGCTAGGTGAATATGTACTAGGCACCTCCAATCTTTCCTCAAATATGAAAAAATAGTTAAAATATAAATAAAACGACAAAGTAGATATATCATATAAAATATTTTATTAAAATTTTCAATATTTTATTGGTCCACCAGCTGCTTTTATTAGAGATTTTACACGTTCCGGCATACTGCTAATTAATTTCTAGCATAAGGCGCTAGAAATTGAGATCCATTCGTTGAGGATTTGTTGGCGAAACTGCTCTTTTGGCCCACAATGATGTTTTGCGATTTTTTTTTTTTCAGAATATACCATAAATTTTCCATTGGTGATAAGTCCGGAGACTGTGCCGGCCAATCCAACAGTCGCACCCCATTTTCCGTGAACCGCCGTATTGTAGTCCTCGCACTCATTATCTTGTTGATAAAAGTATTCAACATTGTCATCCTCAAACAATCTTAGTACGGATGGCTCCAGCACCTTCTATAGCATCTCGGTATATCGGTTGCTATTCATACGGTCTTCGCACAGAAAGATTTGGCCAACATCTAATGCCGATATGCATCCCCATACCATGATATTACCGCCACCGTGTTTTACCGTCGGTACGATTCATTCTGGAAGATATTCTCTGGGCTTTCGCCGTACAAATTGTACCTTTGGTCGTCCAAAACGTTGCAATAAAAGCAGAAAATACAACAAACGTAATTAAAGAATATATTTATAAAATTGCGTTATGAAAATTATGTTTGATGTAATGAACAAGTTTATAAGAAGATAAAGAAACATACTTCGATGTTAGATTCATTAGAAAAAATTACACGAGCCCATTCTTCCTCTGTCCAACTCGCGTACTTCTTGGTCCATTCTAAATGTTTTTTTCGATGAGTTTGAGTTAAGTACGGCTTCTTTTGGGCTACACGCCCATGTAAATTAACTGCCTTCAGCAGTCTTACCGCACTTGGGGTCAGAGAAACCCCATGATCCTGCAAAGCTTTTCGTTCTAAAAGGCGATCTGTTCTTGCCGTGGTTTGCCGTTTTCTTCCTGATTTAGGTTTGTTTTTGTAATCCCCGGGCTCTTTATAGTGTTTAAGAGTAGTCTGAACCGCACATCGCGAACACTTAATTTTTTTTTTTTGGAATTGCACTTTGCGTCATGCGTTACGTACTAACAATTTTGCCCCGCTCTGCCACGGTTAGTTCGCGTTGTTTAGGCATAATTACAAACGTTATCGAATCGTCTATTACCGTAACTTACCTAAATGTAATCTAGCGAAGTACTGACGATTTACATGCGTTTTGCTTTAATACTCTTTGTTCTGCAATGAATAACTATTTTATTACTTTTTTAAGTTTTCGTTACACATTTATTATAATCCCTTATGTACACATCTGTTTCTCGAATTAATCAAAATACGAAAGGATTTTATAATACCCGGTTTTCTTAGAATTGTCTAATACATATTCACATAGCTGTATTTTACACATTTGGTTAGTCCTCTGAAGATCATTACAATCGAATTATACGACTCTATTGTAATCAATAGCTTATATCCGTTTTTTGAATTCTCCTTAAAATGTCAAGTTTAAACAAAGTGTGTCACATACCTCTTTGTAATTGATTTGTTATTTAAAGTTGTGGGTTTGTGCAGCCTAGTCAATGTGAAAACAACAATCAAGATAGCTAAAAAATAAAGGATGAGGTGCACAGATGAAATTAAAAACCAACCAGACTGAAGTTCTTCCAAAATATGTTTCGTTTGAAAAGTAGTGTATTTCTTTCATATTTTAGATTATTTGGGCAATCCTTGAATCAATTTAAATTGTGGGGTCTTAATTGGATATCACTGGGTAAGAAAGTAGTATTGCATTTATATTGTAAATAGCGTTTGAGCACAATTACAACCTGTTACTTTTCCAATTTCCACTATGTAAAAATGTTTTTCAATGCAAATTTTCGAATTATCTCTTCTGTGCAAATATATTTAGTAGAGGTTAACTTAATTATTCTATAGGAATAAATAAAATTGAATTTCTAATGTTGACAGAATAACCCACTGAATGCGCAGATGTACGTCGTAGCGGCTAATTAGATTTAACGCTCTTGGTAATGTAATTTTTCAATAATTTAGTTATGAAAGCTATTTTTGATCGTAGGTTTTTGTGCTATACAACCAAACTTAGCCAAATGGAGAGCGTGTACATACATATCTGCTATTAGAATCAGGAGCCTCAAGGTCGTCGTATGCCTAGTGTCTCAATTACTGATGGAAGGGATAAGTAGAGTTGCAACTATCGGCGGCGCGACAGAATCGGATCCGTTGTGCGTAGATATGCGTACGTGGTACAGTGAATTTCGTTATAGAGTGTACATTTTTACCAGCAACATATTGGGTCCATATTTTAAAATTGAGAAATACAGAAGGTGAATTTTAGACATTGTACAAAAAATTAGTGGACGACGAAAAAAATTTCATCAATGCTATTATATAGCATGTTTATAGCACAAGTCTATTTCAAGTAGAATTGAAAATTTGATTTTTGGCATCCACGTTCGCACTTCCTTGCGATTCAACAGTAACTAGAGTACTGACAATAAGGCAACTACTTCAGGTAAGCACTACATCAATATAACAACTAAGCTGGTTGATTAACACTCCAAATGAAACTCAATAACTTCGAGGGCTACGTTAAAGGTGGAGGACACCACATGTGATTAGTTCTTTATTTGTAAAAATTGCAAATTTTCACTCTAAATAAGGACTTCTCCAGGCACTAAAACATTGAAAAACATACTAGGGTAGATATGGATTCATTTATAAGCGCGAGTCCCATACATATAGCGAATAATGTTGTCGCTTGTGCTAGCAGCGTCCCCGATTCGCTTCGCACGGCCCCCCACCTTATACTTTCACAGCGGGCAAACGTTGTAACACTGCCCATATATTTTAAGCAGTTCACTTTACTATGGAATTTACTAACGCGGTATATGACAATTGTATATTGAGAATTTAAAGTCAAAAATAGAATAAAAAGAGAAATAACACTTACATTTACAACGTGTTAAAGGACAAAACAAACCACATACAAGGCAACCCGTAAATTCAGATTTCGCTGAAACTAGAGACTGAAAGAGACTTTTGGTGTAAGAACAAAATTTTTTTAGCGGCTGAATCGCCCGATTTCGCGATGTACCCCCTTAAAAAATTTGTATATATGTACATATGTATATATATGATTTTTTTCTAGAACATAATTTGCAGTATATTGGATAGTCTCAAGGATTATAATTATTTTCGGAAAAAGTATATAACGGAGTACCCGGTCTCCCCCCTTTATATATTTTTTCCGAAAATAATTTGGATAATCTTTGAGACTATCTAATATACTTCAAATTATGCTCTAAAAAAATTATATTTGCTATAGTTTCCGAGATCAGGCGATTCCGCCGCAAAAAAAATTGTGTTGTTCTTATACCAAGGTACTTTTTCAGTTTCTAGAGTTTCATCGTAATCTGAATTTTCGTGTTGCCGGTGTTCCCTTGTTAATAGTAAAATCCAACGTTGTTTATTCGATTCAATGTTTAAATTGCAATGGCCAACACATCGGATAAACATCACAATAACCAAAAAATAGGATTTCGAAACGTGAGATATATAAATCATCTAGTACAGGTTTCAGCATTCATTGCAACATATGCAACTATAAATTTGACTTTGATAATATTAAGAACCCTAATATTGAACGTGATCAATTCAAAACATCTTTTACTAAAATGTGTTACATTAATAAGTTGGACTCCATTAGCTTTCGTAAGGATGTTGAGAATCTCAGTGTCAATTAGACTCGATTCACACTATGGTACCACTATCTATACGCTCTCGGCTCGCTATCGATTCAATATAATATTCTTACAGAAGAAACAATGAGCGTATTCATACTATCGCTCTCGCTCTGATTTCAATCCCATAACATCCCGATACCGGTACATCCCAAAGAAAACTTTGTCGAAGCGAGATCGTCACGATAGTGTGAATATGTTTCCGATCACACTCCAAACCGTATGCATCATATATTAATTATGGTAAATGAGAAATTGTGGTCATTTCCAATTTTCATACAGAAGGAAATGAAATTAAACGTAACAAAATACGAACGAAAAATGCTAGACTTAACAATTATTGATTTTTTAATGACTAAATTTGTATTACTTTTAGATGAAATGCTAATTGAATTAGTGAAGTGTAAACCAGGGCTGTGTGATTTAGAATCACCTCAATATAGTGTATAGTAGTATAATTTTATTCTTGGTTCTGTTTCCGTATCATTTCAATTGTACCAGAATCCATTCTAAAATACTTTATAAATTCTTCTTCATCGTCAATTAAATGGCGATACAGCGTATAATAATCACCTTCACTTTTTCTTTGCTGTAAACTGGAGTGAACTCATATCCGTCTTCTTTTTCTCCGTGTTTCAAGATTTTTTGAATCTTCGTCGAAAAGAATAGCTATCATTGCTAATTCTTCGGTTGAAAAATTAAACTGTATTTTCACTTTTGCATCTAAATGGAACGTTGATGAAGAATGACAAGCATGGACGGAACCGAGAGCGGCAATGTGCATATGAGAATTTTATGGAACCAAGAACGTATAGAGAGTGGCATCATAGTGTGGAGCGAGCCCAATTCAGATTTAATACCGTAACCCTTTCAAGCTTTACCTTTCGTTTTAATTTCTCTTTTCAAATGTCTATTACTTAATTCAAACCTTATTTCAATATCAACCCGCCATTCTGTATACACGTTGGTCCAGGTTTCACCGGGGTGCGAGGTATATTGTACGTAGCGCAATCTGGCATGCTTGCATTTATCTCCGCCTGCCAGCCTCGCCGCGCGCAACTCGTAGCTCCCTATCTGACGCACTCTTTGTCTATCTATGCGCTCGCAAGGTTCTAACAAGTGATCGTGGAGGAGAGAAAAGTGAGGGTTTGTTCGTTGGTTGAAATGGGCGAACCTTGCTATAGCCGAAAATTGCAGACGAAATCGGTGTTAATAGAAGTACTGTGAAACGTATTTTGAAACGCAGCAAATACAAAAGTTACAAAGTTCAAAATTTCCAGGAGATTTTTCCTCTTAATAAAGTAACATTGTTAGAATTTCAATTTATTTTGTATAATTATCGAAGTTATTTTTCTTTAATTTAATTTTATTAGAATCGTTGTTTATGTTCCTACTTAGAATTACTTTTTCGTTCTCCTACATCGCATAGCAACAACAAAATGAATATAAGAAACTGTAATTTCTAACATAATATGAGAATACAGAAAAATTACGCAGTAATTCTGTATTAACACATTTTGTCGGAACCCATTGAATTATAATATTACGCGATTGAGCGGACATGCGTGTTTAGAATATGCGTCCGTACCGCTGCTCGCTTTATGATATATTACGACGGGTGCGTACAGATTTATGGAGTGTACGGCCGATAGGGTAATAGGTTGTTCGTCCAATGCACCGCAAAAACGACCGGACAGTTGAACTTTTTTTGTAGATGGGGATGCTTAGGTTGGTTAGATTACAAAAATCGGTATAATAAATTTATTAACAAGGCATTATTGGTGCAGTTAACAAAATATTTAAAATGTCTTAATCGAGCAGTAGCGACGAAGATAATGAATTTGAAGTAAATGACGAAAACAAAAGCCCAAGGAGAATACTAGCGAGGATTGAAAATTGTTTGATAATTATATACATATTATATGTATGATGTAAATATAACCCGTGATACTCGACAGCCAAACTGCATAGAATGTAAACATGTCAACAAAACTTTAAACAAAAGCAGGTCTGCCCATGCGGGACATATTTCGCCGCAGTTCAAACTTGGACGAAAGGTTGTTCGTCGGCCGATAAATCTGAACGCACGAGGCGACACGTAAAAAAAGAATATTCCTCTTCTCTTCATGTTTTAGTGCCCGCAAAAGCCCTTATGCAATTTTTACAAATAAAAAATTAGTCACATGTGGTGTCTACCATCTTTAACGTAGTCTTCGAAATTATTAGTTTCATTAATTAATCAGTTTAGTAGTTACGGGTACTCCGTTATTTCCTCTTAATTTATCAATACAACGTCAAGAAATTCTCGACAAGAATGCTGGTTGGCAACGGGGCATACCTTGCTAACGTTGTGCTGTTGCTGTTATACCGTATCTTTAATGCTAAATTTGCAAATAGCTGATTTGGCAAGAGAAACATACGGGATTTATCTTTTAACACATTGCCATCCACTCACAGTTTCACTGTCTTGACCCGCTCCATTCTCTGTCACTGTTATAGTGAATGCAGAGGTGCCGTAGCGTGGGGGATCGAATAGGAGAATCATAGTTGCTACATTTGCTAGCAAAATACAGTGAATAAAAAGACGATGTTGGCGTTGTCTGGTTGCTGCTCTGTAGTTCAGGCGTTAGGTGTACAACGACTTTTATTCTGCCCTCTTAGCGATTGTGAATATCGTCATGACTTTCGACCGAGGTAACTCACTGCTCCTTCGGTATCACTATCCAAAATTACAATTTGTATATGGAATGGTTATTTCCAGCGTCAGTACTACTCACGACAGCGCGTTTTAACTACAGATCCATGTTAGAGTTTTTGCCTTAACCTCGAATTCTGTATCGAATCGTGATACTGATACTTCTTTAGCTTCGATACCATACGACGTCCCGCAAAGTGATGTAATTCAATATTGAACAATGCAGTTATCGATATCACCAAGCAAACAGCGATGTCGATATGTAGTGTAGAATAAGGCTACCTGTAACGCAATGGTGGTCCCTACAGATTGTTTTGCAAGAGTGTAATTCCGAAAATTAATAATTAATTCACTTAGGTTCTTGCAAGTACTTCACAGAAAAGAAAAAAATATTAAAATTTGAGATCAAATGGTGGCAAGTTTGGAAGATATTAAGGAATGTGTATTACCACTTCGCATGCTAATGATAGCACACATCATTCGTTTTAGTTAACTATGTAGTATATCCTCATGTCTAATAAAATTCTGCATAAGCCATGCGATATGGCGCATTGTACTGCTGAAAAACAGATTCAGAAAGTTATTAAAGGAAGGACAATATTGCCGACTTTGATGCTGTTGTGTCTTTATTGCTCTTAATTTGTATTAACCGTGTTCTATAGTTATAGATAATGGTTTCGTGTAGCCAATATTTCCATAGAATATCTCTCAAATACCTTCGAGCTTTCATTCTCGTTGAGGTAGGTCTACAAAAATTACCATTTAATTCAAATAAACCCCTGAATTAACTGAAAGAACTATTCTTCGTCAATCTTGCCCTCACTCTCCTTTTGTCATGGCGCAGTACAGTGGTTCTCAGTGGTACTGTCGTTTTGGTTGTGGCCACAAAATTAGCACCTCGTGCAGATGATAGAACTGTGATCAATAATGATTACTAGAGAGCTAGTGATGTGTTTATCATTAGTCACTGTTATGCTAGCCTAGTAGAAGTTACACTGTGATTAGCGCTAACTTTTGAAGATGATTTTCATGGTTGGTAGGTTTTTACAATGCACCAGACTAATTATAATCTTCGCGTACTATATTCTGACCAGTAGTAGCGTAAATGAGAGGGTGGTCCTTCGCGTATTTCCGTTGCACGTCGTGTACGTGTACATTTCTATAACGCATATCATGCAGTTAATATTAGCAACTTCTAAACAAGTTGAATTTGTCTATTACTTCGATATAGGTGCTTGACTATTAATTATATTGAAAATGAACAAAAATCAAAATATTTAAAGAAAATCAAAAGCGATTTCTCGTTTATCGAGGGCAAAAAAACAACTGTAACCTGTTACTTGCCCACCGAGTACTGAACATAAAAATGTATAAAAAGATTAGGAATACGCATTTATTGAATTACATCAATATGTATCTAGTTTTGTACGCGTATTTTGAAGTTTCGCCCGAAAACGGAATAAACCGCCGAAATCAATCACTATAAGATGTTAAAATTTATTCCTTGCATACTAATTTATAATTCCATTATTTATGTATCCAACACATAAAGAACGAATCTCTAATCCGTGCATTAAAAAGCGCATAGTATAACGTGCGCACAAAAGTTTTAGTATAGTAGCATTCCATTGAACTCCGCCTATGATGAAGAGTTACTGTATTTTATAAAAAAAAAAATATTCTGTTTTAAAGAGGCTGTCTACCCGGTATACAGATACAACCTTGCGACGGTCGTAACCCACGAGTGAAATAAAAAGGCACACCGTTGTGCTTACGAGTGACAAATAGAAAATTTATAGTAACCATAGAACTTTTGGTTTGAAAAAGAAATAAATTTCACACACGCAATATCATGGAATAGTTGGATGCTAACCACACAAACGATCGCACTGCATTATACACAATTATCTCTTTCTGGCATTTACACGAGTCGCGCGGAATATCTGTCAAACGTATATATCAGAGGTAAAGCACTTTTTAATATGCATATCTTATATGTGCAATTTTATAATTTTTAAGACCGTAATAGCAACCAGTCAGTTTGACATTTTATTTTGCTAGCCTAACATGCGATCAGATATTAACCGAACTGGTTGATTAACCTGCTTACCCGAATTTTTTGCTTGACGATCGAATTTGTTACAATATTATGCATTCATCTGTGGAACGTTTTATTTTATATTTTAATATACTTTGTATATATAAAACAAAGGCAGTAATTGCAAAATTTTCATAAAAAGGCATTGTAATTGTTGTTTTTACAGTGAGGTCCTAAAGTAACCATATTAATTTTTGAACGACGATTTCTATTTTTCATGAAGTAACTTTTGGCGCTATCAGCAGTTCAATTACATTTCCGGTGTCCCCAGGAAGTGACGTCAACTTTCTTATTTTAAATATAACACTCTTAGGTTTCTGGAAAGGTAATCAAAAAACGAATCCAATGATACCACATATGTTAAACATTAGCTTAACAAATATTACGGTATGCAATAATATAAGTTTTTTTGCTGTTTGTAATTGATTGACCTCTTAATATATTAAACACAGCACTATTAAACAATAATATATTTCAATGTCTTTTAGTCTTATTATACATACAAGTCAACTCTCCAGTGTTACCAACTTAGATATCTATATATTGCATACACTACATCTACTGTCTCTTTTTTTAACAAAATATATGAATACTAGTTTGTGAGTACAAAGTCTTTAAATTTAGTTGGTGGTTTTCTTTCTCTGCTTGGGTGAATCTCTGGTACCCCAGGCGCTTCGTCTCTGCGTTCTTCTGACGTCTCTTCTGCTCCTTCTCTTAACGGTTTTACAAATGTTGAATTCCGACGTTTCTCGGTTCCATCTTCAAATTGCACTGTAACCTGGTTTCTATTTTTTCCCGTTACTATGTAGTCCTTGTTTTTAAAAGTCGTTGACAATTTGTCTCGTACCTGTTGTTTTAAAAGTATTTTATCTCCTATCTGTACTGGACTGTCGCTTGCATATCTTCTATTGTCTGCATATTCCTTCCCCAACATTTTTTTTCCCAATTCTTCTCTCTAATCTCTTCATCATATTTAACTTTATACTCTTGGGCTAAGGTTTCATTGAAAATTGGTAATTTGCATCTTTTATTTCTCCCAAACATAAGTTCTGTTGGTGTTTTCCCTGTAGTGGAATGTGGTGTACTGCGGTACATCAAAAGAAAACCAAAATATCCTTTTTCCAATCCTTTCCCAATGCCTGTGCTATTTTAATGCGTTTAAGTAGTGTGCGATTCTGTCTCTCCACTTCACCGTTAGCTTGCGGCCAAAATGGTGTAGTGCGTTTATGCTGTATATTATAGTCCATGCAAAGTTTAGAAAATTCCTTGCTCCTGAACTAAGGACCGTTATCAGTTGTTAAAGATCGCGGTATGCCAAATCGACAATACATCTTCAAAAGTCTGTTTATTGTTTCAAAAGTATTTATATTTCTCATGACTTCTATTTCGAAATATCTGCTGTAATAGTCAATAAGAACTAGGATATAGTCACCTGATGGAAGTGGTCCCATAAAATCTGCAGCTAGGTCTTGCCACGGTTGATCGGGTAGTCGTGTTCTACATAAAGTTGGTGTTCATCAATCATGTTCCCCGTAAAACAATTGAATTTATTACACATAATTCTTCCTTGATAAATTTAAATTGCTTTAGACGTTCATTATGCTAATCCTGGTTGTTAATTACACTTCGTAAGTTTGAAATTTCCGGATCAGTTTTCTCTAATTTCATCCAATGTCATTGTTTTTGGTACACCTTCTTTCTGTTATTCTTCTAACGTAAGTTTCTGTTATTTCATCAAACGTCTTCTCTTCAGTTTCCGATAATCTTGATAGTATATCAGCTATGTTATTCTTACCTATGATGTATTTTACATTATACATATACCCTTGTAAACGTAGTACCCATCTTTCAATTCTCAAACTAGGTTTGGAACGTGGTGAGAAGATGAATTCTAAGGGTTTGTGGTCTGTTATTAATGTAAATTCCTTATCGTATAAATAAGTATGAAATCTTTCACATGCCCATACTAGACCCAATGCTTCTTTCTCCGTCTGTGAATATCTTTTCTCAACTGCAGTTAAACTTTTACTCGCATATTCGATGACTCTATTAGATCCATTGTGTTTTTGAATTAGCACGGCGCCTAATCCAACTGGACTCGCATCTGCCATTACGTATGTTTCTGTCTTAGGATCGTAGTAAACTAATGTTGCGGGATCAATTAAACAACTTTATTTCTTCAAATGCGGACTCATGCTAACTTTGCCAAATAAATTGTTTCTTTCGTACTATTTTTCTCAAAGGTTCAGTTATTGTTGACAGTTGTGGTATATATTGTGCTATAAAATTAGTTAGCCCAAGTAAGCTTCTAATTTCTTCTATACTTTTGGGTTTCCGAAAGTTCTGTATTGCTTTTACTTTTCCATTATCTACTTCAATTCAATTACTTGTTAAAGTATGTCCCAAAAATGTAATTCTATCCACTGCAAAAATGCATTTCTCTTTGTTCAGTTTTAACCCCTTTTCTCTTAATAAATCTATGACTTTCTTTACTCTTTTGTCATGTTCTTCTTTATCTTTTCCATAAATAATATCATCTATTTAGGCAACTGTACCATCACAATCTTGTAGAAGTTGGCTTATAATCTTGATATAACTCTGGAGCATTTAATATGCCAAACATTAATCTTTTATATCTGAAAAGCCCTTTATGTGTTTGAAAAGTAGTCAGATGTCTTGAATTTGGATGTAACTCAATTTGATGGATTGCCCATTTAATATCTAGTTTACTGAAAACTTTACTGTCATTTAGATCTACTATTAAATCTTGTATAGTCGGTATAGGAGATCTTTCTCTTACAACAGCGTCATTAACTCGTCTCATATCAACACATACACGAATATCTCCATTTCCTTTAGGCACAACAACTAGTGGTGAACACAATGTCGTTGGCCCATCAACCTTTTCTATAATATCTAATTCTTCCATTCCTTTTAATTTTTTTTCTAAAGGTTTCTGCAGACTAAGTGGAATCCTACTTAACTGTATTATGGGTGTAACATTCTTTTTTATAGGTATCTCTAATTGGAAGTCTTTCAATTTTCCTAAGCCATCAAATACCTCATTGACTTTTATTTGGTTGATATTTTCCCCTAGCTTCAAAATACCTAAGCTTATTACCGTTTGTTTGCTAAGTAATAATACTCCCTCACCCTCAATTACATGAAATTCAGCCTGCATTGCCTATTTATACTTAAAGTAAATGCATACCTGTTCTTATAATCATCTTTGGATTCATTAGTCTCATCTGTTACTTGTCTCACTTTAGTACCTTTCTCTTTTCCTTTCCCATTCTTTTGATTGTTTGTTCCTTTTCTATTTTTAACCTTTGCCCTGCATTGCGTCTTGAAATGTCCCTCTATATTGCATTTATGGCAAATTTGATTTCGAACTGGACAAGCTTTATCGTAGCTCTTGTGAATAGTACTTCCACGTCGGTAACATCCTTGGTTTTTTGGTGGTCTGTTTTACTCATACTAATCAATTTTTTAGGAATTCCGTATTCTTGTAAGATATGCCACAGAGTTTGTTGGTTGATAAAGTTAAACGCTTTTTTAAAGCCGATGAGTAGAAAGTGAATTTCTTTTTGCCATTCATTACATTCTCCTAATATAATTTGTAGTGTCGCTATATGATCTGTGCAGGAGAGGTTGGGTCCAAACTCAGCCTGATTGTTTCCTAATTTTTTATCTGTCGTCTCCTTTATCCGATCCAATATTATATACGAGCTAGGATTTTGCTAATTTTCGGAAGAATTATTACTCTTCCTATTTTCTATGCATTTGGTGTTTTTTTCTTCCCATACTTTCTTTATTAAGCGTGTGATGATTTCTGTGTTAATTTCTGGGGCTCAACAACATAAAAAACTGAAAAACTGAAAATTAAGCACATTGTCTATTCAAAACTAACAAATTTAAACAAACCTACCTTAATTAATTAATTGCTATAAAGTTCGATAAAGTAAAGAAAGCAACAATTAACAAAACAAGTAAAAATAAGAGAAAATAATAAGGAGAACAATGAACGAAAATATGAAAAGTGCAGGATGTAACAATAATAAATAACAAGAATAATTTACGCTTTCAGAAATGAGATTTGTCAGTTTGGCAAACGTTACGATTACGTTGCTTAGCAAAAAGCTCATTGGATCAACCTGGCGTCACAAGAGACAATTTAGGCTCTTTCCTAACCAACTTCGCATAACAACAAAAACAGATTACCAAGACTTTTATTGCTGCATATCGTCGTATTTCTTAAGTTAAAGTATAACGTATGTGGTATCATTGGATTCGCCTTTCGATTATCTTTCCAAAAGCGTGGTAATATATAGGATGTTCTAATTAAAATAAGAAAGTTGACGTCACTTCCGGTGACACCGGAAATCTAATTGAATTGGCGATAACACCAAAATATGTAGCATATTCCTATGGATATAAATATAATAACTACATGTGTTGAGCGAGTTAGAGAGAGTAAAGAACTCGCCTATATGATTCAATAAGAAAAATATGTGTAGCTAAAATTTCGGGAGTCAGTGATTTATTCTAAGCATAATGTTGGTCGGTTTTCAGAAACCCGATTTTTACGAAAATGTAAAACTCGAAAATCTGCTTTATATATTAAAAGTAATATGTAGAGCGGGCACTTTTCAAATTTCGCAGATGATTTAAGTTGGTAGTTCCGGAAATAAAGGATATATTTGTCTGTATTACGTTAAGAAATTGGCGTATATGTTATTTATTGCCGGAACTACCAAGTTAAATCATCCGCGAAATGTAAAAGGTGACCGCTCTAGTAATATGTAAAAAATCAATGAATTATGTAGTTAGAAGTGTTAATATGTTGATTTGAAATTGTATCGGTTGTAACCTCTCTCCCCAGAATATTCCTTTTTGCCTTCCTGAATACATCTTCGAAGTATTTCGCTTTCTTCCTGAAATATCCTGTAGATGGAACATTGTTTGAATCCAAAGCAAGTTTTTTGGAAATAAATACAGGACTTCGAAAACCCATTTTTTCATAAGTCGTTTTTATGTAAACTCTGATCGACTAATATACTTAAATTCTAATAAACAATCACATTATTGTGATAATCACTTGTCAGATTTGTGAATGTCATTGGATTCCTTGTATTGTCATAGGCAACGTTCCTATTGCATGTTGTTTATTTACATCCGAGACTGTCAAAGATGTCAATCTCTGTTATGTATAGACAACTACTACTAGATTAATAATGCATTATTAGTTTACGTCCCGAGGCATGTAAAATTCTATTACATCCCCCTGCATAAAAGGTAAATAACCCGTAAAGCGCATTTACCAATCAGGGCAGTAATAATTCGCTTACGTAACCAGTAATAGGAAAAAGTAATTAAATTATAATTAACTAAATCTATTACAATACACAATGTTCTCTGTCGTGGATTTTTTTATAAGGTGCAAGATGCTTAATGTATTACTTATTATGTAATAAAAATAAATAATAGAAATTACCATTGCTCTATCAACTAATCAAAAAATAGTCGTAGAGCGAGGAATTTGGTGTATCATTTATGAATTCCATATTATTTGTAAATAATTATTGCTTTTGTTAGAGTAACGAAATTCCCATATTCATTTTTGGTAGAAGTATACTAGAAACAGCAAAAATACATTTTAGTAGCAAGTCCTTCATTACCGGCACTACAAAGCTACTATTGGATATATTTCCTATAATATTTATTTATTTATTAAAATATTTTCTTTAAATGAAGAAAAAATAAATTAAAGCGATTGCTTGCTGAAGAAGAATTTTAAATACGTTTTTTTATTTAAGATCCACTTAAACAGTATTTTCCAAATGTTTGGGTTTATATGTTACTATTTGTAAAATATTAAGAATGTGATTTTCTCTCTCCTATTAAAGTAAGTAATAAAAATTGCAAAAAGGCTGTATAAATAAATATTTGGTGAAGGCGATTTCATTTGCAAAAGTTTTGTGGGCTACACATATTCATATAATGGACTTTCCGTAAGTGATTTATCACATTAACGTTGCTAAGTCCTTTATTCTAAGTTTGTTAAGTGACGTTACATTTCAACATCAATTATCGGTTATAAAAATAATTAGCAATGATTAACTCTGTTTTTAGGTGTGCACTATAAACTGCGATAATGAAATAAATACAGATGATGAAGAATATATAGAGTATTATGAAGAAGATGAAGATTATAACATATGTTTAACTAATTATGGTGACTTTGAAGCCAGTAACAATTCCCAAGATAATTCTAATGAAGGGAATATTGAAAACAAAAATGAATTTGCATGTGATACTTGTGATAGAACTTTTAACAGCAGATATGCTTATCAGTGTCATATGAAAGAACATATTACGTGTAATATTGATGGTTGTATCTTTACGGCCCACGAAAAAATTGTAGCTAATCATATAAAAACTCAACATTCAACTGGCTTATATTATAAAATTTGTAACATTTCTACACCAGAAGATATTAAGCGATGGCGAGAAGAGAGAAAAAACAATTACCCTACTAAAGAAAATATAGCAAACAAACAAGAACAACTACAAGAAATGACAGAACGTGGAGAAAGATTAATGAAAAATAAGCAGCGAAATAAAGATAAACAAAAATGTAAGTAAACGTTAGCTTGGTTTATTTAGTTAGGTGGGGTTTACTATGTTTTATTGTTTATGTTTCCTTTGTCATCATGTTTCTGTTAAGCAGCTTGCACACGATCGGCGAAAGTCACGCCTGGCTACCGCCCTGTTGCTGGGCGGAAAGTAATACGGGCAGTGCGTCCCCCTGGTAACCGGATGCGAGTTTCGCCAGTCGTGTGCAAGGAGGATTATGATTAAAGCGTGACAAACGGTTGCACCCGCAGAGGCGCCGTGAAAGGAGCTGTGTTTACTATGTACATACAAAGAATCGAGTGGACGTTCGGTTATTATCGGTTGATCGGTGTACGTGTACTATTTATAATGTTCGAGAAACTAGTGGAACCGCCCGGGGCGTACCGCGCAAAAGTAGACACAGTATTAATAAAAAAATAATAGATTGTTACCTTTTATTGACGTATCGATGATCATTACGGTAATGCGCGACTGCCATGGTACGTCGCGTAGTACAGCAACATAAGCAATGCTTCCATTGTCGATTCGGTCAGGCCTCGAGGACGGTCTGAAAACCTCGTATACTTTGCAAATGATCGTTCAGCATCTAATCAAGTAAGATTTGCGAAATTTAAATACTCCTGTATCTCTTCTGTGCAGTCTTGAATTCCAGATATACATCGAACCTTTTCTAAATCCGGATTTTTATTTAAAACTACACGAAATTTTTGCGCGACATCTAGTCCTATAGGATCCGTCAAGCTTTCTAGAGCGGCTGCTAAATTGTTGATGTTATTTAACGAGTCTTGTATAGATAAGTGAGTATTTTCTAACTGCGAAATAGTTTGTGTCACTACAGAACAGCTTATGGAAATGTCATCTATTTCTTTTTGAACGTCCGAATCGGAAACAAGTTGCTGACTCTCGCGAACCGCTTGAGAATTAGAATTAAGTTTGAAAATGACATCATTCATTGGGAGTAATATTTGCGATAGTAAGATACTGCCTCGATCCATGTTCCCCATTGCGTCAATACAGGCTGAGGTGGTAGCGGAATTTGCAGATACAACGCGGATATATTTGGGAGATTTCACAAACACTTTTTTGGCAGATGATATTAAATCATTCATTCTAGGATACTTGCTTCGAATTGTTTCTGTTACGAGATGACATGCGTGTATGAGGCATGTTATGTGAAGAAGAGTCGGAAAGCATAATTTCAACATCCTACCAGCTTTCAGCATTGTTTCGGTTCCGTCAGAAACTAACATGGTGATTTGGGCTCCTAAGATACAAAATTCTCTTAAGATTATGTTTACAACGGTTTCGGCATCAGTTCTTTCAATCCCTTTACTGCCTAACAACAAGGAAGCTGCTGGACCATTACGTTTTAAAGGACACGCCACAATATGAATCACGCTGTGTTTCTGAGCATCAGTAGTTTCGTCCACAGTGAGCCAGATTTTTTGATTTCTCAACTCGTCTTTTATACAGTCTTTTACTGTACTTCGCACATGTTGTAAATTGTACCGCAATTGTCTTTTTGTTGATGGAACATATTTATCCCAAAAAAGACGTTTTCATTATCTACTAGGTGTTGTGGGATGTTGCATGTGCCCAACATGAAAATAAATTCATACAAAAATTGCCAATACGGAATATTGTTTCTTAAATACTATATTATATTTTTTTCTATAATATACAGCATACAACATAATCATAATTAAGGTTCGACAAACAAATGCAACGTCAGAGGCGTACCGCGCAAAAGTAAGTACGTGAGATACAGTATTATTAAAAAATAATATATTTTTACCTTTTATTGACGTCTTGATGTCCACTGCGACAAAATACTACTCAATAAAAGGTAAGAATATATTATTTTTTAATAATACTGTATCTCACGTACCTACTTTTGCGCGATACGCCTCTGACGTTGCACTCGTTTGTCGAACCTTAATCATAATATAAATAATTGCACACAAATAACTTAAAGATAACGATCAGACTAAGAATATGAACAAAAAGATTGATTATTAGGTATTTGTATTATCATTTTTATTTTACAAATATGTATAAAGAAATTTTCAGAAACAAAATTACCAGAAATACTTAACATCATTCTTAAGTCACCTTATTCAAAAATATTGAACCTGTTTCTTGTTTTCCGTAGTAAGTTATTAACTCGACTAAAGCCTGCTTCCGTTAATATTCAATCACCGTTGCATATTCGGCAATCGCTCCTCAATCGACCTCTTGATCATCATTGACTCCCTTTAAAATTTCATCGAACCTCAGAGTCGATACCGACCCCGTTGGGAACCCCTGGTATAAAAGTTAATTCGACGGCACTATTTATTTTTTATTTTTCTGCTTCAATATTTTTACTTCCAATATCACGAATTTCTAACAGCTTCTAGCAACTTAATTAATTCTCCATAAGCAATTGAGTAGCTGTAGGCATTCATTCCAGTAGACACTTTTTTAAAATTCTGCGGACGATTCTGCGATTCTGCGGGTTGGTGATTCCGATAACAAAGATCATAATTACATGCGTTACTCAAAAATGTTTAGTAGGACACCTACATAGGATGACCTTAGTATTGGGAAGAAATTTATTCTAGCACTAAGGATGTAATGGGCGTAAATATGGATCAGAAGAACAACAAATATTTTGTGTTCAAATTGTAACGAATCTTGTAATGAAGAAAACAAACTAAGCTCACTCTGAGTGTACGAGGGTAGTCCGAAAAGTTTTCAGTCTAATACAAAACAACTACTTCGTTGTCAAATTCAGTTTTATTTCTCAACATAGTCTCCTTGAAAGTCAATACTCTTTTCCCAGCGATGCTCCCATCTCTTTAATTCTTCCAAATAGTAGTTGGCATCTTGTTCTGCAAAATAGGCGTTTACGAATGTGATGACCTCGTCATTCAATGAAAATCTCTGTCCTCCGAATGAAACTTCGAGCATTGGAAACGGAAAAAGTCGCTGGGGGCCAGAACTGCTGAATAGGGTGGGTGGTCTATCAATTCGAACCTCAATTCGTGAATTTTCGCCATGGCGAACACTGAAGTGTGAGACGGTGGAACGAAACTTTTTCAAATGCGGCCGTTTTTTCGCAATATCTGTCTTCAGCTTGTCAAGTAATAATGCGCAGTATCCCCCGTTATTGCTCTTATTTTTTCAAGATTGTCGATTAACACAACTTCACGACTATTCCAAAAAACAATCGCCGTCACTTTTCCGGCTGATGGAACAGTCTTTGCTTTTTTCGAAGCCTTGACTTCAGGAGTGCACTAGTGTATCCAAATTTCATCAGCAGTTATTAATCGACGCCAACGCACAGTTAGTTTTTTCATACCCAAATCTTCAGTCAATATACAGAGTGTTTGGCACAACGATGTAAAGTTTTGAACAGCC
Organism: Dynastes maya; assembly: GCA_029619315.2. Lineage (NCBI taxonomy): Eukaryota > Metazoa > Arthropoda > Insecta > Coleoptera > Scarabaeidae > Dynastes > Dynastes maya. Next base: position 49,873,206 of record JAROYE020000001.1, read on the forward strand.
GAAAGGCGAGGTCTTTAGGAACCATATTAACCACATTTACCTTAGTCCAAAGTCTAATGGATTTTAAGATATTTGAACTTTTAGTAAATTTTGATTTTCCGGCAAAAATTTACCATTAAACAATAACTCGTCTTATTTTTGTGGGATCACGCTAAATGGTGTTTTTTATGGAAGTTTAATGTATCTTACTTTGAAAAGAGGCAATTAATTAAAGTCCGAAGTTATTTAGCAAAAAATATAGGCCTAGATATCTCACTTAACGAGATAGAAAATTTATAATTCTCAAGTTTGTGGTGATTTTTTTTCTTTTTGAATAAAACAATTCGAATGTTAAAATTACTTTAAAAACTTCCTTACTTTGTGTCCTTTCGAATAGTACCTCACTTGTAACACAAACTTTTAATAATACCAAGAAATTCAACATAAACTAAGACAACGCAATAAATCAGTACTGCGGGATAAGGGAGCAGGGACCACTACCTTACTATCCAGTTGTCATATCCCGTCCCCTACACGATGAGTAACTTAGTAACCTCATTTTTTGACTTTTGTCGAGTTTTGTCTGTCTGCTATTCAGTATGATCGCGACGCTAAGAAGTTTTCTCTGTTATTATTGTTGTTTTTATCATTACGTTACGTTGTTATTATTTGTTTCTTTTTCGTTATAATTTATTACACCCGTAATGGCTACTTATAGCAACGAAGAATACAGCGATATATTCGTAACGTATGGTCGTGCACATTGCGTTCCACCGTCGCATTCCCCATGCTTGCTCACCTAGGACCTAGGACGTAGCGCAAAACAGACACACTTCGTTAGTGGACTTTGTTATAAGCTGGATTATTATTTGTAAATATAATCCCCTTAACCAGATATTCCTCTTCTTCGACCAAAAGTTTTGGAACGAACAGTGTCAGTTTTAGAAATATTTAATTATATTTGTATTGATCTAAGGTAAAAATATTAACTGCAATGCGTTAACAGATTTTATTGAAAGATTGTCAGTATACACTGTGGTCCAGATTTACGGGCCACTATTGCTATCTCCTAACACACAACAAACGTGTATCTTTAATAGAAATTATAGACTACTGTAACTTTCTTCTTATTCATCTCAGAATAATAATCTACAAACTTTTTATATTAGAAATTTAACTATCTTTCAAAATTTTGAAAAATGTACAGGATGTTCTATTTAAAAATAGTAAATTTTGATTAAAAAAAATGCGTTATTCAATAAATGGGTCATTTACAACGCTTCGATTTCGTCGTGTATTTCTGTTGCATAGTACAATGTACGCGATATGCAACGGAAATACACGAGGGAATCGAAGAGTTGTAATGCAGCTCTGTAGCCACGGTGCACCAACCGCCAGAGCGTAGAACTAATAGTAACGAAGATAGCAATAGTAGCCCGTTAATTTGGATCTCTCTATATATAATTGCAAGTTATAGAGAATTAATTATTGTGTATTTCAGTGCGACGCGTAAGAAAAACAAACATGGTTTCAAACATCAAAAGGAGAAAATTATGTTCAAAGAGAAGTTCATTAATAAATGAGCAAGCTGATTGGAATGGCACAATGTTTCCATTTAAAGGAACCAATGATGTATATAAGACAAGTAAAATGTCAGATAATGTTGCTTTTGAAGACTCCGAATGGGAACAAGAAGAAAGCACGACACCGAAAATAAACATTAACAATGCGCTAGGAGCTCTGATAAGCGCTTATAGTTTACCTTCAGATGATTCAGATTGTGAAAAATCAGTATTAATGGAACCGAAAGCGGAAACTGAACAAAAACAAACATGTGAAAAAAGTGATGATGAAAGTCCTTCGCAAGAACCGATTTCTAGAACACCTATTTTTAATCTTCAAGAATACGAAAATAAAAGTTTTAACAAACAAACTCCGGCATTAGAAGAAAAAAGTTTGGAAGGTGGTAAGAAACAAAAAAGAAAGCGTGTACATGCGAGCAAAATGAAACAAACTAAAGCAGACCAGAAAATAATTCATAAAACGAAAATACCATCAAATACATATGTTAAAAGGAGAACTACACTTTTAGAAAATTTGTTACAGAATGAAATTCGACATGAAAGAAATGTACTCTTGCAATGTGTAAGATATGTTGTTACTAATAATTATTTGTCTTTTTAAATTAATCACTATTTTTATACGCTTGATTACAATAAAATATTTGAACGCAATACGTTTCTAAGTTATTTCGTTGAAGATACGTTAATGTGCTTGATTTGTTATTTACATCCATAGAAATTCAGTAAAGTTGCGTAAAGAAGAGTATGGAGACACTTGTATTACATGTATCAATCGCGTCTGAAGATAGACATTAGTAGTAATATTTATTCCTAGAGACTAGTTCTGTTCTAAGGCGTTATTTGCTTAACATCCAATATTTTCGCACTTTTAGTTCAAGTACTCTATAATTAACTGTAAAGTGTTTTCCACATTGAAGTGATAACCAAATTTTAATATTGATGGAGTAGTGACACCTATGGAATTATTCGTAAACTACTTTTGAACACCAAATTATGATTAAATGTTAGATGTAGTGAAGTAGTGTTATATTAAAGAATGGTTGACAATGTGGCGTAATCATAGACTTTACACCAGTTTTGTAAAAGCCGAAGTGTACAAATTGTACACCATTTACAAAGCTGATGTGCAGTATGGATAAAAGTTTAAAAAAAATGCACGATTGCAGCTTGTTAGAAATTAAATGTGGTCCACGCTAATATGCACGAACGAAATATAAGAGCATTGATTTTAACTAGCCTGCAAATCTGATTTTTACAAACAAAAAATCAAATTTACATTATAATACATAAGTACATTGCACAAGCCGTGTAAATTTGTGAAATTGGTAATATTTACCGCGAAAGTCTGAGTCAAGAATCTTAATGCTAAAATATTATATCATGCAGAGCGCTGCGGTACTGTTGCGAGTTGTACCAGAGAACTGGTGTACTACTCTGAGCTGCATTACACAAGTATCAACCAAACTGTCTATATCAATGTAATATTGAAGCGTTGACAGTTGTCTTTGACTAGTGCGCCAACCATATTCTTTTCAAAGTGGTTAGTGGTACGATATTTTGATGATTTCTAGCCAAGAACTTTATGAAGAACTATGTAGATTGCCATTTTGTGTGTGTATTTCTTTTATCAACATATTAGTATTATTATTAAAGCGTGACAAACGGTTGCACCCGCTGTCCTTACTATGTACAAAATATTATTAATTACACGCACACCGATAATAACCGAACGTCCACTCGATTCCTTGTATGTACAGCGGGTGCAACCGTTGGTCACGCTTTAATTATTATTATATGGCTTCGACTGACGCCATTAATCAGTTACCAACATACCGTACGAGCGAGTCTGCTATGCCTACCTAGCGTAATCGGCATTTTTCGGAAATGCGGGATCGAAGTCGAGGCTTGCTAGGTTAGTAGCCGATGCGATGTATCTAACAATTAAGGTGCAGAAGTGAATTTGCGTTCACCTAATTTTATGTCATTTTATTGTATTGAATATTAACATAGCACAAGACTATTTAACAAACTTTTTATACAACTACATTATATTTAATTTCATAAAAAAATATTAAAATTGAAGGGGCAAGTGGATAAAGAAGTTATGCTACAAAAAACTATTTCTGAATAAATTACTTAGATTTCAATAGGGCTATTTGCTATCTGTTATTAAATGATTATTTTCAAATGCGGTTGGTTTGATTGGTAAGAAGGGGTTGTATGTAGATTAATAATATACCGTACTAGTGAGCATGCAATAATCACCTTGCGTAATCGGCATTCTTGTGAACAAGGTGCCGAATTTGTCTTCACGGAATTTTGACAAGCAAAATGACAGTACACGTTTAGATATGCTGAGTTCGGGTAAAATCGGGTAAGCATAGTACGCTCGCTCTTACTGTATACTTATGCATATATACCGTACTGCTTTTTATCACTAAACATTTGTACCTTCCCATGCGTTGACGCATTTTTTTTATGATTGAGCAGAGGGGCGTTTAACATGGCGAGTAGCTATTAGGATTATTACAGAAAATAAAACACATATGTACGTCAAACTTGACATTTAATGTTTTCCCTTCGGGAATTTCACAATTGGCCTGCAAACTGTATGGAATGTGAAGGTGGGCACTTCGAACACTTGTTGGGACATTCTCCTTATTCTATTTTATACTTCCATTACGATTCCGTTTGCAATATTTTCTTCGTTAATACATCATCAATCACGGCCTTTTTGTGACCCGTAGACAGGATTAGATCAAAAATTAAGTCATAATTAAGGGTCAAATTTAACATACCAAATTTGACGTATTTGTGTTTTATTTTCTGTAATAATCCTAGTAGCTACTCGCCATGCTAAACGCTCCTATGTTCAATTATAAACAAAAATGCATCAACGCATGGAAGGTAAATGTAAATGTATATGTTCAGTGATAAAAAAAATGTATGGTATACTCATAGTATACTAACGCTTATTAAATGACGGAATGTTCAAACTTTCAAAACTTCGTGCAATCTCTGTCAGTATGACATAATATTTTAGTATTTTAGTATATGAAAAAACATAGCAATCTATTTTTTAAAAACTTTTTATTCGTGTTACCGATTTCATTAAATGTGTTATTAGAAATATCTCTAAAAGAAATAAAAATATCGCATTGAAGTTTTGGTGAACGATATTGTGGATAATGTTTTGTAGAAATATTCAAAACTTGAGAGCACTATTGATTAAAAGTAAAAAATGATATGAACTTTATTGCAAATTCAAAGAATATAGCATTTATACAGGAGTAGATTTAGAGTAGGACTTTCCGTTAGCCCCGATTTCAGTAGTGGTGCCAATTATGTCTATACAACATGTCTCGGAAATAACTCGCAATCCATAAGAGGTAATTTAACTGCTACGGAATAGAAGTAAAAGTCTCAATAATTGTACAAGAACTGCAAGTATGGGTTTTTGCAAATGCAAGCAGGCATTGATATTTCTTGCTCCGATACACAGACACTGTAGAAATTTGAATGCAATAGTTGTTTACTTTACAGATTATTCTGCTGCCATTGAAATCCCTACCATAATGTGGTAACCAGAGTACGGACGAATCTAGGCAAACGTCATCAATACGACGTCGAACATGCGGTCTTCGATCCATAGCACGAATAATAAAATAGTAGAGTGTAGATATCGATATCGTTCAGTCGTTCGTTAGCCTGCGAGGTGTGGTCGTGTGCGCATCTGCGTTCAATTTAAAACAAGAAAACATTGTTTCTATTTTATTATTAATTTCGTTCATTGGTTCCTTTAATGTTTATAAGAATTACCATTTATTTTATTTTATAGTATTTACTTTTATTACGATTTGAATAATATTTGCGTTTTTATACGTTTATAAAAACAACTCTTCATTTCTAAAAATATTTTATTTCTTCTTTAAACATAGCTGAAAATAGTTCGCAGCTGTGGCGAGAAAAATACTTACTTGGATAAAAGTTGATGAAAATTTAAGTCTTATAAGCAATTATCAGGTATATTGCAGTGTTTGCGATAAAATTATTTCTGTGGAGGGACGTCACCATGCTACACAACATGTTCAAACAAAAACCCATTCATCGAATTTAAATCCACATAAAGATACTTTCTATGCTGATCTTTGTGAGGCGTTTATTGCAGCAAATATTCCATTTTCAAAATTAAATAACAATATTTTTCGAATAATGATAGCAAGGACTGTGAGGTAGTATGACAAACAACAGAGAGTATCGGCACACTCCTCACCACACAAAATATTATTAATTAATTCGGAACAGCTGTTTCAAAGGCTCACTGGGCCCCCATTTTCGACCGAATTACCGAATAAATCTGAACGAAAAAACTAAAAACTTTTACTTTAATTCTACCATGCTTGTCTATCCCTCCTCTCGAGGAAAAAGAAGAGAATTAGCGGGAAGTAACCTTCCTTTCGTCTCGCTCTTTTCTACGAGGGCGGGATAAGACCCTTGGCCGTTTCACATATACCCAGCATGTTAGAGTTAAGCGATAGAAAAGTAGGTATTTGGAAATAGATATACACAGTTACATGTTTAGACACATTTGTACATATATACCCTTCTTTTTCCTCAAGAGGAGGGATAGACATGCATGGTAGAATTAAAGTCAAAGTTTTTAGTTTTTTCGTTCAGATTTATTCGGTAACTCGGTTGAAAATGGGGGCCCAGTGTGCCTTTGAAACAGCTGTTCCGAATTAATTAATAATATTTTGTGTGGTGAGGAGTGTGCCGATACTCTCTGTTGTTTGTAATGTTTTTCGAACTTTCCTGCAAAAATATACTGGTAAACATATACCCGATGAATCAACCATTAAGAAAAACTATACATCAATAGTATACAATAAAGTAGTGGATTATGTTAGATCTTGCACTTCCAATAATTATTTATGGTTAGCGCTGATGAAACTACTGATCTACTGGGACACTTTGTAGTTAATGTAGTTGTAGGAATCCTTCATCCAAATCAACCATATCAGCCGTACCTAATTGCAAGCAAAATTGTTCCTAGACCCTCGGCAGACAACGTTGCAAACATTATAATAGAAAGTTTAAATAACTTATTTTTAGGAGATATTCAAACACGGGCGAATGTAATATTATTTGTTAGTGACGTAGCAGCAACCATGTTAAAAACTGGAAAAATACTTAAAACATTATATCCAAATATGATCCACATCACGTGTATAGCTCATGCGCTACATCGCATTTGTGAATTTATTCGTAATGAATTTCGGCAATATGATAGGTTGATAAGCAATTGTAAGAATATGTTAAATATTTTGAGCAAGAAAATATTCCATTGCAAGAATCTCTAACATTTTTAGATTCAATACGAAAAGATTTCGAAAATATTCCAGGTGAATTTGGATGCCGCTTCAAGGAAAAAATTGATAATATATTTTCTAGAAATCCAGATTTGAGTACTCTACGGGAAATATGAACACCTTGCTAATTCTTTTTTTTTGCCCCGTAACAAGTTGTGACGTAGAACGATTGTTTTCTCGTTTAAAACATATATTAACGTCAAAACGTTGTTAATAACCAGTGCCAATATAGCATATATTTACAAAGATACTGAACGATAACTTCAAATAATTGTGAAGTCTAGTGTATTTTACATTGCAATAATATAAACGTAACAAATAAACTTAATGCGACTAGCCACTATTGCTGTGGCAATCTACATACAGATGTTACTTCTATGCGACCTACGATTGCTTTGATGACGTTTACCTAGATCCGTCCGTACTCTGGTGATAACTGTTGTGTGGACCGGTTACCTCCCCCGACGACCATCTAAGACCCTTAACAGGACACCGTCATATCATCACCAAAATGACGACCTACCTTGCGTGTTTTTTTTCATCTTTCCTCCATTCAAACTCCGAGCTGCGCGACCAGAGCCAGCTCTAGTATAAGAGGATAAAAGGGTTTAGGGTACTTCATAGTGACCCTAGTTTCGATTGCAGTTCCCGGAGGCCGGTTACCTGAGAAATTTAGCTAGTATTAAGCTGCTATAATTAAGACAAAACTCTACTGAGCCAGCGACTACGATAAAATTCCAATATCAAATATGTGATTAATAGTTCCTTCGTACCATTAGAAGTAAATGACATCTTAAGGTACTGTTTGTATAAGGTGAACGGGGATTGAAAACTGAATCAGGTGAAAACCACCTTCCGCAATTAATTGAAAGAATAACATATCATTTGAATTATTTTTGTTAAATAAGCTACATTTAGTAGCTTTTATTGACAGTGCAAGTGTATTTTTTTAATAAATATTATTTTTGAAATAAATATAGATGAACATAACGCTTAGAACAAACACAAGTTATCTTCTGCGTAATCGGTTGTTGGTCCTGAAAAGGAGCGCTTTTTTTTGTGAGAGAAAGTTATACAAAATGTTGGAAGTATCCACCACTTGCGCGAATACACGCCCCTATTCGCCGATTGAAATTTCCACGCAAATCAAAATTCTACACTTCCTTGCATACGTGCGTTGGCGGTGCTCTTCTATTGTTGCAATTTCATCTCTTCTATCGTGTACTAAATGCTTCATATAGCCCCACAAAAAAATTTTAAGGCATTTAAATCCGGACCGCGTGCAGACCACAATCTACGACCATCACGTTTAACAAATTACGCACATCACATGTTAGATGATGTGGTGTTTTATCATGCATAAACCACAGCTGTGTAGAAATCGCCAGAGGAAAACCTAATAATTGTGGCTATATATTTTCCAAAGAGTTGTCGATTGTGCGTGGTGGTAATTCATGAGGTCCCAATGAAAAAGTACCCCTGTCTCTCAGCATCTGCACCGTGTCTTTTATAATATTCGTCCAGCTGGAAACCGATTTCCGTAAACACGTCTTGTTTCTCTTAGGTTCTCTTCTATGACGCCACAAATGAAGATCAAATATAATAACTCCTGCGAGGTAAACTGCGCCGTACTGTACCAAATAATTGTACTGCACACTAACTCGCGTACAATTAACCCAACGTGGCGCAGTGCACTATCACCATAGTGTGATAAAGTACCCGAAAAGCTGGTCATAATGTGAATTTTACAATGACTTCGTAATGCGTTAATTGATTAATTCCTAGAAAGTAGAAGATTTATTCCCTTTGATATCTCATGTAATTTTATTATCCTATCAGTATTAACCGGGAGATAGTTGATGCAAGTTGCTACTTCGGAGCGATATAGACGTTATTTTATTTTGAGGTAAAAGTACTGTTTTACTTTGAATTTCTGTAACCACTTATTACTGTTAATTTAAGTTTTAAGTATGATAAATACTGGTGGAGGTAGGTACTTTTTAAAATATACTTCTATTTATGTAAATAAAATATTGTTGTGTAGGTATAAACCTGGGGGTTTGCTGTAAACGAAAGCAGAGCAAGAAAACTAAAATTGCCGTTGAAAAGTAAACTGATTTAAAATTTGTTGAGGTCATATGCAATTTGGTTTTAAGGATTTAACAACTCACAAATTCTTGAACAGAGGCGGAGTATTTTGCAGAGTTTCATAAAACAAGCGAAATTCTGCTATAGTTAATTTTTCTTTGATATTTAAGTATGTATACATACTTTTATATATTTATGCACATATAATTTGTTTGTGTAGTCTCTTTATGAAAAATATTTCATTTACAGGCACTATTCTGTTGAAGTTAAAAAGGAAAGATTTATTTCGAATTTGGAAAAAAAACTGCGCGGAAAAAAAACCACATATCTCTATCAAGCTTTTATCCCATATTGGTGCCGAAAAGAAGAAAAGACGAAGTGCGTGATATTCGTGATATATAAAAAGAAGAGAAGGGAATTCAAAGAACTTAGAGAAATGCGAACTATTATTTGCCGTACAAATGAGTTTAAGAAGTGAAGAAAACACTGACGCAGCAAGTTCAGTTTGAAAATGACAATTATTTGTTGAAACTGTAGTCACAAGTGACAAAAAATAAAGTGAAGTTTTCAAAATACATTCTGTTTTTACTTTTTTTTTGTATATTTTATGCAAAATAACTAATTTATGTATAACGAATAATTTTTTTTCGTGTAATCTGTGCTACTGTGCAGTATTGGGATAGGATATAAGTAAAATGTCGCTAAAATATCATTAAAATGGTAAAATTTTTGAAAAATGTTTGTATACTAATCTGATTTAATTTTTTTTCTCTGGTATCCTTAAAGATAAACCCATGCTGTGTTTAATTTTTAGATTCTAAGTGATTACAGCTATTACCTGGTGGATGATAGTGAGTTATTTCTGAAACATCTATATAAAATTGTTGATTTTTGTAAAAATTTCAACTTCACTTGACGATGAACTCATTAACTACACCACAGCTGAGAATTGTTTATATTTGCTGACGTTTCCCCTATTAGCTGCAATATTTGCACCGATAGTAATAGCTGTTTTCGATTCTATTTAAGTAGCTTTTAAGAAAATCAGTAATTTACATTTGCGGATTCTTTATACACGTTGGTCCAGGTTTCTCCGGGGTATATTGCAGGTAGCGCGATCTGGCATACTTGCATTTATCCCCGCCGGCCAGCCTCGCCGCGCGCAACTACCGTAGAGAGACCTATCTTAGCACTCTTCGGCTATCGAGGCACTCATAAGCTTCTAACAAGTGATCGTGGATTGCGGATACACTATGTTAGTTTATACAAAGCGCTGCCGATCTATTTGCCGTTGAGTACGTGGATCGTCCTATTTGTTCGAATTCGACGATTGAAAGGATCGTTAAAGCGTTTAGGAAATTTGGCTGCATAGTCGGGAATTGCCGTAAATGCTAACAAATGGACGAATAGCCTCAAATCCCTCTAATGCCTCCCGAGTGGGAGGAGAGAGAAGTGAAGGTTTGTTCGTTGGTTGAAATTGGCGAACCTTGCTCTAGCCGGCAAATTACAGAGGAAATCGGTGTTAATAGAAGTACTATGAAACATATTTTGAAACGCAATAAATACAAAAGTTACAAAGTTCAAAATTACCAGGAGATTTTTCCTCTTAATAAAGTAACATTAGAATTTCAATTTATTTTGTATAATTATCGAAATTATCTTTCTTTAGCTTAATTTTGTAAAAATCGTTTATTTTCCTACTTAGAATTACTTTTTCGTTCTCCTACATCGCATAGCAGCAACAAAATGAACATAAGAAACTGTAATTTCAAACATAATCTGAGAATACCGAAAAATTATGCAGTAACTCTGTATTAACATATTTTGTCGGAGTGATTGAGCGGACATGCGTATTTATAATATGCGTGCGTACCGCTGCTCGCTTTATGATATACTCGACTGGATAATATCTCAGTGAGACTCGAATACGCTGTTGCCATTCGCAGAGGCAATCCCCCGTTCGTATCTGGACCAACGTGTATATATTCTACCCATGATTTATGAGTAGCATCGATATTTTCATTTTGATACTATTTCGAAGGATAAATAACATGGAAATACAATTTCTTGGACCTGTTTGGGGGTTTATTTACCGTTAGAAGTGAAGCTAAAAAGAAAAGTGTCATATGACGCGAAGATAAAATTAAATCAAATATTTAGTATTTTATCATTTTATCACACCACAAAATATCCTATTTATTTATAGTGCGGATTTTTAAGCCTCCTTGTATTAATCAACTCTCAATAAAACCTTAAGGTGTTTCTTTAATAATCTAAATAAAAACGTAGTATATGTATAATGTTTTATTAATTTTATTTGACTGCATTCGCTTTTCAATTCCGGTGTATACATATTTGCTTTGGAATAAGGTTTGTTTAACCTGCCATGGATTTAATATATTTTATTGGTCAGCGCTTAGAATCAGTATTTTACAGCAAAATTATTTATAAGCAAACATGATGTTAACTATTTTACTATTCCATATATTTCCAAGTAGTTGCGCTATTAAGCATATGCATTAAAGAAAAATACATGGTTTTCAAGTTATTTTTTAAGTTCAAGTTGGTTTCTTCTAATAGTTTTATTGATTACTTCTTTTATAAAGCTTTTATATCAGAAGTAATATACTAGGGCCACGAAACTGGATAATCTTCGAATGGCATTCCTGCAAAAATATTTGAAGTATGTTTTAGTAATCGCCCAATGTTTTGGTCTTTTGCCAGTGCTTGGTGTGTATTCTGATAATCCAAAATATTTAAAATTTAGTTGGTGCTCTTGGAAGGTGTACTACACTATATTGTTGAGTATCTGCACACTATTTCATCTCGGAATGGGTTGCTATCATTTTTGGATTAGTGATTTTAAATTACCCAATTTAAGTAAGTGCATTTGAAAATACAAAAGAGTTATTTTAGTTTTAGCTTACTTTGCTGAGAGGATATTATATTTATTTGATGATATAATGCACATTACCATCAAGGTTGTTATAATACATTTACTCTAAAGGTTGTTTCAGTTCCTATCTTGCAATATTTGACCGAAAGTTAACATCATTGGTAGTAATATATAGATATACCTGTTCGTAACAACGTTTAAATTGATGGATCTCATATGTTCTATATTCTATTACTAATGACGTAATTGCGCAAACTGAGACAATCTTTAGAGTAAATGTATTCAATCAACCTTGTATTACCATAATGTTTTATGTTCGGTAAGTGACCGCCAGATAAGTCGGGCCATATGGGTATTTTTTTTTATTAGTAGCGGTAGGAAGATTTAGGTATTTTATAAATACGTGCTATCATCTCAAATTAAAATTATTGTTACCTAGACTACAATGAATGAAAAGTACAATTTCATTAATAGGGTTTTAAAACGGCGCAAATTTTCATATTAAGTGCAGGTGGTTGCCCGAACTTAATTTTTAGCACCATCCCTGTATACTTTCGGATATTGTTCCAACTTTAACAGTGTAATTTTAGTTTAAGATGATGGCACGTACTTATAGAATACCTAAATCTTTCTACTGCTACTAATAAAAAAAGGTTAGTTAGTTATCTGGCGGTCACTGTATAATAAGTAATGTATAATAAGCCAGTTAAGTCCTTAACTCATTTTACTTATTTTTTTGCGCTAAATAACATCAAGGAAAGTGTACAGCTCGCCGCATACTTCATTCTTTTTCGTCCGCTTTCATTCTCACAATAGCGAGTTTATAAGAATGGTTTATTATTAGAGTTTGTTAAAAAGGTAGTACCGGCAGCGGTAAAACAAAAGGGAATAAAACAAAAGGAAAGAGAAATAGTGTAATTTTAATCAGACTAAATTGAGTTAAAAAAACGCGTTGTTCTGCAGAGCGGGAAACGCCAGTGGAAGGAATACATACAGTAAAAATGGCCGACACACAAAACTCAAGCATAACTACCATTACACCACCGGGAAAATTCGATTTTACTAATGCTGCATCCTGGCGTCAATGGATTAAACGGTTTAAGCGATACATGTCTGTATCGAATCAAAACGAAAAATCGGACAAAGAAAAAATAGATTTGCTACTCTACATTATGGGCGAAGAAAGTGAGAATATCTTACTGCAATGGCCAACAATACCAGACGAATACGAGGAGTTACTGAAAACACTTGAAAAACACTTCGCACCGAGTAAAAATATAATCTTCGAGAGGTTCAAATTTAATTCACGGCAGCAGTTACCGGGAGAATCAGTGGATACGTTTATATTAGCCTTACATCAGCTAGCAGACAACTGTGAGTACTGACAATTAAAAGAAGAATTAATTAGAGATCGTATAGTGGTAGAAATGAGCGATAGGAAAACAAGTGAGCAATTACAGCTAATGTCCGAACTTACCTTGGAAAAGGCAGTCACAATGGTAAAACAAGCCGAAGCGCAGTCAGCCCGAAATCAAGTATTGCGTAAGGAAACCTATTCTACGATAGAAACTCAATGCACCTACTATAATAAACGACATAGAGCTAAAGATTTATCAATATTGAATGTACATGACTCCGTTTGGGTGATAGATTTAAGAGAGTACGGAAAGATAATTCGGAAATTAGAAGTACCGCGATCTTACTTAGTTGAAACCGATAGTGGAACATATCGTAGGAATAGGTGGGTACCTGCTCCTTTTAAAAAAGTCACGCAATCGGAGTTTTCTAATAATACTCAGGGAAGACCGAATAACGAGGCAAAAACCAATCTTAATAGTGGAAATGCAACTACAATACTATCAACTGCGAAAGTTAGAGACATTGTAACGGGAAACCAAGGGCAGTGTCGTATCAAGGCGTGCACGGCGCGAGATAAGGAAGCCTATACGTTATGTAGACTATGTATAGACTCTCAGAAGGAAACAGGGGAGATGTTGTATCAGTAGTTAAGATTCATTAATAGATGTCGCGAGAAACGTAAGTAGTGAAGTTAGATATAGAGATTATGTAACAAACCGTGTAGAGAGTAGTTCTCTTTTCTAGGAAGTTAGGTAACGACAAATTAAGGATTATTAACCTGACGATGTGTTTTTATAATACTACGACAAAAAATAATATTGTTACCTTTTCCTGTCGTCTTGATGTCCACTGTGGCAATCGGCAACCGTCCTGGTAAGCTGCGTAGAATTGCGACATCAGCAACGCTTCCATTGTCGATTCAATCAACCGTCGACGGTGTTGTGAATACGTTGTCGTATACTTCGAAAATGATCGTTCGACATCCAGTGAAGTAAGATTTGCAAATGTCAGATATTCCTTTTCTTCATTTGGGCACTCTTGGTTTTCAGTTATAGACCAAACCTTTTGTAAATCGGGATTTTTCGTTAAAATTGCACCAAATTTTTGAGCAACATCGACTCCTATAGTGTTCGTCAAGTTTTCTAGAGCGGCTTGTAAATTGTTTATGCAATTTAATGCGTCTCGTGCAGATAAGTGACTGTTTTCTAATTGCTCAATAGCTTGTGCAACTTCAGAATAGTTCATGGAAATTTCATCTATTTGTTGTCGAACGTCCGAATTGCTCAATGGCTTGTTGACTATCTCGAACTGCTGCAGAATCATTTGAATCAAGTTTCAAGATGACATTTTTCACTTGTGAAAAATATTTCTTATAGTAAGATACTGCCTGGAGCCATGTTCCCCATCGCGTTATTACAGGCTGAGGTGGTGGTGGTAATTTCGGACATAATTGTTTGAATACACGGATGTGTTTGGGAAATTTGATGAACACTTTTTTGGTAGATGCTATTAACTTGTCCACCATTGGATACTTCTTTCAAATGGTTTCTGCTACGAGGTGACATGCGTGTATGAGGCATGTTACGTGAAGAAGAGTCGGAAAGCATATTTTCAACATCCTACCAACTCTCAGCATTGCTGCGGCTCCGTCAGTAACGAACATTGTGACTTGGGTTCCTGTGATACAACATTCTCTCAACGAATCTTTTATTATCTTGACAACGGTTTCTGCATTAGTTTTCTGAATCCTTTTACTGGATAACAACAATGAAGCTGGTGGACCATCACGTTTTAAAGGACGCGCTACAACATGAATGACGCTGTGTTTCTGAGCATCAGTTGTTTCATCCACACATAGGCAGATTTTCTTATTTCTCAACTCGTCTTTTATATATTCCTTTACTGTACCTTGCACACGTGGCAAATTGTATCGTAATTGCATAGATGTTGGCAGCTTCCATGAGGGAACGTACTTAACCCAAAAAAGACGAAAGTGTTCATTAGATATTAGATGTTGTGGGATGTTGCACACACTTAACATCAAAATAACATCATATAAAAATTGCCAGTATGGAATACTGTTTCTTAAATTCAATACATGATGTTTACTTTTACAATGTTTTCTACATTCAAACCTATTGCGACTTAGCAATCCGCTATTGCATATTGTGGAATAAATATGCGGAGTTCTGTATTCTAATCCAGGGAAATGCCTGAGATATTTATTCACATTCGAAGGGAACGTTACACCCTTTGGGCGTCCCATCTCCGCGTACTTATTTGGCGTGCAGCGTGCAACGTACTGTCGCTTTGAACTCTCTCGCGGTACTGTCGAGATTGACTACGACTTGAAAATTACCCCTACCCACGCCGCTACCGCTACGCTACTGCCATCCGGTACCACCTTTTTAACAAACTCTATTCATTATATAAAATCAAGTCTGATTCTATGTACACATAGATAATCTTAAGACTAGATGATGTCCGCATTTGTTTTTCTTCAAATTTATTTCTCCAGCAGCAATACATTTTTGGCACGAATAAGTCGAATACTATCACAATATTACGATAATTATATTAAAAATATTGATGTATTTCGTCTTTGGTTAACTCAGTTTAAGTGGTGAATATAGCAAAGACATGACTACGGCTGAATATCTAAACTCTGTGTTAGATTTGTAAAAATTTTTTACATAAGTAACAATAAGAACAAAAGGAAACAGTTAAGCTTACAATGTGATTTCTTAGGATAGCTGCTGATAGTCACATACAGCAGCACCACGATTGAAAAATTATTTGTATTTTTAATGTACAAAAATGTATTACATGTCTTTAATATCTAGCCGTGGAACATGGTACCATAGAAATCCGAGGTCAATTACAACGCTTCGGTTTGCTCGTGTATTTCCGTTGCATGGTACAATGTGCACGATAGGCAACGGAAATATACGAGGGAATCGTAGCGTTGCAATGCAGCTTCGCAACAGCACCAGCCGCCGCTGCGATAGTCACTTGTTTACCAAGTTCATATCGAGGGCTTATTTGTAATACGAAGTAACCCACAATTTTAAACAAAATCAGGTTTTCGCGGTATTTTATTAAAACCGTTAGTTTTGACTAATATGAGAATATAAGAGAGAACATGGTCATGAAACAACAAACCCTATCACAGCTGCTCCATTAACAAGAACATAAATTATATTAGTAAAAAATTAATTAGGACGTTTTTTGTCTGCACTGAAAAATGCTGCTTCTTGGGATTAGGTCGGATTACAAATACGCCATTGATATACTCCGAATTTACTCAACGGTTATAACCAGAGAGCGGCAAAATTGTATGGGATGACGTCAGCCGCAGCAGAGCCGCATGCAGAGCATGTGATGTAGCCGGTGATTATTTCAAGATCGAGGAATCAGTGAATGGTATGCAGTCGTATTCGCATCGAGTTTTCTCCTCAAATAATTCTACAAATATTTACTATATCTATTCTTTATTTTGTTATTGCGTTTTTAAGGTATTTATTTTCCATATTAAACACTTAACAGCGACGATACAATATTTCGAAAGGCGAAATATAAATTTGAGAGACGCGTTCAATAAAACGACACATTCAATATTAGAAATAAACTGATTAAGTTGTAGTGTTCAGCAGAAACCCCGATTTAAATACACTAAACTAATTAATGGCGGTTAAAAGGAAAATCCACTCTCTCACAATAACTCGTTTCCTTTCAACCACCATTAATATGTATTCCTCACACAGAATGGCATTAGATTAACTAAACCACGAGAAATAAAAAATTCAAATACAGCGGTACAGAATTAATTTTTTTCAAAAACATTTCGTAACTGGAATCAAATGTTCTTATAAGAAATAAAGGAATTAGAGATAATCCCTTCCCATAACCAAAAAATAATCAGAAATTCATTTTTAAAATCTCTTTTTTCTTGATTTTAGCGGTTTAATTACTAAACACATTATTGAGTTAATTAAAACTTAACATTTTACATTTCGATCAATTTTATTGTCTTCTTCAGAATGTATATATATATATATGTCCATAAAATAGAACATTGTCGACTAACGCAACACATTAAAAATCACATTTTTTTTTTGTTTTATCAAATAAAATATTAAAAACTATTCTACGTTACAATCTTTTGGTTATTTTAAATTATTTTTAAAGTAATTATTCTAGCCATAAAATAATAGTTTTAAAAATAAGTATATCACATTTTAATTTTGTTCCGCTTAGAAGTTGTGAAGTTGAAAGAACGTTTTCGATACTGAAAGACGTATTAACTTCAAAAAGAAGCCGTTTTACTGCAGAATATATAGAAAAGCCTCTTATGGTAATGGCTAATTCATTTCTCTTATTTCCTACTTGAAACAAATTTATTGCATATGTACATATCTATATATCTATTTCAATTTATAATTAATATATCAAATTCGTTTAAATACATTTATAAAAACTTAGCGTCTGAAATATGCAACATACACTTCGTGCGTCCCTGTATCATGTTCACGATACGCGGTTGTGGGTCATACCCCTTACGATTTTGCCGTTCACTGGTTATAACATCTCGGATAGGCTATACGTCACGAAACCCTATTTTACATCCTAAAATTGCCAATTTTATATAGGCATACTCTAATATGACATAATAAAGTGAATGTTGGAGCATGTATAAATACGTACGTACATATTTCTAGACTATAATTTCAATAATTGGCTTTTCATTAATTCAATTTTAATTTCTCCAAAATGACAGGCCACTAACGCTCGTCAAAAGTAGAGTGTTTAATTATTAAAAAATAGTAATGTTAATAATTATTTCTAAAGTAATGTTTTTGCAGCAATAATAGTGTTCTTCCTAAACGGATTTACAGTTACCATGTTATTCTTAAAGTTGGCGAAAGAATGGCCGGAATTTATACAAAATTGGCAAGATACTGAGCAGTTTATTCGAAGTAAAATAATTGTACCAAGTATATTTTCCTATATACTTTACACCATCCTTGGAGCAGCAGTAGGTAAATATAAGAAAAGTTTTATGAGTTTAAGATGTAATAGGATTGCTTAGAAATGTTACTAGTTTATATATAAACCCATTTAAGGGGTAAAATATCGTTGTTACGCCGGGCGATACGTTTTTGTATTATCGTATATGCTTCTGCAATGTGCCTTTGCAAAAATCAACGCAGTACTAAATGCATTTTGTTTACTGTTCTTTTTTCAAACTGCTATTAGCTTGTAAGGGATGAATACTAGACAAGAAAACAAACAATTTTTCTCTAAACTATTTTAGTTACCTAAAACATGCATTTATAGTTGCATTGTACGCGTTGTGTTCTTGTTGGGCGAAGTGTTTGATTACCAAATACACTTCTAGGCATCGATTACTATGACCATTAGCCGGCTCCACTCAACGGAAAGCCAGTCAACCAAATTATAATTGATCCAACTTTGTTTGAATACGGGCAAACAAATATCATGTTAATTCAAATAAATATTGTAATATCTTCACCTTACTTTGATTAACTAAAACTTCAGAATACCTCGAACAAGACCTTTATTAAACACATACATACATTAACTCAGACAAGAGTCCTTTTCGTCTGTTTTCTGTATATTTCCCATGTTTTAGTTTTAGAGTATACAGGCGGTAAAAATAGGTACTTGTAAATATCTTCTTGAGAGTAGGGATGGAGCAGGTATGTTAGAATTATTTTTTTCTCACATCTTTCGATCTTACGGTTGACAACGAGAATCGATGAATTCTTGAAACGGCTGTTTCGAATTAATCAACTTATAGCTTGTGTGGTGCGGAGTGTGACGATACTTTTGTGTTATTCGCCATAGTACACCACAGTCCTTGATTTACAATGTGTTATGTTACCTATTCATATCTAGTACGTGCTCTTTAACGTATATTGTTACACCTCTTATTAAAAAGCCTGGCCGTTCTTAGATAACGAAAGATATAATCAATTATATTAAAAGGTATTATATTTCTCATAGCTGGTATTATCTATTTTTTGAGTGTATATTTTTTAATGCATACTAATTAAGTTGTTTGTGTATACTGAAATATTTTAACTAATATCGTCCATTCTCCTCTTTTAGCAAGTTATGCTATATTGCACTAATCTATTCGGTAGCTTTTTATTGTATGGTATTCAATCGAGTTTTAAATGTTTCAGTAGAACATGGCTTACTTATTATTTATTCTGTGACCAGTGAACATCACAGAAACATTACAGATGGATTCTATCAGTTCGTCATACGAGATTCCTATATTTTAGAGTATACTGATTACAGTTGGTATCTAGGAGTGTTCATAAAAGTAAGTTAATGTTACTTGCTATTACATTATATTATAAATATTAAACCGTATTTCAGGTTATCAGCTTTGCAAATACATTTTATTGGAATTTCATGGACGTGTTTATCATCGCGATTAGTATGGTTTTAGCAGCACTGCTAAAAATCATAAACCATAGAATTCGTACGACAACAGAGGTACTAACTTTTAAGAAATGATAAGAAACATCATAGCGAAAACTGTCATATGGGTACACGCATAATAGATGTTGTTTTCTTGCGCCTTTGAAAGTAGTATGTAATAGTATGTAGGTACATGCATAGAATAATAGATTAACGTTTAGTAATAGAGTACCCATAAAAGTTTGTACTTCACCGGTATATACTATTCCGGTTCGATATAGTCAAATTATCGTTGCAATCCAGTGGCAAAGGTTGCCGTAAGATTTGCCAAATGAGCAACTCTTATCATCTATTTATTATAAAATAAAACTGTTAACCTTCGAGAAAACGCCTGACACGTTTTATAAATATTCATCCGTATGTGAGAACAACATTATTTCGAATTGAATTCATTTTATTTTTCATGTGTTTTAAGCAATATAGCTATAAAAAAGCAGGAAAAGTGATAAACGTCACAAAAAAGAAGATTTATTACGTGTGTTAAAATATTGCTCGATAATTCAACAATTTCTGACAGATAAAAAACAACCTAAGATAAATGCCAGGCTGTCTCGTTCCTCCTCAAGATGGTAGGACTACTAGACTTAGGTGTTTGAAAAGTATCGAAGAAGAATTTTGTTGTCATTTGTGTATAAGCTCTATCAACGAACTTCTTCAAAAAAGGAAAGCCTTAATGAGATAATATAATGTAGGCAACGTTGTGGAAAAAATCAGATTAAGGAAGTAAACAGGAGGCCAGAAATGTCGGTAGAGCAAAGAACTTATTAATCAATTTAGCTTATATCATTTGAATTACATTTCGAGTAAGGAAATTACTTCATGTCATCTCTATTGTAAGATCTTTGTAAAATAATGGGAAACCGAAGAATGAGAACTCCCAACTCCGCACTCACAGTCTGTTGACAAGGCAGGATTATATTTAGAATCTTCGAAAGCGAATTTATGAGATTCACATTTGTGTAACGGCCAATATTCGTGAAATAAATTAGAGGATGAAGGAACGCTGCGAAGGTAGAGTAGAAGAAGGTGAGTATCATCCAGAAAAGCTTCATTTGATTACATATTCTTCGGCGAATATCTCCAGGCTTCTTGCTTAAATTACAACAATAATGGAAAGGGCCTTATGAAGTAATCAAAAAATTAATGATTTCTACTGAATAAAAAATGAAACCCAATGGGAACGCAAAAATGGTTAATTTTAATTGACTAGCGTTTTTTTATTTGCAGAAGATTAGGGGAAGAAATACAAAAAGAAGATACAAATTCGCATCATCCCGGAACAGGAACGTCTCGTTCATGTAAGGCACACCAAAATGTCCCAACAGGACTTGCTCTTGATATTCTGGATGAGTAGCAAAAGAAAGCCATTTAAACTCTGCTGTATGTACCTAATTCATCCATGAAAATTACAACTTATTATAATAAAAATATTGTTTATTTTTTCGTTTATAATTAATAATGGGTAAAACCAATATGCTGGCGAATACAATCGTGGATACATCTAGGAATATTTCTGCTAACCCATCAAATGCGACTTGAATCGCATGTGGTAGAGCAGCTAATGTCTGTGAAGGGTGCGATAATTGATATTCCAGATATGTTCGATTCACGATAGGTCGGGAGATTGCGGAGGCCATGGAAGTAATTGCACATAAAATTTGACGAGTAACATGTAGATGAGCACTACTTTTTGAAAAAGGGTATTTGGTATGCGTAGAAAATACGGAAAAGCACGATCCAGTAACACATCACTTATGTAATGTACGGCTGTCATTGTATCCTCTACACAAATTTAAGACGATTGACTTCCAATGCAGACAATACTCTCCACCATGGAGCGAGCAACCGGACATGTAACAAGATATTGTAAATCTCTTTTCCCTTCGATCGCGTTTGACTATTTAGTATCTGTTATGTGCGCCTAAGCAAAATCTAGACCTGTCATTAAAGACAACAGAATTCGATTTCTTGTCCCAGTTACGTCGGTCTATGCACCACTATAAACATTGATGGCGATGTTATTCTGTTAAAGACAGTACTAAACGCTGTCAGTGAGATATCGCACCAAATCATCTAATTCTATGATATTTATCGTTGGTAAAAGAGTTAAATCTATTTATCGCAGCATACCATATACCAGCTACTCTGTTAGTGCCATTAAAACTGTCTTTTAATGCAGAAAGTCGTAGAAGTCGATCTTCACATTCTGTCGTTCTCTTTGAGCTCCTACGCCTCGAGGCCTTCTGTCTATAGCACTACAGCAAAGTATTGATGGATTCGCTAGAGATTTATATAGTATTAAAGGACCAAGATCCATTTCCTATACATCTTATAATATGCGAATTGATTAAACATGAAATATCATAGGCTAATTTATTGCGTTGTACTTATCCATTAGGCAGTTACACAAATAACAACTCAATATCTTTATTTTAAAATTTCATTTAAAACGAGCGCGCAAAACTTTATTCTTATAAATCAACCTATAGGCATTTACCAGATCCTTCCCATATAATATATTGTCAAGACAATTCATTGCCTGATCAAATTTGAAGACTATCCATTCAGGCGTTCAAAACTAGATTAAAAACCTTCTTTCTTAAGACGCATTATTTTTTTCCTTTTTTTGCGAATGTTGTTTGATTTATAGCAATCTTGGTGTTTGGGTGACTAAATGTGAATGAGTAAAATGTACCATCTTTTGGACTTAGCTTTGTGTTTTGTGCTGGGTACGTGAATTCAGAGATAGTACAGTTAATTTTAATTAATCTGGATCTTTTTGACCTGGATGAGAGGAAATACGTTAATTGTTTTAGAATTGTAGTCTTTACTTAATTTCGTGAATATTTATTTGTATTTTACCGTACCGCATTCAACATCTTACACATCTTAACAGAGCAACATAAGTAACATAACACTTCCCTCTATTGCTTACGATTATTTGTGATTGTCAATACATAATACGCAATATTTAATAATAATCTTTTCGTTTTCAGATTAAACTTACGTCGTGGGCAGATTTGCGAAGACACTATAACAAACTTTGTCAACTTTGTTTCCGTGTCGAAGAGAAAATATCGCATATAATTTTAATATCATTTGCTAGCAATTTATATTTCATACTTGTACAACTACACGGAAGCGTTCAGTAAGTTCTGCACTTACCTTTATTCTGCATGATAAGTTTTCATGAAATCACATTTACACAGTAATAGTCAAAACTAATTTTAATGTGAGAATTTTTGTTTGATTTGTTTGATTGATGGGTCAGTGCAAAGTCCTACTGGCTTATCGTTATCCATAAAAGAAGGGCAAATGCAATGTTTGCGCATGTTTCTTGTTTCTACTGGATGCCGCACACATAACTCCAAGTTTTTCAAATAATTGTAGATTTTGCCTGTCTTTTTTATTACTGCATCTTCTTGATTTGCTATCAATGCCAAAATGAGTTGATTTCTGAATTCTGGGTAATTTATACTCTTTTAATATAAGACTAGCAAGCATTCCAAATGCAGATATTTAATATAAAGAGCTACATGTACTATCTAATCGTTTTTGTGGAAATCGTATAATAGGTTTAATTTTCTATAACTCCAAATTTGTGATAGGTAGAAACTACTAGAGTTGCTCACTAATGCCAACGGGCAGTGGCGGAGGTTCGATACAACCCTCAGTATAACTGCGAGTCTTAACCAGATCTGTTGCGTATACATGTACGCTGCCGCAAATACTATTTCGTAGTTCTACGTTTGTTTCAAAAATGTTGCCTACGTCGCGAAAACGACCAATGTTGGGCAAAGTTACAAAATTTATAGCAGAAATGTCTGACCTAAATTATGATGGCGTTAACATTCAATATGTAGTTTGCAATATCCCTTTAATGTGTTGGTTCAAATGGGATTGTCTACGACACGTAAATAGTAAACAGCATTCTTCAAAAAAAAATTGCACACGACACTATATCAAATTTAAATTTAATTTATGTATTACCTTTATTGCATGTAATCTACCGTTTAATTTACTAGACAAGGAAGCATATGTCTTCTTTTGGAATAAATATTTGGACTGTAAATTACCAAGTCGGGCATCGTTACAAAGAATTGTGCCATCTGCTCGTGAACATGTTGAAAAAAGAATTAAATCGGAGTTGAAAGATGAAAAACTGTGGTTATGTGTGGACGAAACAATGGATCATAAAAAAACATTCTGTGGTTAATGTAATGGTACGTACAATGGAACCACATCTATCGTCACCTTCAATTCTATTAGCTTCTAGACGAGTACAACAATGTACTGCCAAAGTCATTTCAAAGTTAGTGTTAAATACATTGGAAAAGTTTGAACTTTCAACAAACCAACTGTTGATGTTTATGAGTGATGGTGCCGCAAATATGGTTTCTGTAGGCCGGTCTCTTAAAAAACATTGTGCTAACTTGTTGCATATTACGTGTAAAATTCATGCTTTCAGTCATGTGGCAGATAGTATTAGAAAATGTTATCCTGAGGTAGACGCTTTAATAGCGCATACAAAAGCAGTGTTTGTCAAATCCCCAAAACGTATTCGCAAATTTCACAGACTGTGCCCCCATATGCCTGAGCCACCAGAACGTTGGGGAACATGGTTACAGGCCGCGTTTTATTATCATAAATATTTTGAGAATATTAAGAACGTGGTTTTACAATTCGATCCAAAGGAAGCTGCGGCTATCAAGGAAAGCTAATCGAAATTTCAAGATAGTCAGGTTAAAACGGATTTAAAAACTATTCAGAACAATTACTTCAGACTAGTGGAGGCAATAGAAAAATTACAAAATCCTTCGGTGTCGTTAGTGGAATCTCTGCAAATAGTGCAACATGTTCACGTACAGCTATGCGCGGTAGAAGACGCAAAAAATGTTTGAGTTCTAGGAAAATATGAAGGTGTTTTAGAGAAAGATTCTGATTTTGGCACATTAAGACACATTTGTGAAGGTGCGTCAACAGAACCGTTAAGTTGTTCCAAAGATTATTTTAGTTACGCAAATATAACGTCACTAAATGTAGAACGTTCGTTTTCTGCATATAAACACACTTTTTCCTCACGCTGCACTCGGTTTGCCGAAACAACTTGGGAAACATATCTAATGTTGCAGATATTTAACAGACATTATTCATTTTGCGATTTCACGGAAAACTCTTAAAACGGTAAGTGTTTGAGCACGTATTATATTTTATTTCTGGCCATTTATTTTGTGTTAACTTTTATGCGCCCGCCACTTGCTGTTGGCGCAAATTGAGCAACTCTAGAAATTACTAATACTTCTCTCTTGTTTCTCCATTACAGTGTTTGAGCACGAGATTCAAAAATTATCCACATAAACGGTGTGACCTTTTGTAGATATGCTTGCATTAACTCATGAATGAAAATCAACGTATGTCCTCCTGACTGTTACTGCACTTACTTTCCCCGAATCAAAAATAATTAAAACAAATCCATCTGCCGCGCGTAGTCCGTAGAGCTTCACGCCAGGTTTATTTGGGATATACTGTTTAAACACTAATGTCCCGCGACAATCTACGCGCAGGATAATATGCTTTTCTTATATTTTCGAGAATATATGCTGTAATATTATTAATTTCATGCATACGGTTTGATCGTTTATCTGTATTATTGAATTTGCTATAAGAAACATATGCAATAAAATATTGTTTCAAATCTGTTTAATCCCATTATTTAGGGATGTTTTGACCAATAGCTTTTTATATTGGGCATTTTTACACGACCCATTAAGAAACAAGTCCAGGAATATCTATGTTTTTCTAGGGATGCATGTTCGATTTTCTCGTCAAATTTCTAGATATTCTGCCCGCGTTGGAATTTGTTTACCAAAACCGGGGGATGGACACCTTCGGTATTGGTAAACAAATGTGTCGTCATATAATGTCAGAAACATATTAGCGGTCGAAATATTTTAATAAATATAGATTTTTTCACGCCATCTGAAGCCCTAAAATAAAAATACTAGATCTCCTCGATTGCTACCGTATTTGTTCGTATCCCCTTCGGTTTTCAAATATACCCGTAGATTTTCAAATCTAACTGAATCTTTAGATGCTTGGTAAGGTTCATCGCTATTAGGAAGAGACTCGTTTGAACTTACTCTGCGCTCTGTGTACCTCCTCTTCCAATCCTTTAGCCGCTACTCTTCGTTTCATACTAGCTAGAAATGTGGGGCCCACAGTTTCTAGGCTCACAAAAGGTATTTATGCATTCTTTTCGTTTATTTCTCCAAGTATTAAACCGGATGTCGCGCTTGGGCACCTGATATCCATACACAGATGTTAGAAAGGGTTTTACTCCATAGCACTTAATACTTTGGTGTCTAAGTAACACGGTGGTTTGGGCTATAATAATTATTCTGTGAAAGTTGTATTTAATTAGTATTATATTTTCTAGGAAACGGAGGTCAACCATGGAGAGCGTGTACTTCTTTTTTTCGTTTGGGTTACTATTGCTGCGAACATTAGCCGTTTGTTTATTTGTTGCAAGTGTTGACAATCAGAATAAAACATCTATAAGACTTCTTAGTAACCTAAATGTATACAACGCAGAGGTAATAATTATTAATAGAAATCTTATTTTAGAATAGAATATTTTCGATTGCATTAAAAAATGTGTATAAATAAAAAAGTTTGTACCAGTTGTCAACCAAATTTAATTTAATAGCAACATGCGTATCTATCCGGAAAACACTTCATAAGTATGCATCACATGATAGTCGATGCCACCTAACGTCCCCATCACACCAACCGGTGGAACTTCTTCAAAAACAAAATTTTATACTTTTATTATTTTAAACTTTTATGAATCCAATTTTCTACCCACTAATTAACAATGTTGAAACTTCTTAAACATAACTTAAATAAATAGCACTCACTGGTCCAAATTGTTCAATTTAACGCAATTTTGTTTGGACGCCTCGCAGAAAGAGTTGGCGAGGTTCAGCGTCAATTTCTCTGAGCTTAGTTTGGATCCTGTTCCTTAACAGATCCTCACTTTAGGCCTCCCAAGAGTTTTCGTAAACTTTCCCAAGCAATAAAGCCCAGAAAGTATCAATAAGCCAGGCCAGCCATTGAGGCACGTTTGGTGGGTTATTCGCGCGAGACACAAAAGGTATGTGGTGCACTTCCAACCATTGTGTTGGTCCACCAGAGGTGTCGCTGAGGAATTGGGCGAAAGTAATAAAACTGTCGCAAGGGTTTAGAAACGTAATCTAATAGTTCAAAATGTTTTAAATATTCGAAAACGCAAGAGATAATTTCTGAAGGTAATTTTTGAAGAATGGAGTTTTGCGAAACTGTAATGGAAAAGGTGCATGAAAATGAGAATTTCATCAGAAATATTGTTGAATCATCTTTTACATTACATGAAAAGCACAATCCTTTTGTTGGGTGCGGGAAAACCAGCACAAATGTTTTGTTAACCACACCCGGTAGCCTCAGAAACTGAATATCTGGATTCCTTATTGATGGTTTCTTAAATGCCAACAAATATCTAGATTTGCTGCAAAATCAAATAGTTCCCGCGATTGAAGATCCTGGAATGGATCGGGAAATTGTACGGTTCCAACAGTTCCTGCACATAATGCACTCAGAGTGAAGTAATTCTTATTTTTTTGAAAGCCAGAATAATAGAGGCTACTTATTCCTTGACAATCTATATGCTTCGAAATGTGCGAGAAAGTTTTTACAACAGACGCGGACAATGTCTTGTTGTGGAAGGAGGAATTTTGTATAGAATTCTATTCATTTTTTTGAAAGAATAAACTATTTATTTAATTTGCTAGACTTTATTTTTTGGTTTTAGACTTTTATTTTCGCCTTACGCAGTATACAGTCCATGGCCATATTACTTGAAACATGTCATAAATCAACCCTTTTACCTGGAAATTCCCATCCTATTATAGTGATATTCTTTTGCTTTGAACCCGATCGTTTATAGGGGGACTAGATTATTGTATCAATAAATAAAAATACCAGAGAAATGATATTTAGAAGAGTACAGTGCGAATATATATAAATATTTCAGCTATCAACTTACATTTAGCGAGTTCACAGTTTAGAGAATGCATCGATATTTTTTAAAATATTTCGTCATAACCGTATAGAAGCTAAGTTGTGGAGTATCGTTAAGTGTTTTGTGTTGATATATCGTTATTGCAAAGGTAACATTGTTATTCTATCTCTCTTTTAATAATTAATTATTTGGAATTTGAAAAAAAATGAAATATTTGAGGTTTTTTGTAGAAAATTCCCGGGAAAGATTTAACAAGTGAACAAAAAGCCGCTATACAAACTCTTCTACAATCAACCAAACATTCACAACGAGAAATTGCAAAATTACAGAAAGTATCTCTTTCTTCTGTATCGCGTTTAGCTAGAAACTTAAACGAAGGAGCTAGCACATCGACACAAAGACGAGCAAAGTGCGGTCGGGAAAGAAAAACTTTGAAAGGATTTGACCGTGAAATTGTTCATCAGGCTTTGAGCAATAGATTTGCTACAATTAAAGTGATTCAAAAAAATTTACAAGAGAGAGAAATAGAGATTTCGAGCAGAACTGTCAGGCGCCGATTGCGCGAAAATCGCCTAATGGGCCGAAGACTTGTAAAAAAGTCGCGTTTAACAGAAAAAATGAAATCTGCTCGTCTCAACTTTGCAAGAGAATATCGACATTTCACAGACGAGAATTGGAAAAAGGTGAATTATTTAATAGGTTTTCTTTAGTGACGAGTGCTCGCTCTGTGTGTTAGTGCAGCGAGCACAATTTGTTCGTAGACGACCTGGCGACCGTCTCACAGAGTCCACGGTTCTTCGAACTGTAAAGCACCCTCCGCAGGTAATGATTTGGGGAGTGATTAGTGGAGACGGACCCGGCCCTTTGTATTTTGTAGAAGGTACAATGCGTCAAGAGCAGTACATAAATGTGTTAAAAAACAAGTTATTGCCGTATTTTAAGCCAGGACGTCGCATACCGACAGGGCGTATATATATGCAAGATAATGCTCCTTGCCATGTGGTAAAAAAGGTTAAGAAATTCTTTGAAGGCAATCACATACCTCTTTTACGTTGGCTCGGAAGTTCACCGGACCTCAATCCCATTGAGAACGTATGGAATCGACTAAAAAGTAAGGTATATGAAAGAGAAAACCCTACAAAGGAAATATTAATGAAGAATATAAAGGATGTATGGGAGAACGATGAAGATATAAAAGAGACAATCATATCTTGCATTGAAAGTATGCCCCGAAGAATTAAGGGTGTTATTAAAAATCATGGGTTATGGACTAAATATTAATTACTTATTTAATATTTACATATGTTACATATTTTTACAATATATTTTATAAATAAAAAATATAGTACACGCATAGTTTATATTTTATTATGAAGAAACTACAAAATATTGAGTGTTTCAAGGAATTTGGCCAGGGACTGTACATAGCTTAATATCGCACTTACATTCGCTGCTAAAATATTTTGAAACGACATTTTCGTCTTGCAAATATTCCCTTTATGGAGGGCGTCATGGATAGATTGATCAACGTTTTTTGAATGTGTGACAATGATAATGTTGGTACATATTGAAGTGGGGATTATCGCCGTTGCCACAATTAATCCCCATCCCCAGAAGTTTATGACAACCGGTGCAAGAAATGGGCGATATTGAATGCAGTAATATAAATTGTACTCCACCTGTGCTTGGTAATTTATTACTTAGTAAATCACGTGAATGGTATGAAAAAATGAACATTTCTATACTTGCTATACACACAATAATGTTAAAACAATATCTGGAAACATTTTATTAGCATATTTTCAATTACAAAGCCAAAGAAAGAAGTCCTCTACTTTATAGTCGATGTACTTCATGTTACGTTCATGTCTTAGTAGTTACAGGAATGTAGACATATCAAAATATTCCAAATTACAAGCATTTTTGAAGCATTCATCAGTAGGTTACGAACCAGAGAATCTGAAATATCAAAGGTGAAGAAATTAATGGAGTTATTGAGAAAGCTGATAACACAATATACCTCACAATAAAAGTATGGAATATATTCAGATTTTAAGTTTCATACAGTTTTTGTTATAATGGGGTTCTATTTAGGTTGTCTTAATAATAGGTTGCGATGGTGTATGTAGGCGCGAAGAACTAATCAATATAACATTAAACAACGTAGAATATAAGACTGTAATACATAAAACAAAGAATAATATTTCAAACGTTTTTGCAATCATAATTAGTGCACGAATTGGTTTAGTAAAAAAGTATGTTGATTTACTACCAAAAGGTATTAATTAGAATAACACAATTGCAAAATTACCTAAAATGATTACAACTTTTCGATCAACTCAAACTGCCAAATTTTGAGCTATATAGTTGGCATTGTTTTTTACGTTCCTGTGTTTCGCATTCAGCCAATACAGTTAGTGATTTGGGCACAATAAAGCACCAGGGAGGATTGATGTCATCTCCTATAGGCGAGGGTTACATTGAGACCTCCTCGATGAAGAAAAGTTGCACAAATGTTTTTGCTCCAGCCAAAGATATCAAGTAGACATCTGAGTGTTTCGCAAATTACAATCCACTAAAGTAGCGTTCACGTAGGGTAGTGCGAAATCCGTGCAATGCAAAACTATACACATGTCAAACTTTAACATTACTTTCTGCATTTGTTTGTGAATTTGTCCCACAGCGTTTAGGCTACTATAGGCCCATTATGCACCTTTTCTGTGTCTGGGAGACCTCTAGGCCGTCAACCGATCCACTGCTTTGGCATAGGTTAGGACGTTGCCCAGAGGAATCGCCCTAATCGCGACAAAACATAACCTCTCGTCACCCAGCATGGTCCATCTGATTGACGTCAGCGCCGGGCACTTGCACTTGTGTTCCATTGTTCCGCCCCTACATGACAGGATTTCGGCTTGTGGAGACGCCCCTTTAACCGGCAATATCCAGTCAGAATCCCAACAGCCACGCGAAGATCTATTCCGAACAGTCTAGCCCTAGTTGTGACATAATGGTTTTAATAACAAGACAAAAGAAATACGATAGTAATGGTTACAAATGGTTGAATTTGGATCCGTTAAACTATTTTAGTACAGCTTAAGATAAGGAATGAAATCTTTTATACAGGAACAAAAATATTTTTCTCAGAAATTATTTTTCCTGAAAGTTTTTGATTACTAGTTTCTCATATTTATAAAATATTGTAAATAATATAATATATTTGCCTGGCTGACCATTTGTGTTGCCTAAACTAATAGTTGACCACCCGCATGGTTCTTTTGATACATACATATAATCCTTATTGATTTACACTTACACTAGTTAATAATACAAATTGTTCCAATAAATAAAGTTAAGTTTTATGTTTATAGTCGAAGCAGTTGTTCCAACAAATTTCTTCTGTGAAAATTGCGTTAACTGGAATGAATTTCTTTACTGTAACTAGAGGATTGATTTTAAATGTAAGCAACTCAAGTTCTAATACAATTACAATTTATATTGATTTATGTATTCTTTCAGATCGCAGCCGCTATTGTTACGTATGAAATATTTTTAATTCAGTATATCAACACAATTGAAGACTGACATCAAACGTCTAATTACAATGTCATGCATAAACTGTTTGATTAGCCTGTGAAACCTTCCACGGCTGCACAGAGCATCTTAGACACGTGGCACTTGATTGATAAGTGCTTTTTTAATATATAATAGCACTAACATTTAGCACAAAAATACAACTGAATGCAAGAGTAATGGTTTTTTTCTGTGTTCAATTTTTAAAAAATAAACAATTTAAGTTTGCGCTGAAATGCGACGTGTAATTGTTTTTTTTCTCAACACCATTGTGGTCGATGAAAAAATCACCACATCTTTGGTAATTTAACCAACATTGTAACTACAATAATGATAAAGTTAGCAACAGTGGTCCGATAGCTTTCAACAAACTTTTTATACTTAGATTTAGATGATATTTAAATGTTTCCTACTTACTGTTGGCTTGTGCTGACAGATTTGTGTTAAATATTACATATATTTTGTTTAACAGATAGTTGAAGATATGGGTAATAATATTTAATGTAAATTTATTAAATATTAGCCAAAATTAAGAGCAAATGTCATACCAAATGCTAAATCCATGAATCATAATGTTCAGTATCTTTGACTTCAATGTGACGGTACAACGCAGAACAATGGAGTAGAAGTACCGGTTATAACCACTTTAACGGGAATTTTTACTTTGGCTTTAAGTTTCCTTACAACTTACTTGAATATTCACTCGCTTTACAAAAATAAATATAGGTAATATATAAAGCTATTTGAATTTGGGAGATAGGAAGGAATAGAAAATGTTGCCTACTGTTAATTTATTCTTGAGCAAGTAAATAATAATCTATAGTAGTGATGCCACATACATATTCCTCAAAAAATGTTTATTAGGAAAATAAATAGATATATAATTATACCAATCAAGTAATTTTTATATTTATATTTGTATTTATACAGAATTGTAAAAGTCTACTTTTGAATTTAAGGTCATTGGAGGAAAAATTTTCTGCATGATATCTTGATACGCATACCATATCATATCACATTTGTGCTTTCCCTTTTTCTGCCAATAGCACTTTTGGGATTTAAAACATCTGCAGTATCGTTCATGTTCCTTACTCTGCAAAATTTAAGACTTCAGTATCTTTTCCTATGAGCTCTTTAGTTTCTTCAAACCACAGGCGAATACTATGCTCAGTAACTGCTGCCCGTACCTTATTTAAATATTCTCCATGCTTCTGACTAATTACTGGGTACCGCATAAGAAAAGAGTAGAACCACTTTCTTCCAGGTTTTCCATCAACGAAAGGAGTTTGTATGTTTGTTTCTTTAACTATTTGTTGCACCGAATATAAAAAAGTCCTTCCCTATTAATTGAGGAAGCCCTTTGCTGCATTTTCAGTTTCGACGCCTAATACCACTGCAGGTCCAACAGTCTTCGTTGTTTCCGCTGTCTTTCCTGTTAATTTGTCTCTTAGAGTGGTTCTAGGTATCCTAAATTCTTTACTAGCAGTAGCAACTTTCATTCCATTTTCTTTTATCTCCGTTAGTGCTTTTAAAAGCTGATTTTGTGTGTTCTGTTGAATAGGTTCTTTGCTGTACTATAGATTTTCTTTTGGTCTGAGACTTATCAACTTTTATTTTACATTTTCTTGACTCCATTTTAGAAACAAAAATATCTGTAATACAATAGAAATTCCAATAAATGCCACTTTAGTTAAAAACTGTCCTTCAAAACATGCGAAGTGACTATAACTAGTGAAATCAAGACCGTTTTTAGTCAGTTTGCGACTAAAGATGGAGTAATCATTATTTTAATGTTCCATTTATAGTCACCTCTATATTTGTAGGCTATATCAAATAAATTCGGTAAATGGAGTTAAAATAGAAAGGATAGTGTGCTTACAGAGTGGTTAACTCAAAATTATGCAATGTGGTAAATATCTCTGTAAATTGTAGGCAAATTTGCTATCTTAGGTCCCTTAACTACACTAGTAACAGAATCTAGAAATTGTGAAACAGTTACGTGTTTGCCATCAGTTTGAAAACTTGACGAAGGATAACGCACATGTGCTATTTCTATTCGTTAAAGAAGCTACGTAAGTGGTAAATTCAAGTATTTTTTTCCTAACTACATGTTATTTGTTCGATTTATAAGACGATAAAGTGAGAAATGGCTAAAAGTGGTTCAGTGGCTACAAGCGGTACCACTATCCGTTTTACAAACTTAGTGCTTTCAGTTATTGCAATTAAATGGAAGTAAAAAATTTCATTTTATATCTAAATTATATTTGTAAAACGATCGTACTTATAGCGATTTGATATTCTTTGTAGTGAAAGGAACGTAGCCCGTTGGAGACCGAATAGCGTCACACCAATCGCTGATTAAAACTCAAATTTTCAAAAGTTTTTCTCCTAGAATAGTGAAAGTCGAATGAAAATTCATTGAAAATTTTTTATCTATATTTGTAAATGATCATTACATACAACTTCAAAAGCAAATAAAATGTTTATACAACTCCGATATTGTAAGATTTAAAAATATAACATTTGTTACTTTTAACAGCAACTATTATGATCACGTAAAGGTTGGAATAAATCCTATTATAGAAATTTACTTCGGAAAAAGTTCGAGCAGATCAACTTTTCTTTTCATTGATGAACTAAAATATTTTTAATGTATAGCTTTTATTTTATGTACCTATTGTACTCAAGAATAAATAAGAATAAATAATGGTAATGTCGTCTAAGCCAGTGTATACACTACAAGAGGAATACTTTACAGACATCCATAGTTACCATAGCGAGCACTGGAATTGTATCGCAATTTGCATATCGGAAAATATGGCTTTGCTATTACTGAAATCATAGGTTTACGGGTGCAATTTTTAAT
This sequence comes from Dynastes maya, assembly GCA_029619315.2. Taxonomy (NCBI): domain Eukaryota; kingdom Metazoa; phylum Arthropoda; class Insecta; order Coleoptera; family Scarabaeidae; genus Dynastes; species Dynastes maya. Next base: position 49,907,485 of record JAROYE020000001.1, read on the forward strand.
ATAACTGATAGGAGAGAATACAGGAAGCTACTTAAATATAATTTTCTGCTAGACGTATTAGGTAGATTCTATAAGGATGTAGACATACATCTATAGTGGTAAGACTTTTGAAATTATAGGTTGTAGCAAATTGAAGGCCAACCTATCGTTTTTATTTTATTAAAGACCTTCCTATTTAAATAAGAAGACTCAGTTGAATCTGTAGCAAATAGCAAACATGCATTTTATGAAGCACATTGTATTTGCTTGCTTCTTATGTTATCAAGTATACGTAATCAAATCTTTTAGCGATTTAAGGGATACAGTAAACTTAGTTATAGATTTTGTATTAACTTTAAAGACACCTACAAAAGTGTCGTTCAGAGTGTGTTGGTCTCGAAGTAAGTGACACTTGTTATTTTCTTACTTAATATTGTAATATTGTTTTTTAGCTGATAGAATTTTGTTTGCGCAATATTTGAATAAGTATTTAATAAACTTTGAGCAAGCAAATTCGTTTAAACATTATGGAAGTAGTAGAGTATCCAAAATCGATAAACTGTTTTTATTAGATCTACGGTGTCAAGGATATGTTAATTTTTTGCAACAAGTAAGGAAACTAATTTTAGTAAATTAGTAATACAAACATTTTAAAGATATAACTGCTAAATGTTTCAATTTAAAATGGTCATCTCCATATTCTTATTGTAGAAATTTATCGAAAACAAAAAAGCAATCAGTTGGTTCAAATAACATTAAAGTGCTCAAGTAACAAGTTTAATAAAATAACTATTCCAGTGAGATAAATAAACTAGTTAACTAAGAGCAAGCAAACTGTTCACTTAAACCAATTAAACTGTTTAGTAAGCATATTGCTTAATTATGGTTACCTACTTGTTTAGTTTTTCTTTACTTCTTATGCGTGGAAAAGAAAACAACAACGTTAATTATCGCAATACTATATTCAATATAAGCTCCTGGGCAAAATTAACGCACCGCTCTATTAAAGTTAAACAATTACATTAATGTTTACATGTACGCATGAGGAAATCTAATTAGATATCCTCATTTGTACGTTTTTGTCGAGTAAATTACTGCAAACGCCTCTACAGAACTGAACAAATCGTATTGCTACAAATTCTGACGCGGCAGTAGTCCCAACTACTGACTTAAACCGCCATAAGTTAATTAAACCTTCCACAAAGCTATGCCGACGAGATGTATAACATCGAAACGCGCGTCCATAGATGGTGGATAGGTGATGGCATTACTTTTCAATTAATTAACTTATGGCGGTTTAAGTCAGTAGTTGGGACTACTGCCGCGTCAGAATATGTAGCAATACGATTTGTTCAGTTCTGTAGAGGCGTTTGCAGTAATTTACTCGACAAAAACGTACAAATGAGGATATCTAATTAGATTTCCTCATGCGTACATGTAAACATCTACTTCGTATATATACGATTTAAAATATTGAAATGCCATTACCTTCCACAAAGCTATGCCGACGAGATGTATAACATCGAAACGCGCGTCCATAGATGGTGGATAGGTGATGGCATTACTTTTCAATTAATTACATTAATGAAAATAAAATTAAACTAAATTACAGTCAACCCTCCTATAACGCGGTACTCTTATAACACGGTTTCCATATAACGCGGAGCTAAAACTGCGACAGCCCTCCTATAACGCGGTACTCTTATAACGCGGGAATTCCCCTATAAGTGAAGAAACAGACCATATGATTGGCTGTTGCATATTTGCAATGAATTTCTTAATCCAGTAGAGCTGCCGAACTGCCGCTGTCACAGCTACTCTCTTTGTCATTTGTTTTAAGTGCAATCTGGTTTGTACCAGGTTAAATCTGCGTTTCTTATAGCGCGGTTTCCATATAACGCGATACGAATTAATCGCGTTATAGGAGGGTTGACTGTATAATGAAAACTTACAAACTGAGTTCATATAATCATTTAAGAAAGAAATCTGCGAAACATGACCTGATTTTAAGTCACTAAGCACTTCGTTTGTTAAAAGCGACTGATATATGAAAACCAAAATCAAAATGAAAAATATTTAAAAAATCGAAAGCAATAGAATTAATGGATGCAATGTGACGTTAGTACCCTATAGGTCATCCTCTACTCCTAATTACCGCATTCATATGCCTTAGCATCCTAACAATTACATTTTTCAATGGTACCCTGGGGAATATTCTCCCATCCTTCACTTACTGCATCCACCAGTTGATTGTAGTTGGCAGATGGGAGTCTACGACCTAGGACCTCTTTTTTAAGATGGTCCCATAAATGCTCAATGGGGTTGAAGTTCGGATTGTTAGGTGACCATTCTATCAGTGGAATATTAACAGCATGGAGGTAGTCAATAAGCTGTCCAGCCACGTTGGGACGCGCATTGTCTTGCATGAATAAAAGATTAGGACCTACCAAAAGAGCAAATGGCATTACGTTCACAGACCTCACACGTATAGGGACCAACCCCGTATGAGCACTGAAGCAGATGCTTCCCCAAAATATTACAGAGCCGCCACAAAATGAGAGCCTTGGAGAAATGTTGCAACTTGCGTATCTCTCCCCTTCCCTTCCCCAGACACGCTCACGTTCATCAGGAGATTTTAAGCTAACCCGCGTTTCGTCGGATAATAAAACCCTTTTCCTTTCTTTAACAGACCAATGTTGATGATTTCGGGCAAAACGCAATCTTTGAATATTGTACTCTCTGCTAGGTAATGGTCTTTTTTTAGTCTCCTACTCCTTAATGCGGCTTCATAGAAACGCCTTCTGATTGTTAGAGGTGATATTACAACATTTCGAACCGCTGATAACTCACTTTTTGACACATTACTGGCGATTCTCTGGTTTCTAAGAGCGGATTGTCTCAGAAAATGATCACCCCTTTGATTTGTACATCGTTTTCGCCCTTGGCCTGTCCTTAGAATGTGAGATCCTGTTTCGTTAAATTGTCTAACTATGCGACTTATGCTGGAATGATTTCTTCCTGACTCACTGGCAACATAACGCATCGAGTACCCCTTACTCAGCAGAATTAATGCCCGTACTACCTCCTCCACCGATAAATTTCTTTGATGATTAATTTTTCTATTTTGAAACACCCTTAGATAAACTTCAAAACACGTATGTGATACAATCGATAACAAAAGTTAGCTTAATAACTTGATCAGCAGTTTCTGAATGGATTTTAAATCAATTGTGGTCAAACGTGTCTAATTAACATCTACAATTTTAAAACAAAACAGCATGTTCTTGAAATGTCAGAGGAAGTCCAAAGCCTACTTTTAAGACAGTTAGTAGATTAAAAGTTATCATTATCTCTGAATGTTTAAAAAAAATGTTAGTGGTGCCTTAATTTTGTCCAGGAGTTCATAAACAAATATTCATTCACATATTTTTTATCAGACGAAATACTATAAAGCTACATTCACAACCCCAAAGTTAGTAGCTACAATTAGTGTTTAAAATATAACAAAGGTGTTTAATGTGCCTGTTCACAATGTTTGAAATTAATAATCTAAATTTTGACAGAAGCCGGGAAAATTGCAAACACCAAACTTCTACTTTTTACAAATCAATTAGTACGTATACGTAGAGGTTGACGCATGCATTGTTTTGGAATATGTCAATCGTTTTTTCTGGCTTCATTACACAGCTGTTTCCGCCTCTTTCAGTCCAAGGCAGCCCTCTCCCATGTTCTTTCTCCTAATTCATTGAGATCGCGTACAACTGCTTCCTTCCATTTAATTCTCGGGCGCCCCTTTCTCCTTTTTATGTATCTACCCCTGAGCAGCACCTTTGGTACTCTAAGTTCCTCCAGCCAATGGATGTGACCCGCCCAACGCAATCGCTGTGTTTTCACAAATTCTACTATCGCTGTTCCCCCATATAGTCTCATCACAGTCATCACTTCTTCATTAGTTTTTCTATACCTACTAGTATTAACCTCAATACCTTCTTTTCCCATATTGCCACTTTTTTTTTGTTGTTTTACATTGAACGTCCATAACTCTCCCCCATATGTGACAACCGACCTAATCACAATTTGGTATATCCTTATTCTAATCCTGCGAGAAGTATTTCTGCTCTTGAGCACTTTCAGAAGTGATCCCATACATCTGTTTCCCTTCGCTATTCCCTCTTCTATTTCCTCTTCCTCGCCCTCTTTCTCTGTTATAGTCACCCCCAAATAGCAGAATGTGTTGACTCTCTCAAAAATTTGTTCCTCTACATTTGCTGTTATCACTCGTAAACTGTCCGTTCCCCTCGGCCGCACAATTCATGGTCATATATTTCGTTTTTGCCTGATTAATTTTCAGACCGTATTCGCTCGCCACGTTTGCTAATTTCTGAAATGCGTCTCTTAATGTAGTTTGTAATTCTTGTTATCAGAGTTACACATTGTTACACATTGCACTCTTTGGTTGTAAATTGTTTCGGTCGTCTTCAAGTCACACTTCTTTATTATCACTTCCAGCACGATATTAACTAACACAGTTGATAATGGATCTCCTTGACGTAAGTCCGTGTTTACTTTAAAATTTTATGAGATGTAACTCCCTACTGTCACCATACATTTCGTATGCTCGAACGTCATTTTCACGAGTCTAATAAGTTTGTCCGGTATTTTACATTCCTTCATTGGTATATACACCCGTTTGCGTTTAATCGAATCATATTCAGTTTTAGAACCTATAAATAACATACGTAGAGGGAGTCCTTCTTCGTAACTGCTTTCTTGGATTTGTTTTACTGTAAATACCTGGTCCATAACCGATCTTCTTGGCCTAAGACCAGCTTGATATTCGCCCAGAGTAGGTTCTATTGGCCCACTTACTCTGTTCCGGATCGCTGTTGCTACTACTTTATACATTGTATTAAGCAAACCTATACCCCTGCAGTTTTTGCACAATGTCTTATCGCCTTTCTTATAAATGGGACATAAGAGTGCTACTCCCCACTTTTTTGTCATAATCTCTTCCTTTCTGATTTTTTGTAGAATCTCCGTTATTTTTAATTGTATAGACTCATCTCCCTGCTTTATTAACTCCGCACAGATTCCGTCTTCGCCCGGTGATTTATTATATTTTGCTTCGTTATTATATTAAATAACTCTTCCATACTCGAGGTTCTAGTCGATTCACATACCACATCACTCACCTTGGTGCCTGTGAAGTTTATTTGCACCGGTGCATTGACCGCTGCAGCCTGATTATTGAGCGATTCCGAAAAATATTCCGTCCATTATTTTTAACTTGCAGAAAAAGGAAAAATTAATTTTGCATATTGAATCAAACGTTTTAACACTTATTTATTGTAAAAATGTTAAGTAGATACATAAATAAATAATATAAATTGTAGTATCCAAATGTCAAATAAAACACTCGACGCCACTCGCCACCGTTGACACCACGTGACATACATGAAGTTGTCCCTTATTGTAGTTCGTAGTCGTCTAGACGGGCAGGTTGGCGACGCTGGCGTCCGTGGCGCAAATATTCAAATATTGTTTTCGGTATACTCTTCCCCTCTGGACTACGCAACGGCCCTCCGACGTGGTTCAGTACTGCCTTCTTTGTCGGTCGACCTGGGCCTCGTTTCGGCACCAATGGACTTGGGACTGCCACTACGGCCAAGGGTGGATTGTACGCTACATGTACTATAGGATAAAAGTAAACTTGGACGACTAGCAAGCGACGAGGTAGTATCGGAAGTATAAATAAGGCTCACTTTCGTACAGGTTTACTTCGTATCGTCCAGGTTTACTTTTGTTCCATTGTATCTATTTCGTACGTGGTCGGAGTTATTCTTTCTAAAATTTCGTAGAGACCATCCCGCTTAGGTGCGAATTTTGAGGTACAACCCTTTTTAGAATTACTTAATATATGTGTTTTGAAGAGTACTTTATCGCCTACTTGGTAAGTTCTTGTATCTCGGTCTTTATCAGCGCGTTCCTTCCACTGATCTTGTTTCTTGTCAGTTCTTTTGCGTCCGATAACATGTCACATTTTTAAAAATAGGGTATTATCTGGGGTACGAAGATTTCTGAAGATACCACCGTCCTCATCATTAACATTGTCATGTGGGGTTCTTATTTCGCGACCATGTGATAAGTAGGCTGGTGTTTGACCAGTAGTCTCACACGTAGTACTATTGATTACAAAACGTATACTACGTATGTAAAGGTCCTAATCTGGGTGGTGGTTTTGAGCTAGTACAGCTAATTGTGTTTTTAGTTCTTTGTTTGGTCTCCCCACCGGGTTACTTTAAGGGTTGTAGTACGGGATAAACGGCGTGGTAATGCCAAAATAATAGGTTACCGTTTGAATGATATGGCTCATAAATTGTACTCCATTGTCGGAGATCATTTTCCTGGGAGTTCCATATCTCAAGAAAATCTCCTCAAGCAAAATCTTCGTCCAAACCTCAGCGAAATCCATACCGATAGCAAAGAGTTCTTCATGTTGAGGCTTTGGGTACGCAGAGCTCACCTAGCAAGGCGACTAGATAGTTTTCAAAGAAAATAACAAGCGTAATACTTGGTGATCGCTAGCAGCTGTAACTTCTGCTCCCTCTGAGTAGGACCTAAACTTTTCAACTGCCCATACGACTACAATAGCTTCTCGTTCGACAGTGGAGTGATTAGTTTCAGTAGGTAGTAGCAAATGGTTGGCAAACTCAACTCGTTTTTCGTTGTGTCCACCCACCTGGAGTAAAACTGCTCCCAAAGCAAAACTACTGGCGGTAGTTCTTAACGTATACGGCTTCGACTGGTCAGCTTGAATTAATACTGGAGCACTAGTTAACTTTTTTTAAAGAGTGTTGAAGGCTTGTCTCTCGTTCTCGCCAAACTTAAACGGTCTACCTTTCTTCATTAAGTTAGTTAACGGTTCAGTACAAACTTTTTAAATGTAATTAAGAATAATAATAAGAGTAACACTAATAAGGCTTGCGTTGAAGTACCTTCAATAGAATTATTATTAAGTACTCTAATTGTTACATTTAAATACTAAAATAATGGCAGCATTTATTCCCATCGATAAACCAACGTAACATAGGATTCCTATGTCTTTTTCTAATAGACGTCGAGATATTTACAATTTTGTCTTCAATTGTCTAAACGTGAAGATGTTTATTTCTTTTAAGAAATCCAAAATTTAAATGTATTTTAGCGTAAATTTTTACGAGATAATTTATATACTTCGCTTTACCTAAACATGGTGTCAGAGCCCCATGAAAAAGTACAAGTTCACATTCAAACATCAGAAACATTATTTTTCAAATAGCATCATATATTTTTTTCTTTATACATCGTATAGGAAATTTGTATTTATGCTCCTTGCTTTTTTATGAGTCCACAAGAAAAAGTGTAGGATAAAAATGTCAAGTCATTAATTTTTATTTAAGGGGAATACCATTTTCGGCAACGCTCTAAATGAATTCAAGCTAGTTTACAAATTGCGAATTTATTTTACAATTTTGACACTTCCTGTTTCCTGTGGGCAAACATAACATAAAACCGTAATATTGTTTTATACGCCGACTGAGTGCTTTTGGAGGACACTGAGCCTCGGAATTTCATTGATTCTTTGAAATATATAAAAAGGAGTTATAAGTAGAGTTGCTCTACTAGCGCCAACGGGCAGTGGCGGAGGTTCGATACAACCCTTAGTATAACTGCGAGTCTCAACCAGATCTGTTGTGTATACATGTACGCTGCCGTAAATACTATTTCGTAGTTCTACGTTTGTTTTAGAAATGTTCCTACGTCGCGAAAACGACCAATGTTGGGCAAAGTTACAGAATTCATAGCAGAAATGCCTGACCTAAATTATGATGGCGTTAAAATTCAATGTGTAGTTTGTAATATCCCTTTAATGTGTTGGTTCAAATGGGATTGTCTAGGACACGTAAATAGTAAACAGCATTCTTAAAAAAAATTGCACACGACACTGACAAATTTGAATTTAATTTATGTGTTACCTTCATTGCATATAATCTACCGTTTAATTTACTAGACAAGGAAGCATATGTCTTCTTTTGAAATAAATATTCAGACTGCAAATTACCAAGTCGAGCACCGTTACAAAGAATTGTACCATCCGCTTTTGAACATGTTGAAAAAAGAATTAAATCGGAGTTGAAAGATAAAAAACTGTGGTTATGTGTGGACGAAACAACAGATCGTAAAAAACATTCTGTGGTTAATGTAATGGTATGTACAATTGAACCACATCAATCGTCGCCTTCAATTCTATTAGCTTCCAGACGAGTACAACAATGTACTGCCGAAGTAATTTCAAAGTTAGTATTAAATACATTGGAAAAGTTCGAACTTTCAACAAACCAACTGTTGATGTTTATGAGTGATGGTGCCGCAAACATGCTTTCTGTAGGCCGGTCTCTTAAAAAACATTGTGCCAACTTCTAACATATTACGTGTAAAATTCATGCTTTCAGTCACGTGGCAGATAGCATTAGAAAATGTTATCCTGAGGTAGACGCTTTAATAGCGCATACAAAAGCAGTGTTTGTCAAATCCCCAAAACGTATTCGCAAATTTCACAGAGTGTGCCCCCGTATGCCTAAGCCACCAGAACCTATTCTTAGACGTTGGGGAACATGGTTACAGGCCGCGTTTTATTATCATAAATATTTTGAGAATATTAAGAACGTGGTTTTACAATTCGATCCAAAGGAAGCTGCGGCTATCAAGGAAAGCCAGTCGAAATTTCAAGATAATCAGGTTAAAACGGATTTAAAAACTATTCAGAACAATTACTTCGGACTAGTGGAGGCAATAGAAAGATTACAAAATCCTTCGGTGTCGTTGGTGGAATTTCTGCAAATAGTGCAACATGTTCACGCACAGCTATGCGCGGTTGAAGACGCAAAAAATGTTTGTGCTCTAGAAAGGTTTGAAAGTGTTTTAAAGAGAGGTTCTGATTTTGGCACATTAAGACAAATTTGTGAAGGTGCGTCAACAGAACCGTTAAGTTTTTCCAAAGATTATTTTAGTTACGCAAATATAACGTCACTAGATGTAGAACGTTCGTTTTCTGCATATAAACACACTTTTTCCTCACGCCGCACCCGGTTTACCGAAACAACTGTGGAAACATATTTAGTGTTGCAGATATTTAACAGACATTATTCACTTTGTGATTTCACGGAAGACTCTTAAGACGGCCACTGGCTGTTGGCGCAAATTGAGCAACTCTAGTTATAAGCATGTCCTTAAAAGTGCTATCAATTTATTTTAAAAACATGTAACTATCACATAAAATTTTAATTTTTTTTATATAACATTGTTAAATATAACAAAAAGACAATGGGAGGACTACTGAAATATGACAATCCTAAAATGCTAAATGACCCATTTTTGCACTTTTTTGAAGGACAAACATAAACAATATGAATTTTATGCGTTACTTTAAGGATACGGCATGTACATACATGTGTTTAATTTTGTAATTTTTTAATGTGTAAATTGTTCATAGTTATTGACGTCGTAAGTATTTGCTTACATTAAAAAATATGCAGGCATATATTTTTGTAATGTTTATGTTGGCACTTCTTGATGTCTTGAGGAACTTATAGATAAACAAAAACGAAATATCGACTTTTAACATATATGGCTAACTGTGGACTAGATCGTTTTGTGCACAACTAACCCTTTGTAACATGCAAAAATATACAGGGCGCTCCATTGAAAATGCTATTTCTTTGTAAATATCTAGAAGATTAAATCTTCAATTAACTTTCAGTTGCGAACCCTACCATGTGCATTGACATAACCGCTATCGACTGGACCTTCTTGGAGAACTTGAAGAATAATATCAATGATCCAGTTTCAACTTTCTATAATTGCTTACATGATGTTGGTTTACTCATTAAATTGTAAAACTTCTTGAACTAAAATATTACCTCTGTAAGTGAATTTGAGTATCGCTACGAAGATTATAAACGTTTGAAAAAACTATCGAAGGATGAAATTAAGATTAAAATACATGAAATATCAGACTGAGGCTGAGAGCGGCATCGTACACAATCCGAGGGTATTTTGGCAATGTACAAATGCTCGGCTGCGTTAAACAGTTTAATTGTTGACAGTCCCGCGAACCTTGTCAGACATTTGCTGACGAATTCTCGAAAGTGTTTCAGTCAGGTCCAGAACCCTCAGTTCATTCGTCTAATCGGGACTTAATTAGTAATTCCTTTTTGATTGGTACTTTACCCTAAGCGATGTCTTACAGACTGCTAGAAAACTGAAATCTAACAACACAGCCGGTCACAATGGTTTCTCCGCATTTCTGGTGCATGACTGTTGCCTAGTACTTTGTGAACCTCTAGAATGATTATTAAACCTGTCTGTTACTTCATCAACTTTTCCTGATATTCGGAAAATAAGTAGGATTACGTTTGTATTTAAAAAAGTGATCGCTTAGATTTCCTAAACTATAGGCCAATAAATATCTTGTCAAACTTTGCTAAGATTTGTGAACATCTCTTGTCTAACGGAATCTATAGCAGTGCCAAAGCTGTTCTATCTTCACTATATAGCTTCATCCCTGGTAGATCTATTACAGTGTCAACATGTGGTTGTATTATATACGGGTTTTAGTAAAGGATTTGACATTATCGATCACCTACTATTCCTATCAAAGTTAACTGCCATTGGCTTTTTTCCTGCCGAAACAAACTTAATCAAATCTTATCTAACTGACCATTCTTGCTATGTTCATTATAACGGCTACACTTCTCAAACTTTTATTGCTTTTTTAGGTGTGTGCCAAGGATCCAATTTAGTTCCCCTTTTATTCAATATATGCTTGAACGATCCCCTTCAGAAATTGAACTGCAATGTTCTGGCATACGCTGATGATCTTAAGATCTACAACACTATCGCTGCTCCAAGCAATTGGCTGCTTTTCCAAGGCCGTCTTGAAACAATAGCTACGTGGTGCATGAAGAATAAAATACAAGTGCGCCGTTGTGAGCTACTTTAGGTCAAAAAATGCTTATGGTTACCAATACACCGTGAACCAAACACTTATTCCTAGATACTTCCTAGAGGCCTTGGAGTGTCGTTTGGCACGAACATATTGTTTGTTGGTCACATTGTCGCCACATATTCTACTTCTTTTTCGTTGTTGATTTACAATACACCAGAAACAATTTTTCGTATAAAACCTAGAAAGAAATACTAACATACCGTGTTAGATATACGCTATTCTTAATTTCAGGCTAATAGTCAACATTTGTTCATGCATCCTTATCGTTGGATTGTATTGGTAAACGACGTGAAAGATATACCAAGAAACTTAAACACCATGATGGATAGTCAATTTTATGTTGTTAGAAATGTGTTTTCTAATATATATACAATACATGCACTTTATAAAATTACATGTAATTCTGATAAATTTTTGGTGAATGATGTTGCCATTTGGAACCCAAAATCAAGATTCAACTATTTCCAGCACCTTAGTATCGTAAATAATCGCAGAAACTTAATGAAAACCCATATTAATATCTCTATTGTAATCACTAATCAAGATAGTTTTAATCATTTATGGGATTACAGGTAATTGTGACTTCGATAACATAAACACAGCTGGACAAAGACCTTGAGATCTCTGCCCCAAACCATATTTTGGACCCTTTTGTATAGTGAAGTTCGACGGGCGTAAACTGGCACCAAATTTATAATTTACCAGCTCTGTAAAAAAGATTGCTCAATCCGACAGGTAATCTAGACAGGTTTAATTACTTGTATTAAATACTTTATGTTATATATTTACAGCGCCACCTGTGTTGGTATACGATAGCTCATAAGTTAATTTATATAATATAGATACTTACTATTCCAGTAGACAGAGAAGTACAAGATGGTGTCATATCAGTTATACATATATTCATTAATAGTAAAATAAAGAGTTTCATAGTCAGTCTTACTCATTACTAGGTATAAGTGTCAACGTTAAGCTGTATATGTAGCAATATATATTTAATCTATCTATGACTACCTGTACACCTATATCTATAGTAAACGAATTTTCTAAGATAATGGAATGAATCGTATTTGACAAAACGGCGATCTTCTTATAAATATGGTGCACTGAGTAGTAATCAGTACGGTTTTCGGGGAGGACTGTCACTTCTACTTATGGTTTTATGGGCACCATCTACAAAGCTCTTGATAAGAAGCTATACACAGTGGGATTGTTTTTCGACTTGTCTTCTGCATTTGACACTGTCCGACATAATTTGCTGATAAATAAACTTCAATATTTGGGAATCCGAGGTATACTGCTGTAGTGATTTGAATCCTATCTGGCTGAAAGAGTGATGAGGGTTAAGGTTAGCGCTTGTACATCCGACGAATAAAAAACGCGCGCAGCATTAGTCAATTTAAGTCGCGACTTATCTTATTACTAAAATGTTACTATTCCGTTGGGGAATATTTACAAGAACAAACGTTGATAGATTTCTAGTGATCCAATGCTTGTTTTAATTACACTGTCGAATAATGAAGAATTTTTTTTTGCTCTCCGAAATAAAAATGGGTGTTTTTAAACATGTTGAGTATACTGATTTCAAATATAAAGTCCGTTGTGCTCCATCACGTAACACTTTTTAGAGGCATATATTAAAAATTTTATATTTAAAGACGCAAACTGTGAGGTACCAAAGTCTCTTATTATATATTAGATTCAAAACTAATGGGGGAAAGTGATTCCTAACACAACAAAAAACAACATAAAAATGCAAAAGTTTATTAAAACATTGAAATGTTACGAAATTTATAAAAAGTATATAAAACTGCAGTGTTGTTTTGCATGCTTTAAATGCTTTTTTTTTGATCTCTAAGCAATTGCCAGCAGTAGTCGGCAAGCATATTCACTGTACTTTTCCCTTGGTACCGTTTCTCCATTTCTAATATGTCCTGATGAAACCTTTCACCGTGTTCATCACTGACATCTCATAACTTCGCAGGGAAAAAGTTCAAATAGGAATGAAGAAAATTAATTTTAAGAGACATCTTACATCCCATCGATTTGTATGCGTCTAACAAGTCTTCTATTAAATCCCTATAGTTTTTAGCCTGATAATTTCCTAAGAAATTCTCGCAGACCAATTTAAAGGTACTCCATGCTATTTTCTCCACCAGTGTCAAAGTTCCTTCAAAAGCAGCATCTCTAAATAAATTACGAATCTGAGGACCTACAAAAATTCCTCCCTTGATTTTCGCCTCACTTAATTTTGGAAATTTCTCCCTAAGATATTGAAATCCTCTTCCTGATTTGTTCATTGCCTTAACGAAATTTTTTATTATACCCAGTTTTATATGTAATGATGGTAATATTGCTTTAGAAGAATCAGCAAGCGGTGGATATTTCACACTTTTTACTTCAGGCTCTCGTGTTGTTCTTACAGGCCAATCCTTTACTTCATAATGGTGTTGTTTGTCCCTACTGTCCCACTCACATAGGAAGCAACAATACTTAGTGAAACCAGACTGCATTCCCGTTAGCATTCCTATAACTTTGAGATCAGCCGAGATCTGCCAACCGTGCCTTATATAATTTAAAGCTTCAAGAATGGTTTCCATGTTTTCGTAGGATTCTTTCATGTGTGTAGAATAGGTCACTCGTACTGAGGGATATATACTTCCATTATGCAGAAGTACGGCTTTTAAACTCCGTTTAGACGAGTCTATGAATAGACGCCATTCCTGGGGCACGTGTTCTCTTCCTAGTTGAAACATTAGTTCACTTACATTGTTGCAGTAAACCAAATCATTACTTTGTGAAAAGAAGGATAAAAATTGAAAAGTACGTTTTCTAGAATACATTATTTTTACATCGGGCTGTAAAATATGCCAGCCACTCAGTCGGGAAGATAAAAGTTCGGATTGATCTTTGGTCAGTTGCAAATCTCTTACGAGGTCATTCAACTCGCCTTGTGAAATCAAATTAGGGTATTTTTCTGCTGTAGTAAAATCGGCATCACGTGTATCTTCAGAAGAAGAACTTGATGTACTTGGCAAGGTTGAGGGTTCATCTAGAATCCACTTTTCTGGAGGTTTACGGAACGGCAATGAATCGTCGTGCTGAATTGACCGAATAGCATACTCCAATTGGGATAAGCAATGGCATGTTTATTTTTCGATGAGAAACCTGCTACGTTGGTAACGCAAAAGTAGCAGTCACTTACATGGTCGTTTGGTTCTCTCCATATCATTGGTACAGCAAACGGCATCGATTTGTGGGTTCCTTTACGCCATCCGGTTAAACTTCTTTGACAGTTGGTGCAACACATATGTGGGCTCCAGCTCTTATCCTGATTGCTTATTTTGCAGCCAAAATATAATTCGTACGCCTTCATAATGAGTGCACTTATGTTCTTCCGTTGGGATTTTGTTGTAAACTCTCCACACACATAACAAAATAAATTTGCAGACGTCTTACACTGCCGACGAGACATCACACAATTTTAAATGTAAAATGCAAAACTACAAATAAGCACTCGTGTACCCTGTCTTCTTTTCAACGATTAACATTTAACTAAATAGCAGGCTGATCTGGCCTATCGACTTACCTCAAGGAAGACGGACGGATTGTTACCTACTACCTGCAGGTTCTAAGAAAAGGGCCGGGTTTATCGGCCTTAATTATAAGGATAAGTACATATATAATTATATATGTACACAATTTTATGAACAAATTAAAGCATTGAAATGCAAAGGAGATTTACTGGTATGATTTATTGCTACATAAATTGCATACGTATCATGGTAGTCAAGACAGGTAGGTGATAGAGCAAAACCGATATTATTTTCGTGTTTCCCTTATGAAAAAAATACAAAAATCACCTAATAACATATTGGAGAAAATGTCATTGTTGGACAGTGTTATTTTTTGTGGCATTGAAGTTATACATTTTATTTATACATGTTTGTTTGTCATGATTTTTTTTGTTTGTGATACACATACATAATTAGTAGAGTTTCTTAAAAAGGTGGTACCGGCAGTGGCGCACCGCATAAAAGTAAGTACGTAATATACAATATTAGTGAAAAATAATATTGTTACCTTTTCCTGTCGTCTTGATGTCCACTGTGGCAATTGGCAACCGCCCTGGAAACCTGCGTAGAATAACATCAGCAACGCTTCCATTGTCGATTCATTCAGCCGTCGACGGTGTTGTGAATACGTTGTCGTATACTTCGAAAATGATCGTTCGACATCCAGTTTTTCGTTAAAATTGCACCAAATTTTTGAGCAACATCGACTCCTATAGTGTTCGTCAAGTTTTCTAGAGCGGCTTGTAAATTGTTTATGCAATTTAATGCGTGTCGTGCAGATAAGTGACTGTTTTCTAATTGCTCAATAGCTTGTGCAACTTCAGAATAGTTCATAGAAATTTCATCTATTTGTTGTTGAACGTCCAAATTGGAAAAAAGTTGTTGACTACCTCGAACTGCTGCAGAATCATTTGAATCAAGTTTCAAGATGACATTTTTCACTTGTGAAAAATATCTCTGATAGTAAGATACTGCCTGGAGCCATGTTCCCCATCGCGTTATTACAGGCTGAGGTGGTGGTGGTAATTTCGGACACAATTTTTTGAATACACGGATGTGTTTGGAAGATTTGATGAACACTCTTTTGGTAGATGCTATTAACTTGTCCACCATGGGATACTTCTTTCGAATGGTTTCTGCTACGAGGTGACATGCGTGTATGAGGCATGTTATGTGAAGAAGAGTCGGAAAGCATAATTTCAACATCCTACCAACTCTCAGTATTGTTGCGGCTCCGTCAGTAACGAACATTGCGACTTGGGTTCCTGTGATACAAAATTCTCTCAACAAATCTTTTATTATCTTGACAACAGTTTCTGCATTAGTTTTCTGAAACCTTTTACTGGATAACAACAATGAAGCTAGTGTACCATCATGTGTTAAAGGACGCGCTACAAAATGAATATCGCTGTGTTTCTGAGCATCAGTTGTTTCATCCACACATAGGCAGATTTTCTTATTTCTCAACTCGTCTTTTATACATTCCTTTACTGTATCTTGCACACGTGGCAAATTGTATCGCAATTGCATAGATGTTGGCAGCTTCCATGAGGGAACGTACTTAGCCCAAGAAATACGAAAGTGTTCATTAGATACTAGATGTTGTGGGATGTTGCACACACTTAACATAAAAATAAAATCATATATAAATTGCTGGTATGGAATACTGTTTCTTAAATTCAATACATGACGTTTACTTTTACAATATTTTCTACATTCAAACCTATCGCGACTTAGCAATCCGCTATTGCATATTGTGCAATAAATATGCGGACTTCTATATTCTAATCCAGGGAATTGCCCGAGATATTTATTCACATTCGAAGGGAACGTTACACCCTTGGGCGTCCCATCACCGCATACTTATTTGGCGTGCAGCGTGCAATGTGCTGTCGCCTTGAACTCTCTCGCGGTACTGTCGAGATCGACTATGAGTTGAAAATTACCCCTACCCACTCGCCGCTACCGCTACGCTACTGCCATCCAGTACCACCTTTTTAACAAACTCTAATAATTAGTATTAGTTATTTATGTTATAATGTTTTATTTGTTCGCGCATATACATGCATATCTTCTCTTTCTTCTTGACAACTCATATACATACTGTACTGTACCTAACATGAATATATTGTTATTATTTATACGGTGCCCAGTTTACGTATACGTTTTGCAGGTTAATGCCCAAATTACTGATAGGATCAAAATTGCGGGTACGTTAGTGCCCAGTTTACATCCGCCCATGAAGTTGTACTTTCACCAAGGTCTTTGTCACACTTCTTCGAATTAAACCTGCTCTTTCGGCTCCTCTCTTTATCCGGCTGTGTATACGAATATGTATACCATAATGCGATTTTTAAGTAAACTAGGTATTCTTTATTTTCACATTTCATTTATTATAGAGACAGACATATAGATTCCGTAACCAAAGCGAATTACTTATATCACCATCATGTGATGGATTTTTTAAATGCTTCCCATAATTTTCTTATTAGGAATACTTGGGGATATAGAAATGAAAGCACCAATAAATACGACGGTATGATTGGAGATCTACAATCTGGGTTAGCTGAAATTGGAGGTATGTAAAAGATAAATTGTATTTTTGTTATCTGTCATTGAAATTAGATGTACTTATTCATACTCTGTAAAAACTACACTTTTTGGTTTATAAGACTGGTTATTGTGCGTTGAGATCTGTTATCAATAAGGAACTGAATTTTGTGAGAAGCTGCTACTTTAATATAATAAAATAATGGGTAATTTCCCCGAACAAAGTGATAAACTGAGCACTTCATTTACTTTCTGACAACAATTTCCTTAAACTACTAGCAGTATAGTAAAATCGCCGTTCAGATGGTTCAGATGGTTGCTGAATTAATTAAATCTTTAAATAAAGGGTAACTGAATTTTCTTGATTATTTTAATGGGGTTTTTTCAAACATTTTAATATTCAATTATTACTCGCAATGCGATGTTAGCAAGGATGAGCCCAAACTATTTTGACACCAAATGTTTTTAGATACTACATTATTTATTTTTTAGGTTCTCCTGCTTTTATATTGGTGGAAAGATTGTCAGTAGTTAATTACCTAGCTCCTACAACCGCAACAAGATGTGTATTTGTATTCCGAGCACCTTCCCTTTCTCACGTAACAAATATCTTAACATCACCATTCGATACAGCAGTATGGTACTGCTGTCTTCTCTTGGTCGTAATTATTGCTATTGTAGTATATATAATATTATTTTTTGAATGGAAATACTATGGATATCAGGATACATTACAAAACTATAACTATTTAATCAGACCAAAATTTGTTGATGTGCTGGTGATGGAACTTGGTGCAATTTGTCAACAAGGTAGCGAAACCGAACCAAGAAGCACTTCTGGAAGAATAGCCACAATATTTATATTCGTTGCTGTTTTATTTATGTATACTTTCTATTCAGCAAATATTGTTGTGTTAATGCAGTCTACTAGCGAGAGTATTAAAACCGTGGAAGATTTATTGAACTCTCGTATTAAATTGGGCGCGGAAAATACTGTTTACAATGATTTTTTCTTTAAGGTAAGTTAGTATAAACTCTATTGTTAAAATACATTTCAAAAATCCGCATTACTTTGCAAAATCAAAATTTCCTATTCATTCATATTTTTAGATGCAAACTGATCCCACGCGCAAAGCAATTTATACACAAAAAATGACTAGTGAAGGTAACGAACTAAATGTTTTCGATCCAATAATTGGAATAAAAAAGATGAAAAACCAATTCTTTGCATTTCACACTGAACGTGCTATTGCCTACAAAATTATAGCAGATACATTTGAGGAAAGTGAGAAGTGTAGATTACGAGAAATAATACATATTTCTGAGATGGGTGAACCTTGGCTTTCTATGAAAAAAAATTCTAGTTACAAAGAAATCATAAAAACTGCGTATGTATATAGAATTCAATTTTGGTGTAGGGTCATTCCATGCCAATTTTCAGAGCCATTTATCTCAAAATGGGTCATCTCCAATTTAAAAACTTTATTATATATTAAAACATCATTAGAAAGAGCAAGTTTCAATCTATCAGAAAATCTCATTTTTGTTTTGGAGTCTTTTGGTTTAAGACCTAAAAATTTTCCTCAAAGTTTGTAATGAACTTCGCGTGCAATGCCCAATTCCTTGCTTTGGTCCAATTGTAATAATTGGTAACCTCATCGTCTAGGGGTCACGCTCGATAGCCAGGCAAGGCCAGCCACGGGTGGGTTTCTTTAATGTAGGTTCCCAAGCCTAAATATAGGGTATCTATCAGGTTCCCAAGCCTAATTTGGGTGTTTTTCTGGTTCCCAAGCCATAATACTTTATATTTCATTTATTAAATGCCTGAAACTTTCTGTTTATGGACATGACT
Source organism: Dynastes maya (assembly GCA_029619315.2). NCBI lineage: Eukaryota > Metazoa > Arthropoda > Insecta > Coleoptera > Scarabaeidae > Dynastes > Dynastes maya. The sequence goes on from JAROYE020000001.1 coordinate 49,926,488, forward strand.
TCAGCTTCTGGCAAGCTATATTGCCGACCCATGGTTGTTGCTACTGGTGCCGGAATACTTGCAATTATCTGTTGTTCTGGTATCCAGCATGCATCTGTTCTGGCAGGCCAATTGAATGATCGATCAGGCCCATGAGGGTGCATAAAATGAACTAAAGCATCATGTTCTTGAATTTAAATTTCACAAATATTTCCAATCCACCATTTTCCATCATAAATGCAAGCAACTGTCCAGGTTGGATCATTGTGATAGGTACAAATTCAAAAACAATTTTGACACTTTGATCCACATTTGCTACAAAAGATGTAGTGTCATTTGACACTCTGCAAATTCTGATTTGTTTCTCATTGATAGGGACAAAATGGTGATTTTCTCTTGTTCCAGAAACAGTACATCCACCTTTGAAATATTTTCCTTGATCTTTTTTTGCATTATTCAATTTTTTCATTTGGAACAAAAATGAACTTTATACCCTTCACATTTTTTTCACAAAAATGGAACAAATCAGCTGGTGTCAATATTTGATCATCAACTGGACGCCGAAGGCTTGCTCTTGCTGCTAAACGTTTTACTGTTCCACCAATTCTATCACATGGTAATTTTCTATGACTTGTTGCAAAAAAATTCCACTCAGCATCGATGTTAAAATCCCTTTGGTGATGAGAAAGATTCAAAAAATTCTTGAAATTTTTGTACTGAGCAGCTGAGCCATCACTAAAATAGTGAATATGCTTAATTTTTTTGAAGTTATTTGTAAATTGTTCAATTAAATCAGTCAGCAATACACAAACAGCAACAGTATCATGTCGTAGGCAATCATTGATTACACAGTAGCTGATGCTCGCAATGTTGTCATTATTTTTGTAGTAACTGACAAATGGATGTAAGGTGGCTTGACTGTTTTCCCAATGAAAGGCTTGCACTGCATCTTAGACAATAAAGGAGTAGTTTTCTGAAAAATCCGTCAATATAATGGACCCATCTGGCCTGAGATTTTCTTTAGTCAACTGCAAATGTTTGCTTTGATGCTTGGCAATATAATGGTGATTAGAAAGTGCCAACATTTTTACAATCAACTCTTCTATAAATTCTTCAATCGTCAGCTGTCTAGTTTCTAATGTATCAAATTTTTGTGCCATAGACAGAAAGACTCCAAAATGAAAATAAGATTTTCTGGTAGTTTGAAATGCTCTTTCCATTCATGTCAAAAAAAAAATTAAATTGGAGATGACCCATTTTGACATTAATGGCTTTGAAAATGGGTAAAATTTGGTGTGTTCAATTTTTGAAACAGCTTTGAATATTAATAACAGAGTAAATAAACTAGCAGGAAAGACCGTACTTTAACAATGCTATTACAGATACGTGGATGATAAATGGGCAAAATATCAGACACTGATGGCCATTTGTTCACTAGTTATACATTGTTAAAGTATGGATCAAATTTGTCGCGACAAAATTTATGAGCCAGTTTGAAGCTAAATTTTTCCACAAGTACTATCTTCTGGCTTTCCTTTGGCCTACCACTGCATTCTACAAAAAAAAAAATTGAACTATAAATCAAAATTTCAAACGATTAGCGGTTTTGGATTAAAGCCGGTTACATCTCAAACATAGGAATTTGTTTCGTGAGTCCGACAGTTGCGAAAAAGTGACGATAAAAATTGCCTTAGTGACCCAATTAGAACTTGACATGGAATGACCCCTTACTAAAATAAAATAATAAATTGTGTACTTGATATTACCTTGATTATAGATTCCGAAAATTACATGAGAATGGTATACAGAATCGTGAATTTAGAAAAATATACCACAATAAAAAACCGGTTTGTGAGTCTAAAAGCACCAGCGTTACGGATATTGGACTGACAGAGTGCTACTATGCTTTTTTAATTTTTGGTATTGGTTGCTTACTGGCAATATTCCTATTGTTGCTAGAAATAGTTATGGGAAGGAACTTTTGGAGAAATAATTTAGCGAAGGAGTGACCGTGAAGAAAAGGAAGAAAAAAAGAATGTTTTCGCTTACCACGTGATCTATATATTAAATTATTGAATAGCATCATTACTATTAATAATACCTCCTGACACAAAAATTATTGGTATCCATAAGCACTAGAGCTTATTTTCATGTAATATTGCTTGCTTCAACAGATTGAACTGCGATGGGCACATATAACGATGTTTTTACGTTTTACAATCTTCAGAAAAACGAAGCCTTGTCCTTGACCTCCTATTTATGTGACCACCAGTCGCCACTGGTTATAATGTATATTTAGTAAAATAGTAACAATTAACACTACACAAAGATAACACGAAAAGTTACGATAAAAGTAATGGTGCACTAGTTGGGATGCGTACACGTTGCATGCTTACTCGATGATAGTTTGTGAGCGTCTGTTTAAATAATAATAATAAGGATCAATTGTCTATTACTAAAGTAAAGCCAGAGCTCGTACGCCAATATGAGGTAGCCTGACTCTCAATGCCAGATATTATGATTAATAGTGGCATTTCCTAAATATTCGGTGCGCCACGATCAATCAGACCTACGCTTAATCTTCCATATCTACCATACCCGGTCACGAACTCAAGTCACTCAGACCTTAGACGGCAGGCGATCCTGCGGCTCGGCCACTACCTTTGTCAGGGGCTTGTTGCTGCCTTTGGCGGTCTCCCATGGGTTTCTAGAGAGGCTGTAAGAGGTATAACAGCCGTTTGCTACCCATGAGCGGTATCAGCTGTCTGGCTCTAAGGAATTTATTTCTAATTTCGGAAATATGATGCATCCAGGTAAGTCTTTTGTTGATAACCAGGCCCACATAACTAGCAGAGGTGCACCACGGCGGATGAACCCCACCGACAGTCACGCAACTTTCATGCGACTTAAGCTTATTAGTTAATCTGACAGCAATGTATTTGGTATAAATGATTTCAAGCTTCGTCTTTGCAGTCCAAGTAAACGGCCGTATTGTCAGCGTAGATGACTTGTTCGGTGGAGCGCAGTCGTGCGTAAAGACGACATAAAGTTCAAGCGTCAACAAGGAGCCCCGGAGGACTCCGGCCTGGTTGGGTTTAATTTATTTATGGTCATCCACCTTTACTACGAATGAGCGATCCGCGAGTAATTCTGTACGATCCTAATCAATCCCGCGTTTATGTCAAGGCTGTGCATCTTAAAGGGAAGTCCCAGGTGCTAAACCCTGTAAAAGGCCGCTAATAGACCCCCAAAGAAGCTAAACTGTTCATCGGGAATTACCCATAAATCCTCCAGTTCGTCTCTGAGGCGATTTAGTATATTTCCGTTGCATATCGTGTACATTGTACAGTAATCCCTCCGTATCCGCGGAGGTTTCTTGTCAAGAAAACGGCGTGTATACGGAAACCGCAGGTAACGATACTAAAAACATGGAAAAGACGATTACGTGCCCGCTATCGCAACTCAGTCAGTAAAATTGGGCACTCTGACCTTTATTAACTAAACTATCAAGAGTTTACAATGTTATCAATGTCTAATAATTATATCATTGCCTTAGTAAGAAAGGCATGTAACTCCATTCTTTATCCAAAATGAGATTTAACTGCCATCTAACAATAACTGAGAAAAGGTTTTCAGAATTATTTTTTCCCAAAAATCATTAAAATTATTCTGCAATAACCTCTAAGAGAGAAATAATAGTTTTATATTTTGATCATGTTAAAACCAAACAGTTTTTTGGTCTCCTGTATATGTCCTTTTCATGGAATTACGCGCCATTCTCCCTAAGGCAACGATATTCCTTTTTTACAAAATTTTGAAATTATACAGTTTTCTGAATCAAACTCTAACCGACATCTATTTTTATAAATACAAATGATTAGTTGTTTTCAAAGTTTTGTGTTTATTTGGCGAAATGAATTTTACTACTCAGTATAGTTCAAGTGACAATGATGTACGATGTTCTCAAAGAATGTGCTGCCCCGTCGTATCCAAATCAAGTTCAAAATGTATGTTCGTTCTTCAAATCTTGTTCATATTTTCGTAGATTCCAAATCAAAAGACACAAAAATGTTTCAATATACAATATTTATACTTTATTGTGCCTACATGTTCATATTTTTTTGTGACTTTAACACATTTCAAGAATTCTGAAATTTTCCTTTTTGACAAAAATTATTTTATCTATTTTTTTCTTCGAATACCTATCCAAAGTTTATTTTACGAATAAAATTATGTAACAACCTTTCTGATTTCAATATCCACCAAAATGTCTTTCGCTTCCATGGTGATGGTGTTTATCGAAAAAAGTTCAATAAGTCACAATGGCTACCATGTTTACCACTTTAAATACGGCATGTGAATAGTAATACGTTCAGTGATACACGATGCATGTAATTAATTTTGAATTTAAGAAATATAATTACAATTTCTGATAGTGAATTTTGTTTTGCGCATTGAATGTGACAAAATGAGACAAAATTAATCTGGAGGAAAATCGAGGGAAGAGGCTACCAGCCCTGCTTTACCTCGCAAACTTGCAATCATATACAATTAAAAATGTAAATAAGCTCAGTTTCAAATGTAAGTAAATTAAAATAAATACACTCTTGAATAATTATCACAACACTATTAAGTCAATATGAAGTCGACCGAATAATATTTTCAAATGTTGCAATAAAAACACTGCTCTGAAAAGCGTAATAAATTCGATAACTTCATACGAAAAATTTCGTAAAACTAAAACAGTGTTATAAAGAAGGAAAAAACCTCTTCGTGGTTTAGTTTATCCATGTTTCTTATTCGGATTAAATAAGCAAATCGTCATTGAAACCTGGGTCGACGGGCGGACCGGGTCGAGCTGACAAACACGTCGGGCTGGGTTAGGCTAATAAACGTGTTGGGTCAGGCCAGACCGGGCTTACATAATTCACTAAATGCCTTCTTACTAAATTTGCAACTATATTTGCTATTAACTCAAATGTGCCATACGTCTTTGTAAGACAGTGCTTTATTAGAACCTTTAAAAATAGAATTATATTTTTTCCTTTTAATATACATATAATACATGTTTAACAATATATTAAAATGCAACCTTTCTTTGCAATGCGTTAGGTAATTGCTTTCTTGTTAATTACTTATTAACCATCATTAAAAGTACTTCTAATTTGATAATTTAACCGACATTATGCAACCGATTTTAACGAAGATGCACATAACGTTTTTTATTAGTCTATATAAATATGACATTATCACAAGCAAAAGTGAATGTAGAGAACACTGTATACTGTCTGTGTTTTATTTGTGTAAGTAGCAGAATTATTTTGTTAATGGTAAATGGGTACTAAGTTGCGGTATTAACATATTGGATGAAGAATATTTCGTAAGTGATGATAGCAGCAGCAATCTAAAAATGAAATAAAATTTAGTTTAAGTGTACTTGAGTTCTATTGAGGTATAACTCACGTTCAAAATCAACCCTCTAGTTACGCTGAAAAAGTTCATTCCAGAGAGCGCCATCTTTGTGGAAACAATCTGCTGTAGCAATCGCTTGGACTGGAATATAAATTTGAAGCATTCATAATAACACAGTAAATTAGATACACAAAAGAAAGGAAGAAAAGCGTTAATTCAATGCAGAACTGAATTGAGAAATGATTACTGGAGTAGAATATAATTCTTATTTTTTACGTGTGGCGGCGGCCCTGCAGGGTATATAAGTTTAAACCTTGTATTAATCTCAAGAACCTTTAGCGCGTAAAGGGTGTGTGTAAAGTGTTTCATGACATTGTTACTCTGCTTAGTCAGGCGCAGGCCCTCTTACCACTGGACAACCGAGACGTTAATTACAATTAAAATGTCAGTAATTCTTATCATGAATATGAAATCAGGAGTAATTGGATTTAATATTCCAGGTTTGTAAAATGGTATTATAACTTATTGTAGTCAGATACTTTTCAAAGTGCATCCAAATGCCTCATTTGAAACATATTAAGGGGAATAATATTACCCTGATAAAAAGAAATGTCTGGTGACGCTAAGTACTTAAGGGAAAATGTCAATGGATGGTAATCATATAAATAGCAAGTACAAGGTTTGTTTCCGAAAATGTTATGGTTGTATTTGAATTCACTGCAAATACAATAGCTTAATATTCTTAGCTCCTTCTCAACTTACAAGGGAACATCTTGAACCCGAAAATTCAAAAAATTTGAAACTTTGTGAACAAGTAGTCCACGCCCAAGGATGTTTGAAAGTATTTTCCTTATCGGTCCAATCTCATTTTAAGAGGATGAAACTACCCCTGAAAGTTTAGTAGATTTTCGGTTTTCTTAAAATAACTCGGCATTGGCTGAAACAAATACATCACAACTATATATCAAAATAATCGTCTCATCGAGCTATATATGAAAGTAGCACTCTAGCTCCATTAAAAAAAATTATGGTGCTCTTCCCCACCCCTTCGATAAGGAGCGTATTCAAATCCTACGTTATGTATGTTACGGAGCTCTTCGAAATGTATAAAAATTATATTTTGTTATGTAACATAGGTATAAAAAAAGAAATAGGGAGAATTATGTTTTATACGTTAATACATAAGGCTGAATTACATAAAATACATGTTACATGGCATACTTCCTAAAATGCTTAAAAAAACGGTTGCACCAGGAACACCGTATTATAGCACGGGAACCACATATGGCACATCGCGATGGAACTTGAAAATCTTCTGTGAAGGCAAAATGTACAGGATTATCGAAATGATCTGAGTGGTTCTCAATATAACGCCTTTTGTACCAGGCATAAGCAAATAAATCACGATATTTTGTAGAAGATAATTGGTTATGCACTAGAGATTGTAATTTAATAATGTTGTTACGTGAATGCAAATTAATATCGTAATTGTGTAAGAGAACCATATCGGAAAATTTCTTAACAAAATTTTTCCAAACACGAAATCCATAGATGTCCAATGGTTATATCATGCCAGTAGTTTTCTTTGGTACTGTAAGGATGTTCACGTTCTTGTCGGCCGATATATGATTTCTTAACATTGATGGCAATGACCAGTCCATGAATCTAGCAATAAAACTGTTTGAGGTCCAGTATTTGGAAGATATACCTTTATGAACCATTCCGTAAATAATGCTGTTATTAGATGCTGAAACAGTTACATAGATATTTGCTGCTCCGTATATTGATGCGGCTGCTCGTGGTCCAAATGTAATACCTTTCTTTTAAAACCATGAATAACAAGCGTCCAGACGCGGATATTGTGGGAAGTATGGTATAGCTGTGGGTTGTCGCGAATATAGACTGTACAATACTTTCAACTGCTTTCGATCCTTGTGGAGCTAACGTGCGACCAAAGTGTAATTCTACAATGAATCCACTTTTGTCAGCGTTGAATGTGTTGCTAGGGCCTACTTTCGCAATATAGGGTTTTACTTCTTGTATAAAATCCGACGAAATGCGATTTAACTCTGCCGTGTCTGTACCATATGAACGGGTAACGAATTTGGTAATTTTTCTGGAAACTATCCTCTATACTTTTTTAAAATTCCGTAACCAATGTGGAGATGCTTTGAAATTTGTCAATCCTATTTCTTCATTGACTTCCAAAGCCCATTTACGGAGATCTAGGTCGTGAATTATGGCGCCCGCTTTGCCTGTTAATAACAAATTTATGAAAAACGTATTCAGAAATTTTTAACAATAGCTCTCTTCCTGTTCCTCCTTTTTGTAATGATACCTCCGATCTAAAAAAGAAAAAAATGTATGGAAGTTGGCCTGGGATTTCTTTCCTGTACAATAGATGGGAAGACTTTACTCTCTTAAATCTATGTTTTACAGCTTCATATGAGCGTCGTTTTTTTCAATTTTTCCAGAAGCCAACAGCTTTTTCCTTATATTCTAAAGAGACAATATCTTCTCCCTCAGGTATACATTCTTCTTCTTCTTCAAATTGTAAAACTTCTAATATTTCTTCTCGTGAAGGTGGATATCTGTCATCGACAAATTCTGCAGAATGTGGCCTAAATTCTTGCTAGAATTCTAGTGTTACGTCATTATCTACCACAAATGTTGTGTCGTCTCGAGATCTAATTAATATATCCATTAATAGGTTGTAAATTTCACTTTCTTTATTGTTGAAATCCATGGGGCGGTTATCATTTACAACATTAAATGTTACCATAAGTAAACGAACTACATTTACTGGATTTATGACTGCCATTGCCGTTTATGACTGCCGTGCTGATATTCTAAAGCTCAGATGTAGTACCAACGAATTATAAAAGTGACTTCTCATTATATACATTTTCTTATCTAAATAAATCAATAAATTCAAACTATTACACGTAAATTATTACTCATATTAGAGATTATTATGAGTTATACTTCATCATTGTTATCGTATGTAACTTTCAATATGCACTGTATCTGTCTTGCAATTTGAAATGATTTACTAATTTATATATCAAATTGTAACGAAATATGAACCTCACTGGATAAATTATACATTTAAATAAATAAATTACATATAACGAAATATGAATCTCATTAGATAAATTATACTATCACACTGCGTCAGAAAATTGAACATATTGCTTGCTCAATATCTGCGAATGATGACACCCTAAAGTATGTATTCTTATAACTGTTACTGCTAGGGTAGTACAAGTAAATAATTGTAGTTATTATAATAGATTGATAAACAATGCACTTGTTTTTCTAATTGAAATAAAAAAAGTCTGTGTAAACATAACATGTCTATTTTGCACATGGATTCACAGTTATTTAAGGTGACGTATTAAAGGGCAAGTTTTATCTTTTACTAACAACTATATTACATAAAATAAAATATAATTTTTATACTGTTCGAAGAGCTCCGTAACATACATAACGTGGGATTGAATACGCTCCTTACCGAAGGGGTGGGGAAGGGTACCATAATTTTTTTTAATGGAACTAGTTATGATGTATTTGTTTCAGCTATTGCCGAGTTATTTAAAAAAAAACCGAAAATCAACTAAACTTTCAGGAGTAATTTCACCCTCTTAAAACGAGATTGGACCAATAAGGAAAATACTTTCGAATATCCTTGGGTGTAGACTACTTGTTCACAAAGTTTCAATTTTTTTTGAATTTTCGGGTTAGGTATGTTCCCTTGTAAGTTGAGAAGGAGCTAAGAACATTAAGCTACTATATTTTCGGTGATTTCAAATACAACCATAACATTTTCGGAAAGAAACCTTGTACTTGCTATTTATATGATTACCTTCCATTGACATTTTCCCTTGAGCACTTAGCGTCACCAGACATTTCTTTTTATCGGGGTAATATTATTCCCCTTAATATCTTCCAAATGAAGCATTTGCATGCATTTTGAAAAGCATCTGACCACAATAAGTTATAATATCATTTGACGCACAGAATGACAAAACACAATCTAGTCATACAGGTGGACGACAGTCGATTAGGCGTGCCTTTGAATTTAACCAAGATACTTTTTTGAAAGGGTGACGTTGCGGATAAAGTATTAAATAGATCTCAATATTAATATTATTAGTAGATCCTCCAAACATATTTTCAATTTCTATTCATTAAATGAATTCCTTGCTCCATAACATATTATGCATCTAGGATGTACATATCAACATTGGGAATTTTTGTTTCTGAAAATTTTGACGGATACTTTAGTGTAAACATGAATACGTCTTCTGTGGTATCACATATACAAATCATTTGAAATTCTTCTGAATAACGTAAATAGCTATTTATAATTATAAACACACAAAGTATTCCGCAAAATCAGTCTAAACACAGACATTCAAGTAGAGAAAAGTAACTTTTTTTATAGTAACCCCTATTCTCGGAACAATCTGTATAACATTTACGTATTTATTGGTGATTATCAAAGTTATTAATGTTATTTATAAAATTTCAAAATTTGCGCAGCTAATACTACAGAAGAAATAATCATGTTTCACTTGAAGTTTGCAACTGTCTAAATTTTCAGAAAAAAATAATTTCTCAACGTTGGTACATCCTAGATCCACGATATATTATTTAACTTACATTTAAGAGGGCTATGCATACAATCCATAATATACAAGATATTCCATTTGAAAAAGGAATGTTGATACATATTTCCGATTTACTCACGATTGTCAAGAAGTTGAAAAAATGTTTTTGGAAAATAGATCCTAGTCCATAATATTGTCCACCAAAGCTTCGAAAAAGTATTTTCATTACTTTCAGAGATACGATTAATAGGCCGTCTTCGGGAATGATCCTGCATGTTTATTTAGATAGGTAAAATAGAAAGAAAAATTAGAGTAATATACGCTATGTAGTTTGCAATAAAGAAATATCAAGTAACTTTCATACCTCTGAATTAAAAGCTCTTAGACAGCCCATTAATCTTAAAGTTGCTTTGCTTTCGTCATCTATTCGAGCAACAAATAAACACACGGCTAATGTTCGCAATAATAATAAGCCGAAAGAATAAAAGAAGTACACACTCTTCATTATTGTATCACGTTTCCTGAAATCATTCATAAACATTATAATAAGTTTTAAGCGCATGTATGCTATTACATTGGCAAGATACCAAGCCATGCCATCAGTGGATCAGATGCGCACTAGTGGAGGCTATATTTCTATTAACCGATTCTTTTATGAAACTGTATAATTCGAAAACCCGATTTGAAATTCAAAAACCGGTTTAGAACTTTCGAATTAACATGTAAAAATCAAAGAATTATTTGATGAAAGCGTCATATTTTGATTTTAAATCATATCCGGTATAACCCTATAGCAAAACTTGAGCCTGGCAAATATTTGACATGCAAATCCCACAATTTGCTATCTTCATAACAGTACAAATTTTAGTTTTTTTTTCTCTTCTTTTATTACACTTTCGAAATTATATCTTCGTCGGAATACAATAGTAGATAGTTAAGTGTCTTTTTAATGTATAAATACTTACTCAACACTCCCATGAAGTTGAACTAGAATAAAGTATAGATTGCTACTAAATGACAAAAGAATGATGGGTGAGATTTTGTCTTCAAGTCGATTGCATAGCTCACATACTCTATTATATTGTCTTCGTATTTCAGTCCATTCTGAAATTTTGATCTGAAAAGCACAAGATTAAAAAAATATCTAATTTACAAAAATTAGAGGTAGCAATAGACACTACTTCACAGCTTTATAAAATCGATCACTACAGCAAGAGGTACAACATATTAACGTCTTTGTTAATATGTACCAATTTGGATTTATCACTTCTTAGTGATACATCCAAATTGCAATAGTGAATCTGATTCTAATGTACATAGACTGTTTTCAATTCTAAAAAAAAACAATTGTAAATTCTATGGGAGATAATAAAATGTAAGAACCCTAAAGCTTACTATGTCAAAATATAACTATTACAATTTCTTTATGTGGTAATAACAATTATCAAAATATTATTGTTTATTATAATCAGGAAGAAAGTCCATTGTCGGAAAGAGGCTTACAGATGAGTGTGAGAAATGTAAAAGAATCCTATTTTTAGCATAAAATGCAAATCTACGTCAAAACTAGGTGAGTATTGAGTATTCAATTAACTTTCGCACTTGTTTTTAAATCGATTTAGCCTAACATTCTACCACGCCTCGGATGCTGCCAGGTGCCAGGCTGACAGTGACGATTCGTTTGGTAAATCCGCCCTGTCAATATATGTGCAATTCGATGTTTTCTCCACAGCTGTAGTAATTTTCGAAAAAAAACGGTCTTATCACAGGCTCTTTCCGCATCCATAAATGCACCCAAGATGGATTGCTGTGTATTCAGCAATCGTTGAATCCTGCCAAAGACAAAGTTCAAGAGAATATGTAGATCTCCCTGGAGTGAAAGCATGTTGGTTCTTGTGGAGCAGGTGGGTGTTCAAAATTCGCTCTTTAATGTATCGCTCGCATAATTTTTCGACCACTTTCAACAAGAAAGATGTGAGACTGATTGGGCGGTAAGATTTGTGGGAGCTGTTGTCATTTTCTCCTGATTTTGGAATGAAAAGAACTTTTACCTGTCTCCATGCCCTCTCTGCTAATGAGTCACATAAGGAAAACCCTGAGTTCTTTTTAATAATCGATTAATAATTAAACTTGTACAAGAAGTATAATTCGAACACTACCATATTTGAATTTGCATGGAAAATTACTCATTTAACCAAATACGTCTTCACTCAACGGCGATTTCTACCAGAAAGATTGTCGTAGCGTCTCCTTGCTCCTTTGCTACCGATAGCATTTGTCGTAAATCAAGGCCAATTACAATATACATTCCGAATAGACAATATTTCATATTCTTACAAATTAATTTTCAATCAATTACAATTTCTATAATCCATAGTTAAATTTTATTTTCTCAATACCATATTACAGACTGTAATATACCAATGATATGATTAGGGAGTATCGGCAACTGTACAATGTGGGCATTTTCTACCGGATTTGACGACTTATTATCAATTGATATTTAATTTAGGATACTAAGATAAAGACACCATAGGATTTATTCTGTGCTTGTCTGTAAGAAAATATTACATTAAAAACGAACATTTACGAGGTGAAGAAAATGGAGCGAAGGCAAGTTATTTAGTCGTTCCCGCGGAATTATCGTTTATTGGCTGGAGACAATAAAACCCCAGGGACAAGGAGAGGGCGGCCCGAGGCCGTATAAGCCGTTGAAGAATTGAAAATGGGTTAGAACAGAAGCCACTTAGGTGAACCTCACTCCACATGGCGCTAATGGCATTGACCCTCGATGTTGTATTTTTAATACCACAGTACACATCTTCTTGGTCCCCGGCATGGAACCGCGTCCCTTACCTCTACTGGTATTACTGCTGCTACTATTACACATTCACTGACAATTATTCATTCCGGAGGGTTCAATCTTAAGGCAAAATGTTGTGAATGTTACCCCTAGTCATCTGGCCTCATGGAAGCGACTCCTTAAACAATTTGTTATCGTTTCTAAATTCCCAACACGATTCCATACGCTTCACCATGGATGGTTCTCTTCCTTATATAAACACCTCCGGAAAAATTAAGCAAAAATGTGCAAGTGCCATTGCTAACGTTATATTGAAAGTTATTTTGTGAAAACCTCTTAAGAAAAATTTTCGATTTTTTAAAATTCAATTTTTCAAATATACTGTAATATGAATAATCAAATAAGAGTTAATTATGTTGACTAATTAGTGCTGAAGACCAGTACTATGTTTAGTACTGTTGACAGTATATTTGACAGCTACCTTCAATTATTTGACCATGGCAAACTGAAACTGGTGTTAAACAATGGGATATTTAAGATTAAGGAGGTTTTCACAAAATATTTCATAAACTATTAACTTTAGCAATAGTATTTGCTGTACATTTTTGATTTATTTTTTGACGCCGAATCTAATACAGCTAAGAAAATTATGAGTTGCTATTTAAAAAAAATCGAGATTTCTCCATTTTAAATATCCCTATTGTCCTCTTCCTACTCACACACCCTGTATAATTTAGAAAATTGATATGTTATTATGGAAACATCGTTTCATGATCATTACTAGCAAGCAGACTATTTTTTTTGCGTATTACAATAAAATTGTAAGTTATTTGAAAGCCCAGTAATGCACCACATCTGTCAAACATTTTCGAAAAGATGCAATATCTCTTTAAGAGTTAATTCTAGGGATAGAGTATGTTGCATAAACTTATTTTAAAATTTAACACAGAGTCCAAATCTGACATAAAAATGGTACTGTTCTATTTAAAATAGGGAAGTAGGTGGCTACCTCCGTTATGAGAGAGAGATACAGGCAGAAAATATTTTGACTGAGCTATATTTAAACGGTAATTCCTGTATGTAAATTTTCAAATTTCTGTTTTATTGACTTTCCCGTATTCATAGTTTTAACCGACGCTCATCGCGATATACTCTGTATATACTTCAATGAATGTACTCTTAAAAAATTTCCCATTTTCCCATAAATACGCCGTTGAAAAAGCCAAAATAGCTGTGAACTTCTTCAATTTCAGTGCCAACTTTTCAGGTGTACCAACACAATCAGTATCTTAGATAGAGATAATAGTACTAGTTTTAACTATATCAGCTCTTAATTGATTCCGTAAGTTGAGCGACTATATTTTCGGACTCCTTTTTCTTAGTTGCTGTAATGTATGCTGAGTTGTTGTTGGTACGTTACTTTCCACCACACCTGTATGCGCTGTGTATTGTGTGGTGTTTTTTGTATAGAGTAAGTAAGAAGTGTCAGCGTGCAAGAAAATTGTATATCGTCTGTGAATTCATTCCGCTGTTATCGTTATTAGTAACTTGGGCAAATATGCGGTAACAGCCAGAGGCGTGGCGAGCGCATAAAAGTTCACACATAAAATAGAAGGTGAGAAATAAATTATAAAACGTGCTGAAACACTTACCGTTTTAAAAGTCTTCTGTGAAATCATAAACTGGGTAACATCTGTTAAATATTTGAATCATTAGACATGTCTCCACAGCTGTTTCAGTCAAGTGAGTACAACGTGCGTAATAAATGTTTTTTAATGCCGAAAACGGCCGTTCGACATCTAGCGATGTTATATTTGCATATTTAAAATAATCTTTGAAGCAACTTAATGCATCTTCACACGCACCTTCACAAATTTGTCTTAATATAAGAAAATCGGAGTCTTTCTCTAAAACACTTTCAAATTTTCGTATTACACACCAATTTGTTTCGCCTTCTACAGCGCATAACTGTGCGTGAACATCATTCATAATTTGAACAGAATCCACTAGAGACATCGAAACATTTTGTAATTTTTCTATTCCCTCCGCTAGTCCGAAGTAATTGTTGTGATTAGTTTATAAATCTCTTTTAACCTGACTATCTTGAAATATTTCCTGGCTTTTCTTGATTGCTGCGGCTTCTGTCGGATTGAATTTTAAAACTACCTTCTTTACTTGATCAAAATATTTGTTGTAGTAAAACGCAGTCTGCAACCATGTTCCCCAACGTGTAACAATCGGCTGTGGTGGTTCAGGTAAATCAGGACACAGTTTGTGAAATAGTCGGTTACGTTTCGGGGACTTTAGAAACACAGCCTTTGTACTAGCAATCAATGCATTTACTAGTGGAAAACATGTAAGAATCGTTAGATTTCGAGTATGGATTTTACACGTTACATGTAATTAATTACCACTGTGTTCTTTAAGAGATCGGCCCAAAGATCGCATGTTTGCGGCAACAACACTCATAAACATTAAAAGTTGCTTAGTTGAAACTTCAAATTTGTTCAATGAGTTCAACGCCACCTTTAAAATCTCATCGGCAGTACAATTTATAACTCTTTTGGAAGCAACTAAGAAGGAGGATGATGGTCGACGTGGTTCCATTGTACGTACCATTACATTAACCACAGAATGTTTTTGACGATCTGTTGTTTCGTCCACACACAACCACAGTTTTTTATCTTTCAATTCCGTTTTCATTCTTTTTTCTATATGTTCACGAGCAAATGGCATTACATTTCGTATCGATGGCTGACTAGATAATTTACAGTCCGCATATTTATTCCAGAAGGAGACAAATGCTTCTTTGTCTAGTAAACGAAACGATAGATTACATAAAATAAGAGTAACACATAAATTAAATGTACATTTCTTGGTCTCGTATGCTACTTTTTGCAGAAGAATGCTGTTTGCTTTCGATGTGACGTTGACAATGGCTTCTGGACCAACACATTAAAGGGATTTTACAAACTAGACATTGAATTTTAGCGTCATCAAAAATTTAGTCCGGCATGTCCACTATAAAGTTTTTAACTGTGTCTGCCATTGGTCGTTTTTGCGACGTACCTAACTGCAACATTTTTAAAGCAAACATAAGCGTACAATTACGAAATAAGTTACGACAGCCTACATATACACAGAACTACTCGCATACAGCATCGATTTAGTACTAACGCTGTGAACGCGTGAAATAAATAATCGCCGACTCCACACCACATATCTACTACACTGACTGTTACCGCTGTTTGCCCAGACTACTCATGATATCCAATACATCAAAGAACAAGAAACAGAATTACTTAGCATAAATGAAATAATGAAAGGAAAGATAACTTACCTCATTGGAGTAACGTATTCTATCATTGATAAGGGTCAACATCTCCGCTAAAGCCATGCTCATTATTATAACAAATACATCCATAAAATTCCAATAAAAAGTGTTTATAACACTTGTAAACTAGAATTTGTATTGTATTAACTAGTCAACATTGATTATGTTTGCAGTTACCTTAAGGAATATTCCTAAATACCAGGTATACGAAATATAATTAAACACGTAAACATCATTTGTCATAAAATGTTCAAAACCATTGATTGTTATGTTTCCATTAAATTCTTCGAATGTAATGCGGTAGGTGACAAACAATCCATGCTCGACTAAAATGAGTTGTATTATTTTTGTATTTGACTGAATGAAATGAAATTCCACCTTAAAAGTCAACTTACTTTTTTATAATTTAGAAGTCCATTAGTTATAAAACGAAAATGAAGTTGATTTTATGTAATTTTTTGACTTTTTTTGAAATCAGTTTACCGTACCTTTTGCATTGTGGTAAATCTGAATTTATTTTACAAAACTCCAAAACGTCAAAGAAGTGGGGTTTCCTTTGATTGTTTCAAAAGCAACTATTTCGTTCTGTGTTTCCGAATTTCTATATTCCGAACACGGAACTACACAGTGAGTTATTATTACATTGAGAAAAATCGTCCAATTAAACTGTGTTGCTAATACAAGTTTATTTACCCTAAGTATACTTTAACTTGAAATTATTAAACCAGTGTTGCACCCACAAGTAAACGCAGTTTGTTGTAAATGTGTTACTATGGTAAGTAAATTAATTTGCTGTCGTTATTAAACAGTATGAAAGAATACTAGGTGCAAGTAAACAGTTCATTTTTGGTAGCTAACTAAGCTACGTGAAACTAATCTATTTCCGTGATCTTGACGTAAAACTCCATAAAGACGCCTTCATTGACCCATTCTACACCACGTGACTCGTTCGTTTTGTTTTGTTTAATGTGTAATAATGCCATTCTGCCATTGTCACGTTAACATTTGCACTGCACACCATAGTTCCAGTCGAGTTATCAAAATAATACAAGAGCTATTGGAACAAAGAGGCCTGAAAGAATATTAGTCTGTCTTTGAAGGTAAGTAAAAACTCATCGCGGTCTTGATTTGGTATTTTATTTTCTGTAATAGTTTTGTGTTATTATTAGATTCTTTTATATCATTTTTATAGCTGCAACCAGATTTCAATGCAAAGCAGCCAGTAGAAAATACACACAATTTATAACACACAGCCAAAGGTATCGCAACCAATAATCTTGGAGGCAGCACGACTAACAAAGGTAACTTGAATAGGGGCATATTTTATTCTCATTGCCAAATTGCATTGGTGGCTGTAATAGGCTCAGGTTAAAATTTAAACCGATAAAATAGTGTTTTAAGCTGTCGATGATTTTAATCGATAAGAATAAATGTAGGTGCTGCTAATATTTCAGTATTTAAATGAACAATTAGAGCACTTAATAATAATTATGTTGAAGATACCAGTGGCGTAGCTATCGCTAAGTAACTTATGTGACGCATAGGCGCCCTGGGAATTTGGGGCCCTACAGGGGCCGACTTGTTTCGGATACTTTCCATACGAATACGAATTTGCATGATAACTAAATCTAACAATATTTTCTGAGCATTTTAAAATTATTTTCAACTTCATTATATGTAATAAATTACTACAAAATTCGGTAAAACCTAGAAAGAAGAACGTGTCGGCCGGCGAAGGCTCATCGGCTAAATGGTTCATTGAACAACTTTAGTCTGTATTGTGTGATGTTTTGTTTTATTTTATGTTCCTATCATTAGTGATTTTTGTTTTTTTTTTTATAAGAATTTGTTTTTAATAAATGAGAATTTGTTTTTGTTTTATTTAGTAAGTGCAGCTTATTACTACTGCCTCCACCGAAACACAAACCTTTTTGCTTGGTTCTCGATTTCGAACCTTTGTCTCAGTGAAGGGGTGCCCCATAACGATAGTTTGCATCGGCTCCTCGGAAACCCTTGCCACGCCACTGACTTCAACTCAAGCTCTATTTGTATAGTAAGAATCAGATTTTAACGCAGGGCAGCCCCAGAAAATATGCAATTTATTACATTCAGCCAAGCAATAGTTTTGAAGGTAGCATAGCAGCGAAAAATTCAGTTTAACGACTGTCTTGAACAGGCATATTTTATTGTCGTTGACAAATTCCATCAGTGGCTGTAATAGGCTGAGATTAAAATGCCAACCAATAAAATAATGTTTTAAGCTGTCGATGGCATTTATCAATGAGAATAAGTGTATATCCTGCCAACATTTTAGTATTTAAATATGACAATTATAGTACTTAATAACAATTCTATTCCATCTACTTCAACGTAAGCCTTATCAGTAACCTGGGCAAATACGCGGTAACAGCCAGAGGCGTGACGAGCGCATAAAAGTTTACACATAAAATAGAAGGTAAGAAATAAATTATAAAACGCGCTGAAACACTTACCGTTTTAAACGTCTTCCGTGAAATCACAAACTGGGTAACATCTGTTAAATATTTGTATCATTAGATATGTTTCCACAGCTGTTTCAGTCAAGTGAGTACGACGTGCGGAATAAATGTTTTTTAATGCCGAAAACGACCGTTCGACATCTAGCGATGTTATATTTGCATATTTAAAATAATCTTTGAAACAACTTAATGCATCTCCACACGCACCTTCACAAATTTGTCTTAATATAAGAAAATCGGAGTCTTTCTCTAAAGCACTTTCAAATTTTCGTATTACACACCAATTTGTTTCGCCTTCTACAGCGCATAACTATGCGCTGTAGAAGTGTTATCGAAACATTTTTATTCCCTCCGCTGGTCCGAAGTAATTGTTGTGAATAGTTTGGAAATCTCTTTTAACCTGACTATCTTGAAATATTTCCTGGCTTTTCTTGATTGCTGCGGCTTCTGTCGGATTGAATTTTAAAACTACCTTCTTCACTTAATCAAAATATTTGTTGTAGTAAAACGCAGTCTGCAGCCATGTTCCCCAACGTGTAACAATCGGCTGTGGTAGTTCAGGTAAATCAGGATACAGTTTGTGAAATAGTCGGGTACGTTTCGGGGACTTTAGAAACACAGCCTTTGTACTAGCAATCAATGCATTTACTAGTGCAAAACATGTAAGAATCGTTAGATTTAGAGTACGGATTTTACACGTTACATGTAAGAAATTACCACTGTGTTCTTTAAGAGATCGGCCCAAAGAACGCATGTTTGCGGCAACATCACTCATAAACATTAAAAGTTGCTTAGTTGAAACTTCAAATTTGTTCAATGAGTTCAACACCACCTTTAAAATCTCATCGGCAGTACAATTTATAACTCTTTTGGAAGCAAGTAAGAAGGAGGATGACGGTCGATGTGGTTCCATTGTACGTACCATTACATTAACCACAGAATGTTTTTGACGATCTGTTGTTTCGTCCACACACAACCACAGTTTTTTATCTTTCAATTCTGTTTTCATCCTTTTTTCTATATGTTCACGAGCAAATGGCATTACATTTCGTATCGATGGCCGACTAGATAATTTACAGTCCGCATATTTATTCCAGAAGGAGACAAATGCTTCTTTCTCTAGTAAACGAAACGATAGATTACATAAAATAAGAGTAACACATAAATTAAATGTACATTTCTTGGTCTCGTATGCTACTTTTTGCAGAAGAATGCTGTTTGCTTTCGATGTGACGTTAACAATGGCTTCTGGACCAACACATTAAAGGGATTTTACAAACTAGACATTGAATTTTAGCATCATCAAAAATTTAGTCCGGCATGTCCACTATAAAGTTTTTAACTGTGTCTGCCACTGGTCGTTTTTGCGACGTACCTAACTGCGACATTTTTAAAGCAAACATAAGCGTACAATTACGAAGTAAGTTACGACAGCCTACATATACACAGAACTACTCGCATACAGCATCGATTTAGTATTAACGCTGTGAACGCGTGAAATAAATAATCGCCGATTCCGCACCATATATCTACTACACTAACTGTTGCCGCTGTTTGCCCAGACTACTTATTAGTATTACTCTTATTATTTTTTTCAGTTACACTTATGAAGTAATCGAGAGAGAAGTGGAGACCAACGAGAATCAAAGTCTAAGCAAGCTTCTTCGTAAGTTGATTGCTGCACAAAGTATCCTTATGTAATATATGTATCAACTTATGTTTTATTAAAACTTGAATAGAAAAAAGATCATTTATAAAAGTAACTGTCTCATATATTTGCTCTCTTATTTGACATATCGAACAGTTTCAAGATTAAATTGGTAATTATTTCCATTTCTCCTTTATTACGTTTGGTTTCATAAGCAAAATTACTTGTTCCTTTCTCTGTAAGTTAAAAATAAATGTATTTCCAGAAAGAAATTGAACGTCGTTGTGTGAAAATTAGTTTATATCTCTCTAAAGATAAAAAATGTTTTGCGAAAATCTCTGTTGTTATTTATTTAGATCAAGCAAAAGTGTTAACATTGTCAGGGTTATAGTTTTTTGTTTGATAAAAATAATGTGAATGAATATTTGTTTATATATGGAATATAATATTGCAGTAATAAATGTTTTTAATGATTTGTTGTTTTCGTTTCCACGCATAAGTAAAAAAAAAAAACAGGTAGGTAACTATAATATACCTACTAAACAGTTTAATTGTTTCAAGTTTGCTTCCTCTTAGTTAACTAGTTCATTTATCCCACTGGAATAGTTTATTCGCAGTAAATGAATAAATTTGGTTGCTACTAGTAACCCAGTGAAGTAGTATACTTACCACAGCTTCTGAATGTCAACAATCTTCATTTACTTGTGGTAAATAAACAGTTTATCTGCCCCCTATTTTATTAAAATTTTTACTTGGGGTTATTAAATTTTTCAATAGGGGTAGTGAATATTTTTCTCAGTGTAGGCAAGATTGTATGTAAGAGTTTTCAAGATCATAATTTCGCAAACCAAATTTATTAAATTTTGTTCTACTTACTTGCAGCTGCACTAAGTATAATAAAAGGTAGTGAAACGAAGCCCTTTGGGAGAAGTACCTTACTTTTAATAAAGATCTCCGTACTGTGCCAGTATCGCATAAATTCGGGCCATTCTGTCGCCAATTTGAGAAATACCGTAATTACTATAAATCCATTGGAAAAAAACACAAATGTTGCTGGAAATTTAAGATTATCGATAATAGTTCACGCACATATAAGAGCATACACATCTTCGATGTACATATATGCTTATACCAAAGCAAGGGCTGTGTAGCAAAAACAATCACAGTTTCCGCCGTTTTATATAAGTTCAGCCCTAGTGTAGATTATTATGGAATTACATATGGATACAGTAAAATTATCTATTTTTCGAAAAAATAAAAAAAAAATCTGAAAAAAATCCTTTTTTTCTTATTTAAAAATTAAATGTATGAATTTAAAGATAGAAAATAAAAATATTCTCCTGAAAGATGTTTGTAATACATAATTTCATTTTAGAATATTCTCCCATATTTCGCTTAATAATAGTGTTATCTATTGTAAAAGTCTCGCATATTTGCTAGCATGTTATTGATAAAATACATGTGGGAACTGTGTGTAACATAACGCCGGTTACACGCTACACGGCAGATCCGCCGGCCGAAAAAAATGCCAAAAAAGCTGTAATACACTCATGTTTATGATGTTTTACAAAATGGGAGAAATTGTCTCCTATGGCGAATCTGCCTAACCAGCCTAACAGTATTGGTTTTGACAGGCTCTGAAACACATATGTACAGTTCGCAGCTACAGCAATTATTCGCAGAGCAATTTACTTCTATTCAGAAATTACAACGCCACATTAAAATTTTTAGTAGTTATTGTAGTAGCATAAAGTAATAGACACCAGGCAGTATCAAAATTGAAACAGCAAGTAAATATACGCAATGATATTAAAAAAATATATCATATCAAAAATTTGTTAAAGATTGCTTGGATATAACATGTGTGTTATTCAATTACTATTCTAATTAATCATATTCATTTTAAAGCAAATCGCAGACTGAAAATAGAGACAATTCCATTCTTTACTAACTAATAATTTTTACTTTAAAATGTACTACGTTTTTTATAATTGTTATGTGTATAATACTTACTTAAATTAAATAACTCGAAGTCGCTAGTACATAAATTATAGAATGACATTAACACCAAAAAAAATGTCGCTAATATCAAGCAACATGTGTACAACACCCTCCAAGATAACCATGAAAACTTTAATCTTAACGGATCATCGGAAAATATACCAGAAACGGGTAAAACACCAAATAATTGCGATAACATTAGTACATATTTCAGATGTCTTTGTAGATAGCCCATTTTGAAATCTAATTCACCATAGTTCACCAGCACTGTATCCCTCTGCTGTGCTATAAAGTTGAGCTAAAACAAAAAAGGCATGTTAGTTTGTTTCTGGGAGGTTTGTTGTAGTACTTATATACACCTATATAATGGAATCGATAAGGGATAGAGATAACAGAACATGGAAAATATTTACTTAATCCTGTATTTCCAATGTATTTTGTTAGGTAGTGACTAAATATTACACAATTCTACAGTGTGTCCACCTAGTGCATGGGCGGAAGATAACTCCTTTCCGGCGCAATTTAGAGAAAAATTTTCAAATAAAAAATATTCAAAGACAAGCTCTGTACAACAGAAAGTTATACTCAAGCATATAACGTGTTCAGTTTCCGCTGCGCACGATACAAGTATGTTCCTTTTTAATACAATACCTGTATATTGTTAAGTTTTTGGATGCTTCTCTGCAATTCGCGTTAACTTCCTTCAATATTCCCTATACCCATCTATCTCAGTTTCTGAAATAATTGCGGCAATTAGAGATTTTTGTGAAATATCGCTGTTTGTTTAACGGTCGATATCTTAAAGGCCTTACAGGCTAGAGCGATGATTCAAATTTTATTCAAAGTGTTTCTTTCGTTTTTCGGCAATACATTTTTATATTACAAGATTCTATGAGATGGTCATCGATATCACTGCCACGTTTGATTCATGTTATTTCGATTTCTTTTAAATGGAATGGATTAAAAACAGAGAGCTGGGACAAAATACTATAAACTTTTGTTTTGCTAAAGATATTCACTATTAGTCATTACAATTAATGTGTAAACGTTATCTTTTTTTGGCATAATGACATATAGAAATAAAGAGAAAAATAAAGCGGGATTCCACAAAAATCTCAAATTATCTTAATTATCTTAGAAACTAAGCTAGATCGGTGCTTAGAGGAAATATTGATTAAAGTTGAATTGAATTGGAGAGGGGCATCCAAAAACGTAATAGTATACAGGATATATATTGTTATGTTCAACGTTGTATGTACGACAACAACAGGCTCCCTCGATTGTCACTTCTGAACGACTAAATGTCAGGTTGGCCATTCGTTGGTAACCCCCTCCCTCTTGCGGGGAAAAATGGAAATTTCCTCGTTTCCATTTCCTCCCAGCCAACTGGCTTTGGGGCGTTGACATTAAATATTAAATATAAGTCGAGATAACGACGAGTGTGGGGTCGCATGAACAAATCTCCTCGTCAGTTAATTTTCCTATTCACATAATTCGCCCAAATTCATGTAGAAATCGTCTAAAATAAGCAACAGCGTAAATTGAAAGGTACAATAAATAATATTTCATCAATTAAATCTTTATCTGAAAGGTTTAAGTAAATTGTTGGAGAATTTTTACGTTTAAAGCTTGTCAGTAACATTTTCTATCATAGAATCATCGAAATACAACCTCCTAGTTGAGTCACTGCATTCATTCTCGTATGCTATTTGCAGAAATAATCTCATTTGATCGAAATTCATCGTAAAAGTTTCTACTTGGGTTAAATAATCAAAATTGGCTGTGAAATAAAACAATCGCCGGTCTTTCGCGATTTAAAATAAAAGAAAGAGGAGCGACGCCATAATTTTTCATCAATCTTTATTCAGCCTTGGTTGAATCAAAGTGTTTCTTAACTCCGATCCCCATATAAAGTGCACGATTGTGAAATCAAAGTCTTTATTTGAAGAGAAAAGGGTTGAATTTCCAGAACAGGCAGTTTCCTGTAGAGGTTATATATTCAGAGAGTTTATATAACACTGTCATCGTTCAAGATTCAAAGTTAGTTACATGTACAATTTTAAAACTCGTTAATTTCGATTTATTAATTTGGATATTCGTTATAAAATTGCCGAAAGGGTATCCAGGGATACTCCCGAATCTACTAAGAATCGTTAATTTAGTTTAAAATTAGAAATTTTAACAGTTTTCCTAAAATCCTTTGAAAAAAATATTTCAATATATATATATATATATATATATATATATATATATAAAACCCTCTTGTACCCAGTGGGTGTAAGGGTGTTGTTTTTCTTCTTTGTTAAATTTTTTTTTCTCTAAACTACTCAGGGAAGGAATTATCTTCCACCAACGCACTACGGGGATACGCTGTGTAGACGCCATGTCCAATATGTTGTTAGCTATTTTAGTGCATTGAGCAATTTAAAAAACAAAAGTCGAAAAACAAAATATATAATAGTGTATGACCTTTAAATGCCGACCGCAATGTCTATACGATGTCGGTAGCTATCAATTATCCATTTAAATAAAATCTATTTTTAAACAATTTGGTCTGTATAGATAGGCCTTTAAAAATCAGTTACGCCTTTAAAAATCAGTTTCAGTGTTATTCCAGAGACTTCTGGAGACATATAGTACACGTATACTGAGTCACAAAACAAAATAGTTATATTTAATAGTTATTGTACTAATGACATTGTGATCTAGGAATGAATATTTTCAAGTGCACATTTCGAAAAAGCGCAAATATAAAATATTATTTCCTGTTGAATATGATTAAGTTACAAAGCTAACTTTGAACATAACTTTATGCTGCTTTACAATTTATTGCTAATTGTTCTTGCCTCTTCACCAAGTTGGAGTCTCCATTGTTCTTAGTTACATCTTTAAAATTCGTATTTCAGTTTTTTTTTCTATAATAAAATTGTGGGATTTGTTTTGATATTAATTATCTAAATTTCCGAATGCCATCTAAATGTATTCTACAATAATTATAAATATTAAAAATCAGGAACAAATAGAATTTAATTCAATAAGCCTATTCTTAATATAAGTATATGAATTGGAAAAATATTAACAAAACATAGTCATAGGGACAGAAAGAAAAGAAATCTTGTAAAACTTCGGTAATTGTTATATTCTTTTTTATAAAAAAAACAGCAATTCTCTGAATTATAATAGATTTACTATAATCTTACTGATTGTGAGTTAAAAAAGGGCGAAAGTATGGAATATAAGCAATCATCCCTATGCAATGAATGATTAATTATGGTAGCCTATAAGGTAACTATTTGTGCTATGTTTCAAAGAAACATAAAATTATATAATAATCACAAGTCTTTCTTACAATCAATTTTGAAAATTTAATTACAGTTGTAAGCTCCCGTGTGTGCGATATGTGTGTTTTTAAAATTCTTCGTTAAAATCCTCTTCTCTTTCTTTCTAGGTGATATTCTAGGTCTTTCTGCTGTAAAATCCCCTTCAACACCTTTTTCTATCTCCTTGGATGCATTTTTTCTTCTAAATGGTTTTAGACTTCTTTTTTATTACCAAAATACTTTAAATATTTGCTTTCAATTTAATTTTTAAATAATTTTATCCAAAACTTCGTCTTATGTTAAAAATTTCTAATTCTATCTTCTTGTGTACTTCGTTGACACAGGAATACCAGACTAGATATTGTTATGATTGACCTATTGATGATCGTATCCGATATTACAGACGACATTAAGAATTTTCATTACTAGATAACATGTAAATAGTGTCGTGCACGATTTTTGTGTTTTTTACAAACAATTTGATTAAGAGGTTAATTATTGAAAATAACTTGTGACTTCGATTATTCCCTACAAATTAATATGAATGGAGTCTTTCTGAATAATAATGATAGCAAGGATTGTGGGGTAGTATGGCAAACATAATATTAACGACACACACCGCACCACACAAATTATTAATTAACTCGGGGAAGGCCTTTTCGAAGACACGTGGGTCATTATCATCATGATTAATTAATAATTTCTGTGGTGCGGAGTGTACCGTGAATATTGTGTTTGGAGTCTTTTTGTTTAAGAAACAAAAAATTAATAATAAAATATATAAAATAATAAAAATAACTCAAATTCTGAAAATATAAGGTGAAATGTTGATAACAATTGAAAATTCAGATTATAATTTCACTCCAATATCCCATTATAATACACATGCTTTAATTGTTTTTAAAAGTCTTTACATTTGTATACTTATTCGGACTTTATTGACATAATCTTTAATAATAGAACATCCTAGCAGATCCTATATAACATTGTTTTTAAATAACAGCTATTCTACGTGCAGGATTTGAAAACTATCTTGGCACTGCAGAAGCTAGCGTTTTTAGCAAAAATACCTCTATTTCTACTTTCAGCAAACTAACTTTGGTTTTATCAGCTGTAAATTGGTGTTGCCGGAAGTGATGCCAGTATTCTTATTACTGCATCACGTACTCGAACATGAAATACTTCACTGCGTACAACATCCGCATAATCCACCACTTTTATATTTTGACTAATAGGCTGATAATGATGCAATTCAATTTATGAATTATTTTTTTAATAATAATGTAGAATAATATGCACTATTTAGTATAACATACATTGTGTATACATATATCGTAATTCATCTAACTATTTTATTCTCAAATTTTCTTGGCTTGTGTTTCTAGTACTTCAATTCTTTTTCTTCTTTTGACAACAAACTTTTTTACTAATCTGTAAGGATCCAAAATGTTTTAACAAATAAATTTTTACTCCATATTATTAAATAAGCAGGCCTTTCAATTTTCATTAAAAAATATAATCGCGTTAAAGACATATTAATTTGACGCACGTTTTTCGCATTTGGAGACACTAGTCGTCCGAGGAATAGTTTAGATTATTGACATTTTTCATTAGCAAAACCGTCTGCGAAATATTCTGTTAAATTTCACCGAACATTAAATATAAGTAATTTATTAAATATTAACAAATACTTACATACACATATGCATATATAATTGTAAGTACAGCTCCTACCGTAAGGGTGGCTGGTAATGAATTGCCTATTTCTCATGGAAGTACATATATATAACCCGCTGTAATCAAGTGCACATTATATTTTAATTCGTCTAGAAATTGTACTTAATAAAAATTAATAACCAAGCATAATGTTTACTGAAAAATTATCATGTCTAGCTTACGTCTAAGTAGGATTGTATATTTAATCGATTACTGTACGTACACCAAATATAAATATGGACAAGAGTTTAACTACACATTAAATACTGATTAAGTCTATGTAGAGTCAATGTTGTAGTAGCCTAAATATTTAAACCAGAACGCTGTAAATAAGGTGTAGGCAAACTCAAGACGATCTTCTATTTTGATTGGAAGGTTTCAGTCAGGTAGTCAATTTGTTTATAAACGAAACGCCTAATTATTTTAGATACAACAATGTTTATTGTTTATCGATATTGTGATATAATCCTTATAGGCCTCTATGTATACAGTGTGTCCACCCAGTGCATGGGTGGAGGGTAATTTCTTAATTTAGTAATTTAGAGAAAAAGTTTTCAAATAAAGAATATTCGGAAAGATCTGCACAACATAAAATTATGTTCGAGTATACAGGGTATTAACCTTCCGCTGCAAATGATACAAACCCTCTGTATATTATTACGTTCTTCGACACCTCCCCCCAATTCATATTAACTTTTGTCAATATTCCCTTGACATAATTTGAGATTCTTGCGAAATGCAGTAGCTTTTCTAACGGCTGATATCTTGAACGCCTTACACGCTGGAGCGGTTACTCAAATTTTGTTCGATTGAGTATGTCTTGGAGTTTTCGGCAATATATCGAAAAATTGTTTATATCAACTAACGTCTACAAGATAGCCATCAAAATCGTTGCAATAATGATTGCTCTGTATTATGTCAAATGTATCGTTCTTAAGTATATCAATTATCGTCGGCCTAATTTCAAAACCTCGTAAGTTCGAAAATGGACAAAATTGAGTTAGAGGCATTTTATTGTTAAGGAGTTTGAATTCTACAACATTTTAAAACCGGGTAAGTCGTTTTCAAAAATAGCGACTTTTCTAGGACATTATTAAAACAATGTATCATAAGTTGCTTCAACAGAATGAGACGGTTTTTATACTCTCTTGTAAAATGACCATAACGGGACTTATGAGGTTTTGAAATTAGGCCCACGTTATCAAACTACGCAGATAAGTTTTTTGCGGCGCGGGGGAGATATGCGATCCAAGAAGATCGCGTCGAAATTAGAAAGTGTCATAAAATTTATTTCGTCCTTAAAGGGCCAAGAAAGTCACTACGGTAGGGCTAAATATAAAAGAATTTATCTATCATCCAAGTATAATATGAAAAAGGTTTGGACAAGCTTAATATAGGTCTTCCTGTCAAAATAATTACATTATTCTGCGTCATCTTCTCTTCACGTGCTATTGTGTTTTAGGTTGTGGAAGTCCAGCTATCGATGTGTGTGGTTTTTGTATAAGGACAAACACAATAATACAAAACACCAAAGCCCAGTCTCGAAAATCAAAGCTGAAATCTGATTTGATTACTCATAAATTTCGTGCAAAACAATTTTATAAACTACTGATGGAAGAATTTGCCGGTAATGTTACATAAAGCACCAATCCAAAAAGTCCTCTAGGCACAGCAACTTTCCTTTTATGCATTTAGCGTCACAGATGTATCTATAAAATGCCCTGTTTTTTTATACCTGGCTTGAGCATGAAGCAGGAAAAGGGGTAACAGAAGTAAGTTCAGCATTGACTAACAAAGTCGGCTTTGATCAAGACATAAAACATCTAAGACTATTGTTGTGGCTTTTCAATGACGCTCCAAAAACTTTAGAAACAATAACAATGACATTTCCGGTGCGTGGTCATTCCTTTATGCCAACAGACCGAGTGTTTGGGCAAGTTGAGACAGCTTTACATAGTCATGCCACGATAAAGACTCCAGAAAAATGTTACTGCATTTACTCAAAACACGGACACGTTCGCAAACTCGGTACTGACTGACTGTATGATATAAAACGAGCTCTGAAGTAATTGAAAAAAAATCTAGGGATCAGCGCAGCCAAAACGATAAGAATTACCAGAAAGCCACAGACCACCGGGGAGAACAAAGTTCTTGTTAAGACAGAGGTGCTGTATAGAAATGACGACCCAACTAAACAGTTTGTAAGTTTGCTAAAGGCAAAAAAAGGACTAAGTTATCTTCATCTGCCGGCACTACCTACCAGTCATGACATCAAGAAGAAAAAATTTTATAGTCTTTCAAACTTTTTGGCTAGTTTAGTAGGGGATGAATGGGTAGCAGATCCAGAGTTACAGTGGTGGTAGCCAATGTTGAAAGATCAGTACCAACATCCTGAAGACAAGCAAGGCCCCAACGAATGTGAAGAATGTCAAGATGAAAGGGGTGTTGCTGCCTTATCGAAGATGACATCAATGATATATAAATTTCTAAATATCGATATTCCACAACTTTGGTGCAAGTTACCCTTATTATTAGTTTACCTTTTTAATTATAAGAAAAACAAATTTTATTGTTTTGTTTAGCGAAGACAAACAAAATGCTGTTTATCCATCAGTTTTTTTTTTGGTTATTTGGTAAACTATTTTCAGTTGTCGAATGTAGCTTAGAAGTATCGAAACAATAATTTTTTTTATATTTTTTCGTGTTTTGCTTATTTCTCTATTTTTGCCTAGTAAATTCGTGACAAATTTGCTTATTTCCTGAAAAGTATGAAAAATGGACAAAACTCGATTAGAAAATCTGCTCTTCAATTATCCCAAGCCTATTAATAATATACAGAGGGTTCCATTCAAAAAGCCAAACTTGTAACCTTTGTAGCGGAAACTGAACTTCGATAAAATTTTGTAGTATAGGCTGAACTTGTTTCCGAATATTCTGTATTTGAAATATTTTTTTTCTAAATTACTACAATTTATGTTTCGTTATTCTACTGAAACAAAATTCTACGCACTAATTAAAGAGAAACATTTTCCGCTACTCATGTTCTAGATATTTAATTTTTGTATGAATTGTATTTATAACCAATGAACTCCCTTACAAAGAAAAATACAAAATTATTTCAAGCTGCTACCAGTACTAAATAATACCTTTTCAAACACCGATAAATTTTAGAAACCCCACCCCCAACAGTGACGTAGCATTCCGTTCAAGACGTCAGTCAGTGAAAATTTTGCTGCAACACTCTTTCATTAGCAGTGGAGAGAGTTTCATAGTGCTCTGTTTTTGTATTTGTTACATAGGTGAGTGCCCACAAGCTATTTATGTATCTATGGTCGGGGCGGCATGTTTTAAAATTAGGAATCCTCTCAGGTTTGATGTTTTGTTTGTGTTTTACGGTATAAAAAGTGTACATGAGCTTTCTTTTCTAATTATACTTTATCATTACCAATAGAATATTTGTTCCTTAAAATTATTAAAAATGGATTCTTGGATATACGCATGCAGACTTAATAAGCATTGTTATTATCTATACTTATATATTGTACAGTAACCTATCGAAAATGTTAATTATTTAGACTGTTCAACAAATAACCTGTACAATAGAAGCAATTAGTAAGTACAACTTCAATTCTAGATCGATAGGCTATATAGAGCCATAGTATGTTTTCAAAGCTGCTAGCATTTTAAGAGGAGCCAGTCATAACTGAAGCATATTTTTAGAAATAGACATAACTCTAGTAACATAGCACATAAAATATAAAGATACTAAAGTAATACAGTGAATTAAATTTCAAAATTAATTCATCGGCATGTAGTATAAACACTCTTGAAGCGCAAATAAACAAATAATAATGGACCATATATAATTTTACGGTGAAGGTTTTTATAATATGAAATGTTAAATATTTGAATGATATAGCTGTTCTCTAAAGCCCAAGCAAGTGAAAAGTATTGATGTAAAGTAGCGCTAAAAATATTTGAAATCATTAAGAAGCATTTATTCACACAATTTTTATGTAAACACTTTTGCAATACCTCTGCGTGTTAATTTCATATAAAGTTGAGGAATCTGGAATATATCCAGAAAACATTGATTTATTTTTGTAAAATACCTGTCGAAATATTTAGGGCATACATATATAACATACAAAAGCAATATTTAATTCGTGTTTTCGCATACTTAACAAAATCTATTTTGTTGTATAGGATATTTAATAACTCAATCTTAATGTAATTATGTAATAAATTGAGGTGATTTTCAGCTCAGGATTACTTACTATTTATTATATTAGAAATGATAAGGATATTAATAATTACATATGTACAATGTAAATTGCTATTGCAAAACTTATGTCTATCATACAGCACTTTTTATAGAATCTACATACAAGATGGCTTCACCTTCAGAAACACGAAACCTTTTGACCACATTCATGATTCTGAGTGTTCTCTTATTACTACTATGGTTATTGTATTCAGGGATCGCTAGTTAAAGGTAAGTTTAAGTTTTAAATTGTATAGCTCTACTGTAATACATTCAATGAGAATAATGGAGAATGAGTCAATGTCTAATTTTAGAAATAAGAAAGCGAAGATACAGAACAAGTTGTGTTATTTTTTAGATGCCAGAACGAAATAGTAACGCGGAAAAAATAGATATCTATTTTGCGGTCTCCTTAAAGATTTACCTAATTTTTTAAAATTACTTTTCTTGCTAACATTATAACTTAGAAATCAGAAATATACAGAACCACTTCAGCAGTGAAATCTGCATATTAAAAGATTCTTGTAGAGCGTCCATTTTTTGTAAATTCTATAAGTTAACATTCTAACTACGTTTTGTATAGTTAATAGAGGCCGCAATCCATTTACAATTTGTATTGATTTTGTATACAGCGTGGAAGATAATTCCTTCTATGAGTAATTTAGAGGAAAAGTTTTGGAGAAAAAATATTTAGAGTATAGTCCTGCACGACATAAAGATATTCATTTATACAAAATATTCAGATTTCGATATACAGCCTTGGCCAATTGTATTAGACATCCTTCCTTTTTATAGATTCGGACCAAATAGGAAAAAACAGAATAAAACTACAAGAAGAAAAATGCATCAAACAATAATTTATTTGCAAAATATAAGAACTATTAATATTTCGTGCTTCCTCCACCTGCTTTTATAACCGCACGGAGTCTCTTTGGCATACTTGCCACAAGATGATAACATTCATCTGCAGATATTTTCTCCCATTCTTCAAATATTTTTTGTTTTAGAATGTTTTTATTTTTACATACATGTTTTGCCACTTTAACTTTTAAAATCTGCCACAAATGTTCAATTGGAGACAAGTCAGGAGACTGCGCCGGCCACTCCAATATTCGCACGTTATTTTCACTGAACCAACGCACTGACTGTTGTGATTTATGGCATGGCGCATTATCCTGTTGGAAATAATATTCCGGTACTTCGGTATCAAATAATTTTAAGGCGGACGGCTCTAATACCTCTTTTAACATCTGAGTATAGCGCTGGCTGTTCATGCGGTAGGGACAATGCAATCGGGATGATATGCTTCTCCCTGTCGTCGTCGAACGTACTGTGCCGCAGGCCGCTTGAAAAGCTGTAAACGGTAGCAATAAAATTTACCTAAAGGGACCTTCTTTGTTTTTAAAAAGTGTAGGTAGTAATTTGAATTTTTCACATCTACTAGTATTCAAAGTGGTCATACTTATGTACCTCTATGTTACTTTCGTCCGACCATAGCACATTAGCCCAGGCCTCTACGGTCCAATTTTTATATTTTTTTGCCCATTGAAGGCGTTGTTTCTTGTGCACTGCAGTCAAACGAGGTTTACGACGAGCTATTCGTGCATGTAAACCACGATCTACTAGACGTCTTCTTACTGTACGTGCAGAAACAGAAACTCTATGGCGATCTAGTAGTTCACTAGCTAGATCTCTTGATGATTTTGTACGATCTAGTATAGCTATCCTCTCTATAATGCGATCGTCTCTTGCTGTTGTAAGGCGTTTTCGACCGCTTTTTGGTCGATTTGTTAGCGATCCACTAGTTTCATATCGTTGGAGCGTGGTACGAACCGCACATCGCGAAGATTTCATTGTTCCCGCTATGGCGGCTATAGTCTTACCTTGTGACTTAAGCAGGACTATTTGGCCACGTTCTATTTCAGTTAATTCTCGAATTTTTGGCATTGTTTCACTACTTTATGTTTAACAATCAAAAATAAAAATATAAAACACAAAATATCCCGGTTATAAACTCGTAATACACACCGCTCTGTTATCACGTCGACAATGCACTGATATTTAAAATTGAAACATTGTTCCCTGCTAAACTATTGTCGCACAGTAAGCAATTAGGTCATAAAAATCCGATTAAATATGCAAATTAAGTACAAATTCGGTATTCATTTTCTTGGAAATATAATATTACTCATAATAATGAGATTTTATGAGGGTGTCTAATACAATTGGCCAAGGCTGTATGTACGAGGGCATTCCAGAAAATAGTACCCGTTTACATATAATTAAAAGAAAAATAAAGGAAAGTAAATAATGATTTTATTTAAATGAAAGTAATACATTTACTCATTTTTCATTGTAGTCGCCGCCGTTGAGACATTTGTTGTATCTTGAAACTAGTTTGTTTATGCCTTCCGCGTAAACCTCTACCGTCAAAGTAGCCAGCCAATGCTGTACACCTGCTTTGAAGTCATCATCACTTTAGAAACGTTCTCCTGACAAGAAATCCTTGAGTTTACTGAACAAATGATAGTCATTTGGAGCCAAGTCGAGGCTATGCGCAGGGTGGTCAGAAACCTCTCACTTGAACTTCCGAAGAAGGTCAGTGGTCTTTCGAGCAGTGTGGGGACGAGGATTGTCATGCAGAAGAACAATGCCACTTGTCAGCATTCCCCGCCTCTTGTTTTGGATGGCCCTACGCAGCTTCTGAAGTGTTTCACAGTATGTGTCTGCATTGATGGTCGTCCCTTGGGGCATGAAATCAACCAACAACAGACCTTTTCGGTCCCAGAACACTGAGATCGTAACCTTTTTCGTGGAAAACGACTGCTTAAACTTGCGCGGCCTTGTTGGAGACCGTTGATAGTGGCACTCCATGGACTTGCGTTTTGTCTCAGGTGTGAAATGGCACACCCAGGTTTCATCCCCAGTAACAATTTGGTCAAGGAATGCATCGCCCTGTTGCTTGTAACGAGTCAAAAACGTCAACGCTGCACCCATGCGGTTGGTCTTGTGCTTGTCGGCAAGCATTACGATTTCATGGAGCAATGATTGTGAAATTTCAGGAAATTGCTTACTCATTTCTTTCAGTTTTACGCGTCGATTTCCGCAGATGAAATCATCGACATGTTTCTTCAGATCGTCGGTGATAAGGGAGGGACGACCTGACCGCTCTTCATCGTGCACATTATCTCTTCCCTCTCTGAAATTTCGAACCCAGCGCCTTACAGATGACTCATCCATTGTTCCCGTACCATACACTTCAGTAATCCTGCGATGAATTTCGCTTAGACGGACGTTTTCTGCATTCAAAAAACGGATCATGGATCCCACTTCGCATTTCGCGGGATTTTCTATCTTATGCGCCATTGTAAACAGTCATAAAACTCACACCACGCACCGGAAGAACTTCAACTCTTTTTTCCAGCAAAGCTACGATGTTACTGTTGACATCTG
The DNA here is from genome assembly GCA_029619315.2 of Dynastes maya. Taxonomy (NCBI): domain Eukaryota; kingdom Metazoa; phylum Arthropoda; class Insecta; order Coleoptera; family Scarabaeidae; genus Dynastes; species Dynastes maya. The sequence continues at coordinate 49,961,529 of JAROYE020000001.1, forward strand.
CGCCACTTTGCTTTTAATTGGATCAATAGCGCCATCTGTATAACTAAACGGGTACTATTATCTGAAATGCCCATCCAACACAAATTTATTTTTTTTATAGAACATTGTATATTTCTGCGTTTTTAAATGTTCCTCTTCAGTGCATCTCAATTTTCTTCAGCATTCGCTATCTAACCTAGTTTGTGGGATAATTAAGATTACTTAAGAGTTTTGCGAAATGTTGATGTTTCTTTAATGTATTGAATCTTTTCATATCAATTAATTTCTGAAAGATGGCCATCGAAATCACTGCAAAACTCGCGTTATTTTAGTTTTGTTAGTGGAATTTGATAGAGAATTTATATAGAATCTTTTATATACACTCCGCGACACTTAATTGAACGCAATACTTATAAATCTAAAAATAATAAGAACTAGTTCATTTTTTTGTACTTGTTGTTTATTATTTATCGTAATTTCAATAAAATATTCGTAATAACTTACGGAAATAAAGAAGTAACAAAAGAGACTGTCTTTCTCCAAAATTAGAGCGACACTTGATTGAACGCAGGATAATAAAATATTTCAAACTTACTATAAAAAATTACTTAATAATGGGTATGGCTACCATTGTTATTTATTACCTCAAACAATCTATTGGGTAAGGAATTGAATAAATTTTGTAGATAATCCAGTGGTATTTCGTTAAATTCGTTCCAAGCTTTCAAAATTGCTGATTTTAGTTAGTCCTGATTCCCAAATTGAATTCCGCTGCCATAGATTTTACGTGACAAATATCCCCACACGTTTTCTATAATGTTCAAATCTGGAGATAACGCTGGTCATGGCAGCAAAGTCATCTCTATGTCGGTAAACTAGTGTTTTACAATACGGGCGCTATGCGCTGGTGCATTGTCCTGCTGGAAAATGTAATTTTGGGTTCCTATTTTCTCTTCAATTTTCACTCGTTCATTTTGAAGTAACTCCAAGTACTTTCTAGCATTTAAGGTCCCATCTATAAAAACTATATCTATTGTCCCAGCATAAGAAACTGCACCACATACTATAACACCTCCACCGCCTTGACGTTTTCGAGAAATAATTTTTTCTTCTTTCCTCAAATCATGCCAATAATACCGACTACCATCTGGCCCATCAAGAGAAAAGCGCTTTTCGTCGGTAAAAATCACTTTTCGCCATGTCTCATGCGTCCTGGAGAATTTCAGTCGCTCATTTCTGTGCCTGACTGTTAAAACAGGTTTTTTCTGTAGTTTTCGCCGAACAATGTTTGGTGCCCTTTTCAGAATTCGTTGCACGTTCTTACAGATACCGACGTGCCTACAGCATCCCTAATTTCACGTGCTGGTGCCGCTGAATTCGAAGCTACCCGTGAAATTTGACGTTTTTTACGCACGGTAGTTGCAGTGGCAACTCTTCCTTTACGTTTTTTACCGTAATTTTCTCCGTCTCGGAGATAATTACGAATGACACGATCACTCCGTCTCAATCGTCTTGCTATTTCACGAATTGAATAGTTTTCTTCGCGTAAAACATTAATTTGCGCCCTTTCTGAATTTGTGAATGTTTTTCCACCCCCCATGATCCCACAACTTAAAAGCGAACGTCAACAGTGTCTATAAAACATTTACAGATAAAAATAACGAAGTAATTTCGGTTCTACCTCGAACAATACTAAAGTAAAACTAATGCCAGACTGGTGCGTTCAATTAAATGTCGCAGCTGTTTAAACTGGAATAAAATTTTATTGCGGTTATCCGTATCCGCTATTTATTCTTGTCGTATACTTGCTTGTTTCTATGAAATACAACAAATAATTAATGAATTCTCAAAAGAATTGAATTTCTAAGATATTTATACATGTTGCGTTCAATCAAGTGTCGCGCAGTGTATACACGTTGGTCCACATTTCACCGGGATGCGAGAGATATTGTACGTAGCGCGATCTGGCATACTTGCATTTATCCCCGCCGGTCAACCTCACCGGGCGCAACTGCCGTAGCCTATCTGACGCACCCTTTGTCTTTCTGTGCGCTCGTAAGGTTCTAACAAGAGATCGTGGATTTTGAATACATTATGTTAGTTTACGAGTATACAACCACAGAGATGGTACAGATCATTAAATGGTATTTTGCGAATTGCCGTAAATGCCAACAAATAAACGAGCAGCCTCAAATCCCTCTAACAGGAGAAGAGGGTTTGTTCGTTAGTTGAAATGATCGAACCTTGCTTTAGCCGGCAAATTTCAGACGAAATCGATATTAGTAGAAGTACTGTGAAACGCGACAAATACAAAAGTTACAAAGTTCAATATTGCCAGGAGATTTTTCCCCTTAACAAAGCAACATTGTTAGAATTTCAATTTATTTTATATAATTATCGAATTTATTTTTTTTTTTAGTTTAATTTTATAGGAATCGTTGTTTATGTTTCTACATAGAATTACTTTTTCGTTCTCTCAACAAAATCAACACAAGAAACTGTAATTTCAAACATAATCTGAGAATGCAGAAAAATTACGCAGTAATTCTGTATTAGCACATTTTGTCAAAAGGCGTTCAATTATAATATTACGTGATTGAGCGAACAAGCGTGCGTACCGCTGCTCGCTTTATGATATACTGCGATTGGATGCGATCTATCAGTGAGACTCGAATGCTCTATTGCGATTCACAAAGGCAATATCCTGTTCGTATCTGAACCGACGTATTTATAACGTTTCTTTTTTTAGTAAATGTGTTTGTTGAGTGCTGGTTTCTAAATGTTGTGATATAGTACGACTTAATGGCGGCTGGTGGTGACGTAAATGGAGGTCAAGGACAACGCTTTGATTTCTTGGTGCATTTTTTGTCAAGAACAACGTACACGCTATGTAATGTACCTCCAGCCGCCACTATACGACTTGATTGACAATGCAGTAACATAGCAATAGCCGTACACCTAACATACAACCAGAGAAGAAAAAGAAACGGTACGTTTACGAACCGTACCAAAGAAAAACAGATACCCTTCTTTAATCTATAACGTATGCGCAATATCGTACAATATCTGGTACAATATAAATGCGTAGAGGGAATAGAAATCGAGAAATAATGTACTGTATTATGTACACATACTTTTCCGGGTCTCATACTGCTTGTATACCAATTATAAAACCAAATACACAGAACGCACAATACGCTATACTAACTACCTACTAGGATTTAGTCCTTGATCAATACTTATGAAATATAGACTGATTCACGGAAATAGTCTATTAAAAGTTTATGAATATAATTTAATTCTGGCACTTTGTATTTAAGTAAAATATTTTCATTAATATTACACTTCCAGTTATACCAGAAGTCACTGGGAGTGTTGTTATTTTAAATGGAAAATGCGGTTTTTTTCCGTTTTGGATTTTACTTTCAATTTCTATTAAACATCCCTATAGTTATTGATCAGCGTTTTAGAATTATTTTCATTTTCTTGAAAAAAGTGTACACAACAAGTACTGAATAAAGAAGTGTGCTATACAGCTGTACTATAAGTGGAAAAAACTTCTTATATGGGATGTGAAGAGTAAAACTGCTGTACACATTAATGAACTACAAAAAAACAGACTACATTATACAGGGTGTTCAAAACTTAAAGTTGATTTGGCATATATTGTAAGTAGAAAAAGTATTTTTTTCAAATGAAGCGCCTTATACACATATTACATCACGTGATGAAGAATTATTTGGTTTAAATTCGCATTTATTGGCCAATTTACGACGATTATTTTTTAAGTAAGGTTCGCTGAAAGCTGCGGATACTCATCGCCAGATATGTATAAGTATAAGTATACGGTAAGAATGCAATGAGTGACAGTAAAATGGGAAAATAGGTGAGATCGTTCAATGAAGGTCTGTAATCGTCTGTAATCGACGACGATTTGGTGTAGGCAGTTGACACCAAAATTCACGAGAACAGTAAATTAAGAATTTCCAAGTTCTCTCTTGAAGGTCAGTTTTATGGTTGTGTCTGAGAATAAAAAGTACAAGAAATTGTGTTCTCGATGGATTCCTAAATTGCTGACTGAGGAACACAAACAAAAAAGGTTGACAAAACAACAATTAATGGAATGGTAACACACATCACCGCCAGTTAGAGTGAAAGCAAAACAGACTCAACGCACAAGATCATGGCCATTACGTTCTGGAACAGAACTTTATTCCATAAGGAACAACATCGCAGAAGTGCATCGATTGCTGAGATGCTAAGAGGTCCGCGAGAGTCCTGATATCTGAGATGGACATTGTTATATACAGCGTGTCCCAGGATTGATGTTACAAGAGGTGTGAGGAACTAAAAATCTTCGAATCCTAACTTGACCTTTTGGAATTAAGCCCTGTTTGGTTTGAAACTTATTTTTAGTTTACTTGCGATTTCTTGAAATCAAGTATACCTTAAAAGTTGAACAAAAACTATTTTCGTTTCAGGTAAAGTTCCTTTTTTGTCCACAGTATGCTAAAATGTTACTAAGTGTAGGTACTAAAAGTTGTTCAGAATGAAAAGTTATGGCGTTATGCAAATTTTCTGAATGATAGATCTACTTTGATAAAATCCATTATTTGTCAACTTCCTTTCAGATAAAGTACCTTTTCCGTTCACAATACGCCAAAGTTTTACTAAGAAAAGTTATTCAGGAAGATCTGCCAACTTTGATTAAACAAAATAAATTGTATTTACTCACAAATTAAATTCACAACACGTAATAATAACTTAATTCTACAATCAATTATTTATTCAACATAGCTGCTACCAGTTTCTGCACACCATTCTATACGATATCTGAATTCTCTAAAACTGTTCCGAATTTCCTCGTTTTATATTTCGTGTGCGGCGTTTCGTACCTTTCTTTCAGTATTTCTCTAATGTTGGGTATGGGTTGAGAGTAAACTAGATCTTTGAGGCCAACTCATAAAAAAATGTAATCTAAAAAATGACGGTTTAATCAAAGTTGTTTGACTTTTTTATGAAATTTGTTGAAATTTTGTATAGAGCTATCACTCGTCATTCTCAACAACTTTTCTTAGTAAAACTTTGGCGTATTGTGAACGAGAAAGCCACTTTACCTGAAACTAAATTGGCAAATGATGGATTTTATTAAAGTAGGCCGATCGTTCAGAAAATTTGCATAACGGCATAACGTTTCATTCTGAACAACTTTTCTCAGTAACATTTTAGCATATTGCGAACGAAATAGGTACTTTATCCGAAACGAAAATAGTTTTTACTCAACTGTCAAAGTAACATCAATCCTGGGACACGCTGTATATTTCGATGTATAGATAGATAGATAGATAGATAATTTTATTGGCATAAGGATTTACAACTGTAAATGTGTGCCTTGTCAAAAAAATGTACATATAAAAATGTGAGGTTAGTCAGAATAATATTCTTCTATACTGTAGTACGCCTTAGATATTAAATAATTTCTAATACTGCTCTTAAATAAGCCTATACTTCGTATCGATTTCAGATCCGATGGCAATTTGTTAAAAAATGTTTTATGCAACCGTAGTAAGGGGACTTTTCAAATAATTTTGTATTGTGACGTGGTATACTAAGGTTTCTAGCTCCACGAGTCGCGTATGTGAGGTTGTACTGGTCGTTTGAAGCAAAAATATCTATATTCTTTTTTATATATAAGGCGCATTCATATATATACAAACAGGCTAAAGTTAATATATTATGTTGAATTAAGTGTTTGCACGAGTCCCTACTGTCCAGCGCACAAATCGCACGCAAAATCTTTTTTTGTAAAATGAAGAGTCTTTTTGTTTTCGTAGAAAGCCCCCATGCACTTGTACCATACCGCACCCGTGTCTCAATACATGTTTTATAAAAGGTTATTACTACGTCTATATATACATTTTCCCTGAGTATACGAATCGCGAATAGTGATGATGCTACTTTCTTACAAAGCTCGTCAGTATGGGGCTCTCAAGATAATTGTTTGTCAACTGTACAGCCCAAAAACTTAGTACTTGACGATTCTGGTACAGACATTTCATTTAGACGAATCAACACTGACAAGTCGCATTTTTCATGACAGTCGAATGTAATTAGGTTTGTCTTTGCCGCATTCAAAGCTAGGGAATTTCCTTGGGCCCATTTTAACATTTTCCCAGCATAGTCACTGCCTATTTTGGATAATTCAGGAAAACCCCTAGCCGATATTGCTGTAGTGGTATCGTCGGCAAATTGACAAACGTCATCAACATTTGAAGTTTTTATGTAAATCATTTACATATATCACGAATAGTAGAGGACCCAACAGCGGCCCTTGTGGCAAACTGACGTTACTAAAAGTTTTTTTTGAAAATGTTATAGCTTATGTATGTCACTTAAAGATTCGAATATGGCTCTTATGAAGATCACAACTGAACATTGCCTGATTTATAATAGAAGGGTTAAGTATTTCAAATAACAGGTTGCAATATAGCGTTCAAAATTTTCAGAAAATGTTGCCATGTAAGTTAGAAGAAATACCACGACAAACAATAGACCGAAATTAACGGGCAATGATTTAATTATTTCACAAAAGCAATAAGCAAATGCCTTAATGAAACTTTTGCTACTAAAAAAGAATAATTACACGCAAATAACACATAAAATAAAGAAGAACTTACCGCATGCAACCAAGTACATATATGTATCTCTGGGTGTCAGGTTATACAAGCCCAACAAGCTAATTTTTATGGCTTAAAACTTAATAATACTCCGTAAGCGCTTAAAGGTTACACTTATTACAAGAAATCGCGGCCCTATATTCCAGTAGTAACCAAAAAACTATTTTTTTTTTGAAAATGAGCCTGTCCCTATGAACATTAAATAATTTTCTTATTTCAACGAAAGAACTTGGCAGTAAAACAGGGTTGGACTTTGTAGTTTCTTATCGTAATTTGTCGTAATTTCAAGCTTCGTTTTATGGTTATCGGATGTCTATCTCTAATCTCCATATCGCAGCTTGTGCATTTGAACTAATTACATTGGTAAAAATGGGCAAGGTGTGTAAAAAGTGCTATAGTACAAACGCAAAGTAGTTTTCCTTTATTCGTGTTTATTTTCATTAAATTATTGTCATGTGTATGTTTTTTAACCCTAGGCATGTTACACCGCTGATAAAATATTGCGTAGAGTAAATAACGGTACGCTATTTGTGAGGGTAAGATCACATTTGTGCACAAAATCGACATTATGTTGGTTTCACTGCGATATCCAGCAACATACAGCAATTAGTATGCGATGCTGTTTAAAGTACTCAAAATCCTTTGATTTCAACTATAATACTACTCTTAACCTTTAGAAAAATATGCACTGTGCATTAAAAAAGTGTTAAAGATGAATAAAAAGCATTTTCTTATTTGCACATGTACTGATCTTTTTTAATAAACATTTAACTTTCAGAAGCCTATTCTTAATGATTAATTACTTTTATGTTATTGAAGTTCAAAAGATTTGTCTGTTGTTTTACTATAAACATAACTATGGACCGGTTTTAAACATACTTCGTAGCAAAATATGAAATAAAAACCATTCAATAACGTTTTCTTTTATCTTCAATTGTATTACTCCCAGCGGTTTATTATCGACTAATGGCCTTGGATAAATATACATATTTAAAATGTTAGATACGCCATTTAAAATTTTCATTATACATTTAAACATTAGTTTACTACTCATCTTTTTTTTAATAATAAAAGAAAATGCATGAGTAGAAAATCAAAAATAGTGATGGTTGAATGTACTTGCTTAAATGCAGTGTCGTCGCAATCGGTTGACGTTGATAATGTCTGTGAGCCTGACATACAAATACATCACTTACCGTGCCTACCTAAAGTTCCGGGCCACCAAAACAATTTTTGAATGGTTTGAAATTTATAGAGGTACAATGGGATCACAAAGTGTATCATTTAACCCCAAGAACATTTACATCCAAAAAATTTTAAACGACATAGGGGGTTACGTGAGGGTTCGATCGAAAGGATTTTCCGACGAAAACAACGCGGGGTCGCCGAGGTCTCTACGATTTCTTTTTCACGGAGTTATGGTAATTTCAACATTTCCACTTCATTACTGTACAAGTGCGACTTACGGGTTATTTACCTTGGTTACGTCCCTTGTGACATAAATGGATTGAACTGATACGGAAAGGATTACTGTATTGGTGATGGGAGGGTATGGCGACAGAACAAGGCCCTATCTTTCTTTCTGGCCATTATTCGCCATATCGCAAAATCTCAGAAATGTTCAAATTATCATAACTCTGCGAAAAAGTGTCTTAGAGATCTCGGCGACCCCGTGTTGTTTTCGCCTCTGAAAAACCCTTCGATCGAACCCTCACTCAATCCCCCATACCATTAAATTTTTTTTAGCTCCCGCCTGTCCCCATCCTCCGGCGATATGGAGGTGGGTATTTTTGTGGTTAAATAATAGACTTTGAGATTCCATTGTATTCCCGTTCAATCCTATATTTCAAACCATTCAAAAATTATTTTGGTGACCCGGAACTTTAGCTAGGCATATAATAATATAATACAATTAAAATAAATCGGCAAAATGAATAATATGTACCAAGCAAAATAAGGCTAAATGACGAGTTCAGAGTATATCGTACCTAAAGCAACTCTAGTTACCGTGCCTTTCTTCAGCTGCGTTGCCATCATTCTCAAATTACCTCAGTATATAGCAAAGAACTTGGAGTACCAAAGGAATTTGTTCAGGTTCAAAAATGGAGCTAATATAAAATATTTACACCCAAAGCAAGATTGAACTTTGTCGTTTTTAATTGTAACGCGCTACAATTACTGCGATATCGTATATTATGCATTCCAAAATATTAAGATGGTAATTATTATCTTGTGTATAAATAATACGTTACTGAGTGGTGGTGACAAGGTCATATTTATGTACGAAATCGACATTATGTTGACTCTACACCGACATAAAACGAATAGTGTGTGGTACTCTGGTACGTAGGCTTCCGCGGTCATCAATGGTAGTACCTTCTTGGTTGCTACTGCTGATATTACTGCTGCTGCTACTGCACACTGACTGACATCAGCAACAGAAGCCCTGAAGATGTCCCACAACAACGCGGTTCCAGCCCGGAAACTAAGAAAAAAGATAATGTGTGGTACTGTTTCTAGTACTCCGAAGTTTTTTTATATAAACATCGAAACATGGAAGTCCAGTAGGATAGTATCCATTAAAATCCATAGGCAAAATTTGCCGGCTATAAAAATGCGTACTCTGAAAAACCCATTTAGTTGAGTCAACCAAATTATAGTTGACCCAACTACAATCTATGTTTGAATAGAGCAAAGAAATATCGTCTTAAACCACCTGATTGAAAAATATTCAACCTATTTCTTGTTATCCGTAGTAAGCTATTGACTTGTTTAAAGGCTGCTTCCGTTCACTGCTGACTACGCGCTTATTCATCGTATAGGGGTCGATCAATCGCCGGTGCATATTTAGCTATCGACCTCCATTACAATTTCATCGACCGCCAAGGGGTTGATACTGATCCCGTTGGATATCCCTACTCCAGACTTTAGTTATGCATTACATCCCTAGTTTCGTTACTTCATTGATTATCCTAATAGCTTCTTTTTGATTATTTTGTTATAAACTGTGGAGGAGAAACTACAAGTCATTAAATGGCACCACGTTAGTAAGACAAAAATATTGTACGTACCATGGTGGTTTGGAAAGTTTCAAGTCTGAACATGAAGATGGCGTTACTCGTCAAAAATATTCTGAAAATATAATTGCGCATGCGTTGAAAAATATTTTTGAAAATTTCGCTAAAAATGCATTCGAATGAACATTTCCAAAGCCCTTTTGAAGTAATTTAAGAGAAATAAGTTGGTGTCAATTAATAACTGTAAATGAAGCTTGGTTACACTGGTTCACTCCTGAAGCCAAGGTACAATCGAAACAGTGGACTGCAAAGGGTGAATTGGCTCCGAAACTGACGGAGACTGTTCCATCGACCGAGAATGTGATGGCGACTTTTTTTTTTGGGACAGTCATGGAGTTGCGGAAATTGTGGAAAAACAGCCGCATTTGAAGAAAACGAAAATTTTGTTCCATCAGATGAGGAGGCCATCACATTTGTAAACGCCTATTTTGCAGACCAAGATGCCAACTACTATTTGGACGAATTAAAGAGATGGGGGCATCGTTGGGAAAATGTATAAACTAACAGGGAGCTATCACAGCTTCACTATAAACAGCTGTGATAGTCGATAAGAGCTGTGATAAGAGCTGTGATAAAAGCGACGATAAGAACTGTGAAAGAGCGACGATACTAGCAGCGATAAAAGCGTCGAAAACTATGCATCGCGGGTGGCGTTTATGAAGTTACGACAAGCGCGTCACTTTGACAGTTGTCAAAATATTTTCGTTGGAGCCTTTCTTTTTAGGTTTAGGCGTTTTTGGACCTGCATAAAGGGCCTAAGGTAAATTTCGCTTATGAAATTCTCGATATCCATTAAAACTAGAAGTGATAAAAACAGATAAAATTTGACAGTTCGATTATATATATATCTTTGCTCACCATCGGTGTCCACAGATGTCGCATAGCTCCAATATAAATACCCGCATATAAACAATGTATCTCATCGCTTCGCTATTATCGCCGCTCTTATCGAGTATCACAGCACGCTCCTGTAACCATGGTTACGCAAACTTACAGTGCTCACTGATTGGCCCGTTTTGCTAACGCATCGCTCTTATCGAAAGAGCACTCTTATACAAAAACTATGCTTGAATGAACGAAAAATACCAGCAATTGTGGAACATATTTCTAATGGTTTTCAATGGAAAAAGTATATTATTACAAATCTTGTTAACAAAGTACAGGCTAGATCCTCTAACCATTCCCTGTACGTTCACCTAGGCAAATTCACCCTCTGTTAATGAAGTAATACTTAATACTTGAAGGTGTAATACACATACATACATATATTAGCTGCTATGCAATATACAAGACGCAGTTAAAGTAACATAAATAAACTGTCCTCTGTTTGTTATTTCTAGTAATTTTGACCACCTACTTTTACACATATTTACTTTTCCAATGTATAGAAATTTCACGTATAAATTGCTCATAGCTCAGCTTTGATACGGTGTAGTTGAAGTTGAATGAAGTAAATATTTAGAGGAAATTTCATCGAAATCAAAGATTACAAACTCCATCGTATCCTCTATAAAGATATTTTCTCCCAAGTCTAATCTATTTCACTAGTGTAAATTTCATTGAAGTTAAGCGGCTCATTTAGATTTATTAATTCTTGGATTAGGTTATGGTTAATTATGTATCTAATTAAAATAACGTCTTTGCTAGAAATTTTGATGTGTAACTAATAAGTGCAATTTGATGGATCATAAGAAACCTTAAACTATAAAAATGATGCTGGACGATGAAACCTTTGTTAACATCTTGAAAATTATAAGATAAATTGTATATTACTAGTGAGTTTATCTCGAAAAGTCAGTCCTAGAAAGCTTGCACCATTTTTGGGTATCGCCGCCGTGAAACATATTACCTGTGGTTTACATCGAATTTAAATCCTCTTTACAGCAGCGGTCACCAAACGACGGACCGCGATCCGGATCCGGATCCGGACCATTGACTTTTGTGTGGACGCTAACAAAACAGTAAAAATTATAAACTTACTTATTATTATCAACAAAGCCGTACCATTTTGTCGGCACGACAGGATTATGCTGTCCCATCAGTTCATATTATTTTCCAAGCGTAATAATACTGACTAAATACTATGATCTTCACATGCGCGTGTCCATGCTTGTAAACATTGGGTGCAAGGTGAATGCGTTACATTTCTTTGACGCGACGGCGAAAAACCGATAACTGTTGTGATACGATGTTACGCTGTTGCGGAGAGTATAACTCCATACTTGATACGCGACGATGTTACGTTACATTGCTATGATGCATGTCTATAAGCAGTTTTAAAATAATAAGCACACGTATTCACATTCCTTTGATAAATGCGACCAAGAAAATATATATACAAGTGTGATCTTATTACACTATAAATAGAGCCGAACGTAGAAAAGTTTGAATGGTCTGTCTAACAAAAAATAATGTATTTAAGAATGCGTGTATCTTTATCCTAATTTATTACTTGTTCAAAGTTTGCTTGAATGAGTCGTCCAGTTGAATATTACGCTTAAACTATATGCAAACACAGAGAATACATTAACTGAGTTATTGGTAGTAATGTTTTTCCCTGCAGACATATGAATTTCCTTAATTTTTTTTTCAAATTCCTTTTAAATTTTGTAACGTGCGACTCTAATTATAAGTTATCACTTGTGTGTCAGTGACAAGACGCGTAAGTGCTTTACTTATGAAAATCTGCAATTTCCTTCGTTAATATCCGACGTAATTAAATGATTGAGAAAATCTCCCCTGTAAGGAATCGAACCTGACATCTTCCGCTTACATTCTTTATTAATAAATCTATTTTGTGCACTAAAACATGGGTTAATCGAAGTTAATCCTTTCCAGTATAAGTTAGCACAAAAATAGAATAGGTATATAGAGGGGCAGGCTCTTTTCTGTTAAGCAAGCTATTTTAAGAATATCAGGGAATTCATCTAGGAGAGGTATTTTTTTGGTAGATTCCTTTTACACTGTTTGATATATGTATGTAAACGTTTGCAGGATATGTGTATTTACATTTTTTGCTATATTGATAGATGCTATGTACATTGCCTATTGTACGACAATAAAAACGAATACTTTACAGCTTCAATGTTTTATATATACAGACATATATGTATAAACACAATTTACTGTGGAATACGCCTGTAGAAAAGCAATTTTATTTAGTTCCTTTTATTGCTTCTCCCGTGATCTAATTTTTATATGATTTTATTTTTATGTTAAGTGTGTGCAACATCCCACAACATCTAGTATCTAATGAACACTTTCGTATTTTTTGGGCTAAGTACGTTTCCTTATGAATGCTGCCAACATCTATGCAATTACGATACAATTTGCCACGTGTGCAAGGTACAGTAAAGGAATATATAAAAGACGAATTGAGAAATAAGAAAATCTGCCTATGTGTGAATGAAACAACTGATGCTCTGACACACAGCGTCATTCATGTTGTAGCGCGTCCTTTAAAACGTGATGGTCCACATCTTCAGCTTCATTGTTGTTATCCAGTAAAAGGATTCAGAAAACTAATGCAGAAACCGTTGTCAAGATAATAAAAGATTCGTTGAGAGAATTTTATATCACAGGAACCCAAGTCACAATGTTCGTTACTGACGGAGCCGCAACAATGCTGAGAGTTGGTAGGATGTTGAAAATATGCTTTCCGACTCTTCTTCACATAACATGCCTCATACACGCATGTCACCTCGTAGCAGAAACCATTCGAAAGAAGTATCCGATGGTGGAGAAGTTAATAGCATCTACTAAAAAAGTATTCATCAAATCTCCCAAACACATCCGTGTATTCAAACAATTATGTCCGAAATTACCACCACCACCTCAGCCTGAAATAACACGATGGGGAACATGGCTCCAGGCAGTATCTTACTATCAGAAATATTTTTCACAAGTGAAAAATGACATCTTGAAACTTGATTCAAATGATTCTGTAGCAGTTCGAGATAGTCAGCAACTTTTTTCAAATTCGGACGTTCAACAACAAATAGATGAAATTTCCATGAACTATTCTGAAGTTGCACAAGCTATTGAGCAATTAGAAAACAGTCACTTATCTGCACGAGACGCATTAAATTGCATAAACAATTTACAAGCCGCTCTAGAAAACTTGACGAATACTATAGGAGTCGATGTTACTTAAAAATCTGGTGCAATTTTAACGAAAAATCCCGATTTACAAAAGGTTCGGTCTATAACTGAAAATCAAAAGTGCCCAGATGAGGAAAAGGAATATCTGACATTTGCAAATCTTACTTCACTGGATGTCGAACGATCATTTTCGAAGTATACGACAACGTATTCACAACATCGTCGACGGCTGAATGAATCGACAATGGAAGCGTTGCTGATGTTGCAATTCTACGCAGCTTACCAGGGCGGTTGCCAATTGCCACAGTGGACATCAAGACGACAGGAAAAGGTAACAATATTATTTTTCACTAATATTGTATATTACGTACCTACTTTTATGCGGTGCGCCACTGCCGGTACCACCTTTTTAACAAACTCTATTTGATTGCCCTTGAACTGAAGGTTTAGAGGACATTTTCAAACATTCAACATGTATGTATGTGAATTGCAAGTTTCGTTTATTCTAAAATTTAGTATATAAACATTAATAATAATAAATAGTAATTATTATATTAATAAAAAGATTGTATCCCAGCGTTATTAATTTAGACAAAATATTTAGAGCCATACCCAAGACACATTTGCGTGCAAATTATATTTATGATATGGAATACTAATTTAGTTAAAACAGTTTATTTTGGTCATAATTCATAATAATTATGAAAAAGTATCAAATGCTTCTTGAAATTCGTATCCATGGAAATGAATCGTTCATTTAGATATATTCTAGGTGATTATTTTTCTTTCGAAACAATTCTGTAGTTGTTCTAGGAAGCAGGGTGGAAAACATGCTTTTTAGGAAAAAAAAAAACAAAAAAAATGTTTTTTTTTCTAGACATGTTCTTAATGTTTTAAACAGTTATAAAAGAACTTGTTTTAAACCAAATCTATAAGTTTTATAAGTAGCCCAACTTGAATTAGTTCGATGCGTATAGATTCGCCAAAGAAATAAACTACTAACAATAAGCTTATTTTTTGGCGCAATATTTTATTTGCTACATGTATAACAATAATTTAATAATACTCCTATTTTATTTTATTTATTCCAATTTCAAGCGTGATAGTTTGTTTCCATTAAAACGTTTTCACACGATACCATAATCGAAAATTACCGTACTACGTATATTGTTATTGTGAAAACAGCTGTTTTAAAAATGATTTTTCGATGTAGAACAATTGCGGCTGTTTATTGCTGCTGATTTATGGCACGGTCTGAAAGCGCAGGTGGGAGCTTCCTTGTTTTACCCACGGATGTGTTCGTTGGAATACCTTATCTCATTGTTTTGAGTCATATCTAAAAACTGGTATATTTTAGCAAGACTATGCCCATAAATAGGGTAGCAATTAAAATATATACAATAAAATTTAAAATTGTATAAATTTAAAAAAAAACATTTTATTTGCTTTAGATAAGGTACAAAATGAAACATGCAGTGTAACTGATGCCACTGAAGTATGGTTAAGTCTATTACAGGATATAGAAAGAGGACAAGAAGAATATGATGAATATGAAATAAACTGTTTTAAGAATCGATTTAACATGGCATTAAAACCAACTCATTTTCCGGCCAATTTAATGGATCATCGTTTTAGAGGCCAGAAGTTAAGTAAGCTGGAGAATGCTCTTGAATATGCAGCCTTATATTATCCAAAAACCGAGCCATTTATAAATTAAGTCATCCAAGCATCCACTTTCAGAGAATATTTATTTTCAGTTGAGAATACAAAAAAATGTTTCTCCAATTTCATGGTGGCGTATTCTTTAAAATCAAAGAGCTACAAATAATAAATTCTCTATTTGAGTTATCTGTGCAGCTACACACTACGGTTGTATCATCTGCTGGAATTGAAAGATTATCTTTGCTTTTTCGTGTTAGTTCATCGTAAACTATAGAATAAGTTAGGTATAGAAAATTGCCAAATTAGTAAGCATTGTTACACCGTACAACTCAAAAAAAAAATGTATTGATGACTAGTTACTTAAATAATTGAAGCTAGGTATGTTTTAAACATCATATTAATAAACGTGTTTTAATCATGTCTTTTAAACATAAGCTGTTATTTGAAACGTATTTTAAACATATGTTTTAATCACAATTGTTTTAAATTGTGCCACTGCTATGAAGCACGAGAAATTGAAAATGTAAATATCTATTCAAGATGATAGAACAATTTAGGAATGGAAATTTGCCAATTGATTAATGTTATTTTGACACGTACACACGAAAAGCAAATTGTTTGCGAGGCATTTAAAATGAACATCAAAGACGAAGAAGTTAATTTAAATTAGGCGTCGTAAAGATTTTCGGCGGCCTGGAAAATCGTTTTGAATTTTTCTTGATGATTTTTATTAGGATAAATTTGGAATGTACATCATTAGCAGTAAATTGTATACAGTGTATTCAGTGAGGAATGAGACAGGCGGAGGCAATTTAAAAAAATTAAACGCATCTCGCTGGGTGGCGTCACCTAACTTCATCTTTTTAAATCAAATTCCTTCGTTTTTTCAATTTTTGGAATCTGCGACACATTTGCGACAACTTTCCTTATAACTGCTACCAGCCTATTTGTTGTACTTTTCCAGAAAGTAATAACGTTTATAAATTTTAAGGACCCAGGTAACTAAATTAAATTCGAAATAAAGATGATAATTTAAAAAATTTTATACCAAATCAATGACAAAAGATTTTATCTGTAAAGATCACAGCACAAAGAATAATTTATCAAACATTTTAATATATCAAACTTAAAAGACAAATAAAAACTATCTCAAAGTGAGTTTGAAAAAATGCTGGAAATTTATGACTAGAGTGGGCCAAGAGAGTCCCGCGTCAGGTTAGAAATGAGTTTGCCGGGCCCATGACGCCACATATGTATCTACACAGATGAGTCGGCACGGCCTTCAATTTATTGATTTATTGCAACAGTCTCTCGTCAACCCTTCGCAGCGTTAGTCGTACTTATTATAGATGAATATAATTTATATATGTAACTATGTCTAACATACGCAAGGAAAATAATCGGCCGTTAGCTAGTAAAGTGACTAAATTTATCAGTGAATTTCCGGATTTAAACTACAATGGAACCGAAATATTGTGTAGAGTTTGTAAAATACCGTTAATGTGCTGGAACAAAGGGGACTGTAAAAGACATATTAATAGGGTACAGCACAGAAATAAGAAAAATGGCGTGCCACCTCAAACCCAATTTCAGTTGGATTTACTTTTAATGTTTATTGTATGTGGTCTACCGCTTCCCGTACTCGATAAAGAAGCGTTTCGACAGTTTTGGCGTACATACAACCCCGAGTGGAACTTACCATCACGGACAGCGTTACGGAAAGATCTACCACGTGTACGTAAGGATATCAAAAATAGGATCAAAGCAGAATTAAAAGATAAACAGCTGCGGCTAAGACAACAGATTGCAAAAAAAATTCTATTTTGAAAAATTTACAATTTTATTAGCTAGCAAAAGACTAAAAGAGTGTACTGGTGAAGCAGTCACGGCCGTAGTGCTCGATACGTTACAACAATTCCAAGTGTCAACTAGTCAACTGTTCATGAACGATGATGCAGCGACAATGTGTAGTATAGGCCGTTCTCTTAAAGAAAAGTGTGAGCGACTTTTACATATTACGTGCAAATTCCATGCTTTACATCTTGTGGCACAAACTATTCGAGAATGTTACCCGGAGGTGGATGCATTAATAGCAAATACAAAAAAAGTGTTTCTCAAAAGTCCTAAACGGATTGGAGCATTCCACAGGTTTTGTCCTGGTATTTGCGAACCACCACAGCCTATTCTTACGCGTTGGGGAACATGGTTGCAAACCGCTTTTTATTATTCCCAACATTTCCAAGAACTCAAATCTGTGATTTTGCAATTCGACCCTACCGAAGCTACAGCTATTAAGGAGAGCCAGAAAGGATTTCTAGATCCTCCTGTTGAAACAGTATTAGCAACAATTATAAAGGGTTAGCAGATGCAATAGAAAAATTGCAAAATACTGGATTGTCGTTGGTAGAGTCAGTGCAAATCGTGGACGAAGTTAATACATTGGTACACGGTATAAACGACGCAATAAGTGGTTGCGTTTTAGCTAAGTTCGATAGTGTTTTAAAAAAGAATTCCGATTACACGAGATTAAGACAAATGTGTGGTGGGGCATCTGCAGATTCCTTAATTAACTCTAAATATTATTTTAATTACGCCTGTTTTACTTCGGTAGATGGTCTTTCTCGAAATATAAGTACATTTTTTCATCGCGGCGAACATCCTTCACCAAGGCAAATGTGGAAACATACCTGATGGTGCAACTTTTTCAACAAGCCTATCCGCTTTATTAAGAAGCTCCGTTTATTTTTAATATTATTATTTATTGTTACGTTATTAAGTACAACAGATTTTTGAATAACTACTTTGGTTACTTTTTACAGTTATTACCTTATTACATCACATTTGCAACACATACCGTTTTCAAACAAAAAAAAATAATGACAATAAAAACACCTCAGCGTGTGCATGTATTCGCTCTATTTACCAAACATTATTATTGCGTCGGCTTCAATTTTTTACTCTGCTGTATTGATTTCAAAATATCACATGTCTGCTGTGAGTCACATATACGCTATTTATAATAAGCGGCCTATGCGTCTGACTCCGATTCTGTTGCGGGAACCGATTTGGCCCGCTCTATTTATGACAGATATGAAAACAATGTATTGATTTAATATAAAATTAATTTATTCATCCTAGTCATTTCGAATTTGATTTAGTTACCTAGGTGTAGCTAGTCCCAAATTTATGAAAAATATTTTCTTAAAAAGTAGAACAGATAGGTTGATAGCGGTTATAAGGAAAGTTATTTATAGCGTGTAGCAGATTCCAAAACTCAAATAAAATATAATTAAAAAACAAGTTGGGTAGTGCCACCGAGCGGTAAAGCATTTACTTTTTTTTTAATTGCCAGAGAGTATCTGCTCCAACAGACATTTATAGTAAACTTCTCAAAGTTTGACACTTTTCATTCCTTCCTGCCATATTGCGCTGTCCAATTCCTCCATGAGAAAATTGAATAGACTGAGTTGTCGAATGTGTGATACAAGAGGAAAAATTGATTCATGAAAAACATTATTCTTTATAAACGTTTTTGCTTATACTGAAGTCTGCCATCTCTGAATACAGCCTCTAATGCTTACACACATAAATCCGATTTACGGATTCTTTACCTTGGTTGCCCTTGGGATTGGGATGTAATGGAATTTTACGCCCTAGGGATTTGCAAACATTCTCGGCCGCAAGACTGCACTTATATCCCTTGTGACAAATAACTATTTATCATTCAAATGTAGCAGTACATCGTATAATAATATATAATATGCTAAGAGGGGGAGAGCGAGGAGGGGATCGAGTGGAATCCGATGCGAGTCGCGCTAGTATGTTGTACGTTTCTAGCAATCTTGAGGTGTAGACTTACTGTTTGGAAGAGCGCACGTAATAATTTGAAGTCATGGTCGCCTAGAAATGAGAGTTTCGCATATTTATTTTGTTGTTGCTACGAAGCTTATACGAAACTAATAAGAAATTCTAACGACGAAAATATAAACAGATTTTGATGAAATAATAGAAAAGAAAAATAAATACTCTAGAAATTCTCTCTAAGATCGTCCGCACATACTACAGTCTACCTCGTAACTAACTACATCGGTAACCGTCGTGAGCTGCCGCTAATCCCCCGCTTGTGGTGAATCACCCATTCTCGTTTACCGCTGTCGCATACACGCTCCGTATAGCTAGATATTTTCTTTCCTTATGTGTATAATATGCTAATAATACACAACAATGGTATTTTCTGCCAAATTTTACGGATCAAAAATTTGTTTATTTTCATATTACGATAACATCTTCCGATACATGACAATGCCGCTGTCTTGACAGTATTTTTGCATTGTATCTACTGCAATTGTCCCCTAAAGATTTTTAAAATGGCGTTAACTGGAAATTAGGTTAGCTATCGCTGCTTTATTGAAATTTATGAAAATTATCATGACAGCCGGTGAGACAACCGTCAAGCCAGCGATTGTTGACTGTCCTTTAACAACAGGTGTTTACATAGCTCGGTTGACTGTCGTGCCTGCGCCAGTATCAGTAGTACTTTCTTGTGTAAACGCAGAGTAAAAAAGAATGCGTCAACGAATTGGAGGCGTATGTTCAAAGATAATAAATGCACGGCATATGCATCTACGTGGATTAACTTTTGGTTCAGATTCGAAATTCGATCTCGAATTTTCGGATTTCGAAGTTACAGAAATTCGAATATTCCAATTTAGAAATTTTCGAATTCAACAGCACTAGTGGGAATATTTAGGTAATATATTTCTAGATATGTATTTGTAAAGTTGTTCATAATATGAAATATTAGTATTAAAGCATTACGATGGCTTTGTGGCAATATCACGTATCTTGTATTGGTTTATTAGTTATTTTATACTCACGCTGAGCTGTATATTGATAATGTTTATGCTAACTACGCTCTTCAAATGAATAAAAAAATGTATTCGTTGATACTTCTTTGCTGCCGCAAGCAGCACAAAAACCAAATTTGTTATTGGTTAGGGTAATCATAAAGTATTCGCGATTTTCTCTTCGATTAAGCCTATTATTGTTTCCGCTAAATTCTAAAAATAAATTGTGCGGGTGTTAGGTAAACCAGATGTCAGATCCTTTCCGAAAACGAAAAAATAGCGACGAGATAGGCTCCGACAGCGAGGCTTGGAAGACAGCGGATCGAGTATAACTCACATACGGTACGGTGTTAATTATGAACCTCTGCCAAAAATACAATTTAGAATGCTATATATACATAAAGTTGGTGCAGTTCAGCCATGACTAAAGAATAAGAAAAAATAATAAATCCAAGTAAAAGTTTTGTACGGTTCATCTTTATATATACAATTTTCGTTCGTGTGATGCTAATTACCGCTATCTTAAGAAAGAAAGCCATAAGTACGTGAAAGATTTTCATTGCTGGCAACCACATGGATTAAAACTAACCACTGTATACTGAAAATGCTTACTTATTATAGTAGAATCTAATGAATATTTCGAAATAGTAAAAAAATGGATTTTACCAAGGAGAAACGTAATATACTGGAGAAAAGAAATGACAAATGCCGTTATTACTTAAAATATTCTCGAAAGCAAGTAGTACCTCCGTCAGGTATCGGAAAGTCTCGAAAATAATTCCTTTAATTTAATAATTATACAAACATTTATATTATTTCCATTATATGATGTCAAATATAATTAATTTTACATAATTTGATATTCTTAAAACAGTTTGCATAATCTTTTTTAGAAATTACCGAAATTACAGGGTCGGTATCAATTTCGGTTTCGAGATTAATTTGGTTTATTTAATTTCCAACAGCGTTAATTAAAATTGCAGTTGTTAATTCTCCTTTAATTCCATTAGCTTTGGAAAATCGTTCAATTCGTACGATGTACCATATATCGACCAATTTTTGCTAGTTAATTTAATGTAACCTGCGTGGCAAAATTATGGAATAAATTTATTAAATTTGAAACAACTTATTTTTCGAAGTAATGTTCGGCCAGGTTAATTTTTTTTTTTTTAATAAATATTTTTACATCAATTTTAAGTTTTCCCCACTTCTGGTTTTTAAATAATGACGTTATCGGCAATTTTTTTAATGACAAATCCAGATTTTTTATTTTGAAAGATCATTTAATTGTCTAAATGGCACTATCACAATTTTAATACCTGACATAACTTCATTTTCGAATAAAGGTCATTTAAAGAGTGAAAAACATAAATTTTATTAATAACACAAGGCAAAGTCAGATGCTGTTGTTCTAGAAATGAAATGATTGTTTCCTTTAAATCAAATATTCGCACTGGCATCCATCGACCTCTTAACAATAAGCAAATCTATGGACACATTCATTTTGTACATTGCGAATAACGTCAGGCCTAATTCGACTCATTTCATACCTAATTATATTTTTCCAATTTTCTAGATTTTGCGGTCTATCAACATAGATTTTTGATTTTAAATACCCACATAAAAAAAAAATCAAGGGGCGTAAGATCATGATCATCTTCATTTTAAATGTGTTTGACATCCCCAATTTCTCAAAATTTTCTCTCGATTTTACTCACTGTGAATTGGCTGATATTTTGCATTAAACAAATTGCACACTTACTGAATTCTGCTTTTATCGCCGCATTCAACAAGAATTAAAATTTGTATGCGCTGAGTTACACATAAATGATCCATACGTTAACTTTTCAAAGATTTTTTCATTAAGAATAATGAGTATTTGGCATATGACATTCTCTTTCTGGCCTGCAATCTTCCTTAGATGTCTTTTATGAAAATGTCTCTGCTCTAAAAGGAATGAATATTCGAAATTTAGCTGATTTCATCATTACGAGTTTGTTTAGCTCTTCGATCTGTAAATCCTCATACTCGAACTCTTTTCGAAACCGAATATTCTGATAACAAATTTCCTACATTTGCGATTGATCAACTCATCGCCTTTGTTAAGAAACAGTGTCACGTTTTAGAAATGTCTAAAGGTGATAATACGAATCATTCTCATAAAGTTGTTCCAAAACATAAGTTACCAATATTGCATAAACGATCATTTATGTGTACAAACGAAAAGCCCTTAGTAGTATGCCCTCATTGCACGGAGTCTCATAAGCTAAATCAGTGCCAAGAATTTTTAAAGTTATCTGTCACTGATTATCATCAATGGGTCAAAATGAAGCGTCTCAAACCGGTAAGACAATTGGACCCCCTCAAAATATTCAATCTTTAAATTGCTCCCTAGCCCTCTCCTCTACAGCTTTGCTATCCATGGTAAAACTTATCAATGATGTTTCCGGTGTTTTCCAACCAATTCGGACTCCTATTTACAGAAACTCACTTTACTACGTCGAAAGCACCTTTCAGTGGACCAGCCCAAGTAGCCGTTCATACGTTCTGATTGCTGAGAAACTTCATTGTCTGGTACAATTGATCGCGATACACCATAAGGATTCTCACTCACGCTTAACAAAATATCAAGTTTCATATCTTCATTCATTTTCTTAGGACGCTCTGCATTTGAAATGTGTTTGCCATGCCTAGTTTCTCCAAATGTATTCACTGTAGATTGGCTGATATGTCCATCTGGGTATTTTGCATTAAACAAATTGCACACTTCTTGATGCGTTCTGGTTTTATCACCGCATCCAATAAGAATTAAAATAGCTATGCGCAGTTTCACTTAAATGGTCGATACTCGCTTAATCTTGAAAAAAATATGATATTAAGAATAACATATGAATGTGTATAAAACTAATTATTCTGTATTTTTGGTTGATACCTACTTCATCTGTAAAAAATTGTCTTTAGTTTTTGCTCGGCTTTTTGTTGGTAGTAAATTTATAAACAGGTGGATATTTCGAACATTTGATTTAAAGAAAATAATCATGTCAGTTTTTGAATAACAGCTGATTGTTTGCTTTCTGTTATTAATAAAATTTATGTTTTCTACCCTTTAAATGACTTTTACAACTTGAAAATTTTGTTATGCGAGGTATTAAAATTTTGATGGTACCATTTAGACAATTAAATGATCTATTAAAATTAGGAGTTGATATTTACAAAAAATGTCGATGACGATGTCGATGAAACCAGAAGGAGAGAAATTTAAAATTGACGCAAAAATGCTTATTTAAAGAAAAATAAAATTGACTTATCCGAGCATTTCTTCGAAAAACAAATTGCTTTAGATTTAATGAATTTATTCCGTATCACAAAAAGATGTATACAAAAATTAGTATCCCAACTGTCGTAAAATATAAATATCCCAAATATAGAGTTATTATAAATATAATAAATAGATAGCATAACATATATAACACTTACAAACCGGTTGTTAAGGTTTTTAACTTTGTATAGCTTTGGTATTTTTGTTTGTTAGAATAATGAAGCGGTGGAGGTAATTTATAGTTTTGTTTCAAGGTATTTTAATTGAGCAGTTTTCAAATTTGATGCTCACTTAACAGTTTGGAATATGGAATGCATTTTAACAAAAAGATTTGAGTAAAGGCATTTCCCGTTAGTATGGCAGAACAGCCTGCGAATATTACATATACAGGGTGTGATGTCTAATCGTCGGTTAGTCGATTACTAGGAATTATTACTAGCTGAATACTGAAAATTTGTCTTCGAGAATTTTCCATACCAATCTTTCAAATAAAAATATTGACAACACTGAATTATTTCCGTTTATACCTGAAACGAATGTAATATTCCTGAATATATAGGGAGATCGATAAGTATCGAACACACTTTTAGTTTCTTCATTTAGAAATAAACCAATGTAAATGGGTTTCATATATCTATTTCTAGCAGATTTCGACATATTTCTAATTTTGTTTTCAATCAAATATATGTTTACTTTTGTCATGGTAACCAAACAATACTAACACCAGAAACAATTTGGATGCAATATACAAATGCAGGACTCGCGTTTAACTCTTTTGCTTTCAAACATATGCACCATTATACAAAAACGTTATAGATATAAATTTTATATATAGTGGGCACAGAAAAAATATATGGTGCCATTTAAAAAAACTACGTTTCCGATGTTTGAATTTGGCAAAGTTTGGTGTATAATACTGAACACCTTGTGCATTTTGAAGGCGTTTTAATACAATATGTATGTAATTTAGTCGCGTAAAAATTTACGCGAAAATGTATTTGCATTTCAGATATTTTGAAGGAAATGGATGTATATACATTTAGGCGATTGAGGATAAAATTGTAAATATCTTGAAATCTATTATAAATAAACATATAAAACCCACACTATATTGTTTTATTTGGTAGATGGAGAAACTAAAATGGTAATAATACACAGGACGTTCCATTTAAAATAACATAGCAGATTCCTGGTTCGCTATTAATCGATCACCTTGTATAGACGAACATATTTTTGAAGATACTCTGTTACATCTATTTGTTACCTTCATACTATTTACCAGGGTACGGAAGGATATCACTCGCGAGTTGTTTTTTGTTTCTTTTCATTCTTATCATTCGTGAGCAAAATACATATGAACGACAAAAAATATCACACGAGAGTGAAAAAATATTCACGGACGAATTTTGTCAAAAGAATTAAAACAATTTTTATCATTCGTGAATTTTATTTTAATTTCTCGGATAGGATATTTATTGCTCCTGAGTGAATAATAATAAAAATACGAGGGTAAGTCAAATATTATCTACACTTTCGTCATAACAAGCTTTGAAGGTTATCGTAGTAGCGGCCGCTTGCGCATGCGTTGAGTTGGCGCGCCTCTGTGGTAATCTGTGCGGAATTTAATCACGATCACGTCATTTGTCTGCTGGCTACAACAGCATAAGCATGTCAGCTCCGCTATTAGTTTGCACCAAAGAGGAACAACGAGCAGTGATCCGATTTTTGTGGTAAGAGGATGTGAAAGGTGCTGAAATTCACCGGAGACTTTTGTCACAATACAGGGACAGTGCTTTATCACGTAAAAGCGTTTTTCTGTGGATCGAAATGTTTCAAAGTGACCGCACGAGCGTAACACAAAAAGAGGGAGCTGGGCGGCCGTCAACCTCGACCACCTCAACCACGACAACATTCAGCAAGCTCGAGAGATGGTTACAGCAAATAGGCGAGTTACCATAGGGGAGGTCTTTAAACATCAGTCACGGTTCTGCCTATCAATTTATCCACGATGAACTCAAATTTCGTAAAGTGTGTGCGCGAAAACAAACAAACCAAACGTTTGGACATCTGCCAACGCTTACTAGACCGCTTCAACGCGGAAGGCGACGCATTTTTAAGCAGAATAGTGACCGTTGATGAAACGTGGGTTCATCACTGCGATCCTGAATCGAAACGCCAGAGTATGGAATAGAAACACTCAGGATCCCCTAGCACGAAAAAATTCAAGACCTCGCCATCGGCTGAGAAGGTGATGCTAACCGTGTTTTTTGGGACTACCGTAAATAGTGCGAGGTACAATGATTTGTTCGCGAATAAGCTGAAACCAGCAATTCGAAACAAACGCCGTGGTCTACTCTCAAAGAAAGTTTTGTTGTTGCATGACAACGCCCGTCCGCACACGGCCCATAACACCATAGAAACTATCAACAGGTTGGGCTTTGAAACCTTGGAACACCCTCCCTACAGCCCTGATCTCGGTCCCTCAGACTTTCATCTCTTTGGACCGCTCAAGAAAGCTTTGAGAGGTCGTCGATTTGCCTCAGACACAAACGTTTGGGATGCGGTGCAAAAGTGGCTTCATGACCAACCGAAAACCTTCTATCAGGAAGGTATACGGAAGCTTGTGGCTCGCTGGACCAAGTGCATTGCTAAAGGTGGAGACTATATCGAAAAATAATGTATCTGTTGTACACCTATCTTTGTTTAATACAGTTGTAGAACTAAAAGTGTAAGTAATTTTTGACTTACCCTCATACATATCTTTCGCAGATGAATGATAAACAGAGTAACCTAAACTTGCGGACTCGCATAGGCGTCGGTATTACGGGTTAATATAAGAATACGAAAAATTCATAAATAAACTAAACCGGTAGAGAAGCAGGCATGTAGTGTCGACCTTGAATATAAATCATGTTAAACCGCGCTGAGATACATTTCGTTTTAGTACCGGTTGAGCTGTTGCAGAGATTAGTCGAACGGTCAAGGTTATGTACTTACGTGTCGCTATGAAAATGTAGCTGGTGTTTTTTGTGTGTTGTAGTATTATACCAAGTACATAATTAGTGTATCGTTTCATATAGAACTAATATTTACATACCTAAGAAAACAATGCCTCGTAATAGATTTGCTACTAATGTACATAAGTATGTGTCACTTTTTCCCCATTTAAAATATGACGGTAGTACAGTTTTTGCTTAATATGCAATGTTCGTTTGGCTGCATTGGACAGAACTGATTGCCAGAGGCATGTCAATGGTATTAAGCATATGAGAAATGCAAGAACTGAAATACCTTATACACTATTCCTCATACATTTATTAATTATGTTTACCTCTTGTAATCGTCCGTTGTCGTTGGTGAGAAAAGCAGCTTTTAAAACGTTTTGGCGACAATACGTTACAAAGTACCCATTACCCTCACAAACACAATTACAGAATCATTTGCCGCGAATGAAAGAGATGCTAGAAAATGTGTGTAAACGTGATTTGTGTTCCAAAAAAATATGGATTACCGCGGATGAGACGACCGATATAAAGAAAAACTGTATTGTGAATGTAATAGCTCGCGCTTTATCTAGCGAGAACACAGCATCTCGATATTTGTTAGCTTGCAACAATGTACCGCGGAAAATATTCAAAAAGTGATAATGAACGCTTTGAAAAAATTTAAAATTGCCCAAGACCAAGTTGTGATGATTGTGACAGATAGTGCAGCAACGATGTTAAGTGTTGGGCGATCTTTAAAACATATATTTCCTAACTTAATACACATAACCTGCGTGCTGCATGCTTTGCATTTAGTTGGTGAAGTTGTTCGACAACATTACGGAAACGTTGATCGGATGATTGGAAGTACTAAAGTAGTGTTTCGTAAATCTCCTAAACGTTTAAAAGAATTTCGTAAATTTTGTCCAGGTATTCCAGAACCTCCTGAACCAATTTTAACGCGATGGGGTACTTGGCTAACAGCAGCTTCTTACTATTTGATCCATTTTCAACAAATTCAATCAGTTATAATGCGATTTAATCGGAATGAATCCAAAGCAATTAGAGAAAGTCAAAGAGAATTTCAAATTTCTTAACTTTTAGATTTAACAACAATATGTACGAATTATACAGTATTACTAGATGCCATCAGAAATCTACAATGTACTGAATTGTCATTGCAGGAATCATTAGACATAGTGGAGAGTGTAAAAAATAAATTACACATATTAAATGATACGCCAGGATTATGCGCTAGTCAAAAGTTGGCAGATGTTCTAAGGAAAAATCCCGATTTTAATACTTTAGAGGCCGTTTATAATAAGTGTAAGAATAATGAACTTTTAAGTGATTTTGAAAAACAGTTTGTACATGCAAATGTAACTTCCTTAGATGTGGAGAGATCGTTTTCTATGTATAAGAATATTTTTTCTTGTCGACGCACAAGGTTTAAAGAAGTAACTGTGGAAACATATGCAATGATGCAAGTTTACAGTAGTTCACATCCTGATGCCTCTAATTTGTTGAATAATTAGCAAGTAAGTTTATTTATGAATTTTTCGTATTCTTATATTAACCCGTAATACCGACGCCTATGCGAGTCCGCAAGTTTTGGTTACTCTAATGATAAATTAAGGAGGGCTCAGAAAATATCATTCGGAAGTGAAAAATAAAATTCGGGAATGATAAAAATGAAGTTCTCTTTATAAGAACTTGCGCTTTTTAACATTCCAATATTTTAGGTTTTCACGACCGTGGTCGGTACCCTGCAGGTCCGTTTGGCTCTGTGTCCAGTGTCGTTCAGGCGCGTTTAGCTACGTTGTAATATATATACAGTGTGATTTTAATTCGCGGTCGGAAATTGTTAATATACAGCGTGTGATGTTAATTCAATATCGTTAACTTTAATATACAGTGTGATTTTAATTCTCAAACATAAATTTTAATATACAGGATGTGATTTTAATTCACAAACGTAAATGTTAATAAACAGTGCGTGATTTTAATTTATAATCGTAAATTTTTAATATACAGGGAATGACTTTAATTTCAAATCGTAAATATTAATATACAGAATGTTATTTTAATTCATCAACGCGAATCTTAGTATGTAGGGTGTGATTTTAATTCACAATGGTAAATTTTAATATACAGGCTGCGATTGTAATTCATAATAGTAAATTTTAATAAACAGAGTATGATTTTGATTCGCAATCGTAAAGTTTAATATACAGGGTGTGATTTGATTCGCTACCGTAAATTTTAATATACAGAGTGTGATTTTATGTTTAACATTATAAAATATTATTCTTTTCGGAATCGAGTTTAAAAATAAAGATATTATTTTCGCTCGCGAGTGATATTTTTCGTACTTTATTATTTTTCATTTACTAGCCAGAGATATATATTTTCCTTATTATTCGTTCACGAGTGATAAATATTCCATCCAAGATTTGAAAATAACATTCACGAGTGAAATATATTTGGGCACCCTTCTAGCTCTGCTATTTACATAGTAGGCGCGATTTTGCAATTCCAGAAGGTTTAGAAATTTTGGCAAAAGATTATTACATTATTACTTTTATTACAACATTATGTGTACAGAGTCACAAAAGTTTTGTTATTTTCCTTGTTAATTTCACTGCATACACTGTCTTTTTCATCAGATCTTGAGTTTTCGGATTCCTTTTAAATCTTCCGGGTTTTATATAACCTTTGACAACAAAAAATATATACTACGTTGTGATCCTATTTTTATTTATATTATTATTGAATTTTCAAAATTAAGCAACAATACAATGCAAGAAGAAAAGGTGGACAGATATTGAAATATACTTATCAGTTTGTTTCTTTATCATGCTTCAACGTTAACAAATGTGTTTTCCAAATTGATAAATAAGGGATCACAGAAAGAAAATAGAAGGACTTCATAATAAAGTGGATAGAATATAAAGCATATCGACGTACAGCTGCGACATTTTTTAATGTTTCTGGCTTTTCCATTGTCAACCGTACGAACACATCATTCGTTTATACTCCTAATAATGGAGATCCATTAATTTTCGGAACATATATTCCGGGTTTATTAAATATTTTATGTGGTGCGGGCTATGCCGATATCTTTAATGTTTGTCATACATTATATGATATTATATAACACACATGTATGTGCTTGTAGGCGCGAATATATAGAACATCTATGGCAAGTCTGGTCTGAAGTTTGACATACCAGGCGCCGTGAGAACGTGAAGACTCGTTATTGCTCGAGGTGACTCGGGGTGGCACGACTTGTACATTGTATTATCCAACGGAAATACACGAGGAAATCGAATGAGAGACAATGTATGTAGGAAAATGATTTTTGCTTCGAGTAGATTTTGTATCAAAAAGTTAACGTTTACACATGTGCTTTAATGAATATTTTTAGCGAAACAAAAGTTTATAGTATTTCGCCACAGCATCCTATACGTTTTTAAATGAAAAACATCTGCATAGCTTCAAATTTGATTTACTAATGAAGGACGCATTTTAGGTTTAGGGAGATGTTTTGTAGAAATGTACATTAAATAAAATTGAAACAACATGAATTAAAGTGGGCAACGATATCGATGACCTTATTGTAGAATCTGGTTGATGTAAAAAAATCCTCGATATCTTGCCAAAAACTCCGAGAAATACTCAATCGAATAAAATTTGAATCACCACCCTAGCGTCTAAGGTCTTCAAGATCTCGACCATTGAAGTATGTAATTTTCCCCCAGAAAGTAAGATAAATAGGTATAGGGAATATTGATGAAAGTTGACATGAATTGAAGAGAGCTATCTAAAATCGTAATAATATGCTCGTTCACCTCGTTGTTGAATATAATTTTATGTTGTCTTCTCTATTTTGTTCAGGAAAGGAATTAATTTCCGTTCGCGCACTAGGTGGACACACTCTATATAATAATGCTTTACACATTTGTCTATTTAAGTACAACAATGCTTGTTTGGTTGTTGTTGTTGTTATTTTTATGCATAGCATTTACGATAAAACGAATTGAAAAGGCACTGCACACAAAACGAAAGATATTTAATAAGAAACTTGCGTAAAGATCAAAAAGACGTGCAAAGAAATTTTGCGTTGCGGCAACTAAAATTTTGAAGCAGCAAAGACGAACAGAAAAATACGGTAGGCATAAGAAAGACAAATGTAGAATGAAACACTTCACTCAAACTATTACCACAACACTTCACTAGCACTGGATGCAGCTAAGCCATCATCTTCAGCACTAAAACTGAATTCAATTCAGTAGAGTACGTGATTTTGTTCAAAATAAATACAGAAGATTATTACATATGATAAAGCGATACTCTTTTATACGCTCTGTAAAAAAAAATTGAAGCAAATCGATGCAAATATAGTTCCAGCACCGGGAAGCGGTGATTACAACAAAATAATGTCCGTATGAAATTTGCGAGGAAGGTGTCTTTATTAAGCAAAAAATATATTATGTAGGGAAACTGAGTTATAAAATGTTACATTAAATGGAGTGCAGAAAAATTAAGTTTGGAGCGATGAACCGAAGTTTAATTTATTTGGTTCAAATGGTAGTACATACATTCCTAGACCAGCAACAAAAGGAAGCGGCAATATTATGATGTCGGCATTTTATCTTGGCGTGGCGTTGGTCTCACACCTCGTTGATGAGGAGATTTATAGAGGTATTTCATTCAATGTTATGTTGCTATGTGCAGATGATAATATGTCGGGCATTTGGCAATTCAAACAGGACAACGATCTTAACCTTTCGGCGAGCGCTCCAGGAAATGTTACACCAGCGAACGCCCGCGATAATTAACACAATACATATATTTTTGACTGAATATATGTATTAACAAATTAAATTGAGGCAAATGTAATGTAAATATTACGAGTATTATTACGATTATTGAATATACATATAATAAACAAACTTAATATTCGCTACAAAAAGGATCTATTAGGCAAACAATTCAAGAAACACTATACTGCCAACATACATAAATGAAATTTACTATTCTTAATATCAACGTACATCAACTAATGTCTGTTTCATTCTGTTGCCATCTGTTATGTGAACCATTCAGTTACAGAAAGATCTAGAGTGTAACATGAACACGTCGCCTGAATTTGAGAATGGCTTGTTGCTTCTTAGTATATTTAATAAAATTTTCTTACAAGGAGAGGAACTACAAGAATTTGTGATCTACTCATGCTCTCTCTGGACGAAACTTGGAAATTTCAACGCACGAATGTGATGCAACAAAACTTATCGAACGCTTTCTTAGTCAACTTATTCTGGAGTCGTAAATAATATGCCGATAAACGGTTTGTTACAAGCTTTCCTTACTTTAATTGATATATTCTTACACTTATCGACGATAGGAATCCTATATTATTGGCTTTATAATACAGTCACATTTCGACCACGGGATGTCAGTATGCGTACCGTGAATGCTTACCCGTTTGAATAAAATCAGCTGTCGAGAAGTAAATAATTACTGCCTGTTTACTAATCAGGAGAACAAAAGTTGTTTGCGGACGCAGTGACTAAGGAAGGTGTGTGTCCTGTGATCTTAATCAAGCACGGCGTACATTGACGAATCTTATCGAATGGTATGCTATTGTACTATACTCTTGATTTCCGGGTTGGAACCGCGTCGTTGTCGCAGCTTTGGCCGACCTTCCGTCCACACTCTTATGGGACATCTTCAGGACTGTAACTGCACACTGACTGGGGATTCATTCGTTCCGGACGTGTTTATATAGGTTTGTTTTGGGTCAATGGAGCGGAAATTTTACGCGTCGATGAAGCGGAAATGTTATGCATCGATGAAGTGGAAATATTATACATCAAAGAAGTGGAAATGTTATGCATCGATGACGCGTGGCGGTTGCTAGGAGGTTTAATCAGCTGGAATTTTCACGTGTGATGTAAGGGGTAACCATCTTCGCTATTTAAATTGTTTGGATGTTTGAAAATCTCTATAGATTCGCGGATTTTTCTATCATAATAGTGAGGATTGCGAGATACGATGCGGGTAGAGTTAAATTGGATTTGGTGGCCAGTTCCAAGTCTATGCTCAGCCAGTGCGGAGCCGACTACACGCAACAACCACGTACAACGCTCGTATTCCGTAACACGGGTGCTAACGGATCACTTTACTTCACCGATGTACACACTACCGCACGAACATGGAATCTGGTAGACACCAGGGGCTTCCAGATAATTGCGAGCTGAAATTGGGTTTGAAGATGGTTTTTATGTTGTTCCCCTGTATGCTATTGTGTCCAGAGGTTCATCAAAGAAAAAACACATTTATTTACTTATAAAACAAAATAAAATTCTTTAAAATAGTAAAATAACATATGTATATCTCTCGGTTTTTTTTTTTAAACAAGAAGAAAAATATATCAGAATTGCCAATATTTACAACGGTTCCGGTCGGAAATGGAAAATACAGAATATGTCTCCGGCGTTTACATAGAAAGCATTACAAACTAACATAAACTGTCACGTTCTTTGTTTATAAAATCAAAAAAAAACAAGTAATCTATCATCGGTTACGGGCTTTGTGCAAAGTCTAACTAGGTTTTCTACTTTTCACGAAATTATAGAAGAGAAAACGCGAAAACATTACGGACTTGTATGATTTCAAGACTCCGGCAAACAGGGACACGGACTTGTACGTAAATCGGATATCGTTGTCTCACAAAAGCCAGCTTAAAACCGCGCGATTGTGGGACACCGTCGTTTTCTCGCCCAAACTCCGCAAAAGCCAGCGAATACCGACAATTGCGTAGTGCGGACGGGGGATCCTTCTGCTCAGCGTAAAGACCGGACAGTAAAAGCAAAGCTATGACATTTTGGACGGTTTATATAGCCGATTTCGGGTGTGACGCGGTACTTTTTGTTAATGACGTATTTCGACCTTGTACGTTGTTACGTTTTTCTTTTTTTTTGGAGCACAGTGTATGTGCGGACTTTTATTTCTGCGATTGTACACGTTGTCGTTTATTTTGGAAATTTTGCTTCTTATTTTTCTCTTAACCTATGTGACACCAGCCATACTGTATAGTTTCGCTTACCTTAATTGGGTAAATCTTTTGTCTATGTTTCCCTTTAAAATGTATCGGTTTAACCTTCTTTCGCAGCCCTCGTTGGGTTTTTGGCATTTTAGTTTATTGCGATACTCATATATACTCCTGTTGTTGGAGATTTTATTTACTTATGGCATTTCCTCTTAGTTATTTATCGTATGTATCGCATACTTCATTGGATCTGCTTTTCGTATTAATGTTAATTTTCTTACAGCTAAAACTTACAGTTAAAATTAGTCTTTTATTCTTCTTGAAGGTCTATACTTCCCTTTTTCCTTGTCTTAGTAACCCTTTGTGTTTTTCTTGATTATTTTCTACTTCAATTGGAAGTGTTTACATCTAGTAAGGGTTATGTGTCAATCAGCTGGTTTGGTTGGATTCTCCGAGATTGACAAGTTAGGTGCGTTCGGTAAGTCTTCCGAATGGCGAGTTCATTCAGATTACGTGCATAGTTCTGTCATTTTACTACTACCGGCTCTTTTGTTATGTTTAATTTTTCTCTACCTGATCATTTATATTCATTCAACCTTATTTACGTATTGCTCCATTTTAAATTTTCAGTTTGGCATCTTCCGTTATCATTTCTTAGTGTTTGACCCACGTAGTTTCAATGGCGTATTTCCGAATGGGGTAGAATTGTATTTCCCACTGCATTTCCGACCTTTTGTCGCTAAATTTTATCACTTGTGGCCTGATGTTGAGGCGTTGGTATACGGTGGTGCCTTCTATTTTGTAATATTTGGAATTAATCACGTTGAGTGGATATTTTGGAAACCTACATGTATCTTCTGTTGCCTTCATTTGGTCTCAATTATTGGATTGGAAATATTTGAGAGGATGGCCACGGATTTCTGCTAGGCAGGACTTGAATACAACGTCTCTAACATCCATCTTTGATTTGCCACGTGGAATCAAGATTTTTATTCGTCCGCATCTTATTAATCGTTTTCCCCGTTTTAACGGTAAGCTTCCAATTTGTTTATATTTCACATTGTAATTTTGGGGTTTCGTTTATTTCTTTTTAGGGGTTCTATTCTTGGGTACACTGCTTTGGTACCTCGTTTGGGGAATTCTTGGTTATGGATATACCTGATTTTTTACCTTACATTTTTGGATTATTACCTTTTTTTTTGGAACCACCTATCTCGGATCTACGTGTGGCCTTACCTTTTTGATTTTGCCTTCCTGGAGTTAATAATTCCTTCGAACTGAAGAGAATTTAGGAGCAGACACCGCTACCTTTGTTCAGTCGGCACCTTTCGTGGAACAGCTAAGTGTTGCTTGCTAAATTTTCATTTTTTTCTATTATTTGCCTGGGTGAACCATACTTTAGTAGTTTATTTAATTCAAGTCTAATCATATCGTTCTTACATTTCACAGTTTAATAGCTTAATCGATTCAAGTTCTTTTTAACGTATTCAGTTTCAATTCCAAACAAATTATTTGAGTTAAATCTTTTACTTGTCATATTATTAAAAGTAATGTATGTAAGTGAAGTTATTTCTTTTTAATTTTAATCATAAGAGTTTTTATTGATTTCTCTACGTAACATTATTTTCTATATGTTCAATTGTATTTAAAATACATTAAATGAATTTGTGATTATTTTTTTTTTGTTATGGGAACCGATTATCTCTATTTTGATTCCAGTTACGAAATTTCAGATTACAAAATGTTTTTGGAACCAATTAATTCCGTAAATCGAAGTACCACTGCATTTACAGTTTGTAGAGTCTGCAGACAATCGATATAGTGTATTTAATTTGGGGGTTTTGCTGAACAACTGCATCAACTTTTTGTATCAGTTTATTTCTAATATCACCGGTAATACTTTTAAATCTATTAATTGTATGGTTTAATGTATTGATCGCATCTCCCAATTTTATATTTCAACTTTCGAAGTATTGCGTCGTCGCTGTTAAGTGTTTAATATAGGAAATAAATACCCAAAAAACATAATAACGAAATAAAGAATAGATATAGTAAATAGAAATAGAACAATCTGAGGAGAGAGCTTGATTTGAATACGAGTGTATACTCGATCTTGAAATAATCACCCGCGTACATCTAATGCTCTGCATACGGCTCTGCTGCGGCTAACGTCATCCCTTCGGATTTTGCCGTTCACTGCTTATTAATGCCAAGATTGATTTGTGTTTTGTTCTTTCGAGGGCGACGGATTAACTACAAAGCAAATGCCCATATAAATATTGTACGCACTCGATCGAATCGACGATTTCCACACGGTATATGCAACTACCTGATGGATATATCCAAGATGCTAATAAAGTCTGCAAATTGAAGAGACCGATTTATGGCTTGAAAATTATAAATAAATGAAGAAAATGCGATTTATTTGGATCAATCAAAGTACATTGAAGAAATTTTGGAAAGATTCAACATGACTGAGTGCAAATCAACAAAAACCCTAGTGATGTGAACCAAAAACTTTCGGTAAACATGTGCGCAAAAAATGACGATGAAATTAAGGAAATGACTAGTATACCATACCAAGAGGCCGTTGGAAGCTTGTATTGATGTATGAAAAGCCCACTGGACAGCCGTAAAAAGAATTTTCCGTTACCTTAAAGGTACAGTTCATTAGTAAATTACATTATTCGAATTATTTTGAAAATGAACTGATTGATTATTGTGATGCGGACTGGGTGTCTGACATCAACAAACGTCGATCTTGTACTGGTTATTTATTCAATTTGTGTGGTAGTGCTGTATCATGGTCCAATAAACGTCAAATTACAATTGCATTATCTAGCACGGAGGCCGAATATATGGCTTTATCTGCTGCACTTCAAGAATTATTGTGGTTAAGAAGTTTCGGTAAAGATCTGGATCCTGGATTGCACGGACCTGTAGAGCTTCGATATGACAGCCAAAGTGCTATAAACCTTGCCAATGACGATTGTTATTGAGCTAGATCCAAACACATTAACGTTCGACATCATTTCATCAGGGACAAGATTGACGATCGAACACTTAGGCTACAATACGTTCCAACAGAGATAATGGTAGCCGACAACTTAGCAAAAGCCGTTCCAGGAGTCAAGAACGATTACTGTGCCGCAAATATGGGTATTATTGACATTAAAAATTAAAAAGAAGAAAAAGATATATTTGTTGTTCTTTTATAATGGTATTGCATGATGTTTTTAATGTTTAACGAGTAAGAGTGTTGATATAATGTCAGATTTCATATTTGGGCGCCCTTTTGTTTTTACCATATACAATGTTGGTATCACATGTTGAAATAGTTATGTTCAAGTTGAGTGGAATACAAAAACCTTACCTCGCCTTGTTATCTCTTATTAATAAATGCTGCGTATCTTTAATCTCTGTTCAACAGTATTTTATTATAAAGACTTAATGGTTGGTCGCTGCTTATCTGTTACGTGGTCATTGAGAAATACTCTACAGATAACCTGTTCTCAAAAAATGTTCTCTGTTGACTTTGGTAGATAATTTCGAAGTAGGTGTCGAAAGAAAAAAAAAACATAATACCATCTCTCTTTATTGCACAATTTAGAGTGCTTTTCGATTTTAATCGTACTCTAACAGGTAACCATGTTGAAACCGTCAGTATCTCATGAAAAACAAAGCGCATAACCGTTACAGAGCACCAAATTTCTAAAGCGGTAGGTAAATGAAGCAGTGGCCTGGTGCGCCGAGGTCCCAAGTCTTCTGAACCAGTTAGACATTTTCCAAAATCGCTTAATGAGGATCATTACCGGCGTTCCATTTTATGACCGGAATTCGGCACGCAGAACTGACTTGGAGCTATCAGGGGTGTTAGAACATATCCTTTTGATTGCCCAATCAACTTGGAACAGAACCTTGCAGAACGACCATAAACTGTAACAGTTTGTCCACCGCGAATAGACCAAGCCGCGACCTAGTAGACACTTGGATCCAAACAGGTCACTATACCAGCGCGGCGACACCTTTTGATGAGACTGCACTAAATATTGCCAGATTTTCAATAAAAGGCTGGTAGTAGGTGTCATTGACAGCATTTAAAAAATCTACCCTGTAGGTTACACAGTGTTTTCTCCATAGCTGCAGGTGAATGTTTCTCGTTACCTTTTCCCCTTTCGAACTAAATACACAATTTCTTCGGAACAGCTTTCTCCAACTGTCTTGGAAACATTCATAGTTTTTGTAAAATATGTAAAGTTGCTTTCTCTTGCAGCTTTCCATCTTAAACACTTAAACTATATAAATTTCAATTTGGTAGTAATTAATTATTGCACTATATTTACAATAACCGATATACTACTAAAAGTTGCACTAGTTAAAAAAGCTGATTCGCTCAAAAATAGATGCAATTAAAGGGAACAGGCATAAACAAACACTAGAAGTAATAAAATAATCGTTGAACCGAAATTGATAAATTACATAAACGTAAACAAAACAAACGTTTTACCTTAGCGATAAGCCCTTGTTCTAAAATAGGATAGTTATATTCAAATCGGTACAATCTAATAAAAGAGAGCTATCTATCCTCCTTAAAGTTCAATACTTCGATTTCAGCATGAAACAGGCTATAGTAAAATTATTTGAGCTGCAATTTTATTAAATGCAGTAGCATAAATGAAGCGATTTCTTGCAGCTGTATTTTGTATTATGTCGCAATTTGCGTTATATCCAATCCAACCAATTACTGCTTTATGGACTCATTTTAATACAATGTTTACGGTTTCATTTGTATCTTAGATTCATAAATGATCTTTCATACTTTAAAGCTATCTAGTAGAAAAAAGTAGTCACGAAGTATCTAATTCATTTGTTAAATGTTTATTGTTTATCATTTTACGTTATAATCTGCTTATAATTTTGACGTACTGTCATTAGCAGATTTTGTTTTCTTGTTTTTTGCTCATTTATATTCATACGCAGAATTTCTAATGAAGTTAAAAATAGGTTAGCGGGTGCTTAGACCTGTAACATTGACTTATTTAAATTTGGTCGTTTCCCAGTAATAAACAACTTTAAGGCTACTCCACCGTCGAAGCATTTCTTATCAGCTACATTGGACATTGTTTTTATCATCAAGAAAACAGGAATAATAGTAGGCATGTTTATGGGTAAAATATCATTTTACGTCTATAGATGTG
The DNA here is from genome assembly GCA_029619315.2 of Dynastes maya. NCBI lineage: Eukaryota > Metazoa > Arthropoda > Insecta > Coleoptera > Scarabaeidae > Dynastes > Dynastes maya. The sequence goes on from JAROYE020000001.1 coordinate 50,000,427, forward strand.
TACATCTGTATATACAGCGTGCCCACCTAGTAAATATGTGGGCGTAAGATAATTCTTTTCCTGTGGAAACTAGAAAAAGTTTTCAAATAAAAAATATACGAGAGCATGTTCCGCACAACGAAAATTACGCCCAAGTACACAGGGTGTTCAATTTCTGCTACAGACGATACATGTCTGGTTTTTTAAATAGAATACGTGTTTGGACGCATCTCTTCAATTCATGTCAACTTTCTTCAATATTCCCTATACCCAGCTATCTTAGCTTTTGGGATAATTGTTATCTTAAACGGCTTACACGCTACACGCAGTGAAACGTTTATTTGCATCAAAGCTGTCCCCCATAATTCAAGACAATTGCTGTTTCAATTATCCGCAATACAATAGCTTTAAATTAAAAGAAATATTTTCTTAGCGTTTCTTTCGCTTAAGAGAAGTATATATTTGTAACGAAATAGTTGAATTTCTTTGTTTAATACATTTGTTAATTTGATTCAAGCAAATTTTGCAGAAGAACGCGATTCTTTGTATAAGCAAGTGGCCATTATAACATAAAACAATATTTTCTTGAAGATAGTAAATAGTTTTCTTAATTCCAGAAAGCGTTTAGATATTGTTCGTAAATCAATAGTTTCATTTTCTTAAAATAAATTACTTAGAATTCTTTAAATGCATATTATTTATATGCACATTGTTAATTGCGCTTACCTTGTTTAAAACAGTAGGACATATCCGTACATAATGCAGTAAATTATTCACATTGCTTGTGATTTTAAAAAGGCTAAAGTAGAGGTTATCTACAGAATAATGTTCAAACAAAAGTGTACTTAATGTAGAAGTACACATGAAAAAAGTGCATAGAAACAATAACCAAGATATTGCTAATAAATAGCTCCTGGTATTGATGGAATCACTACTGGCAAAAACAATATTAAAATAGAAAAGCATTAAAGCTTCTTGCTCCTAGTCACATCTCTCAGTTTATGCCACTAATCTTCAAAAACAACAACTGGAATATTTCCTGGCGTCACCTAGTGCCAATAGTTATAGTCCCGTCCTAGATAGTAGCGACGGAGCCAGAATACAGATGCCATACTTACCCATACAATTATATAACCTTTAACGTACAACGTTCCATAAACACTTTCAAGATACCGATTAATGTAATATTTTTTTCTTTCTATTAGTATTTACCACGTGTACTAGTTTAACTATAGTTTTTTTAATATACAATAATAATAATAATAATAATAATAATAAAAAAGATAAATAAACCTAAATATTAACTCATTAATTATTAAACTACATAAAAATAATCCCTATTTAATTACATTATTAAAGAAATAATTTAATTACACTGTAATCTATAAAATTTTTTATTCATCAGCTCATTCACTTGCTCCTAATTTTAATTATTAACTTTAGGTTTTTTCCATTATTGTAATTTTTCTTGTTCTTGCAGCTTGCCTGATGATGGTTTTTTTAACACGAAACTGGTCGCCTAATTTCTCAATAGAACTTTTGTGAGATCTGGACCATTTCTTCATTCCTACCTTTACTACTTAACACTAAATGATTTACTCGGAAGAAACATTTTTCTGTCTTGGATTTTCTTGATTTTCTAACCCTGAGAAAATATTTATTTAATCCAAATAAAATTTCAAGAAAATTATTTTCTTATATTATACATTTTTATAGTCTTGAAATAAACATATTTTCTTGAATACAGACGGCTTTTTGTAAGAAAATCTATTTTCTTGATGCAAGAAATCATTTCTCTGCGTGTAGAGCACCGCTTTCGGTAATACATCGAAAAAATTTTTATCGTCTAGCATTTACAAGATGGTCATCGAAATCGTTGCAATGTCTGATTCTTAAGTGTAACACTAGATAAGTGTTTCTAGAAACCGATAGGGAAACTATTTCAGAGTTTTTTATAAGCATTTCCCTATATTTAAAATGTGCCAGATAAGTTTCTAATTTCAAAACATACAGCACTATATAGTATTATAAACTTTTGTTTCGCTAAAGATATTCATTATAACTTATAACTGTGTAAACATAATCTGTTAGAACTCCAGCATCTACTTGAAGTAACCATTATTTTCCTACATACATTATCTAGCAAGTTAGCAAGCACGTATAAGCAATAAATAGCGAATTAATATATTTTGGCTTCCGGAATTTCCGACGTAATTAATTAATAAAATTAAAATTATGTCCACGGCAAGGAATCGAACCCCTCATCTCCTGCTTACCGGGTAGGCGTGTTAACCACTACACAACGAGGACTATATCTGTCGAAATATTGTGATATATTTGCAAACAAACAAAACATCTAGGTGTTAAAGAGGGACGAATGTTGCATAGTTCTCGTTGTGTAGTGGTTAACACGCCTACCCCGGCAAGCAGGAGATGTGGGGTTCGATTCCTCGCCGTAGACATGATTTTGATTTCAATAATTAATTACGTTGGAAATTCCAAGAAAAATTATAGATTTAATAAACAGCGAATGTTGATTAGAGTTCAGTATAAAACGAACAGATTTATTTAAAGCATCACACACTAAGCTCTTTCGGCAGTAAAAAATATAATAAAAAAAATACTAACAAATTTTGAAATTTAGCTAACTCGAAATGTTTATGAAAAAATTTCCTGGATGAATTTCTTAAGGCAATCCGTAACATTACATAAAATATTGCCCCCGAAATGTTAGTAAATGTTCAATAAAATACGCATTACAGTTAGTATGAAGGAAAATTTTGCTCATTTCGAACAGATATTGAAATTAAATTTTACAACGGAAGAAAACGTCACCAATCTTCTTGTCACATATCTAAAAATGGCGATAAACAACGTGGGCTGAATAGGACTAACAGATAAAATTAGGGAGAAAATCTAACTCTTGTAGTATGTGAAGGTAAAAACGAAATATAAGGTCATGTAACCTTGATGTTAAATGGATGGTTTTATTGATACCGGAAATGATTTAAACCTATTAAAAGCCAGTAGCTACATTCAAATGCGAGCTCCAATATTTAACGGAAATTCTACTGTAATGAAAGAATTAGGGAACGTAGAAACAAGAACCTTAAGAATGTTTGTGGCTCAGGTGATCATGAATTCTCACCATTACTTGACCGACATTCATATTATGTCAGACGAAACAATCCCAACGAACCTTATCGTACGTAAATCAATCTTAGACCAAGTGACGGTAGTCATTAACACGTGGTTAAAACTGCTAGGATGACGACCAAGGTTTCAGAAGAATGTAATTCTTTTATATTTCACCAATATTATATATCTTTAAGTTCACAAGTTTGGTCTATCTACTTTAACTCATTTATGACCCTGATGAAGCTTTAAAATAAAAGCAAAATATTGGTGAAATTTAAGAGTTACAATTTTCGAATTCTTGGTCATCATCCCGACAGTTTTAACCACATGTTAGTTCCTAACGACCAGAGACGGGATTTTAGGACGTAAAAAACAGCTAAAAAGGCCCTTTTTTAGGCCTTAAAAACTATGTATTTAGGACGAAAAACTGTGATTTAGGCATGCTAGGCAAATACTTAAAAAAACGGTAAACACAAAAATTATTTTATTTTTAAAAAACATGAATAAGAAGACGATATTTCGCGTTTGCGTAGCATACAAGATGTTTTTCCAAGTTGTCGTTAGTAAAATTTGTTCTTCGGTCGGAAAACAGCAGTTTGTACGAAGAAAATGAACGTTCTACGTCACACGAGGATGTAGGACAAAACTTAAATATGGACCAGTCAGCTGTGGTATGAGCGGTAGCTTCAACTGCTTCGCCACTGAGCAGCTCAGCAAACTCTTTAACCGTTTTGAAACCTGGATTTTTCGAAATCACTTGATTAAACTTTGACAAAATTATCTTGCCAACTTTTCCTGGGGCATTCTTGAGAGCTGCTTCGGCATTATTAATTACTGCAACAGAATCTGTAAGAGGAAGGCCGAATGTTTCTAATCTTTTGATGTTATCAATGAGAAATTTATAATGCGACTTGATGTATAAAAGATCGTTTTTGACATTTTGATTGGAAAAGTATTCTTGCGCTTGCTCAATACAGTTAGCTGAATCAAAAACATAAAGCGTTAAATAAAAACAATCTTATTTAAAAAATTTGCTAAAAAAGTACTTACTGATTTTATTGCTTCGAAATTATTAGCATAAAAAACTACCGCCTCTAACCAAGTTCCCCAACGTGTTAAGACAGGTTCGGGAGGCAAAGGGAGATCTGGCAGATTTTCTTTATACACTGCCACACGCAGTGGAGCTTTTAAAAAGACTCTCTTGGTACTTGAAATTAAACCATTAACATTAGCATATTGATTTCTTAGACATTCACACGCCAAATTGAGTCCATGTGCAAAACATGTTAAATGTTTAAGATTTTTATAAAAAATCTTCAAATTTGTACCACATTTGAGCATATAAGAAGCACCTAAGATTTGCCTGATGTCCAGGAGCAGTAGCATGTTGCTCTAAATGATTTTTCTTTTTGCAAGTTAACTACAATAATATTTTTGAAGCAAGTTAGGAAAGAAAAACAAAAACGTCCTTTACCATTTTTCCGCACGCTTTACAAAACAACTCTTCACTGTTGCTTGGATTCAGCTGAAAGACAGTAGTGCCTCCAATTGGCTTCAGCCATTTTTGAACTTTATCGCTATGTGATTCCTTGGATTTTGGCATTGTTGTAGATGGAAATACACAATACACTGAGTAGATAAATAAGCACAAACCGACAGAAAACTAACGAAAAATATTCGTTGCAAGCTACGATATAAATGAAAATTCAAAGTACGTCTTCCACTATATACTGATTCGTCAATAGTCCACCTTGCTATAGGAACACACACATATACGCTCCAGAGAAACATTAAGAGAATAAATATAAAATCTAAACTGCAATATCAAGATGTCCATTGTATAAACTATGAATGGGCATCGTGTATTCATTAATCACGTTAACAGGGAGAAGAAATTTGCTTATATGGTTTAAATTACAGGGCGTAAACAAGCCGATAGGGATTCCCGTAAAATAAAAACGTGGGTGCAGGTAAATGAACCCGAGAGCGATAAGCCGATAATTGAGGATATATCTTCAATAGGGTAGTAATATAAATTTTACGGCAGGCAAATATAAATTTTACGGCAGGCAAATACAAACTTTGCCCCTCACACAATAGACGGGAAAACCCATCGTTGTATTAGTTTATAGCATTTTAGCTGTAAAACTAAAATTTACATTTAAGAAAGATGCAGCTGTGTAAAAACCATATTTATTTAAAATAAAAAAAAAAATCGTTTAGACCAAATAAATATGATTTTAGGACAAAATAGGCAAAAAACCACGATTTAGGCTGTTAAAAGTCCAAATAGGCAACTAGGCAAAATAAAACATAGCTAGATCGCTTTGATTTGTCGAGAAACATATAGATTTTGTATTATTTTTAATTTGCCTTGAATCTAAACAAAGAGGCATTTTGCCTAAAATCCCGTCTCTACTAACGACCGCCATATTCCTTGGTGCTAAACATTGATTGAAGGGGTGAATGCAAGTACCAGGCAGCTACATTTTAGTAAAACATTAGAAAATGAAAAAAAACTGTTTCAAAAAATAATCACTGCAGATATGGGGTTCTGTGCATAGGTGTAGTAAATTAGAGTATGTGGGGATGTTTTTGTATATTCAGTTTGAATCCCCAAGTTTTGCAAATCACCTAAAAAAAATATTTAATTATTGGAGCTGCCTGGTTTTTGCCAAAAAAATGAGGACAAAGGATTTTTTTATTACTTTTTATTGGCTATTTTGTTAGAAAAACTGATGATGTAAACTCAAAACGTTATTACAAACTAAAAACATTGAATACTAAATAATAAATTGGCAAAATATGTACGATATCCTAATCAGCATCATCGTCATCTGTTTCGGAAGTTTCGTTTTCACTATCATTTTCTTCCACATGCTTAAGTTTGTTATAATGCCACATTTCTGCTTGCCCAACATACTGTTTTGCTGGGTCTAACACATTTTTAAGTTTTTCCGTTTTTACGGGGAATGGACCACAGTAAAGTTTACCCTCTGGACCGGGTAAGGGTGGAACATCCAACTTTTTTAAAATCCTGAAATTGGTGGTCAACACACCACTTGCAGTTTCAGAACATATAATTTCATGTTTATGTTCAGCAGTGAACTCCATTATTCGGTATTTTGATATAAGGAATTTGAGGCCTTCCTTGGACTTAATATTGCTCTTTTTAAAAAATGGTGCAAGTTTGTGTCGATAATTTAGTATCACGTCCAGGTGAAGTTCCTTAACTTCGAACTTTCTGCTCGATTGTCCTATCATTCGAGCCCAGTCTGTTGGCAGATACACTATTTCCCTTTTCCTCTTCTCTTTTTCGGCAATAGCAAAGGAGCGGTCACAAGGCAAAAAGCTGTGACCAGGTTCTGGATAACGGTGCCGTATTGTTTTGAAACGACCCTGTAATACTAAAGTTTGCCAAAATTGCATGAGAACCATATTTTGGTTCTGTGCGGCACAGTTATCACCGTAAACGTAGAGAGTTTCAACTTCTTCTGCAACATGGTTCTTAATAAAATCATGAAGACAAGAAATAACTTCATTTGGACATTTTTTCCCTGTAACTTCATCATATACATAAAAGTAGCTCTTGCTAATGCTACCTTTGTGTATACAGAAAGGATAAAACCAAAGCTGCCTTTTATAGAAGGCGTCTCCTGAAGGCACATGAGGCAAGGGCATATTTTGCTGGAAGTCTAATGATATAACTTCAACAGAGTAATCTTCTTTTGCTAGGGCAGTATGTGTCTTTAAATCTTTGTAGAAGGTATCAGCTTTTGTTAGATAAACCGTCTTCGCAGTTTCTACTTCTTTCTTTTTCTCTTGATCGGCTGCAAAATATTTTATTTTGTTGTCATATTCATCGCATACTTTGCAGGTATCAGTCCGCGGGTGTCCAAAGGTCAGACTAAAATTTTCTATAAAAATTCGCCTGTAATAGCTGTAGGTCACTTTAGATTTATATTCGGGCTTGTCCAATAAGTTATACTGTTCAGGTTCGAATTTTTGAAGATATAGTCTATGCATTACTTTAACACTTAGTTCTGGTGATAGATATCGCCTGTTGATATTATCTTTCCTGCTGTAGTGACTTTTTCGCCTGGGAAAGCTATTAATATGTCCTTCAATGTTTTGTATAACCTCCGGCACTGTCTTGATGTGCCTGTTATCGTGAAGACCTCTCATGACTTTGGGAGGAACTGGATTAGTTGTAAGATGCTGAGCTATTCTTTCGATCCTACTTTTCGTTATACCATGAATGCTGGCAAAGGTTTTTTTGCATACTCTCACCTCAATAGGCTCACTTCGAATTTTATATGCAAATGTATGAGTTTTGAAAGTACCACCACCTCCCTTTGGTCGATGCCGTTGAATGCTTCTCACAGTAGATTAATATTAGAAAACAACTTTTTTTTATTATTTTTTTAAGACAACTTACCTAAATAGTGGTCCTGTCCATTTTTGCCCGCTACTTCATAAAAACTTTTTAACACGTCTCGTTTTATGTTATCATTCACAGTCTCAAAGCATTTCAGTCGACAGTTGCAAGGAGAACCAGTTTGTCTTTTAGGAACAACGTTTCCTCGGGAGTTGACATATTTCTTGCCTCTAGGTCTCATTTCCTTACGTTTAAATCGTTTCCATCTTTCGGGATGTGCAGTTCTCTTTTTGCCATTTTTTTCTTCCGCCCCTGATTTCCGAATGCTTTGCTCATCAGTATTTCTTCTGTATCGCTTGAATCGCTCTCTGAATCGGGGATTCAATCTGTCGAAAAATCCTCGTCCGGTTCAGGGTTGCTGTCGCTGTCAGACATATCCACTTTGGCTCAAGAAGCACAATAATATTAATAACTTTTATTAGCAATACACACCACAATGAATAACAATGTAGAGGTTATGTGTCATAAGGTTGATGTAATCTAGAAGAAATCTTTATTTCACTAACCAAGTGAGGCACCTGTTTTTGCCCCAAAATGGTGTTTCAGACAGCTCTAATTAATAACTTCTATATTTACTACTGGAGCTACCTGATTCTTGCAGCAAACGGTAGAGCGATTTTTTTGCCACAAAACCCATGCAAAAAGTCATTTTCTCAAAACTGCCTGGTTCTTGCACTCACCCCTTTAATTCAGAGGGCATCCAGGTAACAATACTAAATATTTCAAAAAATCAAAATGCGGATATGGAGCGAAGGGAAGAAAATACAAATGAATTAACTGGGACTTTTGGTATGCTAGTAGTAAATATCGATGACGAGTTAGACATAGGGAAACTAAAATATGAGCAGGCTATTAAACAGATAATTTTAGAATTTAGAAGACGAAACACCCATCCATCAGCAACCCAGAAAACATTCCGAACAAGAAATGAAAGAAGTCGATAAACAGATTGAAGGATGGCTCAAACAAGGAGTAATACGGCCAAGCGTGTCAGATTTTGCTAATGCAGCAGTTCATGTAAAGAAAATTAAACCGCAAGATTATCAAATACAGGTATCCTCTGCGTACAGTCGAGGACCAGATACACAAATTAGCCAAGGCCAGTTTTCACGACTCCACATTTACGAAATGGGTTCTTCCACGTTCCGTTCAAAGAAGATAGCATCAGATATACTTCCTTTGAAACTCCACATGGTCAGTATGGATTCTTAAAGGCATCATCGAGAATAGCTTAGAAGTTAAATGGAAGAAATTTCAATTTCTGAAAGATAATGTAACCTACTTGGGACATGAAGTAGAAAATGGAACAGTTCGACCATCAACAAAGAAGATCGTGGCTGTTGCAGACTTTCCTGAACCCATAACCGTGAAGAAGGTACAGAGTTTCCTAAGTTTGACAGGATACTTTAGAAAATATAGAAAAGAATATTCCTTGAAGGATGTTAAAGAAAAAATTAAATAGCGAACCAGTGCTTAAGATATTTAACCACGAATATCAGACTGCACTCCGCGTTGAAACATCCAAGATGCTTGGTCAACTACAGCCAGTTTATTATTGGAGCAAGAAAACTAACGACGCTCAGAGAAAATACTACAGCTACTAGCAGTGGTTGAAGCTCTGAAAGAGTTCCGGGTGTACCTTCTGGAGATTAAATTCAAGATCTTGATTGATTGTTCAGCGTTGCTGTAACGATGAGTAAAAAAAGATTGTCGTACCAGAGTGGCAAGGTGGGCGCTGTTATTGGAAGAGTTCAACTACACCATTGAACGCAGGCCAGAAAGCCGCACGAAATATTGCGACGCCTTAAATAGAAACCTAGTAGCCTTGGCAATGAAGAATGAATTTTTGGAAAAGGTCAGAATAACGCAGGAGGAGGACGAGTATTTGAAAGCAATCAGAGAAATATTGCAGAATCAACACTATGAAGATTATGAATTGGACAAAAACATCTTATACAAGCAGCAGGATGGATTAAAATTACTAGCTGAACCTGCGAACACGCAGAGACAGATAACTACAAACACACATGAGAATGGTCATTTCGCACATAGGAAAGCAAAAGATCTAATAAGAAGGGAGTACTTTATTCCAGACTTGGACGACAAAATCAAAAAGATAATATCGAACTACATACCTTGTACATTGGCTGAAAGAGAAATCCTGAAACAACCAGTGGGACCATTGATACAGATTCGCAAAGGTTGCAAATATCTGTTAGTAGTTGTGAATGCGTTCTCATGGATATATCTCACCAAAACCACATTCACAAAAGAAGTTTTGGAAAAACTGGACCTGCAGAAAGCAATTTTCAGCAAACCAAAAACTAAGCTTTCACGTTAAAAGATTTTGAGGAATACTGCGGTACACATGGTATTAAACACATTATAATTACTACAGAACTTCCTAGAGGCAACGGACAGGTCGAACGGATCAACCGTATTATTATACCAGCGCTACGTGGTACAAGCACGTTAGAAAATTGCATCAAGTGTTGAATACTACGTACCAGCGTTCCATAGGTACCACTCCATTTCAGTTATTATTTGGTGTGGAACTGACGAGACCTGATGAAATAAAATTGGAGGTCATTGAACAGGAGTGTGATTTTTTACGGAAGAAAGAGAGAAGTTCCGAAAGGGAGCGAAGCAAAGAATGGCAATAGTCCAAAAGGAGAATGCAATCACATATAACAGAAAACGAAACGCAGCCACTAAGTACAATGTTGGTGATTTAGTCGCCATAGTGTGTTCACAGTTCCGAAACCTATCGAAACTTCTACCGAAGTTCCTGGAAGAGTCACACAGAGTCACGAAGAGTATTAGAAAAAAATGGAACACAAGAGAGATCCAAGAAAACCATCTCCAACCCGGATGTCATAAAGTTATGGGTGCGGACAGAAAGTGATGAAGATACATTTAAGGCGAATGTAACAGAAGACGACCGAAATGTAAGAAAACACCCCTGCCACCTACACGAGATGATCGGCAGTAAGTCAGAAGTAACACGCGACTGGAAACAAGAATTGCGTTCTCTACTCAAAGACTAAAACAGATAGGTATAGGGAATATTGATGAAAGTTGACACGAATTGAAGAGATGCATCCGAAAACGTAACAATACACAGACTGTTTCATTTAAAAAACCACACTTGTATCGTACCCAACAGAAACTGAAACCTGCATATACTTGAATATAATTTTATGTTGTGCAGTACTTGTCTCCGAATACTTTTTATTTGAAATTTGTTTGTCTAAATTACTCAGCAAAAAAAATTATATTCCGACCACGCATTAAGTAGACACGCTGTATAATTTAATTCTGGTTTGACAAGCAGTTCGCATATGAAGGTGAATTTAAATTGGATTTCAGCAAGTTGTTTTTCACATTGATTTCCAATTATGCCAATTTCGCGCTTGAATCATGCCGGCCGATGCGGTTTCGTTCGAGTTCGGGTTTGTCCGATTCTATTCTATGTACGTCTATTTAATATATAACCGAAAGCGATAACCTTACCAACACCAATTTATAAAGAAGCAATAGATGCTCCAATTACAAAAGTGATACAAAATAGAAAACTATTTCAAAAATAAAAGGCTAATTCAAACAAAAAATATAATATGCTCCAATCACAAAACAAAAGCAAACGCAAGTGAGTGCGGTAGTGTAAACAATTCTTATCCCGAACATTCCCTGATCATATCAAAGAATATACATACTAGGGTACGTAAGGATTCATTTATAGTCGCGAGTCCCACACATATATGGAATAATGTTGTCGCTTGTGCTAACAGCGTCCTTGATTCGCTTCGCGCGCTCCCCACCTTATACTCTCATAACAGACAAACGTCGTAACACTGTCCATATATTTTAGCGGTTCACCTTCCTACGGAACTTATATGTATAGTCTTTGGTCATATGTACGATGGGACAAATATAAACTAGGACGATAGGCACGAAAGCAAACGTCGATTACAAAAGATATTTCGCGGATATGCACAATTGCGCATAAGGTTCAACATCGCTTGCAACCTGTTTGCCGATACTACTGGTCGGTTTCCAATCGTCCAAGTTTTCTTTTGTTTCTCAGTACAAACAAGGGACAAGTGGAAAATTCAGAAATAATAAAATACAGCAAAGTTGGGCCAATCTGTTGACTGCTGTTGACGTCACCGATCGATATTTCTACACTCACCCGCAACTCACCGGAGGGAATATAAAATAAAAATTATTGCAGTCGAATAAATTTGTGTTAGGTGTTTTCGTTATTATTATTATCTATTTGTCCTAAACCATGGTTGTCAGTTTTGAAGAAAAGTAAACGTTCATAAAGCCATAAACGATTCCGATGACTTCCAAACAAAATATTTTCATGTGTATTTTATTACATCAACTACAACGTTAGGAATTAGTACTAAAAGAAGTAGTTTCCTTCGGCTGCTACGACCTATAGATACCATAAAAATAATATAGAACTAGCAGTGGGGCAATAAGACGTCACGACTCTGGCCGGTAGAAAAATTAAATAATTAAACATCTGTAAGCCTCTATATATGCAACCTCACCGGCATTTTCATTTGAAAATTTTAAATTGGGGAAACATATCCTAACTAAATAGGCAACTCATCACTCTTATGTAGCACATCCCTACCCAACATTTTTTTCTTCCTTTTTTAATTTAGTACTGTTAGCGACATCTATATTCAAAAAGATTTCTAAATTTCCGCCATATTGGATGTAATGAAATTTTTTTATGTTTTAGCGCTCCCCTTAACGTGTGTATAGTTTTGCCGTACTCCAATTATTAATTTTGCCTTACACCGCTGTGTGAACGGTCGTATTTAATTGCATTGTGCGAACTTTCTTAATTCCTACCTTACCCCCGTGCTACCCTATGTGAACGCTACTTTATTCTCATCGATAAATGCCATCCACAGCTTAAAACATTTTATCGCTTGAATGGAAGTCGTCACTGCGAATAAAATATGCCAGTACTCAACTTACCTTTATTAGAGTTGTTAAACTGAATTTTTCGCTGCTGTCTACAATATTATTGGTTGCGATACTTCGGCTGTTATAAAATGCATATTTTCTGAGACTGCTCTGCATTGAAATCTGGTTCCATATATAAAAATTATTCAAAAGAATTCATAAAACTATTACAGAAAATAAAATACCAAATCAAGACCGTGCTGTGTTTTTACTTACCTCTAAAAACAGGCCAAAATTCTGCCAACTTAGTTAGCTACCATAAATTAACTATTTACTTCTGCCTAGTATTCTTTCCTTCGTAATTATACGCTTTAATAACGACCGCAAATTAATTTACTTAGCACAGCAATACACTTAGAGCAAACTGTATTTATTTGTTGGTGTATCACGGGTTTAATAAGTACAAGTTATTTATTATATACCAAGGATGGTAGAATACGTTTACTCTGAAGGTGGTCTCAGTTTAAAAATAGCGTTATTACAAACGAGTATATCTATATATTACTACCAATGACGTCAAAATATGCGTCCTTTACCGTTACTATCGCTAATACAAGGCTAACCAGCTTTGACGTCAGTAGGCTGTGACGTATTGTGACGTAGGCCATAAATGCGTTTACATACTGCGACCATCTCTGCGTTTTGAATTGGTTTATCCAAATTATATTGGTTTTATTAAAAAAAATACTGTGTAGTGATATTTCCGTACTTTGTTGGTGATACCTGCAATGTTTTTCTAGTGTTGTATAAGCGATAAAACCTTTTCTGAAACGATAAAAACGAGGTAACCTAACCTAAGATGGCGTTGGCTGTTTTGTATGTTTTGTTTATGAGTTACACTTTGTAAATAAAAGACGATATTATTTATTTTTCAACAGATACAGGTTCAAGGACCGGTGAAACTATAACTGTAAGCTTAAAATATCCTAGACTTAAAAAAGATGCTATTCCAAACCAATTCCCTGTCCGTTGTATTTGACAAAAAACGCGAAGATTTTATTGTTCAAATAGTTTTATATTCTTAGGTTATATATAACAAAATTATTTTTGAACATGAAGAGATGTTTTTAAATGTGTGTAATAAATAGTCTGTTTTAACTCAATATATTTTAAATTACATCGCCGAACGTAGCCATTTTGGATACTGATATATGTAAATGTCATATTCACAGGAGTGAACGCATTGCAACAATTATAATAACTTCTTCTACAAATACCCTACTTAAAAATGATTGTGGGAAAAGTAAAGATGGATTAGGTAAAACACCACATAATAGGAAATTAAATAGCATGTCTGCAAATGTTCTCCTGAAATTGAACAAAATTTCGAATAAAATTGCAATTACTGTATCATTTCAACTTTAGTTTCGTCCAAATACATATACAATTACAAATAATAATAATTAGTCGATTAAATATCCACCACAAATACATCTTTCACGAAAACGGTGCTCGGTTACGTGTTTGGTTTTTGCTTTCAAAATTCGTTTTTCCAAAATAAAATCGAATGGGATGCGAAGAAGGGCTCAAACTTAAAAAAGAAATGCAAAAAACGATTCCTTTACCGCTTAGGCTAATATCATACATCCCCTAAAGAGCGTGACGTCATCGAAGAGCGGTGAGAGCTTCTAGTATCGGTGGTAACGCCTTCACTCCTCTGCCCACAAACTTTCTATCAAGTATTGCAAGATAGGAACTGAAACAACCTTTAGCATATCTACATTTCACCAACCTTGATTATACACGTTGGTCCAGATACAAACGGGATATTGCCTTTGCGAATGGCAACAGGGCATTCGAGTCTCACTAATAGATCACATCCAACCACATCCAATCGCAGTATACCATACAACGAGAATCGGTACGCACGCATGTCCGCTCAACCACGTAATATTAAAATTCAACGCTTTCTGACAAAATGTGTTTATACAGAATTACTGCGTAATTTTTCTATATTCTCAAATTATGTTAGAGAGTACAGTTTCTTATTGCTGCTATACGATGCAGGAGAACGAAAAAACAATTCTAAGTAGGAAAATAAACAAGGATTCTTATAAAATTAAACTAAAGAAAAATAAATTCAATAATTATACAAAATAAATTGACATCCTAACAACTTTATTAAGGGGAAAAACTCCTGGCAATTTTGAACTTTGTAACTTGTACGTTGCCATGAATGCTGTTTTCTTTTGTTTTATCGATTAATTACACTAAAACCTATGCTTAACTAACTAAACTATATGCATGTATGCTTTATGTCTAACAACTCTTATATGTGCGATTTACTTATCTACTGCTAACGCATCTATTTTTTTACATCTACGTACCGCCTCATATGTATGCGTTTTTAGTTTGTTCATTTATGAATGTACAATGGGTTGCTGCCCAGACGGCGTACAAATACCTACACATAACTTTCGTTTTTCTTGCGTTTAATATGTTTCACGCCAATTTCGTCTACAATTTGTCGACTAGGGCAAGGTTCGCTCATTTCAACTAACGAACAAACCCTCACTTCTCTCTCCTCCTGCTCAGGATGCATTTGGGAGGGATTTGAAGCTGTTCGTCTATTTGTTGGCATTTACGGCAATTTCCAAAATACCATTTAATGATCTATACCATCTCTGCGGTTGTATAAACTAACATAATTTATTCGAAATCCACGATCTCTTGTTAGAACCTTACAAGCGCACAGAAAGACAAAGAGTGCGTCAGATAAGCTACATTAGTTGCGCGCGGCGAGGCTGGCCGGCGGGAATATATGCAAGGATGCCAGATCGAGCTACGTACAATATATCTCGCAGCCCGGTGAAGCCTGAGTCAACGTGTATACACATTGGGAAAATTTGAAATTAGCCATATCTATATATGTACGACGAGAAAGCGAGGAGAGGATTGAGTGAAATCCGATCGATTCAATGCGGGTTGTTAGTACACTTGCAACAACGTTGGCATGTAGCCCTACTGTGCGCAAGAACGCACGTAATAATTTGAAGTCATGGTCGCCTGGAAATGAGTTTCGCATATTTATTTTGTTGTTGCTACGAAACTAATAAGAAGTTCTAAAGACAAAAATAAAAATAATTCTGATGAAATAGAAGAAAAGAAAAATAAATACTCTAGAAATTCTTACTATGATCGCCCGCACATAATGCAGTCTACCTCGTAACTAACTACATCGGTAACCGTCGTGAGCCATCAACTACCACTAACCCGTCCGCTTGTGGTGAATCACCCATACGCGTTTACTGTTGTCGCATGTATGCGTTTTCGTATAGCTGGACATTTTCTTAGCTTATATGTGTAGTTATGGTTAATAAGCTCGTACAGTGTATTCATTTAATGCTGAGGATAAGGGGTTAGACAACCCAATTGACAGTGGTATTACAAGGCGCTACCCAAGGATTGTATACTGATCTACTTCGATGTAGATCGGCGATCTGCTTATGTAAACTAGCCTTGGGCGCTACCAATACCAATCGTGTCATTTGGGTTATCTAACACCTTATCCTTAGCATTAAGTGAATGCACTGTATTAGCAACAGTTTATTTGGACGATTTTTCCCAGTGTATAGTGTACAAGAAACTACCTACGCCCGTGCACACTATAGATAAAACTACATATTCGTGTACAATGTTCATCTAATTTATTACAATTTATTAGCAGTTTGAAATATTACAAAACGGTCCAATTTTATTTTTAGTTTTAGACTAGCTACAGATTAATCAGGCACACAAAAACAATATGTACCCGTATTTGTCAGCGACTCACAATGAATTCTTTTTATTTACATTATAAAATGTAGGATATTTAGTATAGATTCTAGTGTCAATGCCGTGTCCGAAATGTAAATGTATTTATTGCTCCGATTACTACGTAATAGCTTATAATTTGTGTCTTTCTAGTATCACTTTATACACATTATATTTAAAAAAATTTTTTGTTTCAGATTATGACCTACAAGAAGAAGCACAAAATATGCAAACATGCGACTTGCAAATGTCTCATATATATGTATTTGTATTTTTATAAGACAAATTAGATTAGTTAAATTATACAATTACATTCTATATAAAATGTAACCTTATATGAATAAATTTACTTATTGTTTTATAACACATATATTTTTACATACTATATTACTAAAAATCGTACTTGCTTTATATAGAAAGAAGTTGTCTTGCTGTACGGCTATCATTGCATTCTAAAGGTAATAATTTATTGTAAGAGAAGTAAAATAATAAACAGGTTAACAAATACTTCTAAGACAATTTTCATACATTTCGGAACGAGGAGCAACATCCTGCCGAAAAACGTATAAAATATAAACATATACTAAAGGGGGTATTTAGTGCTTAAATTGTGTAGTGCTGCTATTACACTAACGAAATCGACTGGAACATACAGGTCGGCTGGCTGTGATGCAGAAGCGTAACTCTCGGGGTCTAGCTCGGAGTCCTGTCGACACTTTCATTTCCACAGTGGGCTTCGTGGCGAGTTAACGTAGAGTGTGGAAAAAATTAACAACATTTCGGATAAATCTTTTGATATTACAGTTTCTAAAAATACACATAAAAAAATGTGTAGTAACAATAACTAAACTAATGCTAATATTGCTCATGGTATTGGTGGAATCACTCCCGGCGAAAACACTGTGAAAAGAGAAATGCGCCAGCCAACGGACATGTTTCTGCCTACCCGGCGACATAGAGGGAATGTAATCGGAACATTGATGACGCCGGGTAGGCAGAAACATGTCCGTTGACTAACGCATTTCTCTTCTCACATTGTTTTCGCCGGGAGTGATTTCTAAAATTTGAGTTGTTTTATGTATATATTTCTGACAACACGTTCGGGACGCATTAATACCATTGCGCTAATTTCAAAAGGCCGTCAAATGTTGACCAAGTTTCTTTGGCTTCGTTCGGTTATTATAATTCTAAGTCTCCCAGTATGTCTTCCTTTAATTTCAATGGTTCCAGTTTGTCTGTAGTGTTTAGCAATATTTCTCACTGAAGATTTTGCCAGACTTAATTCAATGGCGATTTTCTTTAAACGATTTTTCCTTGACAATACTGGGACGCAATAATTTCGTGCAATTTTTGTAAAATAGGGACACCGCCAACAATTTTTTTTTTAAACTAACTCTTATTCGCTTAGATAATAACAATAGATTATCAACAAAGGTGACAGGTGAGTGTACAATTTTGTTTTCCAATACTACTTGATAAAATTTCAATCAAAAATAGAATAGTGTTAACAATTGTCAAACGTTGATAGATGTTTAAAAATGTTGTTTCGATTCTATAATCATTTCCGAAATATTTTTGGAAGTATCTTAAAAATATGCTGAATTTTTGAAAAAATCATTAACCGTCCCAACATATAGTTGTTAGGCTCGTACTAATGGTCAAAATGATTTGAGCCGTGCAAACAAGTTATCGACAAAGTAATTTTGGCTCAACGCACATAAAGGCGACAACCAATGTTTTGCACGATGGCGCTAAAAGAGTTTGGAACGTTCCTGTGCAATCATCAAATATAAAGACCATAAGTACTATAGCATGGATGATACCAGGAATTGCTATGGATATCAAATAAAACGTTAATAAGGCTGTATATTGTAAAGTAATTAATTTATTTTGCTATTTGCCAACAAACTATCTCAACTAATCAAGGTATATCCGCATCTTCGCCTGGATTTAGTCAGACTGCCCGTACGTTGTCCATCAGGTATTTATCCGCTGCATTTGCTTAGTCTGCAATCTTTGTCTGAGTGTAAACTCATTGTCCACTAAACATTCCAATACGACGATCATCAAATGCGAATGCAAATCCTGACTGCAATTTTGTCATCGCAATTTTATACCTGTAACTGGAAGACATACGCAAGCATCAATTCTTAAAAAATAACCTTACCTCGATATCCAATATTTTTGTTTTCGATCAAACCCTGATGTGCTGATACACATTCTTTTAGATTACATTTACAATAACAAAGGATCTTTTATATAGAAACCCTACCCCCGCTCTCAGGCACAGAACCAATTTACGTAGTCAGCCTGGCTATACGGCACAGCCTATCCCGGCTTATAGCACATACAGAACCTTTTCTGCGGCCAGCCTGTCCCGGGTTGATAAAACATACAGGATCTTTTCTATAGCCAGCTTACGCCGGCTCTATAACACACAGGATTTTTATATATTCGGCCTGCTCAGGTTCTACTTCTCTCTCTCTCTCTCTCTCACACACACACACACGCACATCTCAATCAGGGTTTCATCAATACCAATACCATCGATAGCGACACATTTTAAAATCAGTACTTCTGCATACATTTAATAGCCAGCAAAACATATCTAGTAGTAACCTTAGGTAAAAGTACAGATTTCAAAGTGATTATATATTGAAAATTATCAACTGTAAATCACAAGTGAGGAGCTTGGACGCATAACCGGGAAATCAGTCTTTTTCTCATATTCAATTTTACATGCTAATTGTATGAATTTAACTTCCTCCATTAATTCTTAAAGCCTTCTTTATGCTTAAAACATATTTGAAATTTATGTTTCCAAGCAAAATCGAACAAAAACAATTTTTGGAGTTAAAACAGACACAAGGTAGACGCAATAAATTCTCGGCCTGACAGGCTTATACAGGTTCGAGAGTGTTCAAACTCCGTTGCGCCATAGTTGCACATGTGCAAAGCCTACACTATATAATATTACGGCTCGAAGAGTAGTAGTTTATAGTAGCCAGCCATACAACGTGACTAGTGCATGAAAATGTCTCGGGTAACGAAAATTGAGACCGCGAGGTCATCAATTTTTTTAACAAAAGAAGGGCATACGCCATCACATTGAACAACGCTTAGACAGCGTTTGTGGTGATTTATCTTCTTCATATTCCACTGTAAAAAAGTGGGCAAAACGTTACCGTTTTGGGCAAGAATCCCTTGAAGATGATGAGCCCCGTCGGCCAATTGAACTGATAAAGCCTCAAAACATTTCAATTATTGAAGAAATGGTATTAGCAGATCGTCGTTTGAAAGTGAAGGAATTAGCAGAGATGTCTAATATTTCTGAAACAAGTTTCACCCTGCTCTCCAACGTGAACATCGGGTCGAATGTGCGCGCTCGGTTTTAAACATGTGTAGAGACGACCCGAAACCGATTTTGGAGTTTATTGTCACGGGAGATGAAACAATGGTTCTGTATTATGAATAGAGCGGGCCAAATTGCGCCATCCAACAGAATCGGAATCAGGCGCAACGGCCGCTTATTGTAAATAGCGTATATGTGAGTCACAGCAGATATGTGATATTTCGAAATTAATACACAAGAGTAAAAAAATAAAAGCTGACGCAATAATAATGTTTAGTAATTAGAGCGGATATATATATATATATATATATATATATATATATATATATATATATATATATATGTACACGCTGAGGTGTTTTTATTTTCATTATGATTTTTACACTATCGAACTTAGCTAAAACTCGTCCACTTGCTGCATCGTTTATACTGTGTAACAATGTACTAACTTCGTCCACGACTTGCACTGATTCTACCAACGACAATCAAGAATTTTGCAAATTTTCTATTGCGTCTACTAACCCTTTGTAATTGTTGCTAATATTCTTTAGATGTGTTTCAACAGAAATATCGAGAAATCCCTTCTGGCTCATCCTAATAGCTCTAGCTTCGGCAGGGACGAATTGCAAAATAACGGATTTGACTTCTTGAAAATGTTCATTATAATAAAAAGCGGCTTTTAACCACGTTCCCCAACGCGTAAGAATGGGGTGTGGTGGTTCTCGAATACCAGGGCATAACCTGTGGAATGCCCTAGTCCTCTTAGGACTTTTGAGAAACACTTTTTTTGTGTTTGCTATTAATGCATCCACCTCCGGGTAACACTCTCGAATAGTTTGTGCCACAAGATGTAAAGCATAGACTTTACACGTAACATGTAAAAGTCCTTCACACTTTTCTTTAAGGGAACGGCCTACACTACACATTGTTGCTGCACCATCGCTCATGAACAACAACAGTTGACTGGTTGACACTTGAAATTTTTGTAACGTTTCGAGAACTACGGCCGTAATTGCTTTACTAGTACACTGTTTTAATCTTCTGCTGGCTAATAGAATTGCAAAATTTGGTTTAATAGGATCTAATACGCGCACTATTATATTCAAAATAGAATTTTTTTTGCAATCTGTCGTCTCATCAAGACATAGCCACAGCTGTTTATCTTTTAATTCGGCTTTAATTCGATTTTCAATGTCCTCACGTATTCGTGGAATATCTCTCCGTAACGCTATCCGAGATGGTAGTATCCACTCGGTATTGTATGTACCCCAGAATTTTCGAAATGCTTTTTTATCAACTATACGAAGTGGTAGACCACATACCATAAACGTTAAAAGCAATTCTAATTGAAATTGACGTTGTTGTGACACACCATTTCTTTTATTTCTGTGGTGTGCGCTATTTATATGTCTTTCACAATCACGTTTGCTCCAGCACAGTAGTTTCTTTTTACAAACTTTACAGAAAATTGTACTCCCATTGTAGTGTAAATCCACAAATTCACTAAGAAATTTATTAACTTTCGTAGGTAATGGCCGTTTATTTTTAATAGTTACGTTAGACATAATCACTAAAGCGAGCACACCGACGCTTGTTTCTAGTATGCCACGAAGTGGTGCAAACGTAACATCTGCAGACTCGTCATTTGTTGATGAATGGAGCGCGTCATCCGTAAATGAATAAGCGCGCTGTTAGTTCGTAGCCGTCGATGAATGAACTTTTTTTTTGTAGTGGCCCACTGTGAACAACGCCCTATTTATCAACGAACAGCCAAACTGCAGGTGTATATTTGCGCGTCTTCACGACGTAATAGACAGTGGTTTTGGTCCTCGTCCTAATAATTACATATTTAAATTACCTATGTTTACACACATATATGCGCCCGGCAGCCTGATTGCGAACCTGGCGCGTGGCGCTCTTGGCCCGCTCTAATTATGAACCTCTATCCAAAAAAGAATCGATGGAATTGGCGGCGACCCGATGAAGCTCATCCCAGAAAGTTGTAGTACAACATTTTGAGGGAAAAACTTTAGATTATTTTTACAAGGGTATAGAATTATTAATTGATCGTTATAATAATTGTATTGAAGTTAGAGATTATATTGAAAAATAAAAATTGTTATATTTTACCGTTTATTTTTTCTATATCAAGCTGATCCTTAATCTGTTTTACGAGTTATCTACTTCCGATCTGTTTCTAACTTGCTTTTGTATTTACGTATTTTAAAATTTAAGTTTTTTCTGTTGACTTGGTGTAACCGTGCATATATGACTGCTTAGTCATTTCAGGTAACGTGTTTTTAACATGGAGGAAGGGTTTATTACTATAGAAGGTGATAGCGATAGCAGGAAGCCAAAGAAAGGGTTAGTACGCCACCTAATTGGTTATATGTTATTTTCTTACTTTGTTATATTATTACGTTTGCACATTTATGTATTCAACTGCTATTTGCGATGACCCAGATCCGAATTTAAGTTTTAAGCGACTTTGCAAACATAATGGACAATCTTTTCGGTGCATAACCGTAACACTGCAGGATGTACATGAGAAAATGTTTTTAGGAAGATTCTGCTAAAATTAACTAAGGATATTGTAACGCAACAGAAAATAAAATAGAGGGGAGGGGAAAAACATAACTACAATCAAAGAAATTGCAGACCTACCTGAACGTAGTTCTCCTGCTTTGCCCGCTAGCATAAACAGGGAGTTCACGACTAACTAAAAAAATATGCGCCACCCGTTTGAAATTAGGGAGAACTACCCGCGAAAAAACGGGAACGCGAGGTGGAGAAGGAGTAAGAAAAGAATAGTTATTACCACAACTTCTTTAATGTAAATAAAAGAGAATAATACTCAAAAAAAAAACGAAATATTTGCACGAAACTGTTAATGAACAAATTTAACTAAGGTCGACGTTGGTGGCCACTACATTCGATTTAACATCGATCATACATGTGCAGAAACCTAATTCGTTAAAATTATTCACATAAATATACAAATAAAAGAGAGAATAATATCCGTTAGAATAACTGGCGGTAAAACGTTCGTTAACAAAAAAAATATATTAAAATACGAATTGAAAAATACTCGAAAAACGTAATTACCAAAATTTAGTAAATTTCTAGTTAGAATTACAGTAGAAATAAAAGATTTCTAGAATGTATCCATACGTTAATGAGAATTACTTAAATAAAATAAGTTAAAGGAAAAAATGAAAAATAAACAAGTTAGAATTTAGTCAAAATTTTAAAAGGAAACAAATGGCTGTGAACCGAAACAAAAAAATAAAACGATAAGTCCACTTATCTGGGCGCTGTCGTGGTCGAACGGTAGTCAACCGACGCTAGCGCATTTTGGCAAATGGGCTTAACGATAATCCAACAAAAAAAACCCTAAATGTGGAAAATAACGATCTATAAGTATAAACCTAATGAAATATGATTAAAATAATTGATTACCTCGATTGGATGAAAGGTTCGATGATCGAAGATTACTACTGGCGTGCCGTTGTAAAAAGATAATTAAATATATCATTAAAAAAATATTAGACGTCAGTGATGGTTATTAAAACAAATAAATTAGAACCACTCACGGTACTTAATTATGGTAACTGTGAAAATCTTTTAAATCCTACTTTGCGTAGAAGCTAACCGCCACAGCAGATTTTCGCAAACGTACCTTCTTCATTCGCGGTTGACATCAGAAAGAGGGCGGTGTTAATTACTAATCAACGAACATCGTGCATTCTATTGCAATGAACTGGTAAATTTAGTTACAAAAAAAGAACCAAAACAAAAAAATAAAGAGAAGAAAAGACGTGACGAAAATTATTCAATAACCAACCTTTATAATTGAACGTACCAAAAGGTATATTAGAAAAAAAATAACGTAGTGACATCTATTGTAAACGTAAAACAACTTTTCACAATAAGAAATACAATTATGTTGGTAAAATAGAATTTGACAATATACCATTAATAGAAATTATAAATTTTGAAGCATAAAACACATTGACAGTAAAAAATTCAATTATGTTTACAAAGTAGAATTTGACGTTACAATATGTCATACATTATCTGTTATGCCTATCTGACATCGCAGAGGCAATCTCCAAGAAACTTGATTGTTTCATATTTCATTAAAGCAGGTAGCAGTGGAATAAGTTTATGTTGAAATTTTGTTACTGCAGCGTTAGGTATTACAAAACACGAATGCGAAAGTACTTTTGGAAGGTAACATGTAATTGATTTACGAACTGTGTATCCGATATGAGAAATCTAACCTTCGGCAACTGACGAAGGAAACCTTTGACAATGACTGGGAATCGCGCAAACATCGAAACAAAACCGGACATATTCAAAACAATTTCCAAAATTTCTCAAAAATAATTGCCAATAGTTATGCCAAATTAATACATACACTTCAATCACAATATTAAATAGAACAAATTACACCAAATCACTTTTCCAACGATGATAGTTAAGTGGGATGCAGTTTTTTCCTTTTGCTGAAAGATGAACAATGATGGATTTTTCCAGTTTTGCACGCAAACTCCTCAATTACGACATTTTTGGAATCGTCTGTTGGCCAAGAATCCAAAAATAATACAGGATGTGCCATTGAAAAATACATCCATAACATCATATTCAAAGGAGTAAAGACATCACAATTAAATTAGTGCAGACTATGATGCTGAAAATAAAAACCGAGGATCTCCGAAGATTTTAAAAAATTTTTGAAGTTTGGAAAACAATGAATTTATTCCATACTTCTAATAACCTATATCATTCAATCTCGTTACATAAAGCTACATTCATAACCTCAAAATTCGTAGCTACAACTAAGAGTTACAATTAGTGTTTAAAGTATAACAATGGTGTTCAAATGAGTCCGTTCACAACGTTTGAAATTAATAATCTTAATTTTGACAGAACCGAAGAAGTTTGTAAGTTGTTGCAACATTCAACTATAGCGTTAAGGTCGCTTCTGACCGGCCGGTATACAGATTAATTGAAATTAGTACGTGCTGCATTGATCAAAAATCGTAAATTACTGCGTTAATTAGTTTGCTTAATTTTAAGCATACGTTGGAATTTGTAGCTTTAGCCTAGATTACTTACCCTTAAAACACTTCTCTCTACAAATCCATTGCATATCATTCCTCTACCTATCCTCCCTTGTTTCCAGCTTAGGTACCAACTTTCGCAACATAGATAGTGGCTGTTGGGGAAACTACCACACATCCTAGAGCGATGAGAACGAAACTCTTCAACTGCTGGAATTTGCTTCTAAATGCGATCTCGATGTTATCCACGATCCCGATAAGGTTGACATCAACGGATGTGACTAGACCAGGTTCTAATTGGATGTCTGTATTCATAATAACATAAGGCACGTCATCATCTGCCACGCCTTCGCAATGACGTCTTCATTGCCAGAATCAAATGCGGGAATTATATCCATTTTGTTGCAGCTCTTAAGAGTTGATGTTGGCGAGTCATTTTCACAAGCGAAACACGTTAACACAAATTGTTGGTGTTGATCACAAATCTTAATGCACTTCTTAATTAAGGTGTTTCGTCGGTGGATTTAATTTTCTAACAGTAGTGTGAAATGTGCCACGATCTTTCTTTTCGGGAAAACAGTAAACATATCCATTAAATTTCAAACGCACTATTCGGTAATCAACGAGAAAACACTAACCTACAATGACCAATCACCAGAGATATGAGACATTGGTTGGCGTTCGACTTAATACCCCTTCTCAAATTCGTTATTGACTGTTTATACATAAAAGTGACCAAGCACGTTTTACAGATTTAAGGGGATTAAAACGAAGTTTTTGATCCTAATCACCCCATTTTACGGTACCATATAAACATGAGTATGAAATTGTAAATGGCTCAAAGATAAACATAATTTGAGAGCCTTTGAAAGGAATACACTAAACATATTACGGCAAAAACAAATCAACCAAAGAAGAAAATACCGAATATTGTGGAATGACGAAATAGAATAGAACTAGATTCATGAAAGACGTGATACGATGGATATAAGCACAACAACTGATATACTCCAAACACAGAAGTGTGGGAGAGGGTGTAATGAGAAAAATAATTTTGTAAGACAAATAGGTAAATTAATTAAAAAAACGAAGTAAATATATAAGAAAATTAGCGACTTATGGACGTAAACGATATAATTTAGAACAAGATAAAATAGGGCTCGGTTACTCAAAGAATCACAAAGGTAAATATTTTTAAGTAAGCGAACAAAATCCAAGAAACCAAACGGGCGGATTTCCCGAAAAACAATTGTCAAGCTTATGTAGACAACTCTATTCCGTATAGAATATAACATACAATTCTTTATTTCTAAACATATACCTCCACACACCTATTCTTGAATGGTACGACAAATGTGGGCGATTTTCATAAATTCCAAAATCTGTATTCTTGATTTTGTATGGAATATTTCTTATATCGTATTACGGCATTAGTTTTTCAATGTTTATTCTATCGATTAAATATAAAATGTAAATATGAAAAAGATACTATGAGCCTATGAATAACAACTAATTTTTAGCTTGCGCACTTCCTTGTGAGACATGAACTTTGAAAAAAATACTTTTATTGAAATTTAACGGTTACTAGGCCAGCAAATGTAAAATACAATTTCTTTTTTATTCCAGCCAAATAAAACAATATAGAAGGTGTAATACAAACTTATACAAATGATAACGTATGCGATTTTTTATAAATATACAGAAACCAAAAATTAAAGTTCATACGAAAAACTGTCATTGAGGGGATACACTCCATGTTCTTTTACCACACACATTTTAACTTAAAATCTACTAACACAATTATGTCTTTATGAGCATAATACAATTATGAACAGAATTAGTAGTTTGAAATCAACGAGATAGTAGAAATTATTTCTATATTGTATACCATAAAGACATAATATGACAACAAGAGTAATTGCTACTTGCAAAACGATACAGGGTATATGTAGTTTAGTTTCTGCACTTTGCTCTTGATACTCGTACATACTGCACAGTTTATTGATCTTCTTCAGGCGAATGCCAAGCAAGTCGTTCTTCGTAGAATTGTATAACTACTTGGGGACATAAAACGTTTGCTTTCTTTGCTGGTACTAAATCTGCATCATCTGTACCCTTCCACTTCATAAGAAATAACAGTTCGCCAGTAGTATCTGAAGCTCCAATAATCTTTTCAGCCTCTAGACCTCTATCAAACCCCGTCTTTCCAGAAGTATCCTTACCTAGTCGAACTAGTTTTTTACTTTTATCTGTTTTAGTTTCGCGTTTTCCATCATTCTTATTCTCAACTTTCTTTTTATCGGTTCTCTTATTTTTTGATTTTTCACTATCATCATCAGAGTCAGTTTCATCAGAATCTTTGCCGGATCTCTTTTTTTCAATCTTAGCGTCAGTTTTCTTTTTTTCTGTCTTCTTGGCTTTTCCTTTTGAGGTATCATCAGATTCCACCTCTTTGTCTGAGTCTAATTTATCCTGCTTTCTCCTTGCATCAATTTTTTTCTTATCTTTTTTATTTTTCTTCTCGTCTTCCGATCCCAGGTCTTCAGTTTTACGTTTTTTACTTTTCCTGTCGAATTCTTCATCAGAATTTGAGTTTTCGGATATATTGCGTTTTCGTGAATCACCTTTTCCAATTTTCTTTTCTTTTTTTGAATTTTCGTCGTTTACATCCACCTTTTTTGATTTGTCCTTTTTGGTTTCTTCTTCATCGGAATCTGAGGTATCAGAAACGTTTTTCTTCTTTTTCCTTTCCTCTTCCCCTGAAGAATCAGCAACATTTTTCTTCTTTTTCTTTTCCTCTTCGCCTGAAGAATCAGCAACATTTTTCTTTGTGTTTTTTTTTGTATTCTTCTTACCTCCCTCTTCTGAATCGGATTCGTTAGATGTATTCTTTTTTTCAGATTTTTTATCTTTCTTTTTATCAGTATCATCTGAATCAGAAGTATCAGAAATTTTCTTTTTTTCAGATCTTTTATCTTTTGAATCAGAACCCTTCTTTTTCTTTTTTTCATCTTCATCTGACGAATTATCAGAAGTATTTCTTTTAAGTAATCGTTTCTTCTTTTCATCGTCATTCTTTCTTTCTGAATCTGATTCAGATGAAGATGATTGCCGTCGCTTTTCGATTCGTTCTTTCTTCTTTTTTCTGTCCATCTTACTTGAATTCTCTGAATGAATAGACTCAGTCGAATTTTGGCGTCCTTGTGTCTGAAATTTGTTTATATTACAACTCGTTTAAAATTTACTGCTCGAGTTTTGCAATAGAAAACTTATTGAAACACTTTACTAAAACACATCTCACAATACTTCACTCGCACAACAGTAAATCTGAATTATTTAGCTTTACTGCTGATGATAGCTTGGGTACTGAAACGTGCATCCAGTACGAGTGAGGTGTTGTGGTAAGGGTTTTAGTGAAGTATTTCAGTGTTCTAGTGCCACAGAGTTCGAGTACTTGATTAGGAAACTTATTGTATAAACTTTTATATCAAACTTGATATACTGAATTCTTTTTACGCGAATCAAATCAATACTACCACAAATTGTCTAAATCTCAGATCTGTTCTAGATATAAATATTCTAAAAGATACGCTAATATTGCATGTTCTAAATAGAACTGATCTGTAATTTTAAGTATTTGACAAGGCAGTGTTGAACTGCTACAATTTTGCAAGGGACATATATTGTACCATAATTTGTAAAATATTCTATAAACGTAAGATTAAAACTTTAATGCTGGTAATTAGATAGTTCCTTCAGTAAATTTTAACCTTACTTCATTATACCATGGCTATTAACAGATTTTTACTAACCAATAAAACTTTTTAAAATGTACGAAAAATTCTACGATTACTAATGATGCGATGGAAATGGCGAAAAATATATACACTATGTTGCCGGATAGGTGTCCCAAGAGAAAAAGTTTTTTTTAGTACGGATTCACAGGCACAAATACTTTTTTTAATCGAACGTCCTATAAGTTTTCACATTTTTTGGATTCCGTACGAACAGCAAATTTAAAATGTGATGTATCATACTTCCAGTCTAAAAGTGATAATTGTGAGCATGTGGCTATTTTAAAATGCCTACTTTCGAATATTAACGTTCGCCATATTAGTGTAATATTTCTAAAACGACAATGCGCAAAATATTTACGTAAATTAGAACATTGTCGGATTCTCAGTTACAGCAGGAGTTCATGTTAGAACATTTGCTCCTTTTTTTACTGTTTAGTTATCATTGTGTGCACTATTTAAACAAAACATTTATTTAAAAGTACTAAATATCGATTATGAAAACCAAAAAAATAATGCTAATATAGCTCATGGTATTCGTAGAACCATTCCCGGCAACAAAACAAAGCGAGGAAAGGGACAGCGTAAAACCGCGAACATGTTTCTGCCTACCCGGCGTCATCAGCGCAGTTCCGTACGCGTCCTTCCTTCGCTATTGGTTTTCACATCTCGAGTATATGTTACTATTCTCCACGAACAGCATGAAGATATATCTCCCCACACCACCTAGCGTCCGGAAACATAGTCATGCCGTCTAGAGAATAGCGACAACAACTCGGGATGCAGACTCCCACTAACTATCGAGCAACTCCTAGGCTGCTTAACGCAAGATGGCGTGGCGCCCATGCGCACCTTTAAACGATCCCTTCGTTTAAGCCTAACTCTTACGTATCTCATTTGTTCGTAACAATTTTAAAAAATGTTTGAAATAAAAGTTGTTTCACTTTCAATTCTGTTTAAAACCATACAAGGCTTTCCAATACATAGGCTGTTTTTTAAAGGAAATATCACAACTTTCTTCACTGTATCTCACCGCTAAATTTATAATTTATGTATCAACATATTTTTTTTATGGCACATTTGCAACAATAGATCTAAATGAAGTACTAACACCTAACTAAAAAAATGGTACTATGTAGAATTAATTTTAAAAGCAAACTAAAAATTTTCCAGTGGTAGGCAAAACGTAGTTTATTTAGATTCCCACAAGGGTGAAGGTTGCAACAAATATATGTTCTTAGTATATCTTTTGTTTTATTATTTCGTTCTCATTAGGACCTCAAATTTCCCTTATTATAACTAATTTTTCCATTTGCCAACACTGCACACATACCTACTTATGTATTGCGTGATCCTTTACATTGATCTAAACTGCAACATTACCAAGTAAACTTCTGAACCTGAGGATTTCCAATATTTTATATTATTAAATAGATAAGCCAGTGGGTGATCAGTTAATGAACAATCTGAACTTTGAACAGATCGAATAACGAATACAGGATCAAGGGGGTTATTCTGTAAGGATCGAGAGTGCTGTTTTTCAGTGTCGTGTCGAAAGAATCAGAAAAGTGCTATGAAAATTTGACGTTTCGACACGACATTGTGAAAAAAAAATGCTCTCAATCCTTACAGAATAACCCCCCAGGTGCACTATGCTTGATTCGTGCAGGATTTGTGCTTTTAAGAGTGCTCCTAAAATGTGTTTTTTCCCGTTTTAGGTGTACCTCTCGTATCACAATTTTTGTAGAACAAATCAGTAGCGGTGGGTAATTACGTAAACAGGAGGACGCGGACAACGATTCGATTCCCTCCGTGTATTTTCCTTGCATATTGTGTACATTGTACTATGCAACGGAAATACATGAGGAAATCGAATCGTTGTCCGCGTCCTCCCGTTTACGTCATCACCCACCACTGCTGGAGCAAATATTAATTCAAAACAAATATAATAATATCTCTATAACTTTGAAAGAAAAAAGCAAATACTTTTATTAATTTAGGAGGATCTTTTAAAAACGCCTTGTATAGTTGTCTTGAAAAGGTACCCAAATCAGGTTCAGATTAACAGATCAATTGGAGATCTATACAATAATAATACTCTGCACCACTTTTAAAAAATCCTACAAAAGAGAGAAAGGCAATCGATATTGAACTGGTTCTTTAATGCCCCAAACATAAAGCCCTAAACTGATTAATGCAATTTTCATATAATTTCTTTGCATATTGTTTTACCAATAAATAAACTAAAAAGTATATACTTATTTCAGTTTTTTGGACCTTTAGAATGAACTAACTGATTTCCCAGAAAAATCTATGGCAAATCGATGATCAGTTAACAAACTTGGGTAATGAACAAAGTCGTGGAATGGATTACATTCGTTAACAGGTCGCCCACTGTATAATTTTGCAACATTTGATAATTAGGTTCAATTCACAATTAAAGCAGCACCAATTTAAAATGAAGTTGCCGTTATGTCAAGGCTTTTCAAACAGCAATAAAGTATAGGGGTATTGGGATTATATCTGAAGTATCTTAGGGTATAAAATTATTGCTCTTTTAAAACTAGAAGATCAAGTTTTACTAAACACACCTTTTTTTTATCCTTACTGCTTGCTTCAGACGCATCAGAATTTGTAGGCGATGGGGATCTACGTCTCTTCTTATCTTTGCCAGCCTTTCCTTTACTTTTTCTTAATTTTTCAAATTGTTCAATTAATTCAGGACAATCCAAATTATCCTCAGGTTCCCAGGTATTGTCCTCATCAGCATAATTCTTCCATTTTAATAAATACTCTACCCTTCCATTCACAACTCTCCTATCTATTATTTTTTCTACTGAATATTCCTCATCTGTTTCACTGTCCGATTCTACTTTTTTATTACCCATAGCTAAAAACACAATAACAGAATTTACAACAAAATAAAGTGACGCCATTAAATATAATTATAAGAAAGAGTAAAGGATATATTTAATAAATAGCTTTATTTTAATCCATATCAATATGATTTTAATATGCTTACGTGCCTACTTTTTGAAAAAAATACTTAATCTCAATTAATAGTTATCGACACAAATCTAACTAACGCTTTTTTAGAAAAAAAGCAGCGTCTTTTACAAGAAAAGCCGGGAAAGCAATTCTCTGATTTTACAGAATTTATATTATCTAAAGAACAACTGTGCTAATATATATCTATATATGACATACTGCCCGATTCACCTAAAAATACTGTACTATCAAGATGTTACGGTGCCTTCTGTACTTACAAAAATCAAAGCTAAGATCTACGACTCTATCACTTGGAATTACCAAATTACATATACAATTTCTATTTTCAAGATAGCACACTTATTGAAATACTAAAATATTCCTATTTAGGTATATTTGCATCATTTGCACGTACTAATGTCAAATGTTCCATATGGAAATAGACCACCCGATCGGGTACGTACAATATTTATACGGGCTTTTGCTTCTTTATTTAATCCGTCTTATCTGAAAAAATAAAAAATTAACTTTACCATTAAATAAACTAAACTACAATATCAACTATAATTCCCGGGTATAAACAAATAACCAGTAGCGGTGGGTGATGACCTGATGACGTAAGCGCGAGGGCGGGGACAGCGATTGTATTCTCTCATGTGTTTTCCTTCGATTGTGTACATTGTAACTGAAGGTTTGTTCGCTCGGCCTACACTAACTACTCCGAGTAACCAGTGTAAAAATATGCGTTTGTTGGGCCTGCGTGCAGTTGCACAAAAGTTGTTCGTTGAGATCCGTGCAGCTGCACTGGTGCAGTTGGAGTCTCTGTACATTTCTTACACGCAATCTAGAGTAGACACGGAAATAAATTAGCGCTAAATGCTGCAATGAAAAATGACAGGAAATCGTTCGCTTGGTGTAAGCTACACGACCATACACCTAAGGCTACGGTTATAGTGGATGCGTATTCTGACGAATACGACCAATTGTTGGGTGTCTGAACAACAATTGGTCGTGTTCGTCAGAATACGCATCCACTATAACCGGCCAGTGTAAAAATATTAAAATACGTTCGTTGGGCCTGCGTGCAGCTGTACATAACCGCTGCCCGAGCGAACAAACCTATAAATATACTTGTTCGTAACAACGTTTAAATTGATGGATCTCATATGTTCTATATCCTAATATCACCGACGTCATTGCGAACGCTATTTTTAAACTGAGACCATAGCTTTGTTTGCTCAGCCTACACTAACTACACCAGAGTAAGATAAGATAAAATAAACAAGGACACAACCACACACCTACACCTTGCACTGACCACTCCGATGACGTCATTTCACACTACACCGAGTACAAAGTACAGCCCGAGCGAACAAACCTCATCTTTAAAGTAAATGTATTCTACCAACCTTGGCGTAAGGCAGTATAATATCGGCTGCGATTTCACAATTTGACGTTGGCAGCCCTGATTTTAACTCATAAAATTTAAAGAAGAGAATTATTAGGCACTGCTTGATTGTTATGAATTATTAATAAATCAAAATATTAACTTATCATTGAAAATATGGAAAATCCTGAAAAATCGCAATTATTTGCAGTTCTTCAAGTCCTGAAGAAGTATAATTTAAAGGTTTGTTGTCAATTAAAGCACATTCATTTATATAAATAACGTTTAAATGTAGGAGACAGAAGAACTGCTAAAGAAGGAAGCAAATTTGGGTGAAGGCATTAATGATAATAATTTGCAACAAGAATCAGATGTAAGTAGTGTTCTGACAGGATACAAAAGTGATGGAGATCCTGAGGCATATGAAGAGTGTTATATAGAACTTAAACGGTTTGTAGAAGGATCCCTAGATATATATAAACATGAATTAGGTACAATTCTTTACCCAGTGCTTGTACATATGTATTTAGAATTGGTATATAATGGACATAGAGAAAAGGCAATCATTTTAATGCAGCGGTTTGGACCAGAACAAGATATTTATTATCAAGATGATCTTCGTAAATTAGCTTTGGTTACTAAAAGGGACCATATGAATGGAAATGAGTTAACTGATACATTCAAATCAAATCAATTTATTATCAGAATGTCACGGGATACACTATCACTGCTAAAAAGACATTTACATGATAAAAAAGCATCTATTCTACTGAATATAATACAGGAGCATTTGTATTTTGACATGTATGAAGGTGTAGCAAGAAATAAAGCTCAAATTGATGCCACATCTGGTGCAATTGTTGGAGAAGCCACAAGACAAGGTATAAACATAAAACTGATTGTATATTTGAACATTTAACAATTGATGTAACCAATAATACCATAATTAATGTAATTATAGATAATAAAACAAAAGTATTATATGGTTTACCAAAGGCTCCAGATATTCAGTCACTTGCAGCACCTGTAGAAGATGAAGAAGAAAGTAATGAACAAGATACTCCAGATAAACCAAAAAAGAAAAAAACCAAGAAAGATCCTTTCTTTTCAAAAAAAACTAAATCTGATCCAAATGCTCCACCACCTGATCGTATACCATTTCCAGATTTGTAAGTAAATACAAATGATGACAAACAGAAAATTAAAGTTAGTACCTTAATATATACTATGATGCTAGATAAATTTTGCAAGAGAAAGAACTATTCTAAATTTAGGAAAATAATATTTTTTATAAAAGTTTTTGCTTGTTACAAACTCACAAATAACAACTTTGGTAATAAATTTCTTGTGTAATGCGCCATGCGTAAAATGGCTATTTTTGTAATATTTGAAGCAGAATTTTTCTGCGGAGTCCTATTAATATTGTGATAATATCTAGTAGCATCGTTCGTATTGCTTTTCACATCGTGTAGGTAAACTACACTCATGCAGTGTTTAATCGTCAACACCAAGCTGACGTGCAAAATACATTATAGGTGCCGCCATTAAACAGTTCTACTGTACATTATAGGTTTGTTTCTGCAGCGATTTAAAATCGTTTGAAATCGTTAGAGCATGCGCATTACAAAAATAACGTTCGTGCAGTT
This sequence comes from Dynastes maya, assembly GCA_029619315.2. Lineage (NCBI taxonomy): Eukaryota > Metazoa > Arthropoda > Insecta > Coleoptera > Scarabaeidae > Dynastes > Dynastes maya. The sequence goes on from JAROYE020000001.1 coordinate 50,034,957, forward strand.
AAAACGCCAAACTCTGACTACTAGTTTGACGTAATTTGGCGTTCGTGCAGATCTCCAAATTAATTTCTAATCGTTTGCTGTTAGTTGCTCCAGTTTGAAGATTATCGTCCAGTGATCCATCAGACGCATGCGTATTGTTATATTGTGAAGTGAAAAGTTGTGTTATAGGTTTTTTTGCATATGTTCACACTTTACGCGCGTTTTATTCATGTCTGTGGTTTTGTTAGGAATTAACAGTTCCTTTAAGGTTGTAATAAATTTGTAATTCTGTCTAAATATTTCGTATTTATTTCTGTTTTCGCTTACCTCTTTTTGTAATATTTGAATGTAATCATGAATTTGAATGTAAGATAATTGTTTGCATCTACATATTTGAGTATATTTTCTCTCTTAAGTCTATTAAATGCGCCTGTAACTTATACATCGCCTGATAATTATAAAAAAAGCGTTCGTGCAGTTAAATTGTTAAATCAGTTTCAAGTCAGTTTTAGTTTGCGCATGCGTAGATTAATCCAAATTAACCTCTGATCAAACTATCACAAATCGGCTGCAGAAACAAACCTTATATTTTTGAACAGTCTTCTAGATAATTTTTTTTCAAGTATTTTTAGTGGAGGTTCCTCTGCATGTCTCCTAAATAAACTGTGACAAAACGCAGAATTTTTATTTCAAATAGCATATTCAAAATACATTTAACAATCTCCACATAATAGACTTATTTTTCGCTTTTAACAGTTAAATAGGAGCTTCAGACATATTGACCTATCTTTTTGCGTTTCATACTGATTTATTTCCTACTTTCTCCCGATGCATCATGGAAATTATTTATACTTATCTAATGTACGCTGATACTTGAAAACTAAGAAGTTATAATATAACTTAACTGTAACTATCATCATGATCAAGAGCAAGCTAGTGTTTCATAATTTAAATCCATCTGCAGAGACAAAAACTAGCAATTTTTTGCCAACTTTACCATCTTTACCGCATATACAGGATTCCCTAACCTTTTGGAATTATACAATTGTGCTGATTGTATAAGTAATAGGAAGCTAAAGTTTTCTGGTGACAATAGACTTCTTAAAGTATCTTCCAAAAGTGTTTCCGTATATACAGGATGATCGACAGGGAGCGAATCGGGCACCTACTTTGCTTTTTTAAATGGAATGTCCTGTATATTATTACGTTTTTAGTTTCCCCTTCTAGAAATAAACCAATGTAGTATAGGTTTCATATTTCTAACAGATTTCGAGATATTCATAATTTCGCCCCCAATAGCCTAAATTTAGATATATCTATTTCCCTCAAAAAATTTAAAATGTAAATACATTCCAGCATAAATTTTTACGAGATTAACTTGCGTACTTGCCTCTATACCGGGTGCGCTATTAGTGTATCGGCGGAGTTTAGCGTGAAAACTACCAAATTTGGAGAAATGTGATTTCCTGTACGTATATAGTATACCACAGCGTATTTTGTAAAATTATTTACAAAATACGGGATGTTCCGCCTTCAACTTCTTTTATTTTAAACGGATTGCTATATTTTTATTAATCAATCTGATAGCCACTTAAATTACCTTTGCAATGATATACGGTTATGTATACTTTAGATAATTACCTTTGGCTATATCGCAAATTTTGTTAACATTTTGACACTTGCAGACTCTAACGTTTTAAGACCTAGCCTAAAAACTGTTGCAGTGTTGCGAGTTAGCCTTTTGCTATCAATTTAGACGCTAACACTTTATATGTTTCAAGGTATAATGTAAAAATATATACAAGGTGTTAAATATGTCGTGCAGCCTTTATCGAAATTCAAACACTTTTTTCTCGATTTTTTAAAAATAGAACCTATATCTTTTTATATTGCTAGCAATTTCCCTGCAAAATTACCTTCAAGATGGTACCAATAACATAACACTTATTTCCAGGATTTTCGAAGATATTACACTTTTATTGGAAATACGTTTTTAATAATCAATATGTAGGACATGTGATACAGATGGCCATGATTTTCAAACAAAAATTGCTATCTAACGAAACGTCAAGTCTCTACTTAAAATTTCCACATAAGGTTATCTTTTGTAGTTTCTCTTTGCTAGCACTACGTTTTAGTATGTGTTATAATTTTATTAGGACTCATTTATTATAATTTGAATCGTTTATATGTTAATTATTAGTTATTACGTGCTGCTTTAATTTTGACAATTATAACGTTTTGTTGCTGTTATATTTTTACCAACATTTATTAACTAAAAATGAATCTCGAAAGAGGAGTTCATAGACAAATATTTGTTCCTGACTTTTGCAACAAAAATCGACTCTTAGCATCACGGATGTTAGCTAAATGCCTCTTCTGATGTTTTTCTATGGGCCACTATAAAACACATTCTTTATACCCTCTACAATGGCAGAAAACATGCAGTAAGGAATAAGAAACGTCTTTCTTCAATTTAACGAGGACAACTTGGCTCAAAATGTAACCCAGGCCGTCTAGAGACTGTTGAGAATATGCACAGAGCAGAAAGGAGACATCTTTGAGCACCTTCAGAATTAAGATTATTTTATTATGTCTGAAAGTCTAAATTACATGTTAGAAAGTGAAAATAATAATAGTCTTGTATTACGTACTCTACTTATTACTTTATAAATAATCTAAACAATTTTCATAAAAAAGAAAAATTGAGTAGAGGTAAATGGTTCCGTTTTTATTACCTCACAATTTTTAAACCAAGTGATAATTATTGCCTTCTGCGTTATGTGATTATTCACATTAGAATTGTGATACCTAGGAACGTGCTGGGAATAAATATAACAATCTGATTGTAAGTAAGATGATAAATATGCGCATAATTGGCACCATTTGATGTTTGATTGTTGTTTGAAAATCACGGCCATCTATAATATTACAAACGTATTTCCCATAAAAGTGTAATACCTTCTAAAATACTGGAAATAGGCACTACGTTATTGTTACCATTTTGAAGGTAATTTTACAAGGAAATTACTAGTAATATAAAAAGATATAGGTTCTATTAAAAAAAAAAAAAACAAAAAAAACCTTTTTGAATTTCGATAAAAGCTGCACGACATATTTAACACCCTGTATATATATATATATTTTCATTATACCATATTGAAACATATAAAGTGCTAGCCTCTAAATTGATAGTAAAAAAAAAGATTAACTCGCGACACTACAACAGTTTTCAAGCTAGGTCCTAAAACGTCAGTCTGCATGTGTCAAAATTTTAACAAAATTTGCAATATGACCAAAAATGTAGTACACATAACCATATATCATTGCAAAGGTGGCTATCAAAATGATTAATAAAAAATATAGCAATCCATTCAAGATAAAAAAGTTGAAGGCGGTTGCGGAAATTTGTAACACCCCGTATATTTGTAAATAATTTTACAAAATGCACTATATTCGAACCGAAAATGTCATTTCTTAGTCCTTGGTAGTTTTCTCGCTAAATTCCGACACACTAATGGCGTATAGATATGGTGTTAAAACCCCTTCGAAATATATAGGCTCTCCGGTATTGAACACAAAAGTTTACTAAATTCAAACACCGGAAACATCATTTTTCTTAAATAGCACCATGTAGTTTCTCTGCATCCACCATATATGAAATTTATATCTGTAACGTTTTTGTATAATGATGCATATGTCTAACTTTGAAACTAAAAGAGATGAGCGCGAGTCCTACATTTGGATATTCCATCCAAGTGGTTTCTGATGTTAGTGTTTGGTTACAATGACAACAGTAAACAAAAGATACTAAGATTGGCGTTTTTAAACTATTGATTCAAAATTTTGGGCCCAGGTAACCATTTGCAGTCAAAGACAAGTCTTACACTTGGAAATTGCATCCAAAGGGTTTCTGGTGTTAATATATTTTATAGTATGACCTTAGATTGTTAATTCAAAATTTCAAACCTAATAGGTATAATTTGCGTATTAGGAAAAAGTGAAAGAGATGGTATATTTTAGCTAAGAGCTGGGCTATTCTGACTGAGGGTGTACAAAACCGAAAACATTTGTCAAATTAAAGCTAAGATTTGATGCTGCTGGAAACATTCATTCTAATGATGTAGAAATAAAAAAATATTCTAATAAAAATCTTGATGAAGACCAGATAACGGGTACACCCTTTCTCTGCCTTTTCTGACTATAAACGTATATTGTATGTTTTGTATACAATAATTGCCTACAAACTATAAAAAAAAAACAAATTACACAATTTTTTTTCTATTCGGGCACACAGTTTGAGGAGTTATGCAGCCAATAAATTACTTAAAGGAGAACACGACATGCACGGAGCGAGAAGCATGTTATAGAGATATCTATATACGTCACACGTCAACGATTGTTCTGAAAACAAAACAGCATAGCTCGCAACACAGCTCAGAATTTTTGCAAATTCAATATTTTTATATTATTGTGTAATTCATTGTATTTCTTGTAAATATTTAAACTAAATGGTCTCTTAAAAAGAGCCAGTCGATGATAAGAAGGTGAAATTTTACCACCAAAGCGAGTTGAAAAATTATGGACATCAGTTCTAAAGCGAATTTTTGTGTATAAGTAAGGTGGTGTCTTGTACATCATGACTTTATGATACAAACAGAGACTTAAAACCTCCATTCTATTTTTCATATTTAACCAACCAGTGTCACTAAGCTTGTGCGATATGTGACAATACTTTTGAATTTCGTGGATATACCGGAACCTAAACCTTTTAGATACGGCCTGCGGCGAAGGCATCCAAACAGGCATGATATATTTCTGAACAGTACGTGAAAGGTGAAAGGACGAAGATATCGCAAAGAGTTCGCCTTATGCTCTTATTAATTATGGAACGATATATATAAAGAATTTTTAACTTAACAATAGCGCTTTTTATATATTTAGCAATTTGTTCTCTATAACGAAAGCTATTGTCGATTCATCAGTCCTAAACTAGACGCTCTCGTGACAAACGGTATATCGACATTATCTATTTGTAACTTAACCGAGCTACTTAAATTTTTGCAAATCTTGTCCTTCCCGAAAATTAGAAACTGTGATTTAGTTGGATTCATCTTCAATGAGTTATCAATAGAAATGGAATGTAGGTTATTCAAGTTGGAGTTTAAATTTGCAACTGCGGTCTTCCACTCAGAAGGTCGAAAGGAGCTATACAATTGAGTATCGTCAGGGTATAAATGGATTTTGGAATATTTTATTATTATCTGCAAGAAAGAAAATGTACCAACGTACTCACCGAACCCTCACCAAACCCGACACTTTTAATGTTATTAAACAGTATTTGATATTGACCCTATCGAAAGCCTTCAGTTAATCCAGAAGTACAAGAATTGCAATAAGACCTTGATCTGTTGCTGTGGGTATATCATCTATTACGTCGTGCAGCAATGGCCTTCTCTAAATCCCGACTGTATGTCAGGAAGCAAACTACTATCCACAACATATTCTTTTAATTGAGTTTCCAAAATTGTTTTCAAAAATTTGCCGAGGATTGGTAGGATGGTAATTGGTCTTAAATCGCTTAAATGTGTAACAGAGGATTTAAAAACAAAAAAGAACAGTAACATATAACAACTGAATTACGCTACGAACAAACTTAATAACCTTCATTACAACTTTTATTGCAATAATTAATAGCTGTCTACTTATTTATCTATCTACATGAACAAGTGTATCGAGGTGGAAGGAAGGGATTCCCTCCGCTTCGATACATTTGCGCGATCATTTGTAAAAGCTATTCTGCACTGTTCTTGGCATATCAAGTGTTGCACTCCAGAAGGCCTGCGTTATTCTTAACTTCATACATAAATCACATATATCAACTCCTTTTTAAGTACTTCATTTCGTAAGTAACTACTTAGGCTTAAAATTTTGAATCCAGTTAAGCAGTTAAGAACAACAATATATGTTTTGTTTACAGTTGTCGTGGAATCAAACAATACCAACACCAAAAACCACTTGGATGCAATATCCAAATGCTGGACTTGCGCTGAACTGTAAATATCTCTTTTACTTTCACTGTTAATATCCTGTATATTTCGAAGCCGTTCTAATCCTATATCTAAATAGAACCAAGCATGTAATTTAATTTTGTAAAAATTTATGCTAAAATGTGTTTGCATTTCGAGGAAGGAAATAAATGTATCTAAATTTGGGAGATTGAGGACAAAATTATAAGTATCTCGAAATCTGTTAGAAATAGACATATGACTGTTTACAAAATAGACGCAGTTTTACAATTCCAAAAGGTTGGGACACCTGTATGTAGATTGCTGATTAACATATGGTAATAATAGTGGCTTCGGTAGATTACCAAAACGAAAAATTATATTTTCACATTCGCCTACAAGCCGACAAACATCTCCTGACAGTGGTGAGTCATTCTGCGCACATTGTACGCCCGCCCCTCTTATCAGCACGCCAATGTCACATGATTCTTGCTAAGCGTAACGGCTTTAGCTCAGCCCGTTTTGCCAGTGCGCAACTTTCACTAGATTTTCGTCGGTTTGTTTCATTACTTTGAATTATTTTAGCTCATTTTCCTCCTCTAATAATCTTTTCTTTCTTAATTTTATTTCGATTTTTTCATTGATAAAGTGCTAGAGAAAACAGTTTTAAAAACAATCATTAAAAATGTTTCATTTTATCTTCAGCTTTAATTGAATGTAGGCTTTTACGGCTGTTGTCTACTGTCTTCCATGTGTTACCGTGTCGTTGAGTTTACTCCTGACGTTTCGGTGATCTTACATCATCAAGAGTAAATTAAACGACACGGCATCTGGAATCAACTTTCCCGTACATTAATCGTTGGATATATGAGGAGGGATGGCAGATACTTCATTAATTAGCTAAATTGTGAGAATATGATGTTTTGTATCGAATTTACAGGCCGTTATGGGGACGTCGTGTATTTTAAGAGATAAGAGTAGAAGTTTAAATTTGGCAAAGTTACTAAATTTTGCTCTGACAATTAATCAAACAAAAGATTCCGATTGTTTTTAAAGCTTACTTCCATTGTTCATCGTCTCGCCTATTATCAATTCTGCCGCAGTTACTATTCATTTATTTCTGAAGAAACGTCTAATTTATAAATAGGATATTTGAAAGAAAATCATTTCTTATTTGTTGTAATAATATTAAAATATATTTTAGGAAAGATAACGATAAAATAGAAAAAGTTAAAGCATTAAGAGAAGCATCGAGACGTGTCAATCTAGGTCCAGAAACCTTACCCTCCATATGTTGCTACACTTTACTGAATGCTAATTATACGTGAGTAATTATAAACAAAAATTGCCTTATTATTTACGCGTACGTTTTCTAGTGTAACATGTGCGGAAATTACTGAAGATTCGAGCATGTTGGCAGTAGGCTTTAGTGATTCCATCGTGAAAGTGTGGTCCTTGGTTCCACAAAAATTGAGAGCTATGAAAACTGCCGATCAGTTGCAGGATATTAATATTGAAGCAGATGACGTTTTGGTAAGTGCATTCTTCCAGTAATTCTACGAAAGATTATATTGGAACTATATACACACATGAAACTGAACGGAAACTAAACACCCTGTATACTTGAGTATATGTTATGCAGCACTTGCCTCCGAATATTTTTTGTTTGAAAACGTTTTCTCTAAATTAATCAGGGAAGGAATTATTTTCCGCCCACACGCTGGCGGACACATTGTATATACCATGCATTTTTTTTATCACTGAACATTGCATTTACCTTCCATGCGTTGATACGTTTTTTTTTTTTTATAATTGAACATAGGGGCGTTTAGCATGGCGAGTAGTTGCTGGGATTATTACAGACAATAAAACACAAATACGTCAAATTTGACATTTAATTTTTTCTCCTTAGGAATTTCACAATCGGCTTGCAAACTGTATGGAATATAAAGGTGGGCACTTCGAACACTTGTTAAGACATAAAATTCTACTTATTCTATTTTGTAGTTCCATTTACGAATCCCTTTGCGTTAATACACAGTCAATGCCTTTTTGTGACCCGTTAATTAGACAGGATTAGATCAAAAATTAAGTGTCAAATTTGACGTATGAATTAAATGTTGACGTATTTGTGTTTTATTTTCTGTAATAATCCCAGTAGCTACTCCCCTTGCTAGACGCCCCTCAATTAAAAAAAAAACCATCAACGCATGGAAGGTAAAGGTATATGTTGTGATAAAAAAATTGCACAGTATATATATTCATAGCTAGGATCATGGATAGCTTAACCTCTACAGACCTAGTGTACACTACGGTGTACTTTAAAATTGACTTCATGAGGGACCCGGTAAGTAAAGAATTTGCAACAAAAACGTACTTCTATGGTGTTCATTGCCTAAGTATAAATAACATATAACGCATTTTCCTAGTCAAACGTAATTTATGTATATTAGGTCATAAATGAGCGTAAATTTATTACGAAAGTTAATGTGCACTATGATGTACAAATCGTGTCAATAGTTATGGGAAACTTTAACAATGACGGGTCTGTAGAGGTTAAGCTGCATATTTTACATAGGCTAGTGCGAAATTATCGTAAGAATTAAGTTGCTTATTTAATTATGCGACAATGAAGACTGCGATGTAGTGCCCAATTATGAAGCAGTGTAGTGCGAAATTATTAGCAAATTTTCGCGAAATACATCTCTGTGTGTACTATAATGCTTCCTTGTCATCTGTACCCTACTCTTATTTTCGCGTGAATTAGCTAAATTACATATATGTGTAAGTTTATATTTTTTATTGACATGTAAATCGGCCCCGTTCAACTTTAATAGGAACAATCAGAACGCTAGAAATATAAGGTACCAGTCTCAATTGTTAGATGGCGTATATTATGTTAGATTGTTAACTTTGCCAAATTTGACAATTGTCAAATAATTGTGGACATATTTACAATTAAAATTATTCATGAATATTAATATCCTCATAGAGTACCAATTAATTAACATTTGGTTTAGTGGAGTAGTGTGTAGAATTTTTTATGTCAATTTTCATTTCCAGACGATATGCGATGCGCGAGGTAGTCTTAATGCAATACAAGACTGATCCCATTGTGATATTGATTGATCAATAAAAAATAATATCAGAATCTACTTTGTTCCCTAAAATTGGCTTATAGAATATGTAAAAATATGTTAAATCTCGTTTCTGTTGCAATCCCATGTGATCTTTTGCAAAATAATGATCGCAACTTTTATAACTGAATGCACACTTGTATGTTTTGCTTACCGCGCACAAAATAAATTGGAGAATTCGTGAAAACGGATAATAAAAGAGTCGAACTTGTGTTTCTGCCTATGCGGTGCTATAGTGTTTTCATTGTAAAAATTTGGTTTCAATAAATGCGTTTTAGAATATATCAGCCAGTAGTAAATATTAACAATATTATTAAAAATATTGATTTGACGTTTTCATATATTCCTTGCCAGTATATGAACTGACAGATTTACTGTGGTCGTTTTATTGAATATTTGTAGAAATAAAGGCAATTGACGGGTATGTTTTAGTGTTTCTTTGTGATGACAATCGGACAACTACATTTTATAATTGCATTACAAGATCAAATTGAAAATTGAAGGTATTTATCGTTATAAACTACATAAATAAGTACCCAAGTTATTGATTTCAATACGCAGTGAATTAGATGATTTTACGTGTTTATACCAATGAATCTTCCGTTGTGTATTTACGGCACAAGATTCAAATAATAACATAAATTTATACGTATGCTATATAGGTGTAGCTATGTGGAAACACAATCAAATTACGCGCGCAGAGATTAGTGCCATCTAACAATTGAGACTCGAACTAATGAAAATTGCCCCCACCACATTTCCAACGCGTTTCACCTTTTTAGGGTTGAGTTTACTATCTCTAAGTATAGGTTATCTCTGATGTAAATATACCATTACCTATACAGCATTCAGTTAGGGTTAGTTGTAGTTACTTGTGTATGTTTTTGACACAAAATGACAATGTCGTGATTATATCATAATATATTCCCCTCTAATGGTATTGTTCGCTAAAACGCTCTGATTACTTCGGGTTACTGTATCACAAGAAGTTTGTTAGCTCGGACTGCACTTTTGACCTGGTGTAGTGTGAAATGACGTCACTAGAGCAGTCAGTGCAAGTAGATGTATTGCCGGGTAACTTACGCCAAACAGATGCGAACGAACGACTTCCCGTCATTTGTCATCACTAGAGTTGCTCACAAGCGCCAACGGGCAGTGGCGGAGGTTCAATCAGTATAACTGCGAGTCTCAACCAGATCTGTTGTGTATACATTTACACTGCCGCAAATACTATTTCGTAGTTCTACGTTTGTTTTAAAAATGTTGCCCACGTCGAGAAAACGACCAATGTTGGACAAAGTTACAGAATTTATAGCAGAAATGTCTGACCTAAATTATGATGGCGTTAACATTCAATGTGTAGTTTGTAATATCCCTTGTGTTGGCCCAAAAGGGATTGTCTACGTCACGTAAATAGTAAACAGTATTCTTAAAAAAAAAATTACACACGACACTGACAAATTTAAATTTAATTTATGTGTTACTTTTATTGCATGTAATCTACCGTTTAATTTACTAGACAAGGAAGCATATGTCTTCTTTTGGAATAAATATTCAGACTGCAAATTACCAAGTCGGGCATCGTTACAAAGAATTGTGCCATCTGCTTGTGAACATGTTGAAAAAGGAAGTAAATCGGAGTTGAAAGTTAAAAAAACTGTGGTTATGTGTGGATAAAACAACAGATCGTAAAAAACATTCTGTGGTTATGGTAATGGTACGTACAATGGAACCACATCAATCGTCACCTTCAATTCTATTAGCTTCCAGACGAGTACAACAATGTACTGCCGAAGTAATTTCAAAGTTAGTGTTAAATACATTGGAAAAGTTCGAACTTTCAACAAACCAACTGTTGATGTTTATGAGTGATAGTGACGCAAACATGCTTTCTGTAGGCCGGACTCTTAAAAAACATTGTGCTAAATTGTTACATATTACGTGTAAAATTCATGCTTTCAGTCTTGTGGCAGATAGTATTAGAAAATGTTATCCTGAGGTAGACGCTTTAATACCGCATACAAAAGCAGTATTTGTCAAATTCCCAAAACGTATTCGCAAATTTCACAGACTGTTCCCCCGTATGCCTGAGCCACCAGAACCTATTCTTACACGTTGGGGAACATGGTTACAGGTCGCGTTTTATTATCATAAATATTTTGAGAATATTAAGAACGTGGTTTTACAATTCGATCCAAAGGAAGCTGCGGCTATCAGGGAAAGCCAGTCGAAATTTCAAGATAGTCAGGTTAAAACGGATTTAAAAACTATTCAAAACAATTACTTCGGACTAGTGGAGGCGATAGAAAAATTACAAAATCCTTCGATGTCATTAGTGGAATCTCTGCAAATAGCGCAACATCTTCACGCACAGCTATGCGCGGTAGAAGACGCAAAAATGTTTGTGTTCTAGAAAGGTTTGAAAGTGTTTTAGAGAAAGATTCTAATTTTGGCACATTAAGACAAATTTGTGAAGGTGCGTCAACAGAACCGTTAAGTTGTTCCAAAGATTATTTTAATTACGCAAATGTAACGTTACTAGATGTAGAACGTTCGTTTTCTGCATATCAACACGCTTTTTCCTCACGCCGCACTCGATTTGCCGAAAGAACTGTGGAAACATATGTAATGTTGCAGATATTTAACAGATATTATTCACTTTGTGATTTCACGGAAGACTATTAAGGCGGTAAGTGTTTGAACACGTATTATATTTTATTTCAGACTGTTTATTTTGTGTAAACTTTTATGCGCCCGCCACTGGCTACAGGCGCAAATTGAGCAGCTTTAGTCATCACAGTATTGAGTAAATTTTTTTCCCACATTTTCTTCGTGTTTTAATTTTTTTATTTTCAACTAACGCTTTATCTTTGCATAATGACAATAATAATTTTGTAGCACTGTCTGTCCATTGGGCAGCTGTATTCTCTTCCTCGTCGTCGCACTATAGGACTACGCGGTCGAAATCCGACCAAAAATGGTTTTTACAACATTTCACAATTCATGCCGAAAATAAGCTCACATTACTCAGAAAAGGTCAAAACGTACAGATGTTTGTTTTTAATTTTATAGCGAAACAACTTTGTACCACAGTTTCAAACCTTATTAACAAACTGCAACTGAAAATCGCTGCATTTGCATAAGTTAATTCATCGTAGAATTAAAACGTGAAATTGGTATTGCTACATTAAGTGTCATACATGGATTGAAAGCGCTCGTCTTGCTCTACATTTTAGCGTTAGAAAATTACAGATTAGTAGATTTGTATTTGTGTAATGACCTATGGAATTAGTCGCTGTCAAATTAAAGACTTATTAAACTTCGTGGAAGGTTTCAACTATTATCAGGGTCTATTCCGGCAAAGCTGATTATACATATAGATAGTCTCGGATGTCCTGCATAGTATCCTAAAAGAAAATCTTGCGGTTTTGCAGTGTTTATTGTACGGCTAACGGAAAACGGTCAGCATGCGCTTAGTCTACAGTGACATTACAATTTCTGCCTTGGGAACTATTACACCTGTATCTTTTATTTTGTTACCTTATTTGTTACTGTGAATTTCAAATCAGTGTTGGGATAAATTATAATTTGTTAAAAACTTCATAAATAATTGATTTTCAATTTGTCTTGATAATATAACTTTTGTAACTTAATTATTTCATTTTGAACGAACTTAAATTTATTGGTTTTTGTACATTTTATTCTTGGACTTTTACTTATATCTTTAAATTTAATAAGTGGCTGTGTCTAGAAAATGCCTTTTTTAGAGTTATTTGTTTGATATTTAAAATTATTAAAAAATAGCTGAACTTCTTTCAAACTAGAATATCTATAAAGTTTAGACGGCTGTTATACTACGCCGGACATATTATTGATAAAAATTTTACAAACATATTTACCGAATGTTAAAATGGAAACAGAAAACGATCAATAACAGAGCATTGAAAAACAAGACTATATCAAAATAATATTTATAAGAAAAATATTTTCTTGTGGTTTAGAGTAATATTCGATTTAGTATATATAATCAATTCCAGTTCAGACATATGCAGTTAGTCCTAAGACATTCTACGATCCACAATATTTTGTACTTAAAGGGTATTTGACCAAATGAGTAACTTTAAAATCGTTAAACGTACTTTGTGCGCTGCTTTCATAGAACACGGGAAGCATATTTCAACCGCTGAGGCTTATATTCGGCAAAATTTTAACCTTTCCGAACCTCACTTGAAATGTGTAATCGTGAATATTCAAAAATACGTACTTCCTAAATTCAAAATCCGTTGGAAAAAGGCGGCACGCAAAGTTAACGTGTTTTTAAAAAATAGCAAGGATTGGTTAGACAGTGAGCTGCTTGTGCAATTAGAAGTAAGGGAAGAACTTTCGATGTCATCTAGAATGGTACGCGGAAGACCGTGCAAGACTTTTGAAAATTCAGCTGAAACGACCCAAAAGCGTAAAGCAATTAAACTCTTTTGCGAATCTGAATTGGATCATATTCACAGCTATATATATGTGTGTACGAGGATTGCTCTCAATTGGACAAACCGTTGAAACTGAAATTATACAAGAATTACACGCGGCATCAATAGAAAAGAAAGAGGTTCTACTGGAAATGCTAAGAAACAACACAACTGCGGAACCATTTACACCGGACGAAGCTCTGGCTATATACAACGGTATATCTTTAACAAGAAACAGGTACCAATATTTATTAAACTGCTTGCACACTAAACAGTGCAGTTTATTGCCATCGTACAAGAAACTGAGGGATGCTAAGGTTGAATGTTATCCAACTCCAATTGAAATTACTGACATAAGTGCGAAAGTAACACTACAGTCGCTCCTCGATCGCACATGCAAGAGAATGTTGATGATCGATTCTGTTGACCTGCAAAAATCATCACAGTTACGTTTATACACTAAGTGGGGATGTGACGGTTCTTCAGGACAAAATGAATATAAACAAATTCTTCCTGGTGAAAGCTCCCTGATAGCTGACAGCAATTTATTTGTCGCTTCCTTGGTACCAATTCGCTTTATTAATCAACTAACACAGAGTGTAATTTGGCAGAATCCCTCCCGCCTGAAAAAACAAGAGCAACTGTAGACGAAATAGAGCTCAGATCCGTACCTTGTTGCGCACTTCAGTAACGAAAAATGAGAAACGGGTCACAGTAAAGCATGAGCTGTTTACAATGATTGATGGTAAAGTTGTGCAGGTACTAACCCATACTTCTTCTACTTCAACATGTGTTGTGTGTCTTGCCACGGAAATGAACGATCTGCCACGGAAATGAACAATCTGGATCGGGTGAGGCAGAAACAAGAGAACGGAAACGCTTTTAAATTTGGCCTCTCAACATTGCATGCGTGGATAAGATTCATGGAGTTAGTTCTTCACACTTCCTTTAATTTGTCGTTTAAGAAATGGGCGGCAACCACCGAAGACGTGAAAAACGAAAAGCAAGCAAAGAAGACTTACGTTCAAGATAGATTTCGAAAAGAGTGTGGACTGATAATGGATAAACCAGGACAAAATAGTGGAAACAGTAACGGATTTGTTGACAGACGGGAATACCGCTAGAAGATTTCTCGGTAATCCGGCTTGTACAGCGGATATAACTGGAGTTGAGGAAGAGCTTGTTTCCAGATTTCACATAATACTACAAACAATGTCATGCGGTAGGCAGATTAATTCCCAATGCATTTGAAACTGCACAATTGTATGTGAGCAAATATAATTAGTACTATATGCCCTCATCAGTACATAAAGTCCTAATTCATGGGGAAAACATAATTCGCTATAATGCAGTTTTGCCACTCGGATAGTTATCTGAAGAAGTCCAGGAATCGCGCAATAAAGATTACAAATTATACAGGTTACATCACGCAAGAAAATGTTCGCGTTCTGCTACCGTTTACATCAGATCCCTATATATCCAGTCTCAGAAAAGTATCCACGCCTGTAAATGTTGAACTGGACGAGGAAGCAATACAATTGTTAGAGTAAAAGCATTTTCTGTTTTAGTCCATTATGTAAAACAACGTAATTTTCAATAAATATTGCAAAAATAAGATATCAAATGTTGCTGTATTTTATGCAGATTTCGTACAAATACCTAATTGTTGTTATGTAAATATGTACTATTATTTATCAATAGAAAAGTTTACTTTGAATTAATAAAAAATTGATTTCGCATTATTAAATTAACATTTTTTAAGCAAGCAATCGTAAATTTCTTGTGGAGAATTTTGTATTCATTTGAGATCTTTGACATTTCTGTACATGTCTGTCACATTTCACTGCTATATTTCAATTAATAAGAAAGCTACAGATTTTTGACCATCGCAAAGCAGTTTGGCCCCATAGTGCGCTGCGCCAATGCAACCGACCAATCACAGTGCGATTCTCCAGTGTTTCGATTTATAGCAAGAGTCTAACATATGCATACAATTGACAGAAAACTGATAAACTAACATAAATGTATCGATCAATTCCAGATTTGCCATCATTCGCACTGTTATTAGATTAGTTCCTTTATAGTTGAGGAGCAGCATGATTTTGTTGATAGAAAATCGACCGTAACTAACTTGCGCACTTTTCAAATTGACGTCTTGTATAAACAATGCTCTTGACCGCATAGAACTCGCCATTCTTTTGAGAAAATTCCGAGTCTTTGGCTTAGCGACTATCTTGTTAGGTTGTTTTAATCCTACCTTTATATATATGCCATGTTGCATCTGATGTTCCACAGGGCTCTAACCTGGGTCCTTTGTTATTCCTAGTATTTGATAATGACTTGTTGAAACATATTGATTGCAAGGCTTTAATGTTTGCCGACGATGTTAAATTGTATTGGTCTGTGGTTTCTCTGCAGGATTACATTAAACTACAAGCGAATTTGATATGTATTTTTAACTGGTATTCTTCAAATGGATTGAACTTAAATATATCTAAGTGTAGAGTTGTATCGTTCACAAGGCAAAACAACCAATAATTTTCGACTAAGCGATGGATTCGGATGCAATTACTCGAAGTGGTAGTATACGTGACTTAGATGTGATGCTCCACTACCCTTTGTGAACGTAGTTTTATAACTAATATTACGATTGATTATTATCGCCGTGCTATACTGTTATACCGTGTTTGTAAGTTCCGTAGTAAAGTGAACCGCTAAAATATATGGTAAGGTGGGAAGCGCGCAAAGCGAATCAAGGCCGCTCATAGCACAAGCGCCAACATTATTCGTTATATGTATGGGACTCGCGCCTATAAATGAATCCTTACGTACGCTAGTATGTACCTTTCATAAAAAATATTTAAAGTGATTAGAAATAACAATAACCTACAAAATTATATTGTAAATTTTAACAAAAATCATTTTATTCAAGATGTAAGGTATTTTCTTTAGATCTACTCTGAACACACTGCTTTCATTCCTAGTTCCATTGGCACATGTATTTAAATTTAGAACCACTTTCGTTTTGAAAATTAAGTGACATGGAAATACGCTTTATAATGCACTTTTGCGAAATGCCTCAGTTTAATATGAACTACTAGGTAGATGTTTAATTTATCTTGAAGCGCTTCATTTTTAGATGCATTACCGTAGTATTTCGGTTGACGTTAAACATGAAGTGAAGTGCGTGCTGAACGAAGGCTACATTTATTATTTTAGTAGATTTTTAAAAAGCATAATTTTAATAAGCTATCTTGCGTAACTGAATTGAACACGTTTGTAGTTGTGTTGCAATCTTTGTATAACCGTAACCTCTGTACTATAATTGCCATACATTTTTTTGTGTAGGTGAGGATGATGGATGAACGATCTGGCGAAACGTGTAGATCACTTTTTGGTCATTCTGGTCCAATATGTGCAATTTCCTTTTCTCCGGATAGAACGTTGCTGTTAAGTTCTTCTGAGGACACTACAATACGGCTTTGGAGTTTGCAAATATGGACTTGTGTGGTTGTTTATAAAGGACATATGTTTCCAGTATGGGATGTCAAATTTTCTCCAATGGGTTATTATTTTGCATCAGCGTCAAATGACAGAACAGCAAGACTATGGGCAACTGATCATTATCAACCTTTGAGAGTATTTGCCGGGCATTTCTCGGATGTTGATGTAAGTATTCTTTAATTGCCTAGCAGTCAATTTTAATTTGTTTGCTATTGCATAATAATTCAGTTAGTTTATAATAATTTATTAAGCGAGCAGTACGAATTGATCATTCCTTTTTCCACATCAATTGTAAAACTTGTTTTTGTAAATGTTTCCCGCTTTTTCAATGCATTTGCTTTAGAGTACAAAGAAAAGGTTGCTGTAATTTCCAAAGCAGCAATATAGTATAATAAAATTTCACATAATCGCCGTTAATATTCTGAAATTAACGGTAGTTTTATATACAATACTAGAAATTAGGAAAAAGTAACGGAGTACTTGGTTATTATTATGGTAGAAATGAAACGCCTACGATTGATTCCAGTTTAGAAAAAAGATTAAATTGCCTGAGCGAATTTGTTTTTCTTGTAAAGGCAGAACTTTCACTGTAAGTTTCAAAGTGTACAAACTACGTGCTCTGATGAAGCAACAATATAATATAATTTAGAGTATACTTCGTGATGGACACTATCGATAGTGACTATCGAATACTATCCATAGTTTTGACTCTCGATAAATATCGATAGTACATACCAATGGTCCTATCGACAGTAAACATAAGAATTAGTAGAATTTTTTCTTTGGTTAAATTACTTCTGTAATGAAACGATTATGTGATTACCAAAATAGACATAAGCAAATTACAATTTCTCACACGTGTAAATTTAAACTTATATAAATTTTGTTTACATATTTACTTGTAGCTTGCGTTCCCTTTTTTTTTTCGTGAGATGTGGTTTTCAGTACTTGTTGTATGAGGTAAAAATAGACTGAAAAGTATTCCTTTTAAATCACAGTATAGTTAGTAAAAATTTGATATTGCAAATTGAAAAAATTGTAATAACGTACTGATTACAGATATGTAAATACACAGAAATGGTTAACAGGTATTTTATTCTTACAAAGCCAATATGGATATCATAAAATTAAAAAAAAAATAAAGCATAAAATTAATATAATTTAGAAATACTAAATAAGTACAGTGACTATTAAATAAGTCAATGCAATTGCTAAAACAGACAAAACACACAAAACCTGGACATACATATATCGAAACAATTTTATGAAAAGGATTTCGATATAGAGTTGAAAATGAAATATTACGATTATTTGCATTTTTTTTTTTAATGTTGCACCTAACACAAGATATGATGTTGGGAAATCACTTGGAACGTTTAAAGATGTACTCACATTGAAGAGAACCATATTTACGGAGGAAACTTTGGAAAAAGCAATAATAAACTAAATTAAATTTCGCGGGTGATTTAAGTTGGTAGTCCCGGCAATAAATGACATACACCGTTACCTCCGATATATAATGCCTAAGCGCTTTGACGTCAGCAGGCTGTGACGTATTTTACAGTAGGTCGTCGATCAGCCATATTTGTTGATTGGACATTCACACGTTCAGATCGTTCTTGGCGTTTTGAATTGGTTTATCCAAATTACATTGGTTTTATTTAAAAAAATACTGTGTACTGATATTTCCGTACTTTGTTGGTGATACCTAAAATGTTTTTCTAGTGTTGTACAAGCGATAAAACCTTTTCTGAAACGATAAAAACCAGGTAACCTAAAAACTGTGGCGTTGGCTCTTTTGTTTGCAGGTGTTCGCCGACCCTTTACAGGTGTTCTGTGCCGTCGGCTGTCTAAAGGTGTTTTGTGTATTACATGTTTATAACAATGCCGTATACTTGCCGCGTACCTAAGTGTCGCGGTAATTATAAGAAAGGACCGAAAGTTCACAAATTCGGCTTTCCCTCTGATCCTCAGATGTGTAAAAAATGGGTCTGTGCACTGCATAGGGAAAATTTTACTCTAACAATGTATATGTAGTAGGGTTTGTGAGTTACACTTTATAAAAGAAGATATTTATTTTTCAACAGCTACAGATTCAAGGACCGGTAAAACTGTAACTGTAAGTTTAAAATATCGTAGGCTTAAAAAAAGATGCTATTCCAACTTAATTCCCTAACAGTCCGTTGTGTTTGACAAAAAACGTGAAGATTTTATTGTTCAAATAGTTTTATATTTTTACATTATACTCCCTCCGTCCGAAAATATGGTATACATTTCAATTTTTTTTGAAAATTAATGAGACATTAGTAAAAAAATTATAATTAAATATACTTAGATAGAAATTCTGATGCTAGGCGAACAACTAATACATAGTTGGCTGCTGTCCGATTTTATTTGTGTCAAAAACGTCAATAGAGTTAAAACGTCATTTCATAAAAATTAATTTTACACACGCTCTGTTCACAAAATGGCAGATATTGTTATAAATAATGAAGTAAGCTTGTTGAAAAGGAATTCCAAGTTCAAGCAATTAACCGGTGAGCAACGTCATGGTATATTACAAAAATTGTTGCAGTTGAAAGAAGGCCAGAAGCTGAAGCATGGGAGTATAAATAAAGTTGCAGCTAAACTTGGGGTAATCCGTTTGTCCGTGTCTAGAATTTGGAAAGTGGCTCAAAAACAGTACAATGACGGTAAAATTTGTGCTGATGTTACTTCAAAAAAGAAAGGTAAATGTGGACATAAACGTAAAGATTATTCTGAACAGTTAGCCAAAGTTAAGGACGTTTCTTTCAATCGTCAATTCGTAGTCTGTCTTTTGCTGTCTATATTCCAAAGTCTACATTGTTCGATATTTACAAACGAGGAAAGAAAATAAAGCGTATATCTTCTACTGTTAAACCTTTGTTAACAGATCAAAACAAGTTAGAGAGATTAAAGTTTTGCTTGTCGAAAGTGAGACCAGATGGACGTTTTGAAGATTTGTACGCTTATGTCCACATAGACGAAAAATGGTTTTATTTAACGCAAAACAAGCGCTCTTATTACATTATGATAGACGAAGAAGAACCCTACCGAAGTTGCAAGAGCAAACGTTTTATAACCAAAGTGATGTTTATGGCTGCTGTCGCCCGACCACGTTACGATTCACATCGAAAACAATTTTTTAACGGAAAAATTGGTATATGGCCTTTTGTTTATCAAGAACCGGCTAAGCGACACTCGAAAAATAGACCTAAAGGAACTTTGGTAAAAAAAATGCGGAGTCCGTCAATTCAGCAGAATGTAGAAAAATGATTCTTGAGAACGTCATTCCGGCGATCAAGCTAAAGTTTCCCATAAGTCATAAGCAAAAACCGATATTTATACAACAGGATAATGCCAAACCTCATGCTTGTGACGACGATGAAGAACTTCTGGCTCACAGTTCTACAGATGGCTGGTCTATTCAGTTTAAATCACAACCACTAAACAGTCCCGATTTAAACGTTTTGGATTTTGGCTTTTTCAATTCCATATAATCTTTGCAACATAAAGCTTCGCCAAAAAACAGTTGTCGAATTGATCGAATGTGTTGAAGAAGCCTTTGACGATTTAGACAGAGAGACCCTTAACAATGTTTTTCTAACATTTCAGACCTGTATGGAATGAATTATGTTGGTTGAAGGAGGAAATTCGTATAAGATTCTCCGCATCAATAAGGCCAAACTTCGGCGTGAAGGACGCTTACCATCTAGTTTAGTGTGTTCCCAAGAAGCCGTAGACAAAGCTAGATCCCTCATCAATTAAATTTTATTCATAATTATATTAAATAGTACACCAATTTAACGAGTATGTAATTGATTAAAATTGTAAATGTATACCATAAATTCGGACAAAAATAAATTCCAAATGTATACCATATTTTCGGACGGAGGGAGTATTTAACAAAATTATTTTTGAACACGAAGAGATGTTTTTAAATGTGTATAATAAACGTTCTGTTTTAGTACAATATATTTTAAATTATATCACCGAACATAGCCATTTGGATACTATGTGTAAATGTCATATTCACAGCGGTGAACGTATTGCAACAATGATATCTTGTTCTACAAATACCCTACTTAAAAATTATTGTGGGAAAAGTAATGATAGATTAGGTAAAACACCACATAATAGGAAATTAAAGACTCTGGTTAAATAGCATGTCTGTAAGTTTTCTCGTGAAAATGAACAAAATTTCGAATAAAATTGCTGTATCATTTCAATCTTAGTTTCATCCAAATACATGTACAATTACAAATAATAATTAGTCGATTAAATATCCACCACAAATACATCTTTCACGAAAACGGTGCTCGGTTACGTGTTTAGTTTTTGCTTTGAAACTTCGTTTTTCCATAATAAAATCGAATGGGATGCGAAGAAGGGCTCAGTTGACGACTGGCATCCTTTTTAAATCGGAAGACCTTCAAAACTTAAAAAAGAGATGCAAAAAAAAACGATTGCTTTACCGATTAAGCTAATATCGCGCATGGCGATACATCACCTATCGGGTGTGACGTGATCGAAGAGCGCTGTAGCCTTGTTACATCGGCGGTACCGCGTATACGCCAATTTCCCAACGTAATAGAGACAAATATATCCTTTATTGCCGGAATTACCAACTTAAATCATTCGCAAAATTTTAAAAATTACCGCTCTAGTTATGTTGATTTAAATTGCTGTTCTTAAACCTATAAAACCTAAAAATAATGACGCTTCAATATTGAATTCACTTTTAAGCAACACTGCACCTTCGTTAAAAGGTTGGATATGTGATCATGATGATGACAGTTAATAGAGGTTTTCGTGACAGTCAAGCTTTATCAAAACTGATGAATATTTTACTAAAGGTACCTCACTTTCTTCGTAAAGCTAATAAACACGCCTTGTTATATCGGTCAGATATGCAATAGACGCAACTAACGGTCTTGTTAAGAAATTGAACATATGGCTCAATTCGCAGATACCCTATATTTGCAAATATCTTAGAATTGTTTCCAGTATTTATAACGCCGTCATAATAATCGAACGCATGCTGACGCTTTCAAGACAACCAATCTTATTGCAACCAAGTACGAAAAGAAACGGTGCGCCAGTGGTGCCGTATTGTCTTTTCTTTATTGACAAAAATGCAAACTACATACACTCGCCCAGCTGAGGAATCAGTTGCAATCGGTACAGACGCATGTACATATATATATACATGCGTCCTTCACTTGGATTACTACATTTTACCTCTCCCTGTTCTTGACTGATATGCAAACTTTTGTCCCTAAGTATAAATGAAACTTTGTATTGAACTACACATATTTCGGTTATATCCTCGCACAATAAGCAATACCAGTCACCTAAAATGAAGACTTCTCTAATCACAAGTAAATGATGTTGCCACTAAATACAGTAGTGCTCACGCCTCTACGTAAATGATGAAAAGAAGGCATATAAGCGCGGTGCGCGTTGCTCATGCTCCCGTCTGTATTCTCTTTCATATACAGGTGAATCTGACACATCCGATTATACCGAAAATATCTGTCAACTTTGTTATTTTAAATGGAACATCCTATATATTATTACATTTTTGAATTACTCATTTAATTTTAAGGTTTATTTGATAAAGCGACTATGTTGCTATTTCTAACCATATTTGAAATATTTGCATATTTTGAAAATTTTTGACAGATGGACGAGTGCATGTGAAGTATTATAACTGTGAAAGTGTTTAACTTGAGAAATTGAAATTTTGCAGAACTATTGACCGTATAGGGTAGTATACAATCCTAATCAATTTTTCGAAAACATTCAGCGTGTCCGACAATTTGAAAATGTGTCAAAACTCAACAAAACGGTGTAAGAATGTAGCTTACGTAGTTTTTTTTTAATATTCCGTATATCTAAGTTAGTCATGACCATTAGGAAACAATCCAGCATTGATGAAATGTCACAAAGTTTTCAATTATAAACAATGCCGGCACGTTTAAATTATACGAACGAAGATTATTTAAATTTGTTTATTATTTATGGGGAATGCAATAAAATGATATCAAGAACCTTGCGATACCTTTGCCGCTTGGTATCCACAAAAACAGAAGTCGTCACCAAACACAGTTAAACGGATAATACAGAATTTTAAAAACTTCGGATCCGTCAAAGCAAAAATTCAAAGTCATAAACCTATTGCTGATGATGCCAACATGGAAACCGTCATTTTGAGATACTTCACAGCATATCCAACAATGTCTCTAAAACAAGCTGCGCTGGAATTAGGGTTATCTAGGTGCTCAGTACATAGTTCATCAACTAAAATAAATTGATTTCCCAAGAAGAGTGAGCTTATTTTAACATGGTCTCAAGAAAACGAATTATTTTTGGGCAACATTATCTGGACGGATGAAGCCAAATTTACACGAAATGGGCTGTCTAACCGGCACAATTCTCATTACTGGGGCGATTCGAATCCTCGCGTATTTAGAGAGCAAAACTTCCAGGAGCTGGCAATTCAACGTTTTTTGCGCAGTAAGAAATGATCATGTGGTGGCATTTTATTTCTATGAAGAAAATGTAAATATCAAATAAGTGATTTGTTAATCATAAAATATGTACGTTGTTTCTTTGTAGCTAATGGTTACATAAAATTTTGAAAATATCTACTTAGAAAACTTGCCGCTGGCCGAGCTTAAACAAACCTTTTACCAACATGGCGCGCCTCCTCACAGCGGTTACTTGATTAGACATTTTTTGCAACAAGTACTTTATGATTAGCGGCCACCTCGGCCCTCAGATTTATCAGCCTCGGATTTTTTTATATGAGGCGCAATAAAGAATTCAGTATGTTGTACACCATTAACTACTAAGGAGAATTGTATGGTTCCAGTAAGTGCATTTGAAAGTTTGAGCCAAGAATCAATTGGAAAGGCTACTCATGAAGAATTAATTCGGAAACGCGAAAAGTGCTTGGAAGTTCAAGGACGCAACTTTGAACATTTGTTGAAATAAATATTACGTTTTTTACCGTTTATTTTACCTTTTTTTTGTCATTTAAACGTGATGTATTTTGATTTTACTTTGAAGTATACTAAATTAATTTCCATGTTTGCGTCATCAATAGGTTTATGCTGTTTTTTTAAGTACCATATTATTCGTTTAACTGTGTTTGGTGACGATTTCTGTTTTTGAAGATGTTATTGCATTCTTCATAAATAATAAACAAATTTAAATAATCCTCGTTCGTATAATTTAAACGTGTTCATAATTAAAAACTTTGTGACATTTCATCAATGCTGATGGTCATGACCAACTTAGATATACGGAATATTTTAAAAAACTACGTAAACTACATTCTTACACCGTACATACATTGATGGGTAGGTACTTCTTTATAACAAAATTGTGCTATAATATACATTTTTCTAAATATCTTGAAAAGTATCAATTTTAGATGCGTAATGAATATGACATTTTTTTGTATTTCTGTAAGAGCAAATTGATAAGATAGATAAAAAATAGGTAGTCACATTAAAAAAAATTGAGTTTTGACACATTTTCCATTTGAAATTTTAATCGTAATTGTCGGACACGCTGTATAATGTTTTCGAAAAATTGATTCGGATTGTAATATTACCCTATACGGTCGAGAGTTCTGCAAAATTTCCATTTTCCAAGTTAAACACTTTCACAGTTATAATAGTTCACATACACTCGTCCATCTGTCAAAAATTTTCAAAATATGCATATTTCAAATAGGGTTAGAAATAGTCGTTTTATCAAACAAACCTTGTAATTGAATGAATAATTCAAAAATGTAATAATATATGGGGTACATTTAAAATAAAGTTGACAGATATTTCTGGTATAACCGGATGTGTCAGATTACTAAAAATATTTTAGTTTATTAGTACATGTAGGCTACAGTATATTACCATGTTTTCAGAATTTTCCAATGTATACTCTTTCATATATCGATAGATACAGTTCTCGGTGAGACATCCTGTATTTACGTAGCTACTTGAGCAGTACTACTTATGGAAATTCGACTGTGTATTGGTTAATAAAAAATATCTTTTGTAACAATTTTAATATCTTTCACATTTTTTGCGACAAAACGCATCTGAATAAAAATCGATCCAATTAGTTATATTTACAGTAAAACAAGTGTGCGCATTCGGAAATTAAAGTTTTTAAAGTTCAATAACATAAAATTGTTTGTCATAAAATCAATATATTAATAGATAAGAAAATGCTTTATTAATCTGG
Organism: Dynastes maya; assembly: GCA_029619315.2. Lineage (NCBI taxonomy): Eukaryota > Metazoa > Arthropoda > Insecta > Coleoptera > Scarabaeidae > Dynastes > Dynastes maya. The sequence goes on from JAROYE020000001.1 coordinate 50,060,325, forward strand.
CTTTGAAAGCTGCATTATTTTTTAATGCACGCAAATGTGCATATTTTTCTAAAGAGCAGTAATACGATTGAAATGAGAAAATAATTTCTTGTTCGTAACGGATGCAGAATAGGTTCGGACAAAAATAAAAAAATGTTAGTCTAGTCAATGCGTAGAAATACAACCGGGATTTTCCGTATTAATTATTGTAGTATGTGTCTCGTGTTTGTGGTTCAGTATGCCGTAACCACTCTGTATATCGCATACCAGTGACACTGTCCAGGCATCCAACAACAATGTAATTGAAAAATATATGACATTATTGGTGTTGGTGAATCAGTAGGTATTTCGGAGAAATAATGAACTATTAATAAAAATTTTTTTCCATTAAGATTTTATGCAAAGGTGCTCATATCTTACTATCCATATACATATATAACTTACGCACTGCCTGAAAGAAAGCATTAACAAAATAAAAGTGATATTAAAAAAGTATAACCATTTGGTATTTAAATTAGTACTAATAAAACACGTTTTTCAGGTTATTCAATTCCATCCAAACTCAAATTATGTAGCTACAGGATCAAGCGATCGAAGAGTCAGTCTTTGGGACCTTCACACTGGCAATTATGTTCGCCTGATGACAGGACACAAATCGCCAATATATTCTTTGGCATTTAGTATTTGCGGCAAATACTTAGCATCAGGTGGTTCGGACTGCAGAGTGTTAATATGGGATCTTGCGCATGGTCATTTAGTAGCAGAATTAACGGCTCATGACAAGCCTATCTACACAATGATATTCAGCCGTTGCGGAAATATTTTGGCTTCAGCTTCTCTCGACTGCACTGTGAAACTATGGGATTTTACTAAGCTTGCTGACGATACCAGTTCTGAAGATGTTAATATATCACATAACCCAGATGTAAAATCTGGCGATAATTATTTATTAAGAAGTCTTGCTACAAAAAATTCACCGTTAATTTCCCTTCATTTTACAAGAAGAAATTTATTATTAGCTGTTGCAATGTTTGACCCGATACCAACGTAACATCACTTGGATAACTTTAAATTTACTCTTTTCATAATAAAAGTATATATACGTCAGTGTATTACTACAGTAACATATCTATGGAACATATATGAGGAGCTTTGCTTCGAAACGCAGTTTTTGTGTTACATGTCATTTTGTATAATTTAAGGTTTTTAAATTACATGTCTATTTGCGTACATGTAAACATCTACATGTCTATTTGTTAACTTAGACGAACGAGTTTGATATATGCTTTAACTAGTAGTATGTCTAGTAAAATGCTAGAATGTCGAAAATTTTTTGTAAATACTTTATGTGTAAGAAGAGAAAAACCAACACAAAAACTGCATTTTGAATTATAATGTACTAAAAATTCCGTTTTGATACAAAAATAAAACAAAATATTGGTCGAAAGATATTATACTTATGACAAGCAATATAGTAATAAAAAAAAAACATTATTTTTTTTTAAACTCCAGTCGAAGACGTTCTTCGTCTTCTAGACAATTACACTCTTCATTGTTTTCATTAACATTTTCACCAGCATTTTCTTCTTCATTTTTGTCTTGTACTGATGCATCTATCAATTCTTTGTAAAAATTTAGCTCTCTCCAGTGTGTCGTATACTGTTACTGTTAATGGCAAACAGTAACAGTATAACATAGTCGTAATAATTTGTCAATGTCTTTCAATTTTTTCTGTTTTATTTGCCTTCCTAGCTGCAGCTCAGACAAGGCCAATCTTTGTAAAGATTTCCCTTTTTTTTAAAGTGACTCATTGTTAGCCATGCCATTTCGATAAAATGCTTCAAATTTAATTTTTATAATATTTTGGTTTTCCATACTTCTTTAAATAAAGATCCGTTTTGCTTGAGTGATGACGTCACCTTTTTTCAATCAAGCAGACAAAGATTTAAAATTGTACAACTTCAATTCGCTTCCCAATACTTTTACGTCACCAAATTCTTCAAAAATCTCCCAATAATTCTCTTTATTTACTATGGTTTCTTTTTTCTTTATTCTCTTCTCTATCTGTCCGAAAACTCTATCTGCCGGTAGAAAAGAGTGCCCTCGAACTGGAAACACGATTAAAATTTGTCTCAAATAAGCTGGAGCCTTCTTGTATAGCCAAAATAATAGCATGTGCACAATTGCAGAATTTTTGTTTTGGCCAGGGCAGCCGTCCCAGAACAATCTCAGCTGCATAGTGTCATTGGGGATGTAGCAGTGTGACAAATGATTACAAAGTGCCGATGCGATTTCAATCGCTCTACGATTAGTTTTCAGTTCTGTCCATGTATAAAATACTGACTCAGAAGCCCTTGGGGAGGTTGCACTGAAGTTATAGAGTGAGAGTTGTGTTGGATAAAACGCGTCCTGAATTGGAACTTCAGGCAAAACTTGAACTTGTTGAAGATCAAAACAGAAGGAGATTCTTTGTGGAGGTTCTTCTTTCAATAAAGCATGAAATTGTTTGCCAGATAACTTGTGAATTCTAAGTTGCGTCATCAAAGTAGTTTTAGTTTGTGGATCTTTTGTAATTTTAATATTAAATTTAAAACAGTAGCTACATACATCTGTTGCAGGGGAGCCAAACCCTAGATTGAATTTTTTTCTAAAAATCTCATAAAAAAATACTTTACTTTTAGTTCGTTGTCAACTGAATTATTGCACATTTTATGTAATTTTGAAACATTTAGCTCCGAAGGCAGGTATATACGTTTGGATTTATTCCTTGAATAATGGCTTTCACTGCCTTGTAAGTTTCCAATAAATTTTATTATAGCGTTTCTCTTTGGAAAATAATGTTGAAAACGACGGTCACCTCCACGAGTTTCATCCAGACCTCGACCGCGTTTCATTTTTTTGCAATAGTTAACAATCTCCTTTGTGAAACACGTAAAACCGCAGCAAAAAAATTTTGGCACACTTTATATTCTTGTCTATTTTTCTTCCAAAGAACGTAATTCACACGAACATTTTTCACATTTTTAAAGTTCTTTTTATGTTTTGATGAAGTTGTTCGCATTAAATGTGACAAATGAATGTCTTGGAACTTTTTACATTGTTTACTATATAGTTTGAAGCGTGCGTTTCTAATATCCTCGATCGAGATATGTATACAGTGATAAATGCCTACGTTGTGTTTGCATGGTCGATTGGAGGCTTCTAGGTTTAGAAAATGGTTGGCGTATCTAATAGAAACAGGATTTAATAATGCAGTATTAAGATTTGATAATAGTAGTTGGTACAAACCTGATCTTTTTCCGCTTTTCCCTTTGTGTCTCATTCCGAGCACGTTTTCTGCTTCCTGAGTTACGCTGGGACACCATTGCTTGCCCATCCATATTGTTGTCTATTGTTATAAACGGAACCCTTACAAACTGGCACGTGCGACAAGCGTCAGACTAATAGAGGTTATGTTTCTGTTAAAAACTGCGCTTTGAAACCAACGAATCAAAAACATCGTTTTGTTTCATAACGTTGCTGCAAGAAACAGCATTTTGAAACAAAACATGAACTTAAGTGCTTCTTTTATATGGGGAAATATGCGTTTTGTTCCATAGCATTCTGTTGTCTGGATTCCATGTTAGGAAAAGCACCTAACGCCATCTTTATTAGCAAGACCGAACTCGGGTCAAAAACTGCGTTTTGAATCAAAGCTCCTCGTATGAAGTGTTACGCCCGTTAGCATTGTAAACCAATAATATGTGTATTACCAATGTAATAAATGAATAATTATTTTTGTAACACTAAAAATTAATAGTGCAAATAAAGTTGTTGAGAATAAAATGTATCTACAACTAATTATTTACAAGGCCTTCCCAATTCCTCCCGGAGACTGGATGAGGAAACCTCTTGCATGGAACTAATACAAATAAGAGTATTGACTATGTTTAGAGGAGAAAAACGTTAGCTTCTGTCTACGGGTCACAAAAAAGCGGTGACTGATTGTGTATTAATGAAGAAAATATTGCAAAGGGAATCGTAATGGAAGTGGAAATATCTACGTCATCAGTACAACTTGAACTGAACTTATGCAACTACAAACTCTAGCCAAACGAACGCTGTATGTTTACTGTTCATGTAATCCTATAATCCGATAAAACGGATTTTCTTTTATTATGTGGATATGAAAATGGAAGAAAATACTTTTTCCGCCGCTAGCAGTCTTTTTTTGCATCAGAATTGTTTAAAAATCTATCAAAATGTAGGTAGTCAAATCATATTTGAATTTGCCAGTATTACACAAATTTACAATAAAAACAATTTCCAATTATGAAAACAATTACCTATGTTAAATGCATAACAATCATTCTCGACATAATAATCACCGTTCGGTGATCTTACAATTTTTCTTGTCAACAAACGCATGAAAAGCTAGGATTTAAAACAGCTGATCATTTAGTTCAACTTGCACCTCCTCCAGACCATGTACAGTTAGTGCAAGTTCAGTTCAGTTCTTGCACGATACAAGTTAACGAACACAGTACAACCCAACAAAATTTAAATCATCGCTTTAACCCTCCAATGCACGGATGAGTACTGTACTATTTTTTTCATCCGTTCACTGGAGGATTAACACGTTTAAAAATTATCGGCATTTCGCATGCCACAAATTACGTGGTAATCTACAGAATCTTCTATTTAAAAGACCAACCTCGTGTGATGTGCAGCGAAAACATCATGTATACTTGAGCATAATTTCATGCTATGTAGGATATATTTCTGAAAACTCTAAATTGCTCAGGAAAGGAAATATTTTCCATCTATGTTCTAGGTGGATACGCTGCATACATACGTACATATCACATTCATTTAAAATGTTAGAAAAAAAAATACAGGTATGGGTATGCGTACAAGCAAAATAATACAGCCAATATTGTAGACCATAATGTACGGAAACTGAACTCTAGGTAAAATACCCTGTAAAGTAGGTCATATAGAGAAAATTGATCACAAATACTCAATCGTGTTAAAATGATATTGTACTAAGCGAGAAACTTTATTTTTGTTTATGTTGACCAAAAGTATTTGTAAACAAGAAACGAGACAACAGGAACCAAAAATTCTCTGCATACTTTACAGTTATTTAATATTAAGTTCATTGTAACGGAATACAATGACGCAAATGAATAACAAAGTATACAAACAAATTTTATTTACCTCTAAAATAACTGAAATTACAATTTCATTCATATTTAGATGCTTCAATTAAAAAAGTAACGTTTATATAACATAACCTCAAATGTGAATACAATAAAGTTTATTCTTATTTTAATCTAGTATTCATAAAAATTTGTACAAAGTGAACATCTATAATGATAAAATATTTTTGTTAATTATAATTTGCTATTAGATGACTTGTAAAATATACATCTCGATTAAAATTTCCTTCAAAGTGCTACATACAACTTAATACTTCATACGTTTTCAATTGTTAAGACACCACTATAGAAGAACAATACACTTCTGCTATAATTTTTTTCACTCATTGAACAGTTTCAGCAACATCATTCATTTCATTGGTCTCCAATTCGTTATACAAAACATTTTTAGTTGTTTCGTTACAATCCACTTCCATTGATTCATTATCATTTTCTTCTGTATTCCTAATCAGTTCGTTAGTCTTCGTATTTTCATATTCACCTGCATTTTCTGATTCCATTTCATTATCTTTCCCTGCATCTGATGTAGACATTTCTTCACGTTCTTCATGTTGATTAGAACCGAGATCGTTATGGTCTCCGTTCTCGTTAGATTCTATACTATCACTGCAGAAATTTTCCCGATTTTCATCAGCATCCATTTCCTCCGAGTTTTGGCTTACAATACTTTTCTTAATTGATTGATTATGTTCAGTTTGCTTTTCGTCCTCCACCCTTTGCTTTTGATTACGCTCTTGTTCTTTTTCATCGTCTACATCTAGTTTGTTTTTATTACTTTCTGATGCAATTCCCATTTTTTCCGAATGGTCATCATGATTACCAGGAATCACTTTAGATAACTCTTGTTCATCATTGTCATTAAGGCTTTCAATAACTTCTTTTATTGCATTATTTGTTTCACTACTGGTGCTTTCTGTTTCATCCTGATCTTGATCGGGAGGCTCTTTTGTTATATCGTCTGATGCTTCTAGTATTTTGCTTGTATTTTCCTTTTTTGATTGTTCTTTTACTTGTGTATCCGAATTTTTCTCATCATCGCTATCTATCTCCATCACTTCATTTGTTGTTATTGGTTCCTCTGGCCTTCGTACCAAGCCAAGAACGTCTAGCATACTATGAGTTACTGTTGCGTTTTTAGCCGCTTGTTCTGATGGGTACGCTGATTTGCGCTCGCATACAGTTAAGTGCTTCGCCATCAAATTACCTGCAATAATACATAGTTTAGTGTGGTCACAGTAAGTCTTATCGTTCAAAATAAAATAGAATTTTTCGAAATCTATTTTGATATGACAAATGGTATCTAAACCAGATACAGGGATACTTTTAAGAATTTCTCGAAACTCTGATTATCATAGTGTGGCCTTGGCAGTACGATTTAAGTATTTGTACCTATTTTTTGATATTTAATCCTTCATTACTCTGCATTTAACTAACGTTATTTGATATGCTGGTCTTAGATGAGCCAGAGTGCAGTACCTAACAATCAAGCAGTTTTACTCCTTACAAATCCGTGTTCACGATCATACTACTAAAAAGTGAGCGTCTGATCCATGCCATACGCAGCAAAATGCTACTATAGGGTGCCTAAACGTTTCGGACGTGAGTTGATAAATTACATTACACACAACTCACATATAATAGTAATAATAATAGCCATTGTTGCTAGTACAGAAATACAATAGAACAATGTGTATACATATAAACACAAAACAAAAAGAAGGAAAATCTGCCGTGCAACCTCAGTGTGATATTCAGCCATAGGCTGTTTTTATCTAACCCTGTGCATGTGCGTGAAAATAGCTTCAGAATTAGATAGATGCCCAAAAAAATTCTTTATGCGTGACCATATCAAGGACAAAACGGACAAACGCGAGGTTGTATTTATATATTTTTATCACATTAAAGCACACTATAGCTTCAATAGCAAGGCTTGTAACTTGTTTCTAAAAACACGGATTAGGTATGATTTAAAATGCCCGGTAAATTATTATATTTAAGAGTAAATGTTAAAAGAGAACAATCTTTCGAATAAGGCAGCTTTGAGGGAAGGCAGCGACATCAAGCCAAGAAAACGCCTGGTAATGTTATGAAACATTACCCTGTTATATGAATCACCAAAATATTTACTACACTTTTTAAATAGCGTAAAGAATAGGGTACATGCGTATGAAAGTATACAGTCAAAATTATTATTAATAGAAAGTATGAATAAAAAAAATATATGACGATTAAACTTCGTATGGCTTATTAAATAATGTGTAAAAAAAGATTAAAATTCAAAAATTTACTTTGCAAACTGGCCAGATTCGGATATGCCGGAATATTTATATGCATCCGATTTACCTCTTGTTTACATCCATTCGAATAATTGTATCAGTTTTAAAAACGATTTGAACATTTTATTGTTGTTTTGTAACAAGTGGTACTAAATAAGCGTGCGTGAAAAATGTCCGAGAAGCAAGTTGTTGTAGTGCAAAGAGACAATCTACCAAATGTAGGCGCATTCATATTGGAGTTTGTAAAAGGAAACGAATGTTTTAACGCTACCGAAATTAGAGGTGTCAAAACAGAAACCTGAGTAAATATATCAATGTATCTATTAAATGCATTTTACATATTCTTAATACAAGAAGATTAACGTAAAGGACACATAACCACATTTTATTTTGTTTAACTAGCCCGTATTTTAAGGTAACTTAGCAAAATTTTATTTTCACTTAAAGCCTGTTTTACACGCCGCGATTTATTGGTCAATTAATTGAATAAGTTAATCGATTTCATCGTACCGTGTAAAACAGCAAAAATCGGTATGATTTCTTGAACAATTTATCGTACGATTAATTGAATTGAGTAGGACAAGCTCTATTTTTGCCACAATTTTCCGACGATTTTTCACTAACTTTGCTGTTGTAATACCAACCTAGTAACAGAAAAGTGCCAACCAATTTTGTTTAGTGTTTTTAAAGTAAAGTGAAATTAAATTTTGAAAAATTAGGACGATTATGATGTAATGGATATTGTAAATGAACTAATCGAAACCGAAGTAACCTTAACTATACCTGTGCCTGCCAAAACTGCCAAAACGTTGGACAAAGATTGACAATCTATTTTATATGCAGATGAAATTTAAAGTCCTGTTTAACAATTCTCCCGTTCAGCTATTAATAAAACTAAACGAGCATTCTCGATTACTAAAAAATTGTTCAATTTATTATAGCATGTAGAGCAGCGCAGTTCTACCGATTTCTTGGTCCAGAACTTGTTCAATTAATTTGCCAATAAATCGCAGCGCGTAAAACAGGCTTTAGGTCCATGAGAGATACTTTATAAATAAAGCAGAGGAAACGTAAAATTAAAACGGAATAATAATGAATTCATTGTAAAGTGTCAAGTATGTCCAAAACAACAAAAACACATATTGTAGCCTGTATAAATATATTCACGTTAAAATGATCTTCACAAACCCCTTTTTGTTTCTAAATATATTCACGTTAAAATGATCTTCACAAACCCCTTTTTGTTTCTAAATAAATCACTTCCATTACACCTCAGCCTGTCACCATAAATTTCGTGTTGTATATTTTTTCCCCAGATGGCAATGATACGAATATTTTTTCTGGCGCTTTAATTGAAGTTAATTTGCATACTGGTACAACATAATATTGTATGTGTTTTATATTTCATGTTCCGCAATGTGCTAAGCATCACATCTATTTCTTTATACAAGAATATTTTAAGGTTGTTTTCTAGTTGTTTGATCAGAAATGCGTCAGGGGAGTTTTGATCGCAATTGTCATTATTTTTTTATACAATTGAGTTAAAAAGGATTTTATTTAATTTTTATTCACTGCATTAAAGAGTCTTTCATACACTCAATATTGATTTGACATTTAAAAAGGATTCAAGAGAGGAGTAAGCTGTTACCGCACAATATATTTTATTATTTGTGTTGCAGTATTTAAAAAATTGTTTCTTTAAACGTGTGGAATTTTATGAACATTTTCCCATCAAATTTGTGCACTAGTTAGTGTTAGATGTCTAAACTTGTTTCAGAAATGTTAGACGTCGCTGAATTCTCTATAACCATTTGGATATGAATAAGATTAGTGCAAGATGGGTACCACATCTTCTTTCTGCTCTCCAACGTGAATGTCGGGACGAATGTGCGCGCTCATTTTTAAACGTGTGCGGAGACGATCCGAAACCGATTTTGGAGACCATTGTCACAGGAGATGAAACAATGGTTCTGTATTATGATCCACTTTCCAAAAAGAAACCAGTTTTAAGGACGATAGTGAGTTGCAAGCAGCTGTAATACACTTTGAGGAAAAAACTTTAGATTATTTTCTACAAGGGTATAGAATTATTAATTGATTATTGTAGTAAATGTATTGAAGGGGAGATTATATTGAAAAATAAAAATTGTTATATTTTACCAAGCTAATTTTTCTCGTATATTAAATTAAAGTTACAATAACCTACTGAATTAGTTTGGTTTTGAATACAATTAAACAATTATTACTTCGGAGATTATACAAAAAATATACTGAAGTGGCAGTAAATTATAAAATAGAATCTAATGCTAAGGGAATTTTGCTAAAAGCATTCAAGTAGGTTCACTCGCCAATACAAAACATATATACACATTAATATGTAATATATATCTGCTTAAATTGCTTGTAACGTCAAGGCACTAATTTGGAATTGGGTTACGCAAAACGATGAGCACTAAACAATACAAATAAAAATACTTCTAAAATAGTAAATAATTTATACTCTTGTAAGTAAAATAGCCAGAACATTAGAAAAATGTAACACGATTTCAAAACCATACGAGTCTCCTCGTTATTTGTAATGGCAGAATTTATGAGCACTTTTGAGGATTTAAACGAATTAAGGATGGGTAGCGTTCACGCACACATTAAAAATAAATATCCTTGTGCACATTATATTCATTGCTATATCCACCAGTGCAAGTACGCGTATTTTCTAGCGATCTGTCAGCAATTCCTTCTTTTTTTTTCAAAGCTCGATGTAAACAAGGTAAAATTTTATCACATTTTTTTTTACAATCGCGCCCCCCTCATCAAAAAGTCGTGAACCGACACTGCTGATGAACGACAAAAATTATGGTAGAAGTAGCTTCTTATCACGAACAAACGCTCTACAAGTGCTTGTTAATCTAAACTAAGTGACCAAAGACAGGGAAGTTATTATTTTGTTATATTCCTCTTGCTTTATCATTATAATGAAAAAGACAATCCAATCAGATAAGCATTTTAGTCAATTAGAGTGATGTATTAGCCTAATTTGAATAAAAAAAGAAAGTAATTGCTAACATAAATGAATAAATTCAAAATTGAAGTATCTGCGTAGCTTTCACTATGATGTTTTATTGTTTTATATTTTGAATTATATCATTTTTTACGCTTCACATAGTACGTACCATCTGTATCATTGTATCCACATACACAGTACATTCGGAATGGCAACCTCTGAACTGGTAAAGTCGAATGGAAAACCCTACAGTCTGTAGTGTGCTTATTCATTGCATGACGGCAACACGTTGAGTATTGACAATTATTATTTGAACAGAAGAGTAGTGCTCTAAAAAAGAAAAACCAGCTTTAATGTGTAGAACTTCGCTTAAAATAAATGCCTGACAATTGTAACATTAATAGCTTCTAATAAATAAAACTCCCGAGTTTCGTGGACTTATTCTTTGACTTAAACTTTGTTCAAATAGTTAATACACTGAAAAAATTTTTCTAGACGTTTCGATGCAAAACGTCATATTTATCAAAAGTGTGATTTTACTTATGTTTTTTTTTGTGTCATCATTCTTTATTAATATTTTGGTTTTTGTAATTAAACTAATTTATGTATTTTTACATTATTTTAAATTTTTTAGCAATATTAGCGTTAACGCTATATGCTTCCAAACATTCACAAACACAACAGAATTCTGTTTGTGAGTGTTTGTAGACATATAGCGTTAACGTAAAATCGAAACGCCAAAAAATTTTTTTTTAATGTATTAACCATTTAAAGAAAATTTAAGTAAAAGAATAAGGCCGCAAAACTAGAATTAACATTATTGGCCAAGAAAAAAAACCAAGGGAAGATTGAAAGAAAATCCCTGTATCAAAATTAGTAAATTATCTATCTACATATTTCACCACGCTTTGATTTTGAAAATAATCTAGAAGAAATGCATTTAAAAATGTAGAAACTTAATTTTACAAAACATATAGGGTATTTGGCATATTTTGTATAGTACTGTACAATGTAAAATAAATGTAAATCCACCTATCGAAATAGGAGTAAAAGAGAGCATTCATCATACTAATACACGGACTCTTTGTAATGTGTCATCTACGCGTAGAATTATCAAATGCATGCTTTCCATTCTATATCGGGATACAGATTTACGATAGCTGTATAATACACCTCTGTAATATTTAAAGTATCAGGTTTTCTTAACAAGAAAAACTATTAGTAATATTTTATAATAGAATATCAAAGTCAAAATTATAGTTTAAGAAAATTAACCAGAATTTATTATTCAGGTAGTTGTTTTTTCTCTGTGTTAATAATATGAAACAAATTAAGTCAAAAAAAACACAACCTTGTGCTATAAATTGAAAACTATACGTCAAATAAAAATATTGCTAATAGACTATTATTCAGAATAAAAGAAGTAAATCGTAAAAGCCATCACTTATCCACCTCTTCAGTGTGTCTTGTGGAAGGTAACGGCATTTCAATATTTTAAAATATTGAAATGCCGGTTACTAACTCGACAAAAATGTGCAAATGAGGATATCTCATGCGTACATGTAAACATCTACTTCGTATATATATACGACTAAAATATTGAAATACCACCACCTTCCACAAGACAGACTGAAGAGCAGTAAACTGCGAAACGCGCGTCTGTGTATGATGAATGGGTGATGGCTTTTACGATTTTAATACTTTTAACTTTTCGCAAATATCGTGGCTTAAAATCAAACTCATAAAACTACATTTCTTTCTCATTGTCATCGTTTTTCTATCTTTTATGTTTTTTAACTACACTACAAAACTTAAAAAAAGATAAACACAATCAAAGCTTGACAAGAGCATAATAAACCGCATAAAGACAAAAATAATATGTTTGACTTAGTATGACTTCTACTTACGGGAAATGATTCGAAGAGGTAAGATTTAGTGAACATTCCCTGCATTTCAAATTATCTTGAACACTTATTATTACATTGGAAATGTCTACTTCTTCTTCTTCAACAGGTTCTTCTTGTCGCGATTTAGGAACCATGATTGTAACTCTTGGAACAGGCCACGGTACCAACCCAGCTTTTCTCCTTTGAGTTGTATGCATTTTTGCAAGATGATCCTTAATAACATCTTTTTGAACGAACCATAAAGCACATTTCGGACATTTCTTTGGATAGGATTTTTTCTGATGTTTGTAAAGATGTTGTAAAAAGAAGCTTAAATTTTGTGGTACCATCCTACCATTTGAATGTACACTTGTAGATTTCAAGCAAAATGGACACTGTATTGTGCCAGCACCATTATGAGATACATAGAAATGATCTATTGCTTGCTTATGACTAGAGCATCGAAAATGACATGTGCCACACTGGTAGGGCAATTCTGATGGTACATGCTCTCTTGACATATGTTTTCCCAAACTATAGGTATTATGAAACTTGCCTTCGCATATTATGCAAACTAGATTTTCTCCACATCTTGTGTCAGCAGGATGGTATGTGGCAATATGTTTATCCAAACATTCCTTTGATGTGAATGTGGCTAAGCAATAACAACACTGGTGCACTCCACTATTTGCTACATTGTGAGCGTGTGTAAATAAATGTGTCATAAGTTTAATATTATTAGTAAAATGAGCTTTACACATATTGCATTTTAAATTTAAAGTAATTTTTTCTTCTGGTTTTTTTATACCTTCGATAGACCCATAATAATAGTGTTCTAATGGAACCATTTGTTCAGGAATATCAGGTGAAACTGATTTAGTTGGTCTAGAAACATCCGGTGTTGGACTTGGAGCTTTAAAAGTAACTTTCCTTTTTGTAATTCGTTTTTGTGTAGTTGGGTCTGTACTAACAGTTGAAGTTGTAGCTGGAGTGGAATTAAAATTTGTTTGCGGTTTAGACGTTTGATAGTTCAAATAATGCTTGATACTCCAGTTTTTAAAGGGATTACCGGCCACCTTATTTAGTCGTGAAAGTACAGATTGACCAGTATCAACGCGTGTTTGATCTGCCAGATGTAGAACGATATTGTCAAAAGCCGCAGCAGCCGTATTTCCGAACCATTCTCTCCAAACTAATTCATCAAGAAATTGTTGTATAATTTGTCGCGACAATAGCGAAAGTGTGTTTTGAAACATTCGGGGGACTATCCTTCGTAAATATTCCATAATCGTATGATTATTAACACCATCTGTTGAAGTAGTTTGCATCACATATTTGAAGCCCATAGCATACAAAGTTACTTTGTCTACAGTTAAATCTGTAACGATGGTACTGTCAGGATGTACCCAATGCAATAGGGGTTCCAATATTTTAGAAAACCTCTTCTTGTAATTTCTATCGCCATCAGACAGTGGTTCAACTGCACGAAGCCTAATTAATTTTGCCTCTGTCTCTAAAAGTCCCAAAACTTCCACCTTCACTTGCCTCTGGTGTCCATCTTGCGACGTAGTTCCTAGAGATATAACTCCTACTTCAACCTTTTTTCCAGGTCCACCTAAAGGTGTAAGATGTGTATGAAGAGCAACAGTACAAGTTGCTCTTAACCAAGTATTCAAACCTTTCACGTAAAGATTGTCTACTTTTACCTGCAAAACAAAAAAGTGCATAATAATTGATCCATAAATTAGTTGGAAAATTGAATCTTGATTTTAGCGGCTTTGTTGATATAAATTTTTCCAGGGTTCATAACAATAAACATTTTTAACGTTTCGGCATTTTTTGTCTTCTTCAGAAATGTATGTTTTATTTTCTTTAAAATAAAACATGTTACATCGTTAGATTTTGTATTGTTAAAATAATTGCTATTGACAATTTGTCAGCTATCGAAAAGGCGATTCGCCTTTTCGATAGCTTGTTTTAAAGAAAATAAAACACCTTTCTGAAGGAGACAAAAAATTATCGAAACGATAAAAATGTTTATTTTTATGAACCCTTGAAAAATTTATATCAAGAAAGCCGCTAAAATCAAGATTCAACTTTCTAACTAATAATTGATCTATGATATATGTGTGATACATGCTACTTGGTGTCTACACTTGTTACTGATATGTATGTTAAGAATAAAATTAAAATTAAAAATAATAAAATTGCATTCGTTCACACGTCCAATTAAAAACTCATTCCGGTTAATAGCTTATTTTTCAATTATCAATATTTTTACTCTCCTTTCGCTTCATTAATACATTGAAAATACATAGTATGGTGACGTTTTCCCTGCATTTTTATAATAGAAAAGTTCAAAAAGAAAGTTATTTAGTTAAGAAAATTTATATAAAACACAGATTCTTCTGAATCAGTGCAATTTCATTAAAACACAGGCATACCGGCATACGGTTCGACACCAGGCAACTTATTTTGTCATAGGGTGTTTGCAGAAGAATGAGTTCAAGCAGATTACACGTTTAACGATACTGAAAGCAGAAACGTATCAATACTTGCAGTTGTCATATGCCGGGTCTTCGAATAAGACAGGATAATATGGCATCCTACTTAGTATTTTTATTGTTCTTAAGTTACACACCAAATTTTATTTTAGAGAAAGTAACTAGAAGTTACCGAATTAATATGTTCCTTACTGTTGGCGTCGTTAGGTACAGATATTTTATTCGAATATTTTCAAACTTTGTTTTCTTCCATTTTTCAAGTCGATATCATCAATTTTCAGTTCTTTTCAGAGCTAATCTTCAAATAATCAAAGTCTGTGTGGTAGATTCTAATAAAATTTTAGGTTATGAGACGAAATTATTTTAGATAATTTGCATCAGCGATAGCTTTTACACCGGGGCAAGACGCCTTCACTTTGATGGCACACTTTCGCAGTGTGAACCGAAATGCGGATGGCACCTGGTCATACTCTTTACAGTCATGTATCAAACAATTTAATGAAGCATTTCCGAACGCAAATATTCCAAACACAGTATTTGTAAATCATAAAGGCAGGGTTATTAAAACTAAACTATCAGCACAAACAGGTGTGACAATCGTGATTAGTATTTTATTTATAAATTACAATTGTTCTTTTGCATTTTGTATGTTTATCAATTGGAACCTGTCACAAAGCTTTAAAAAAACATCTTCATATGACTCCATATAAAGTATCCATTGTTCAGCAGCTGCACCCCCTAGATTCTGAACAACGAATAAGATATTGCCAGTGGTTCAATAATTACTTAAACGATGATAATATCTTAGACTTGACATTTTTTACGGATGAAGCTTAGTTTCATTTGTCGAGATATGTTAATAGCCAGAACTATCGTACATGGTCTAGGGAGAATCCTCATAATTTTATCGAAACTGATTTACATCCTCTAAAAGTTGGGGTTTGGATAGCAATCTCTAGGAGAAGAATAATTGGCCCAATATTTTTTTATGAAACCATAACAGCCCAAAGGTACCGTACTATAATTATAGATCAATTTCTCACACACTTACACGGAAATGAGTTACAACATGGAGATTTTCAACAAGATGGGGCCACTGCTCACACAGCTATGGAGACAATTAGATACCTATCAGAATTTTATGACAACCGCATCATCAATGCAGGTTTATGGCCCAGTCGTTCACCTAACCCTACACCACCAGACTTTTATTTATTTGATAGAATTACAAACAGCATCTATAAAAACCGTATGCGCAATCTTAATGAACTCGAAGAAGCTATAGTGCAAGAATAGTGCTTTATTTTAAAACTACAAGTGCTTTATGTTTATTAATACTGTTTATTATTTTATTTGATGACAAAAATAAAATTTAACCCAAAAAGGAACGTGTCAAATTATTATATAAAAATAATAATAATATAAAAATTCGTAGTAAACGTTTAACTTTTATACACTTTAAAGCCATTCACAATTGTAAGTATGTTACGTCACAGAAGTTTATAATTTTAGTTTCAGGAATTATTAGCGCCTTGTAATACCAATAGTGTCAATTGGGTTGTCTAACCCCTTATCCTCAGCATTAAATGAATGCACTGTAGATGTAAAACATGCATGAAAGCCTCAACTATTATTTTATATTATTAAAAATACCAATAAGAAATAATTAATTCAACTAAATTAATTAATTAATACATACCCACTGAACGACATTCTGAACGTTTGTTTGGCAAGCCCAGTGATAGATCAATTTCAATATAACACTGGGAGGATGTGGAGAGCCTTCAAAAAGAGATCCGCTAAAAACGGACACGAATCTTTGGGGACAGCATTCTGAAATCCACACATATCCGCCTGAGAATGGGAACTTTGAAACATCACTATACATTCCCAACTTTAGTTTGGACTGTGAGTGAGCCGTACAACTTTGTTCAGATCTAATTAGCCCTTGTTGTATAAGCCTAGAATTTAGATACAAGAATTTGCTTACATGTTATTCTTTCATCTATTATATTATCTTTACTATAATACACTTTAATTTAATTTCGCCCAAGTTGAACGAGGTGAAATTAACACAAAAACTATTCGTAATAACAAAGAAAAAGTTGGAAACAAATAAATGTCGTCTGCATAACATTACATGATGTCTCACATATTTTGCTACGTATTTATTCGGAAACTAAGGGAGACAAAAAGTTGCTGTAAAATCCAGTAAAATTGAGATGATATTGCCCGCTTAATTTTTTCAAATCGTACCCCTCGTGAAGCGAAACACTGTCATGTTGCTACCACATGTCCATAAAAGGAAAAAATGGAGTCTCTTAAAAATTCCGCAATTTTTTTCCTGGAACGATACCTTGATACAAAAAAGGTCTAATTAAACGGCCAATGAATAAGCGAACTCCAACATTCATGCCCCGTATGGTCTGAAAATGTGTCTGCTGTTCCCAGTAAGGATTCTTAACAGGTCAATAGTGGCTGTTGTTACAGTTGACCACTCCGTTGTTGTGAAACCGTGACTCATCAATCCGCATGATTTTAATTAGAATTTCTAGATAATTATCAAGTTGCGCTAATAGTACAATAACAGCCTTTTATCAATATTGTTGGATCACAATTCCTAGAGTAAATGAACTTTGTATGGGTGGCATTTATTATCTACAATTCTACTAAAGCAAGCCTTACTTCTAATTTCCTTGGAAACACTTCTAATTGGCGCATACGGATTAAAATGCATTAAAACTAGCGCATTAACAATATTTTTCTCGCTTTTGATAGGTCGATTATGGCGAGACTTTCGGATTTGAGAAAGAACGAGCAATTCGGTTCGAAAAAGGTGCAAGGTATATCTGCTCGGCTTGAGTAGCATTTCCCCCACACTTACCGCAGATCAACATGTCTAAATACTCATCGGATGATTTTTTTTTTAGAGATTATTAGTTAATTTTACGAACAAGAAACAATAACAGAACGCAAAAACAAATATCTTAAAACCCAGACGAGTAATATTAGTTATAATAAAAGTGGATATTATACACGTATGCGTGTTGTATCAAATAAATTTGAGTAACGTAATCTAGCTTAACGTTTTCGACAGTTAAAAAAAATCGATTGATTTCGTATACGCGATACAAAATATAGCAAGCTACGTTTTATTACTTTACTGATACCGGATTATTGTTTGACGAAAATGCAATCCCATTTTCCAAAAGTTAAACGTTTCTTTTTTCTATAGTTATTAGAATATTGCAAATTATTACTAAGATTCGCGACATTTCAGGGAGGTAGTCTACACGGTATGCACCATAAAGTACTTTTGAATGTGCAGAATTCCTATATGTGCGATTTTATAACTTTTTGAAACATCGTAATTATAAACAGTCAACAGGATATTCCACTTTTCCGGCCTAATATACGGCCACACATACAAAATGTTGTGTGATATGAAAGAACCAACAAATCCTTCATTCTCTCGAAATAATTATTAATTCGCAGAAGCAACGTGTAATTAAAAGTCATTTGAAAGATTGTTTACTTCTTTCATGCTCTCAGATAACTTTGTTTCTTTTTTTCATTTCTCTTAATATCCTTATTTCAATTACTAATTTTTTATTAGCGTTTAATATTCTGCAAAAATTATACATACCATTCCGTAAATTTTGTAGGGGCATGCATTAATACAGCTTTCACTTTGGAATCAAGTTTGCCTCTCTCCAATCCCCCCGAGTCTTTAATCCTTAAATGAGGTCGGGCGACAACAACAAGGGAGGGAAAGGTTTTGCCTTGAAGTTTGTTAAATGATACTTCTCTTGAATCTGCTAAGGAACGTCCATCGTCTGATGTCAAATCAACAACTGGTGCATTACTTGGACTGCTACCATGGCTTAAACCGCCAACAGCCGTCGCCTCTGTAGGTCTTTGTTGTACTGGCGGTGGTGCGGCTGGAGGTGGGGGAGGATTTGGCTAAAGTATAAAATAACATAAGCATCAATGAGCAAAAACAATAGATAATGAAATGAAATACTGTGCACAATTCTATTTATTCAGATATATTCGATTTTATACTAAGGCACATTTGCCACACTATATTGTATTGTATAAGAATTATAGAAAAATCTATTCTATTACCTATTATTTTTAATTAATTTTCAAGTTAAATTCTATACCTTAATACTCCTCAAAAAATGAAAGAATATTCTTAGGCTATTAACTCAGGAAGTTAACAGGAATTTCTAAAAACAACTTCTATAAGTGACATTACCACAGATTTCAATTTTTATATGACATAGTTGCGTAAATAACGTATTAACAAAATAAGTTTCCTATTTTTCTATAGTTTATTGCAATAGATCGTTTGAATTGCCCTAAACTTAAATGAAATATATCAAATTCCTTGATATTATTATTGTAAAGGGTAACCCTATATAACGGAGAATGGTCATAGCACAGATGCCCTTAGTGACTGCGATCTAAATAGATCTATTGGAAGAATCTTCTGTGTATTAAGAGGCTTTTAATAAACTTTAACAGTACTTTAGGCTTTTTTTCCTTCAGTTCAGTAGGTGTGAGAAATGGCCTACTGAAGTGTTGATGCCATGCATGACTGATGCCAAATCTTCTTGTCATGGACGACAGATTTGATCTTCAACTCCTCTTTGCTGAACGATAGCCAGTAATTTAAACCAATATTCGTTGCGATTGTAATAAAACGCGGTACATTAAACTGTATCTTTTCAATAGCTGACGAACAATCAATCTTGTTAGTTACAATTTTGTATACTGTAAGCAAGTAATCTACCTTTCTTATATTTTTTAAGGGGAATAAGTTATGTGTTTGTAGACTAAATGTATAACTGAAACCAATAATATTTAAATCTACCTTAAAAATTTTCGTTGTATTCTTTCAATTCTATCGTCATGAATGTTGATTGATGATGATTTATATAAATGGATACACAATCATTATTAGTCAATCCGTAAGATGTACGAATGATAAAGCCAAACATTTTGAAGGCACTGTTAGCTACTGTATCCATGTGATTTTGAAATGATAATTTTGTGAGAAAAGTTATACCTAAATTTTTAATTTGAGATACTTCAGTAAAGCGGATTATTATCTACAGCATAATTATAATGAATTATATATTTTTTTCTTAGTGAGCCTAACTAATTTAGATTTTTGTATGTTAAGGGAAAGTTTATTTTTTAGGTAGTAATCTTTGAAAAGGTCTAATTCAAACTGCATCCATCATCTGGCAGTGCTGAACACAACTAATTTTAAAATGCATCCGCATATAAAGAGAAATAAGGAAAACTGAAAATAGTACCAATGTCACTAAACGATTCCCTTTTAACATGATTCCCTATTTGTGATCAGTTTTCTATTTACACTGGCCGCCTTACACAATTTTTTACTTGTAGTTCGAGGATATTAATCATTGGGTGAGTCCAGGGAGTTCTAGCGCCGCTAGTGCTAACCGACGCTCGATCGAGCGGTGAACAGAACACAACCGCTAAGTGCTAGCGCTAGATCTAGCGGCCGCCATGTTTGCTAGCGCAAATAAATTTCGCTCGATGTTCTAGCGGAGAGTGGGGAAAGCGGCAAATAATCAAATACGAACTAATATAAATATACGCAACTGTGTTAAAAGCACCAAATAACATTCATTATACCTTTTTTGTTGTCTTGATGTATGTAATTTGCGAGCAGAGTAATTATTAGAGCGGGCCAAGAGCGCCACGCGCCAGGTTCGCAATCAGGCTGCCGGGCGCATATATGTATGTAAGCACAGGTAATTTAAATATGTAATTATTAGGACGAGGACCAAAACCACTGTCTATTACGTCGTGAAGACGCGCAAATATACACCTGCAGTTTGGGTGTTCGTTGATAAATAGGGCGTTGTTCACAGTGGGCCACTACAAAAAAAAAGTTCATTCATCGACGGCTACGAACTAACAGCGCGCTTATTCATTTGCGGATGACGCGCTCTATTCATCAACAAATGACGAGTCTGCAGATGTTACGTTTGCACCACTTCGTGGCATACTAGAAACAAGCGTCGGTGTGCTCGCTTTAGTGATTATGTCTAACGTAACTATTAAAAATAAACGGCCATTACCTACGAAAGTTAATAAATTTCTTAGTGAATTTGTGGATTTACACTACAATGGGAGTACAATTTTCTGTAAAGTTTGTAAAAAGAAACTACTGTGCTGGAGCAAACGTGATTGTGAAAGACATATAAATAGCGCACACCACAGAAATAAAAGAAATGGTGTGTCACAACAACGTCAATTTCAATTAGAATTGCTTTTAACGTTTATGGTATGTGGTCTACCACTTCGTATACTTGATAAAAAAGCATTTCGAAAATTCTGGGGTACATACAATACCGAGTGGATACTACCATCTCGGACAGCGTTACGGAGAGATATTCCACGAATACGTGAGGACATTGAAAATCGAATTAAAGCCGAATTAAAAGATAAACAGCTGTGGCTATGTCTTGATGAGACGACAGATTGCAAAAAAAATTCTATTTTGAATATAATAGTGCGCGTATTAGATCCTATTAAACCAAATTTTGCAATTCTATTAGCCAGCAGAAGATTAAAACAGTGTACTAGTAAAGCAATTACGGCCGTAGTTCTCGAAACGTTACAAAAATTTCAAGTGTCAACCAGTCAACTGTTGTTGTTCATGAGCGATGGTGCAGCAACAATGTGTAGTGTAGGCCGTTCCCTTAAAGAAAAGTGTGAAGGACTTTTACATGTTACGTGTAAAGTCCATCTTGTGGCACAAACTATTCGAGAGTGTTACCCGGAGGTGGATGCATTAATAGCAAACACAAAAAAAGTGTTTCTCAAAAGTCCTAAGAGGACTAGGGCATTCCACAGGTTATGCCCTGGTATTCGAGAACCACCACAGCCCATTCTTATGCGTTGGGGAACGTGGTTAAAAGCCGCTTTTTATTATAATGAACATTTTCAAGAAGTCAAATCCGTTATTTTGCAATTCGTCCCTGCCGAAGCTACAGCTATTAGGATGAGCCAGAAGGGATTTCTCGATATTTCTGTTGAAACACATCTAAAGAATATTAGCAACAATTACAAAGGGTTAGTAGACGCGATAGAAAATTTGTAAAATTCTGGATTGTCGTTGGTAGAATCAGTGCAAGTCGTGGACGAAGTTAGTACATTGTTACACAGTATAAACGATGCAACAAGTGGACGAGTTTTAGCTAAGTTCGATAGTGTTTTAAAAAAGAATCCGGACTACACGAGATTAAGACAAATGTGCGATGGGGCATCTGCAGATTCCTTGACTAAGTCTAAAGATTATTTTAATTACGCCTGTCTTACTTCGGTAGACGTGGAACGGTCGTTTTCGAAATATAAGAACATTTTTTCGTCTCGGCGAACATCCTTCACCGAGGCAAATGTGGAAACTTATATGATGGTGCAACTTTTTAAACAAGCCTATCCGCATTATTAAGAAGGATAGAATTTATATATTATATCTTTATTTACAGTTACATTATTAAGTACAACAGAATAAAAAAAGCGTTCAGTTTCTCAGTTATTTCCTTATTACATCCCATTTACAACGCATACCGTTTTCAATCAAATAAAAAATCATAATGAAAATAAAAACACCTCAGCGTGTACACATATATATATATCCGCTCTAATTACTAAACATTATTATTGCGTCAGCTTTTATTTTTTTACTCTTGTGTATTAATTTCGAAATATCACATATCTGCTGTGACTCACATATACGCTATTTACAATAAGCGGCCGTTGCGCCTGATTCCGATTCTGTTGGATGGCGCAATTTGGCCCGCTCTAGTAATTATACACTCCAAAATTTTATGAGTATAAGTTTTCCATGTTTAAGAGTATAGTTTAAAGAATTCAAAAAGGTTTTTCTGAACTAGCAGGCAGGTAGCTTTGTTATTTAAGTACATATTTATTGGGAATCCTTCCATATTAGTCACTTGATTTGTGTACATAGTTGGCTTGATAGTTAACTTTCGAAATTTCTCTTAGGCTATTGTCTGATAAATGAGATATTTGTCTTAATTAAGCGTTAGTCAGTAGTTCCTTGGATATACTTAAGACTGTAACCCTCTGACTTATCTCTGAATATCTGTACAATACGTATTCAACAAATTATCATTAGTGGTAATTCATTTTGATAACCACATTTAATCCATTCAGGATGTATTGACTATTCACTAATGCGGTAAGAGTATATAAATAGGCTTTCGTTACCTTTGCGGTTAAATTCTTAACACGATGGTCTTCTTCAAAAAATATTTCCAAATCCATTCTAAAATGTTTTTGTTGAGTATGTAGCAATATGCTATTGTTAGATGCATGTAAGTTACCTCAAAAACAATGTTTTTTTTTTACAACAAACACGTAATTTCGATATATTAGACGTACTTTGAGGAAAAACAACAAGCGCACTATAGACTCTATAGGAAAAAAACAACTTGTATAACCGCCGTGAGAAGTCCGAACTAGGCATGCGCTAAAAAAAGCGGCTCGAATGTCGTTCTACGAGTTCAAGCGCTCGCTACTAGCGCTAGCGCTTACCGCTTCTAGCGCCAGAACTCCCTGAACGCACGGATTGACTGCAGCTAGAATTCGCGAAATTTTAAGTACACTTGTGTTCCATGTTAAATCGTACAAACACGCAGTAATGACACTCAATTCATCCAATTGTAGTATGCATGGTATGTTCGTAATACATTTACAGGAAGTAATGTGTATAGCTATGTCATACAAAGATAAACTAGAATAGAATACCAACTTAACGAAGTAAAATTTATACACGATAGTTTTATTGTATTGTAAGGGTTTGATGGAGGCTGACCATACAAATTAAATTAAGATATTTATTGTTTCAACGCAAATAAAAACATAACCTATAATAAAAAGCAAATCACCGTTTTTTCTTTGTCACAACATGTATACACCTTCAAAATAGAAAAATTTACCGATTGTCAACCAAAACTGATTTAATAGCCACGTATCGAAGGGCTTTTCACATTGAGTCACCGGTGACGGTCACTCGTGTTTGCAGCGGTCACTTATAGAACACGCACTTAAGTCACATCAATTTATTGGTACTATAAGCATCTCTAGACAGTAATTAAAAACAAATTCAGATGTCGAACTGCTATTACTGCTGGTCCTTCTGGACAGACGAAAACGAATAAAAGGTAAATGCCTTATTGTTATATGGTCGGATTGAAAAAGGCTTGTTTCGTACCCTTTTGAAGCTATATATCAAAAAAATGTTATTATAACATTTGTGTTTGTATTTTTTTCGTTTTCATCTTTTTCATTAATGTTAGGCAATTTGAGGTAATTTGCTCCCAAGCGTTAGAACAGTTGGTCAAACCGTAGAGCGACCGTCACCGCCGGTGTCTCAATTTGAAAGGTTTCATTAAACGTAACTAGGATAGAGTACGATTAGTAACTAGGGTGGCAACGATATATCGATATTTTAAATAAATCGATATATTTGAAAAAATATCGAATAGAAATATCGATAAATATTTTTCCGATATATCAAATGATATGTCGATATATTCCCAAATATATCAAACGTAATTTGAGTCATCAACATTTATTTTTGAATCAATATTTTTATGAAGCTATTACCTCCTGGCGACTGCCATAATTAGTGGAAACAGTAATCTGCAATCTGTAGGTGCCCAGTGGGTAATATAACATCCATAAGCTTATTTTCTGTTTTGTAAAATAGATGTACTTACATATTTTTTTAAGATTTTTTTCTTTTATGTACTTATTCTCCACAAAAAGGTAATACTATATTTTTTAACATAGTGGCAATACTGACAATGAATAAGTGTATTACCTATGGCGAGTATGTTACCACATCACTTATTTATGTTATTATCACAAAATTTAAAATGCCGATCAAGTAACAAAAAGAAAATATTAATATATTATGATTGTAAGTGTTAAACTCAACGAAAGATATTAATTTAGTAGAAAATATAAAATTTGAACATAGAGTAATGAATGCAATACGTTGTTAAATAATCAATAATTAGAATCAATGCTAATGACAAATTATGAACCTACTCCGTGTTGCGAAATGGGACAACCCCGGTGCCAATGTGTAATTTCAATATATCGATATATTGGCACCGATATATCGACGATATCTATATAACATTGCGATATATCATATGATACGATATATCGATATAATTGCTAGTTTTACCATCCCTAAATGTAACGTATTTTCAGCGGTGACTACCAGAAATACGGTGTTTGTCTCCGTCACCGGTTACACGACTCGGCAACTGACTAGACATTGTGACCGCCGTAGTGACCTAGTCTGAACGCTTCAATTTTAATCAATGTATTTTTTTGTGACGGTCACCGGTGACCTAATGTTAGAAGGTTCTAACAGAGAAAAAAACATTCTGGTAGGGACGTTTTATGGTACCACCTGCTTTGCGATGTATAATTATTAAGTATTCTCTGTTAGATAAGTATTATTATTATTAATATTATTATTAAAATCAATCGAATAGAAGGGAAATATTTATATCACTTTATACCTTATTTGTTGAGATTAAATCGGTGGCTTATTTATACAAAAAATTCCTTGTAAACCAAGATATTAAGTTTCAATCATTCGTGTGTATGTAATGTGCTACTAAGATAAGAGCATCTTTGTACCAATCAAAATAATACGTTAAAAGGTTGATAAAATGCCACAATCTACCTGGTTTTCTTTTCATCAGCATTGTCTTAAAGCATAATGCAGTATTTTGCGTTTCCTATATAGGGTTATCAAAAGGTCTTGAGTCGTTTCTCTACCATCGAAACGATTTAATTCGTGAACTTAAATTTATATGGTGAAACTGGAATACTTTTTGAGTATTTTGGTTTAAATAAACATTCGTCTTAATAATAATCTTTTTCACATAGCCAACATTTTAATCAAAATATGCAACTTGTGACACATATCCAAAATATTTATTTTCTCTTGGCTCTCGATGATAACGTTGACAGCAAGTTACTTCACCGACATCGACCGACATTCTACTACGGATAAGTGCTCGACTACTCAACGTCAATCTAGCTGCGATCAAATAAGTGTGCCCTACAGGCACGTAATAAATAGTATGTTTAGTAAGGTATAACAAAAGCTGCCAAGACTTTTGTGCCTTGAATTTTTCTTACACAGTTATCTTCAATAACAACGAATTTAACAGAAAGAGAACGAATTAAAGTATTAATTACTTAGTATACTCCGCATATCTAACTAAAATCATTAGTGCATTCAATCACTGTGCAAAAGTTATCGTCCGGTTTCAATTAGTTTTTGGGGAAATGGTTACCTTTTTTCAAAAGTTTTTGTAAAGCGAATTCCGGTAAATCTAGTAACATTGTAAAGAGTCATAAATGGCAGTTTCAGATATATAGTGCAAGATTGCCACTTTGAAAAATCCCAGGCGGCGGACATTTATGTCAGATATTTACTAAAACGAATGCTTATTTAGACCAAAATACTCAAAAAGTATTCTAGTGTTATCACAAAATTTATGTTAATGAATGCAGTTTACAAACCAAACTGCTTCGACGTTAGGGCATTGTGTTTATCGAAATCATCAAAAAGATTAACTATGTATACTGAGTTTGACTAAAAATAATAGGTTTGTTTCTGCAGAAATCACAAACTAGTCACACGTAATTTGATTGGCTAAAAAAAAAAAAAAAAACTATTTTCTGACTGATTTCACAACAATTGATTGGCTCTGACTAGTTTGTGATTTCTGTAGAAACAAAGCTATTATTACAATTACCTTTGCCACTTTCGGCGGAGGTGGAGGAATCGGCGACAAATTCGTTGATGCTCTGGTTCTTTTCCTTGTCTGAGGTTTTGTAGATGCTGATATTACGGGCGGAGCTGGTGTCATTGTACCAACTACTACGCCAGATCTAGGATCCATTACCAGTTGAAACCCACTTGGATTATTATTTTTGGAAGTTTGCAGAACAGAGTTTGTTGTTTGTTGTTTCGTTGCTGTTTGAACATTTCCTGTTTATAAAATAAAATTATTACAAGTTGGTAACCCAATTATCAGAAGCACTTACTTGGTTTTTCTTTTACTTCCTTTTCAAATTCATATAACGCAGTATTGTCTCCTTCAAATACAACTTCTGAAGTTGTTTCTTTCAATAACTTATCCAATCTATTGTTGACATCATCAATTTCATTTTTAAATTTACTTCTCATTGCAAGTTGAGCTGCTGAAAGATCTTCTGCCCAAACCTCTAATTTCAGTGTTTCTTCTTTCCATCCAATATTCTTTAACACAAGTACATCTCGATCTAATGCAATATGACCATTAGCATTGCGTACATTCAAGTTTAAGAAAATAAGTAATATATTGCAACTTTTGTCATGAGTTTTTCCATTTCTATGTAAATTAACAAATTTGTTTGTATTTTTTAATTCCTCATATTTTAGTTTTCAAAATATTTCTAGTCTGGCGATGAAAAGTTTAACCACAAGAACATTAGAAAATAGTATTTATGTCTTAAAAGGTGTGTGGATGTTAGATTAACAAGAAAAAATACTACAGAAATACAAAATTTCTTAAACAATAATTAATCTGACTTTTTAAAAAATATATAAACAAGGAATAGTTGTTTTAACAATTTGTTGTTTTAAAAAGACTAAAATTTTTCTTTAAAACATTCCTAAAAATGAGTAATTTTATCTCACTTCTAGAAAGCATACACTTATATCATGTAAACAATCTGTTTGCAATAACAAAATACCTTAATATTTGTAAATAATTACCGTTTCCATCTGAAGATTTTCTGTGACTTAAGCGATATTTCCTTTTAGGGGCTACATCCACAGTAACTACCTAAAATATAATAATACAACAATTTGTGCATCAAAAATAATAAAACTACCTCATCTTCTTCTTCTGAGGTTATCTCAAGGGTTGTTGCATCCGGACTATCATATGCAGCTTGTTCTGATATTATCGATTGCATTTGTCTTAATGCTTCTTTGCTTGCAGCCCTCTTGGACATAGTCCGAGTTTCTATAACTTTTTCTATCTTCTTTTTCGGCATTTTTGTAATTGTATCTAAAACTAAGTAAAGGTAAACATTTGTGCAGAATATTATGTGTGGAACATTCTTAAGTTACTTTTCTGCAAATTTCTTTATTGTCTGCATTATAAATGGTTTTATTAAACAAATAACGCTGCTGCTAACAAATAATAGAAAAAAATATTTTTAAAACTTGATAGAAATTAACAGGTAATCTGTTGTGAACACACTCAATGAGGTATGTACAGAAATTTATTAAGTGATATTCACAATTTTAGGTATGTACACAAATTATTAGACAGTTTTAATAATTAATAATCATTAATTATCTCTCATATTTTGCCATGTATGTTTTTAAAATAAGTAAAATACAAGGGAGTCCAAATTCGATGCGTACTACTGTAAATGTGATATATAGGTATGTGCATATACAGAAGGATATGGCGGTAAATGAAGCCGCTCTTGTTAAAATCAAAAATATGAATTCCAACTTCTTTACTCAATTTTTACTAAAACGTCACTCTGTTATGTCCATCTAGTAAGCTTTAAGTAAATTATAATTACCTTAATCGTAAATTATTTCCAATATTCGTTAATACAAAACTGTCAAAACACTTCCAAGCACTACAGCGGCCATATTGAATTAACATAGGAACGCTATTTGGAATACAGCGCGGCATATTTAAATTTTTCTGCAGACAGTTTTGCTACCGCAGGAAATTTAGTTTATTAATATCATCTGTTATAAAGTTAGATGTATCAAGTACATTCCACGATTAAAATTTATTACCTGTTAATTGAAAATTATTTGTTCGTGTAACCTGTTAGTGGCATTATGCTATGGAATTTCCAAACCATATGTCTGCGCAGCGTAAACATTTCTACTTACTTATTTTGAAATGTATCCCTTAAACTGTGTTAATGTAATATTTAAGGCGTAATTTAAATATTCCTTATGTAACTATAATAACTCTATTGCATAGTATTGTAAGCTACTTTCATCAGCAATTTAACATACAAATTTCAATTGACCTATAATTGTAAACAACTATTCTACTTTAAAAAATGCTAAACAGTTGCTTTCTTTTGTAATTACGGAAAAAACTTGTTTATAATAATCCATATATTTGTTTAATTTTTGTCTCTAAATTTCAAAAAAACAGTTGTATTTTAACTTGCTCTAAACTTTTTGATACTATTGTTTATCAATGTATATGACAAAATATATCGTAACATCTTGATGGTCTTGACTGCTAGTGAATATAAAGCAAAACCAAATTGAAAAGACAAGATAGCAAAGTTTTATCTTAATTCATACTGTACACACATTACGCCACTGTCTTAGCTGCTTAGAACATTGATTTATGTGGCTATGTTAAATTAGAGAAGATTGAAATTTATTACTTTGTGGGTGTTTTCAGTTGGAAATCATATAGATTTGTTCAATACGATATCCAAAGCCAGTACAGCGCAGGCGCAATGACGCCAACGCACAAGTTTGGTTAAACAACTGTATCTTAAGACTATTTTACACGACCTATAATTCTGCGCAGAATTATGCACATAAAAATGGCACGGTACAAATTAGCAAATCAACACCGGGCAAAGTTATATAGGCATTTACACACGATTTCTCCATGACACGCACAATTAATATGATTCTTTGACAAATAGAAAATTCAAAAATACAAAGTACGCATACGCCATGCATAATTATGTACATAATAATGCGTCGTGTAAAACAGCCTTTAGACTTTAGATTATAATAAGAATGCTGATAAAAATCTATTTGTCATGCCGTAATATTAAAGCAACCGCAAAAGAAAAGGGAGGGGGACAAACATCCATTCTATAAGATTTAATAGGGAACTTTAAGCTAGATTCTTTCGACCGGATTTATCAAATCCAAACGATTACGTTCGCATGATCCGTGTATTTTGTAAATATCATACGATCTCGTTAGACCCCCACTACCACAACATTGGGATCGCGATCCGTAATCCGCTTGCCTCTTTGAATCGTAAAATTTCAACGATCTTGTGGGTCCGAATCGGCTACATAACCTAAAACTGTTTTGGCAGCATCGACTGTTTACGTTTAATAGAAAAATAGGTTATCTCAGCTGATAGGTACTTTAGTTATTTGAATCAGGTTTGGATGTTCTTTTGGTATAGCAGATTAACAATCGCGATCATTAAAATCCGGATTAATTCCGATCCGAACCATTTGGTTGAAAGAAAGCAGCTTTAATTATGAAATCTGCGACGAATTTTGTGAAAAAAAAATGTAAGAATTGAAACCTTGTATTTCGGACTATGTATGTATGTATGGATGGAAATTTGTAAAAACATATGATGTGAAATACGTTTAAAGCTTAAAGAAATATCTCGCGAAGAAATAGAAAACTCTCTCAAAGCATTGTTATATTTGAATTGGAAGTTTTTTAAAATTCTAATTTCCAAAATCGAATTTTTAATGAAAAATTACTTGTTTTCATAACGTGTATACATTAAGTATGCGTACAGTGTATATATTTCTATACAAATATTAAATTTTGGTTCGGATTCGAAAAATTTGAAATCCGAACTTTAAAATCGAATTTTAAAATCAAATTTAAATTCGATTTCGAATTTTCAAATTTCGAAATTACAGAAATTTGAAATATTTCAATTAAAAAATTTTCTAATTCTAAAGCAGTGATTTCTCTAGATATTACGCTGCATCCAGAATTATCACTACTTTGTGCTTTTATCTATCATCCTAATAAAAGTAGCAATTATTATTATTCAAATATTATTTTTCCAAAATCTGCATATATTGCTTTTAAATTAACAAATTAAAAAAATCTGTTCGTGCTAATTTTTACATTCGGGTTACCGCTTACTATGTATTTCTCGTTGTTCACGTCCGGTTTTGTTTTGAACGGTTGCAGTTGCACTTTCCTTAGTGCTCTAACGCGCAAATTGGTTTTAACAATCTTTTAACATCTGAACCAGTAATATTAAATCTTAATTTGTTTATGTAATACTTGGAGAAGTACTAAAGAGTTGATATTTTATTGTTCTGTTTGTGTCGATGTTTTTCTTTTTTAATACAGTTCCTGTCCATTTCAATTATCTTAGCGAAATGCTAAGAATATTTTGTATGAGTTGATGAGCATTTTCTTTGCTACGTTTTTTAATCAAATTTCGTTGTTCTTCCGTACAATGTTTATTATCTACAATAAATTAACTTACAGCGAAAATAGAAAATTTAACTATTTAAATGTATTTGTCTTCAATTAGAGATATCTTTTTGCAACTATACCGGAGTTAGGGGACTTTCAGTTTTATATCCTAATAGAATTAATAACTTTATTTCAACATGGAAAAAATCACTTAATAGAATGCACTACAATATTGCAGAAAAAATATTGTAGCAGTTATTTAACACAATTATGTAAACCGACCGCAGATTTTCGTTATTATATGCTGTTGTTACAGATAATACTTTAATGTTACGGTCAAGTTTCTATTGTATTGTTTCACATAAGTATATCATTTTTCCCAACAATCTTTGTGTGAGACGTGCAGGACAAGATTGTGGCAATTTTTCATATAAAACTTCCTAATTTTTTCAAAATATATAATAGAAAATGAGTGAGTTTATAAATAAATCATCACTTATCTATACAGACGATTTTTTTATCGAAGCCAACTTAAATGCACGAATCAAAGGATAGACCATACCTCCGACACTATTATTAATATTTATACCGCCAAAAATTCAACTAGTGCTGCGATCTAACCCTCTTTTCAAGAACTGCATCAGTATTGAATCAATGGGTTTGTTCGTTTGTCTTGCTCGCGTTATTTCTAGAGTGTGATATATAGGCTCACGTGATCGTTTTGATTGCTCAGAACTACTCTAAATGGGTACAAGCGAACAATACAAATTGGTATTTACTAGTGTTGGGCATAATTGATATATTTCAATAATCGAATGAATCGAAATAATCGTTTAAAATAATCCCAATCGGTATATATACGAGGGTGTATCAAATATAAACGGGACTCGTTTTTTTTTAAAATTCTATCTTTATTTAACTAAGCTTACAAATATATATTATTCTTCTACATACTCTCCCGCCCTAGAAATACATTTTTCTCATCGGATTGGGAGCTTTTTTATTCAATTATCGTAAAAACACTTTGGACGTTCGTGTAGCCATTAGAGCACAAACGCTTCCACCGCTTCGTTGTCGTCGAAACGCCAGCCTCCGAACGCTTCTTTGAGGGGTCCAAAAAGATGGAAAAGGTGAGAAGTCTGGACTATAGGCCGGATGTTCCAGCGTTTCCCATGCTAATGCATCCACTTTTTGCATCGTGGCGTTAGCCATATGAGGCCTGGCGTTGTCATGCAGAAAAATGACACTTATGGCCGATTGCTTCTTCCTTTTCATTCGAAATGACAATTTCGCAGCATCTAGTACTTCACAATAATATTGCGCATTAATTGTGCGTCGATCGTGGAGAAAATCGACGTGAAGAGCATGTTGCCATTACCTTTCCGGCTGACAACCGCCTCTTTGCCCTCACCGGTGCCCTCTCGTCGTTCTTTCTCCACTCCATACTCGCCTGTTTCGACTCGGGCGTGTAGTGGTGCACCCAAGTTTCGTCCAAGGTGACGATGCGATTCAAAAAGGCCTCACCCTCTTGCTGGTATCGATTGAAGAGTCGCTGCGAAACCTCCAATCTATGTCGCTTGTGATCCTCCGATAACAGACGTGGAACCTATCTAGCGGCCACTTTGCGAAATCCCAAGTCATCTGTCACGATCCGTTGGATACTCCCGTAACTGATGTTTACTTCCGCAACTATTTCGAAGAGATCGATGCGCCGATTTCCCTTTGTGAGATTTCGGACCGCCTCGATGTTGGCCTCGGTCACACTTGTCCTTGGGCGGCGATCATGGCTCTCGTTCTCGACCTTTTCACGCCCTTCAGGAAATCTTTTGTGCCATGCAAACACACGGGCTCTTGACAGGGTGTTGTCCCCGAACTGTATCTGTAATCGCTGCAAAATTTCGGTTGGGTTATAATCCGCTGCTCCACAGAGACATGCACTTCTTTCTTGCTCATGGTTTCTTTTGATACTAAAGGGACTCGAGAGAGTTGCGGTCGGTTCTCCCCTTTCCCTAACGGTACAGGCTACCTGCGCATCAACTCCTTCCAGGTCTAGAAGCCCTCCGGAATTTTTAAGAAAATCAGTCCCGTTTATATTTAATACACCCTCGTATGTACGCTGATGTAGCGATATAGCAAATTTCACATTTTCCCAATCGGTATATGTACGCATTAAAATAATAACGACTTTGTTTTTCTTTCTAATAGTTTTCGTTTTAGGTTTATTTAGATTGGTTAAGTACAGCATAGTATAGGTATTGTGTTGCCTTACTTACATTTTGCTTTCAAATTCATTATTATGTTTACTTTATTTACTTTGAATTTGTCTTCTTTCGACTTTTTGCACTTTATTTTATATTGTGTAACTAATAAAGGCTAATATTATTGTAACAAGAATACGTATTTCTATATCTCAACACGTTGAACTAGCATTGAAATGTTACGATGCTATCTGGTATGCGATTATATCTACAACAATATCAATTTTATTTACTTCTTACTTTAATCATGTTTCATTGTAACTAATTTAGGTAGATGTATACATATATTCTAGTAATTTTAAAGACAGAACACTAAAATTTCAATACAATATTCTACTATGTTTATTGAGCACTTGTGAATTAAAATAATAAATAACTGAAAACGCATCTTTATTTACTTTACATATTTATTCAAAAACTATGTACATTGTGAAAAGAGCTGCCTCTTCAATTATTTATATACTAAATAATTTCCAATTCAAAATTTTCCACCTACTGGTTATCTTGGTTTTGTTTTTACAGAAATCTTTTTTTCTTCTGGAATTGCCTGCATAGTTTGTGCAAAAGTGGTATAGGTGGCTGGGCGAAGCAATTTTTTTTTTAATTTCCTGAGTGACTATTCTCTTCTCTGCTTCTTGCTTTAGCTTGCGAGTTATTCACATCCCCAACACTCTTTATCTCGCCAAAAATTGAACTAATGCTACGATCTAATCCTCTTTTCAACAACTGCGTCAGTTTCACTGCTGCGATGGGGCTGAGCAAAATCGGATCGTGTATCCTTGGCGCATTTCGAGAAAAAATGTTCAAAATTTACTTGTGTTCGTGTTTACCACGGATGAAGCAGGTCAGGTTTTCCAGTTCGACATATACATCTTAGTAAAATTTGATACATTTTACAATTAACTTAAGACATAGTTAAAATTTACAGGTGAGATATTATAGTAATATTAATTTTACTACTAGTCATAAAACAAGCTACCAGTTCTGTGTATTTCTAAAATATTCAAAATAAAATATCTTAATATTGCCAAAAAAAAAACATCGTTGATTGTAGGAAAAAACCTTTGCAGTAAAGAAGATGCTAATGATAATCAAATTACTTAGGCGAACTTCCGTGTTAAGCAAGAACTAATCACTTTTTTATTCACTTGCGTCATAATGTCATATACAAACACCTTTCTCAATCGAAACACATTTCCACACAACAAAATATTAGAATTTGTTAACTTCTTCAATCTAAGTAAACACCTAATATAACAAGGTGATCCGTTTTTGTTCGGGGAAACTTAAATAGTGAATCCTATCAATCAAACTGATGAAAAAACCACATATAAATATATATAAAAAAATGGTTCGTTTTCGAGCTACAGCTTGTTTTTATAATGGAAAATTATGTTAAAGCAAAATTAATCTTTAATAACAAAGAATCGGAGTTAGTAGTGTTACGAATAAACAGTTTTATTAAAGAAGGTGTTTAAAATGAAATCTGTTAACATCAATGTATTTTCTGCAACACCGAACCAGTGAATCAATCACGCCCAGCTGAGATTGGATTGAATCCAGCTGTCATTTGCAATTCTAATATACAAACTCAATGAGATCAGTGTGACTGGTAGTAAAAAAAAAAACACTCAGTTGTAAATAATGATAGCAAGGATTATGGGGTAGTATAGCAAACAACACAAAGTATCGGCTCACTCCTCACCACACAAAATATTAATTAATTCGGAATTGCTCGTTTCCTGGGCCCTCATTATCAACCGGATTACCGAATAAATCCAAGCGAAAAACAAAAAAATCTAATTCTATCATGATTGCTTATCCCTACCCTCGAGGAAAATATATATACACATTGGAAAAATGTGAAATCAGCTATATCTATATACACATTGGGAAAGTATGAAATTAACTATATCTATATATGTACGGCGAGAGAGCGAGGAGGGGCTTGAGTGGAATCCGATTGATTCGATGCGGGTCGTTAGTACGCTTGTAACAATGTTGGCATGTAGACCTACTGTGTGCAAACGCACGTAATAAGTTGGAGTCATGGTCACCTGGAAACGAGAGTTTCGCATATTTATTTTGTTGTTGCTACGAAGCTTAGACAAAACTAATAAGATATTTTAAAGACGAACATAAAAACAGATTTTGATGAAATAAAATAAAAGAAAAAAATACTCTAGAAATTCTTACTAAGATCGTCCACACATAATGCTGTCTACCTCGTGACTAACCACATCGGTAACCGTCGTGAGCCGTCGACTGCCGCTACCCCTTCGCTTGTGGTGAATCACCCATTCGCGTTTACCGTTGTCGCATGTACGCTTTTTCGTATAGCTATAGCTTATGTGTATATATGTATATATTTATAAGTACCTACTTTTTGCCGCTTAACACTAACATGCGAAGCATATACGGAACGAGACGGTCCCTTGTTATTGCCTGACACGTATCCATTCCGCCTTCATAAAATAGAGCGAGACAAACGATAAGGTTCCTTCTCGTCAAATCTGTTTTTTTTCCGTCTATACATTTTAAATCTAAACCATTCAATATGTACAGGACACGACGACAGGGTGTTTTGTCAATGTAGAACGTTACTGAAACCATTTGTGCGTTTTACCCTAGTAAATCCAAAATACAAGAGTAATAAAGGTGCGAGTTACCTCTGTTTAACAAATTGCGTTCTTTTTTATATAGATAGTTTCAAATGCGTCTATTCACGAGGGGAGGTTACGCTCTTAATCAATTTCAGGTTTTCTAATTTAATATTGTGCCTGGTTTCGTTTATGTGTTGTGCTACACTTGACGTTTCTGTTTTGCCGTATCTGTTAAGAACACTTAACATTGTATTTAGTTTCTGTAAATTTATAATTTTATTTGTTCTATTTTATAAACTCCACATTTTACGTGCCTTATTTGTGAATCGTTGGTTTTATTGTCTTGTAAGTTCAATATTTCACTTGTTTTGTTTTGTATAAATTCATATATTACATGTTTATGTTCATTTAAACTTTAACGTGTACGCATTTAACGTAAAAATATATTTAATTTCTTATATTATACGTAAGTCTTATCAAAATCGACAGCGCAGAAATAAAAATTGCCTAATAGTCATTTATATATCTCCAGGATGGAGCTACATATATTGGGTACGAGCGCTCGACATGTATTTGTTGCCGAGGAGGAATTCATAATACCACTTGTCAATCGTCGCTCCTTTGCTTACGCATAACATAGCGTCTATTCATCACACAATCTTTAGTTTCTCACTTTTTCACTGATGTATGGGAACAGCAGCAGGAGCAATACATTACATAAAATAACACGAGCGTCTGGGAGCATTGAGTTGTATAGCATTTTGCGGTAGTGATCGGCTTTTTCATTGCTGCTGCCGCTCGACCAGACGCTCATACTCCGGAGGGTTATGGTGGACCGAGCATTCAGAAACGTTGGGATACATATAAATGCATACACGGAATTAATATATTACAGAATACTTATGTATTTACATGTTTGTATATGAGAAATAGCAGGTTTCTATGTGTTCATGCTGCGAAGGGACTGTTTATTTAATAATGTTACGTTACACTTACGTACTGCGTTTTATTTAGAGAGCAACCGAATAAGCGAACAAATATACTATATAAGCATTATTTACATCCAAGTATAAGCAATTGGTCCTCCCTCTTCACAAGGAAGATACACCGAAGTAGACGACTAGCGGCATTG
Organism: Dynastes maya; assembly: GCA_029619315.2. Lineage (NCBI taxonomy): Eukaryota > Metazoa > Arthropoda > Insecta > Coleoptera > Scarabaeidae > Dynastes > Dynastes maya. The sequence goes on from JAROYE020000001.1 coordinate 50,097,462, forward strand.
TTCTTCAAACCGGGAGAACGTAACACCTGTAGCACCCGATATATTCATTGAATCGCTCGTTTTGTTTGACCAATATAGGCATTATCACAGTCATTACATGCAATTTTGTAAATTCCCGACCTTTCTTTCATGTCCGGTTTATCTTTCGGATTACTAAGAAGGCTTTTGAGTGTATTACGTGAACTGAAACAGAAACGGAAGTTGATTGCTCACTTCTTCTTCTACTGTAAATTTAATAGTTTCGATTTTTTAATTAAGAGTCGTCAGGAAATCTGGAGTAGTACTTTTCTTAGCTTCAAAAACCGCGAAGATATCATCCACATACCTAAGCCAAATTCTAGGGAAATATACGGTGTCCTTTTTCAAACACGTTTCAGAATTACTCGTGAACAAGTTGACTATGAAAGGGGACAGCGGATTGCCCATCGCCGTACCTTCTAGTTCATAATGTTTGAACAACCCGACTTTTACACGAATCAGAAAACAATCATGAATAAAATACTGTGGGCAGCTGCAGCTTCGTTCACTAGAAGTGGAATAGCTAATTATCATAATCTTCATATCTGGGCACATGAAATTCGAGCACGTTCTTTTCAGAATTAATTTAGTGTTAATGTATGGATGGAGATTTTACATAATAATATTTGTGGGCCTCACTTCTTGCCTCCAAGATTAAACTCTGATTTATTTTACGAGTTTCTTAATAATAACTTAAACGATTTGCTTGACGATGTGCCCCTTCACTGGAAAAATGACCTCATTTTGGATTAACAGTACGACAATGGTTAAACACTAATTATCCACGACGTTGAATTGGGCGTTTAGAACCAGTACTGTGGCCTCCAAGGTTGCCAGATCCAACCCCGTTGGACTTTTATGTGTGGGGTACGTTAAAAAGTAAAATATATGGGACGCCTGTCAATACAAGAGAACAGTTAATTTTAAGAATCGTAGAAGCTTGCAATAAAATGCGACAAAATTCTGTATAAATATCTGGCGCGATTTATTCACTGGTTCGGCGTTGTAGAAAATGTATTGAAGTGAACGGATTGCATTTTGAACACCTCCTTTAATAGAACATAAAACATTCCCGACAATAGCATTTAATGTAATTATTCTTGTTAATAAATGATTAGTTTTACTTTTATATAATTTTCCATTATAAAAACTGTCAACAAGCCGTAGCTCGAAAACGAAGTATTTTTGGATATACATACATATGTTTATTTATATGTAATTTTTTAATCAGTTTGGTTGGTAGAATACTTAAAACAGGTATCATAAAGACAAAAAATAATTAATGCTTAAAAATTTGTAACAAATTGGCTGAAAAAGTAATAAATAATTTTCAATTAAAGGGTATGTATCATCACTTGCACAAAAATCTGGGACAACCCTTATGAATAAATTGTGACAAACGGTTGCATCCGCAGAGACGCCTGTACGGTGAGGGGGGTGTATGTACGTATGTGGATGCAGAGTTCAGTAATGCGGTAGACGTTGAGGAGTTTGGCATTCGATTATTTATCGGATTATCATTGTGTGTTTTCGAAAACATGGGACGTAAGCCTGATGTACCTCTTGCATCGCATGTGAAGAAATATATTTGGCGTTTCCCTGGTTTGGAATTTACAGGTTCGCACATTCGTTGCAAATTTTGCAACGGTATAGGGTTGCTAGGTCGCACGACATTTGAATGTAGAAGTCATATTAAAAGTAAACGTAATGTGTTGAATTTAAGGAACAATATTCCGTACTAGCAATTTTTGTATGACTTTATTTTCATGTTGAGCACCTGCAACATCCCACAACACCTAGTAGATAATGAACACTTTTCGTCTTTTTTGGGATAAATATGTTCCATCATGGAAGCTACTAACAAAAAGACAATTGCGGTACAATTTACAACATGTGCAAAATACAGTAAAAGACTGTATAAAGGACGAGTTGAGAAATCAAAAAATCTGGCTCACTGTGGATGAAACTACTGATGCTCAGAAACACAGCGTGATTCATATTGTGGCGCGTCCTTTAAAACGTAATGGTCCAGCCGCTTCGTTGTTGTTAGCCAGTAAAAGGATTGAAAGAATGGATGCCGAAACCGTTGTAAACATAATAAAAAATATGTTAAGAGAATTTTGTATCGTAGGAGTCCAAATCACCATTCTGACGGAGCCGCAACAATGCTGAGAGCTGGTAGGATGTTAAAAGTATGCTTTCCGACTCTTCTTCACATAACATGCCTCAAACACGCATGTCATCTCGTAGCAGAAACAATTCGAAGCAAGTATCCTAGGGTGAATGATTTAATATCATCTACCAAAAAAGTGTTCGTGAAATCTCCCAAACATATCCGCGTACTCAAGCAATTGTATCCGCAAATTCCGCTAGCACCTCAGCCTGCATTGACGCGATGGGGAACATGGATCGAGGCAGTATTTTACTATCGCTTCCCAAGTGAAAGATGTCATTTTCAAACTTAATTCTTCTAATTCTCAAGCGGTTCGCGAGAGTCAGCAACTTTTTTCCGATTCGGACGTTCAAAAAGAAATAGATGACATTTCCATAAACTATTCTGTAGTGACACAAACTATTTCGCAGTTAGAAAATACTCACTTATCTAGACAAGACTCGTTAAGTAACATCAACAATTTAGCAGCCGCTCTAGAAAGCTTAACGGATCCTATAGGACTAGATGTCGCGCAAAAATTTCGTGCAGTTTTAAATAAAAATCAGGATTTAGAAAAGGTTCGATCTATATTTGGAGTTCAAGACTGCACAGAAGAGATACAGGAGTATTTGAATTTCGCAAATCTTACTTCATTAGATGCTGAACGATCATTTGCAAAGTATACGAGAACGTTTTCAGACCGTCGTCGAAGCCTGACCGAATCGACAATGGAATCATTGCTTATGTTGCAGTACTACGCGGCGTACCATGGCAGTCGCACATTACCACAGTGGTCATCGATACATCAATAAAAGGTAACAATCTATTATTTTTTTATTAATACTGTCTACTTTTGCGCGGTACGTCCTGGACGGTTCCACTAGTTTCTCGAACATTATGAATAGTACACGCACACCGATCAACCGATAATAACCGAACGTCCACTCGATTCCTTGTGTGTACATAGTAAAGACAGCTGCTTTCACGGCGCCTCTGCGGGTGCAACCGTTTGTCACGCTTTACTTGTGAGCTCATTTTGAGGTTTTTTCAATCGCGTGACAATGACTTGTCCAATTACGATTGTCACTGATAGACAATTTGACATATTTTTTCATAATTTACAAAAGACATGTTTAAAATGGGTAATGTCGCTTGTCCCAGATTTTTATGCAAGTGATAGTACTATCGCTTTCATAAAAATCTGGGATAACTCTTATGAGCTCATTTTGACGTTTTTTGAGTGTTGTGACAATGAGTTTGAGAACGACAATATTTTTTATTTAACCTGAAAGCGATACGTTATATTCGTTTATTTTAAAAACTGTCTGCTTTTAGCAACAAATATATCAGATTATTTTTAAATGTAAACATTTTTATTGAAAACCATATTACATTGATGGGTCATTATTATTATACTTCAATAATTAAGTACTGCACAACACTTGTCGATTTACGATTGACACTGACAGACAATTTGATAAATAAAATAAATTATTTTGAAAGAGAACGTGATAATGGTGGACCCCTTATTCCATTAGTCTCTGTTCGTCAGGTAAAAATTATAAAAAGTATTATACATATACTACAACTTAATTTTTAGAGAGTTGCAGATGCCCTGTCAATTAATAAATCTACCGTTTGTGGTATCTCGACAGAAGTAAAAGAATGCCGCCCCTCAGTAGCCCGAAGAAAACCAGACACCGCGTAAAAACAGTGACAGCTGTTGATGATTTCACTGTTGTGGCAATCCGAAATGCACTCTATACTATGTATAGACAAAGTAATACTATTACATATTCTAATGCGGTTTGAAGTGCTAAATTTGTATCTTTTCAGAACAACAAGTAACATTAACTTTACTTTTACAAAAATTGAAGGATGATGAAATTTTCTCTGGGGGAGAACTTCGTTAATGAAAATTTTAAAGAATATTGGGTTTTCTTGGAAAAAAGACGATCCTCGCAGAGCCATGATGGAACGTTCGGATATTGCTCTTTTAAGAATTGATTTCCTTCGAAACTACGTTCAAAATATTAAAAATAGTTATTTCTGGGACCCGGTATTCCTTGATGAAACATGGGTATTTGAGAATGGCACAGTTGGTCGATCCTGGCAAGATACCAGCGTGCAAAGTGTTAAAAGAACAAAAATTGATGGGAAAAGGTTAGTGAACTGATATTATAGCCCCATGAGGTCCACATGAATATTATTTTTAGATATATCATAGTACATGCAGGTAATCGCAGTGGTTTTATTCCTGGTGCATCATTGATTTTCCCATCAAAAACAAAAAATGCAGATTACCACGGAGAAATGAATGCAGAGACATTTTTGGACTGGGTTGAAAATTATTTATTAAGAAACTTGGAAAAACCGTCTATGATTATTATGGACAATGCCCCATATCACAGAACATGCGTCAATGTTTCTCCAACAGCAGCTTGGAAAAAACAGGACATTCAAACTTGGCTGACACAAAACAACATTGTATATGCTGCTGATATGTTAAAATTGCAACTATTACATTTAGTTCAATTGTAAGTGTTGTTTTACTATTTTTTAATATATACAATACATATATATATATCTATTTTAGACATAAACCAAACAAAATTTATGCTGTGGATGAACTGGCACACCAGTACGGACATAGAGTTTTGCGATTGCCACCGTACCATTGCATATTCAATGCTATTGAGAACATTTGGGGTATAAGTAAGGTTTACTATAACAATCATATCGGAAGAGATGGATCTGGGATGGAAAAAGTGTTGAGTATGTGGCAAGAGTCAATTGACCACATTACAACGGAAATGTGGTCCAATACTGTTAACCATACAGAAAACACTGTCATTGAATGGTGGGAGAGAGAATTGGTTTTGACCAAGAAGAGGTGTTACCTTTGATAATAAACCTTGAAGGGAATCTTCAGATGAAGAAATTATCTCAAGTTCGGAACCTGAGAATGAATATTGAGTTTTTCACATATTTAATTACATTTGTACTCATTTCGCACCTATGTATTTAAAATCCAGATAACCACTTGTTTCTCTTGTATATTTCTCACTACAGCAATAAATGACTTGAATGAATTTTATATGTCTTGCATAATGTATTCAACAAATTTAATAAACAGTCTAGTTGTTTCGCATTTATTTCTTTCTGTATTTGATGCATTCCCTTTTTTTGTTATTCTGATAGAGTAATACTTCAAGGTGTATTGGTCAAGTTAATATAACGTCTTGTATCTGAAAATTTTGCAGGTTAAAACCATTACTTATCCTCTAGCAATGTAAATCCGTTTATAATTTCGCAATCGTAATTTATGAATTTTTGAAATCTTGCATTGATAACAGGAATAACTATAGAAATATCCAGAAATTTGCCTAAATTTAACAGAATGACTAATTACTCCCATATTTTTATTGGTTTTATTCGGTGATTTAAAAATCTTGTGATTTCTAACCTATATTGGCTAACGTCAGTTTGGCGGATTTGGCATCACTGTGGAGGGGAAGTGCCCTTTAAAAAGACGGAACTTACAGTGAATGGACTATAATTGTTACATTTCACAAAATATATTTAAAATGAGTAATGTCATAAGGTTTGTTTCTGCAACATTTGAAATCGTTAGAGCATGCGCATTATAAAAATAGTGTTCGTGCAGTTAAAACGCCAAACTCTGACTACTAGTTTGACGTAATTTGGCGTTTGTACAGATCTCCAAATTAATTTCTAACCGTTTGCTCATAGTTGCTCCAGTTTGAAGATTACCGTCCAGTGATCCATCAGACGCATGCGCATTGTTATATTGTGAAGTGAAAAATTGTGTTATAGGTTTTTTTGTATATGTTCACACTTCACGCGTGTTTTATTCATGTCTGTGGTTTTGTTAGGAATTAACAGTTCCTTTAAGGTTGTAATTCTGTCTAAACATTTCGCGTTTATTTCTGTTTCCGCTTACCTCTTTTTGTAATATTTGAATGTAAGATAAATCTATTGTTTTCATCTGCATATTTGAGTATATTTCCTCTCTTAGCTCTATTAAATACGCTTGTAACTTATACATCGCCTGATAATTGTAAAAAAAGCGTTCGTGCAGTTAAATTGTTAAATCAGTTTCAAATCAGTTTTAGTTTGCGCATGCGTAGATTAATCCAAATTAACCTCTGATCAAACTATCACAAATCGTCTGCAGAAACAAATTTATAATAGCATCGCTTGTCCCAGATTTTTATGAAAGCGATGGTACATTGTGAAAAGAGCTGCTTTTTCAATTATTTTTATACTAAGTAATTTCCAATTTAAAATTTTATACGTTATAATAGTGATTTTGGTCTACTTTTACAGAAATCTATTTTTTCTCTTGGAATTGTCTGCACAGTTTGTGAAAGGAGATATAGATGGCTGGGCAAAGCAAGTTTTTTAAAACTGAGTGGTTATTCTCTTTTCGGGAGTTATTACATATTGGTCGTTTCTCTTTTACGTGGTAATTGATTTTTCTATGCCCTACGTGTTTTGTCTACAGTGAGAATTCACGAAGATAAACAAAAATAGTTGATTGATTTTTCATTTTTAAGTTCTTCACTATGAAAGGTTGTATTTTCAATATTGATGGAGGTTACTTGGAAGGTCTTTGTCGAGGGTTTAAATGTGGTATATTGAAACAATCGGATTACCTCAATTTAGTACAATGCGAAACATTGGAGGGTATTGATATATGTTTCAGTTTACATGTCGGTAATGTCTAATAAAATTTTTAACAGATCTTAAGTTACATCTTCAAGGAACTGATTATGGTACATTTTTGGCAAATGAGCCATCACCATTGGCTGTTTCAACGATTGATGATAAACTTCGTGAAAAACTCGTAATTGAATTTCAGCATCTTCGAAATCATGCTGTTGAGCCATTATCTATTTTCCTCGATTATATTACATACAGTTACATGATAGATAACATTATCCTACTTATTACTGGAACGTTACACCAGCGACCTATAACTGAACTAATTCCAAAATGCCACCCGCTTGGAAGCTTTGAACAAATGGAGGCTATTCACGTTGCTGCCACCCCTGCTGAATTATATAATGCGGTTCTAGTTGATACCCCCTTGGCCCCATTTTTTGTTGACTGCATCAGTGAACAAGATCTTGATGAAATGAATATAGAAATTATTCGTAATACATTGTACAAAGCATATTTAGAAGCATTTTATCATTTCTGTAAGGATATTGGTGGAACAACAGCAGATTGCATGTGTGAAATATTGTCAGTAAGTAAGGTTTATGTTATTAATCTATGTGCCTTTTACATTTTTAAGCACATTAAATTACAACATTTGAAATACTTTATTCAAAGAAAATATAGAAGAAGATTCATATATAAACAAACATTTTAAATTATATATGTAATTATTGTATTTCAGAACTACATACTATTTATTAACTCTAGATGAATGCAAAGATTATCAGTATCGAGATTTGCACAGTAACCACACAACACTAATACCAGAAACCACTTGGATGCAATATAGAAATGCAAGACAAGCGTTTAACTATAACTATTTCTTTTACTTTCAGTATTAGACATATGCATAATTATACAAAAATGCTAGAGATATAAATGTGTGATATGGTGGATACAGAATAAATATATGGTAGTATTAAAAGAAAATGTTTCTAGTGTTTGAATGTGGCAGTTTGGTGTTCAACATTAAACATCATGTATATTTCAAAGGCGTTTTAACACAATATCTGATTAGAGTCAAGTATGAAACTTATCATAAACATTTAAAATTTGCAAATGGCTATAACTTATTTATTTGTAAAAATAACTCAAGTGTTATATCGTTGGAATCATTGAAAAAATGCCAGAAGTCATTGCCGGCTATGATTTCCCTAAAAAAACAAAATTTTTGTCGTATCCCAAAAATTATAGCTTTCTCCTTTGCACTTTTTTCTAAAGTCAATAATAGAGCTATAGGCATCAAACAAAATAACAAAAAACAGTTTTTTCGAGATATCTAATTAGCCATGCATTTCTTCTAAAAAACGGAAAGCTCATTCAATTGACCTTGGTGAACTGTAATTCTTTCCCCATTTGATCGTCTCTGTATCTCTTCTAGTTTCCGAGATCCCCAAACTGAACACAGGAAAAAACTCACCTGTATATATCTACATTTAGGTGATTGGGGACGAAATTATAAATATCTCGAAATCTATTGGAAATAGACATATGAAATCCCTATTATATTGGTTTATTTTTCAATGAAGAAACCATGCAGTAGTATACAGGGCGTTCAATTTAAGATAATGTATATAGGTGTCTGGTTCGCTACTTATCGATCAACCTGTATATACGGAGACACTTAAAAGTGCTTTATGACGTTTATAATATTATCAGGAAATTTTAGCTTGGTAATATTTACACAATAGTCGCAAGTTTACAATTCCAGAAGTTTGGGATACTTGTATGAACATACATGTATGTATGATTTGTATTCATAATGATGCAAACCTAAATCGTTAAATAGAAAATATGTTAAAAGTTGAAAGTACTTAACATATTGGTCTCATACATCCAAAGATACAGTCATACAAAAAACAAAAGTCCCCTCTTTTTGACTGTATAACAATATCATCTATTGCTTCTAGAGAAGTCTATTACTTACGCATTCGAAAGAACTGTTAAAGGGCGATATTGATGTATAGTTGTCGAAAAGAGTATTGTACCGCTGGATCTTTTATATCATTTTAATGGTCAAAATCATCAGGAACCTTACCATATTAATAATTTTAGTTCGAAGCCGATCGTCGAGCAATTATTATTACAATTAATTCCTTTGGCACCGAACTAAGCAAAGACGATCGAGCTAAGCTATACCCTAGATGCGGAAAATTAAATCCAGATGGTTTGGCAGCCTTGGCACGTGCTGAAGATTATGATCAAGTTAAAGCTGTCGCAGAATATTATGCAGAATATTCTAAACTGTTTGAAGGAGCAGGAAACAATCCTGGTGATAAAACACTGGAAGATAAATTTTTCGAACATGAGGTAAACATCTTCATATTTACTTTCAACACTATAAATAATTTTTTTTTCTCATTAGGTACGTTTGAATGTTCATGCATTTCTTCAGCAATTTCATTTTGGAGTATTTTATTCATACTTAAAGTTGAAAGAGCAAGAATGCCGCAATATTGTGTGGATTGCTGAATGTGTTGCTCAAAAACATAGAGCAAAGATTGACAATTATATTCCAATATTTTAAATTTTAATTAGTAACATATTCCTCAGTATCTGAATGATTATATTGCTCGAATAATCTACTAAAAGGCATCATATTGTAGTTGCAACATTTAAGGCTAGTAATAAAACAAAAAATATATATTTAATAATGTATTCACATGTTTTCAGCTGTAATTGTTTGTGATGTGTAAAAAATAAATAGTTGTAAGTCTATATTAAATTTTGATGTAAAAGTATTGAAATAAACTGTATGTACATATGTATATTGTATGGTATTATACTCCCTCATATATTTTTACAATCGCAATATACGAGGGTTTAGTCTCGCATAAAGGTTGATTTTTGCAAGATACTGCTCTACGCACCGTTGTCCGTTTCGGACAGTTAAAAGCTGTACTGACAGAGTTACTTTTTTAATTCTTTTCTACGATACAGACCAGTGTTGAGAAAAATGTTTGACTAATGAATGAAAACTCACCTAATTTAGTTAATCGAAACTAAGCATTAATTATTAAAAAAATTGTGAATAATGATTGATTTAGTTTGAATTAGCAATCATTGAGCATTTTAATATTTGTAGTAGAAATTGCATAGTATACTGCCTTATTAATTATAAGGATACCATCATCAAACCGTCAAGTTTTGAAATAAACTAATTGCAATTCTGATGATTTCAAAGTTTTAAAAACCTTTATTCTCGATGTGCATGTGATAAAAATTCTAATACCCCCTTTATCCTTAGGCCATTATAATCGCAGCGTAAATTTATATCGAATTGATTATTAGTAACTCTGTCATTTTGTTGTTCCTCTTTTTTCGTTCTTCTCCTTTTTCTCTTCCAATACGAATTATATTGTAGATGTAAACACTTCCGGGAAACAGACTTTGATTAGAACAAAGCTTATATTTTTGCATCCCGCTGTTCAAATTAAATACGTAGGTCTGGTATATCAAAGTAGGCGTAATCTGTAATCGCACTTTATTTTCCTATTGTTACAATAACTTTAATTTTGTTTTGTTTTTCGTTTTTAAGTGTGTTACTAATCTATTTTCGTATAGCAATTGGTTAAAATCTGAACATTAATTATGAACGTATCTGTTCTTACGACATTTTCATCAATAAAATTTAATCTATGATCTTTATTTCCAAAGTGTAATTTTATTTTTTTTTATCTTATTTGAAACTACATCAGTATATAGCAAGATCGCTATCAACTATATACGAAAATTACGTAAATCCTGATTGTGACTGAACCTTGCGTTACTATTCCGTCTATAAAAATAATTCTATTTTTAAAGCGCGTGTAATATTTAATGAATCACACACGTAATAATCAGTAGTATTGCAATACCTTTTTAAAAGAAGATAGATGCTTATTAGTAATGTGAGTAAAAACTATGAATGTTTGATAAATTTTGGGCAGTATGCAATGGGTATATTGGTATAGGATTTTTTATTCACTTCTATTTAGTGACTACTAATAATTATGTACTCCTTTGTGTATTAAGAGAACTAGAATTCAGATGTTTCTATTATTTGCTATGTAGCCTGGGTAGTCGCCAAATTAAACTAACTCTAGGATTCACCTCTAAGAGACTTGAGGTCGTTTTGGTGTGACATACTCATTTTCGTTAAACCTGAGGTTAAATTAAATAATTTATATAGGTAAGAAATGTGTAATAATCATTAAACTTTACTTTTCTATGTACATTTGGGATACATACACGCATTATTTCTATAAAAAGTTTTTACGAGATAGTTCACTCGCCATTTATATATTTTTAAATTTCCGATCATGGGTTTCAAATGTATCAACTGTCCTTGAACTCACTAACCTAAAATGTTTTACAAACAGTGGCGGATGTTATGTATAATTATTGTGCATTTTCGTTTCCTTTGGTTTAATCGGATAAATCTTATCGTTTTTAATCGGAATTACTTTTTTTTTTAATCTTATACACTTATACCTTATACATATATATTACTTTTTCACTTAACATTTTTTTTAATTAGATGCGTATATAACAATTTACTTTTTATTGCAGGTATATAAAAATGGACTATTAATTTAAATTATTTTATTCATCTAGATTAACTCAAGGAAAATTATGTCTTCCAAGTTTCGTAAGCTGCTGGTTGGTAGTTTAGCTACTACTGCTGGTGCTAGTATTGCTTATTTTTTTTTCAACGATACTTCAGAAACAAAAGTATATGAAAATAATTCTATGTTTAATGTGTACTAATTATGTATTTATTTAGTGGGGGACAGTCAAAGCATCTACTACTTTTCATATGCCGAAACGACTGTTACCAAAACGAGAAGAACTGTTAACATCATTACAAACTGATAATTTCGATGTGTTAATAATTGGTGGTGGAGCAACAGGCGTTGGATGTGCATTAGATGCTACTACAAGAGGTTTAAAAACTGCGCTTGTCGAAGCAGACGATTTTGCTAGTGGAACATCGAGCAGAAGTACAAAACTTATTCATGGGGGAGTCAGATACCTACAAAAAGCTATTATGCAGTTAGATATGGAACAGTACAGAATGGTAAAAGAGGCATTGAACGAGCGAGCTCTTATGTTAGAATCAGCTCCACATTTAGCAAAGCCTTTACCTATAATGCTGCCAGTTTATAAGTAAGTTATATAATACATATTAATATGATACATGTATGCATATTCAAAGTCACTCGAACCTTTGCTTAAATAACTGTGGTGGTAAAGCTAGAAGAAATTAGTTATATGACATTGACCCGACACTATTTACTAGTCCCAATTTGTTGCCATTGGTCACCTGTAAGTATTTCCCTCATATTTGGTGTTTTACAGATTTCTTTGTGGATAGACATTCATATTCATATTAAAGTGGTAAAAACAATTTTTATGGTAAAAAATATAATTTTTGTAACTATTCAATTTTTTGCCACTGGTAGCATAGTGCCGGGCACACTTGGCTATCAGTCTGGGGGTCCCGGGTTCGAACCCTGAAGGTATCTATCCGCACAGATAGGTTTTCATATTTTTCACTCCATGCGAATGCTGCCACCATAATAATAACTCATGGCGAACCAATGCCCCTTGTACTCGTAATTCTCGAAAACTGTACAAAAATATGAAGGGGTGAATTATTATTATTATTGTATAAGATGGACAATAATAAAAATGATATAATAATGAAGTTTATGATAATTCCTCATGACAAGCGTAGCATGTGGGAACAGTATGCGCCGTACAACTGTATTTGGTACAACCACTATAGCTTTTACTCCTCAGACAAAACGAGTAGGAGCATTCCATCTGTGAAGATAGATAAATTTTGATTTTGCCATTTGTCTGCTTAAAAAATTATACGAAATGACATCCACACAGACAATACTTTTAACCGCTAGATTTGACATCTTTTTAAAAAATTCACAAAATATAGCATTATTTTTGAAATTGTTGGAAAATGTCGAAGGAAAGCGTTAATTGTTTTTTAATTCTTTATTAACTAAATTTCAATACATTTTCAGTAGAGTTTAATTTTTTTTTCATTTCTTTAAACAGGTTAATTCTAATTTATTTTTTGTTAATATTTCTTTATAGCTCCATTCATGTAATGCAGTGTTTCTCAACCTTTTTTAAACCGCGTACCCCTTGACCTATCACTGCTCCACTTACCCCAACCTCACCCCCATCTACAGGTATAGTAATAACACTATAATATAGAGATATTTTCATTTTTACCAGTTATGCAAAAATGGTTTACATTGGTAATTATATACATTTAATTAAATCTAAACAAAATATATAAACACACTTAACAATATTATGATGATAAAAATTGAGGAACAGACAAAGCAGTGTCCGGTGAATCCCCTGCTAACGCATAGGGAAATTTATTGTACATCGCTTCCACTATTGATTGTTAAATGGCGGTGCGAGTAATTTTTCAGATTATAATTCCCGAAATGTTATAGTACAAGAAGTCTCAATTATCGCACAAATGGCGGTTGGCATTCTTCGCAGAAATAACATTTTATAACAGAAAACAATGCCGAATTGCCTGCCCACTTTGTGTAAGGATTATTGAAATACATATACCTATTATTATCAGGTGTCGGTGGTCGTATCCCCTTTCGACAGGTACTGGTCCTGCAGATAAAATATATACCTAAACTGAATTTAAAACTTTCATATCATCATATCTCTAAATTAAAATTCTTTCGGATTCCAATTAATTATTTTGATTTTTTATAATGAAATGTAATTTTGAAATGTCAGTTGTTACAACAGCTTTTTATCTTTTCTTTTATGAATCTACCTATCAATGTCCACCATTACACCTTCTTTTCCGCGTACCCCCTCAGACCATTTCACGTAAGGGTACGCGTACCACAGGTTGAGAAACTCTGATGTAATGAATTACTTAATAAACACTCGTAATAAAATAGGTTTTGTAGTTATTGCTACCAACTAAATCAACTTTGTGTCAAGTTAATGCAGTTTTTATTTAATTTTTTAATTAATTAAAACATATCTACTTAAAGCAATAATTAATACTAAAATACATTCGAATGATTAGCTACACAAGTTTGATTTGATTAGAATAACTTAAAAATAAATTAGTATAAAAAATGGTAAAAAGCTAAAGTTGTATTAGTGTTGAAAATTAAAAAAAAAAAAACACGTTTTTCATCGAAAATTTGTGTTTCGTAATTTTTTAAAAAGTACATCAAGTTTGATAAACAAAAAACCTGTGATTATTCGAATGCATATCATTTGATATAATTTTTAGGCAGAAACGACTGGTGAAATCAAAATTTACTGATAGTGATTAATAAATAAATGTGCGTAATAATAAACTGACCGGCAAAAAAACATTCGCCTGAACTTTTTACATAATCAGTTCTACAATCATTAATTTAAATAACAAAAGAGTTTGAATACGATTTTTCTCTTAAAATAAAATTGAACTGCAGTTAATCAGCGCTCTCTTAGCGTTTTGAGCACTATAAAACAATCATCAATTTTAGTTGTTGCTTTTTTTCTTCCGGAATCTGCCCGCCTTTAAAATTTTCCAATTTCTAAAGATCAGTTCCACACATCCCGCAAGGTAGTGCGTGGTATTTCCAACTTATTACATCTGAAACACATGAGCGTACAAAATGCGTCCGTTGAAACGTTCGCGCTTAACGTACGTTGTAGCTTTATAAACCTTATTACTAGTGCTGAGCAACCTAGCCGATTTTGTAACCGGTTAACCGGATGCGCATAATGGATTAACCGGCGTGATCGGTTAACTGCCGTGACCGGTTAAAATGCACACATGTATATATTTTATCTATCTATTTCAGTATTTCTTTTGTTAATTATCTGCTTCATTAATAACGCTTAGTTTACATATGTATTACAATTTTTAAAAATAAATGGAGTAATGTTGTATAGGTAATATAAATAGAGACGTTTAGTTTAATAGTTTATTTTTAAAGCTTGCTGTTATTCGCTTTACTCTTGAGCATGTTCTAAGAACCTAAATTTCCACACTATTAATTTTTTGCTTCCATTATATTAATAATTTTGTAATTTACAAATCTACATAAAAATGTATAGTTAGAGAACTGCGTTTCCCGCGTTTGTTTATTTCAGGCCTTATAGTAGGTATTCTTCACCAGATATCGCCGACACTTTACTAGAACGCTAGTTGCCAGTTGTCAGGCACAAATTTTAGAAATATTAAATAAGGGTTTTAGTTTACTATATGGAAATACATGGTCCTATGACGTGTACAAATTAAAGAATATTGGACAATATGCATAGCACAAAACAACTAATACTGTGAAAAAAAATTATAACATATATATATATATATATAAATTATAACTATATTCGTAACCGAAATTTAAAACTAGCAAGCTATATCTAATTATTTACATAGTATTAATGTAGGCATATAATTTGAATTTATTTATTTTTCAAACTATCGTTCAGAAAAACTAGTATATTCACGGGTTTTCATTTTAAACAGCTTCTTTTTACGGATACCATTGTAGAAAATACTCTTTCTGCCGGTGTCGATGTTGCCTGTACATATAAGTATTTCTTCGTTAGCTTACTAAGTCTTGGGTATCAGTGTGCATTCGTTTTCCACTGTTAGAATGCATTTTCGGACTTACTTATTTCGGCTTCTGCTGAATCTAAAGAAATTTCATTTTCTCTTACGTTTCTCTTCTCATCAGGGAAAAGCAAATTAAATAAAGAAGAAAACTGTTCTTGTGTTATAAGTCTAAAGCGTGACAAACGGTTGCACCCGCAGAGACGCCTGGACGGGGGGGGGGTGTACGTATGTGGATGCAGAGTCGGGGGGGGGGGGGGGGTACGTATGTGGATGCAGAGTTCAGTAATGCGGTAGACATTGAGGAGTTCGACGTTCGGTTATTTATCGGATTATCATTGTCTGTTTTCGAAAACATACGTAAGCCTGGTGTACCTCTTGCATCGCATGTGAAGAAATATATTTGGCGTTTCCCTAGTTTGGAATTTACAGGTTGCAAATTTTGCGGTATAGGGTTGCTAGGACGCACGACATTTGAATGTAGAAGTCATATTAAAAGTAAACGTCATGTATTGAATTTAAGAAACAATATTCCATACTGGCAATTTTTGTATGACTTTATTTTCATGTTGAGCACATGCAACATCCCACAACACCTAGTAGATAATGAACACTTCGTATTTTTTGGGATAAATATGTTCCATCATAGAAACTACCAACAAAAAGACAATTTACAACATGTGCAAAGTACAGTAAAAGACTGTATAAAAGACGAGTTGAGAAATCAAAAAATCTGGCTCACTGGAAACTACTGATGCTCAGAAACACAGCGTGATTCATATTGTGACGCGTCCTTTAAAACGTAATGGTCCAGCAGCTTCTTTGTTGTTAGCCAGTAAAAGGATTTAAAGAAGATATGCCGAAGCCGTTGTAAACATAATAAAAAATATGTTCAGAATTTAATAATTTTGTATCGTAGGAGCCCAAATCACCATGTTAGTTTCTGACGGAGCAGCAACAATGCTGAAAGCTGGTAGGATGTTAAAAGTATGCTTTCCGACTTTTCTTCACATAACATGCCTCATACACGCATGTCATCTCGTAGCAGAAACAATTCGAAGCAAGTATTCTAGGGTGAATGGTTTAATATCATCTACTAAAAAAGTGTTTGTTAAATCTCCCAAACATATCCGCGTATTCCGCTACCACCTCGACCTGTATTGACGCGACGGGGAAGATGGATCGAGATAGTATCTTACTATCGCAAATATTATTCCCAAGTGAAAGATGTCATTTTCAAACTTAATTCTTCTAATTCTCAAGCGGTTCGCGAGAGTCAACAACTTTTTTCCGATTCGGACGTTCAAAAAGAAATAGATGACATTTCCATAAACTATTCTGTAGTGACACAAACTATTTCGCAGTTAGAAAATACTTATCTATACAAGACTCGTTAAATAACATCAACAATTTAGCAGCTGCTCCAGAAAGCTTGACGGATCCTATAGGACTAGATGTCGCGCAAAAATTTCGTGCAGTTTTAAATAAAAATCCGGAATTAGAAAAGGTTCAATCTATATCTAGAATTCAAGACTGCACAGAAGAAATATAGGAGTATTTGAATTTCACAAATCTTACTTCATTAGATGCTGAACGATCATTTGCAAAGTATACGAGAACGTTTTCAGACCGTCGTCGAAGCCTGACCGAATCGACAATGGAAGCATTGCTTATGTTGCAGTACTATGCGACGTACCATGGCAGATGCACATTACCACAGTGGTCATCGATACGTCAGTAAAAGATAACAATCTATTATTTTTATATTAATACTGTGTCTACTTTTGCGCGGTACGCCCCGGACGGTTCCATTAGTTTCTCGAACATTATAAATAGTACACGCACATCGATCAACCGATAATAACCGAACGTCCACTCGATTCCTTGTATGTACATAGTAAACACAGCTCCTTTCACGGCGCCTCTATGGGTGCAACCGTTTGTTACGCTTTAGTTATAACTAATGTGCCAGCATCATCGTTATTTTTTAAGGTATCGTGAATAGATCTTTGTACGTCTAATAGCACACCAATATATCTTTATTTTTATAACTGGGATCAAAAAAGGTACGAATGTCTAAAA
This sequence comes from Dynastes maya, assembly GCA_029619315.2. NCBI lineage: Eukaryota > Metazoa > Arthropoda > Insecta > Coleoptera > Scarabaeidae > Dynastes > Dynastes maya. The sequence continues at coordinate 50,115,065 of JAROYE020000001.1, forward strand.
ACTATGGTGTTATATTTTCACTCGGATCTAACTTGAATCTATGCAGCAATTCCAATTTAAACTTTTCTTTAAATAATTTTATTTCATCCAGTTTAAAAATATTTATTAATTTTATTTATTAATGATATACTAATAGTTTGAATCATTGATATTGTGCTTTGAGATTCTGATAACAATTTCCGTTATAGTTTCGCTTTAAGATGTTGTGAAGGCTTTCAAGTAGAATAAAATCAGTCTCCGTAATTTCAAATGCTATTGAAGTCTTGGATGTCATTGCTCTGTTACTTAAAACACTGGCGATTGGCTGCCTTTGTTCTATACATCTGTCTATTGTGTGGTATACGGAATTCCATCTTGTTTTTACATGTATAACTTTATGAAGTGGTAGCTGAAGATGACTTTGTATGACTTTAAGAGCACTGGTAGCTACTGTAGAATGCTTGAAATGACCCACTATTGCACTGCATTCCTATAAAATTGACTTAATACTATCTATTTCCAATGCTTTATTTATTGCTAACTGTAAGGTGTGGGCGAAGCAGTACACGTTCTGTGCTACTAAAGGTTCGTTTCAAAATTACCGTCTGGTACCTGCGTAGTACAAACGAAGTGTTCCAACTACATTATGTGCCGTGCCTTGAACGATAATAATACCATTTGTATTGACATGCCCTATGTGTATCTGCGCCAATAGAAAACATTCATATTGCATGTTACATCCTTGTCTATCATTTCCCTTCTCAATCGCGATACACAATCGGTTCCAAAAAATGTTCCAACATCTACGACACCATTTAGTAATTCATAAACGATGTATATCTGACGCACGCGCAACAATCGATGTATGAACTGGTACGCGTACCGTACAGAAATCGGTAATTGGAACGAACCTTAAATCTGAGTCTCGTAGAGCAGTAACAGTGATATACGATCATTCATGCTCGCTGTCCAGCAATCTGTAGTTAGTGCCACATTAGTGAAGACTTTAGTACATTCTATTATTTTCCTTGGAATTTCCGACGTAATTAATTAATGAAAATTAAAATTATGTCCACGGCGAGGAATCGAACTTCGCATCTCCTGCTTGCCGGGTAGGCGTATTAACTACTACACCACGAATACTATGCAAGATTCGTTCTCTCTTTAACGCCTAGATGTTATACTTATCTGCAAATATATCACAATATTTCGATAGACAATTTTTAAATTTACATGCCAAGTACACTAATTTAATTAATATACGAGGGCGTATTGATAACTAATGCCTCCATGGCCATAATTTTTATCATGATGGGCCAGACAGTATCAAAAGTGGTTTTCCATTTACCTTAACTCTTGGTACATAAGTCACCCTAGTGGAGATTCTCAACAACATCGCGTTTGTACACGACCGACTGTTCTAAAAATGGCGACCGGCAGGGACGTGCGGTTAAAGCAACGAGCTGTCATCGAATTTCTTACTGCGGAGGGTGTAGCGCCCATTGACACCCATCGAAGGTTGAGTGCCGTGTACCGTGATGCGTGTGTTGATGTGAGTACTGTTAGGAGGTGGGTAAGGACTGTAAAAGACGAAAATCCTGCTGGAACGGATCTCCAAGATCAGACACGCAGTGGCCGACCAGTGCCTGCGTGTGATGAAAGGCAGGTGGTTCTCGTGGATGAACTGGTTCGTGAGAATCGACGGTGTAAACAAACTGACATTGCAAATAAGGTGGGTATTTCACAAGAAAGAGTACATCACATTATCTGCAATGTGCTAAAGTACAGGAGAATATGGGCACGTTGGGTGCCCCTAATGCTTACTGATGAAATGAAAGCCAATCGAAAACAAATTTGCGGACAACTCTTGACTCGATATGAGGCAGAAAGTGGTAGCAATGAACTAAGTCTAGCTGTGCAGTGTATGGAAATCAGTTAATATTGTCTAGTTGCGAAATTTATTATTATTGGTGAAACAGAATCAAACTGCCTGTATAAATAGAAAACGTATATTAGACGGGTAGGCGTTTTTTTTTGCCGGTCAGTTTAGTAATGTAATTATAACTTTGCACATTGAAATACTCCTTGTGTTTATTATCGAAATGTTTAGATTATGGGTTAGAAGTCGGCAAGAAATGTGATTCGTATAAATAAAGAAAGAACTTAGTTGAAAAATATGAATGTAGTCCTTTTACTAAAGAAATTATCATTACGTTTACACTTTTAAAATCGAAAGCGGATTAAGATCCCGCGAGAAAAGGCATGATTGCATGAAGTCAGTTGGTATCGAATTTGGGTCCTGAATCAGGACACTAGCCATAGCATAAACCAAAAAGGTAAAATAAACTTGTTAACATCGGTGTAATTGTATTAACTGAATAAATTCAAAGGCAATTTCGATTTACAAACTCACTTCCTTTTTAGTAAGTAATGAATGTTTAATGTGAAACAGTGAATTAAAAATAATATTTAATTTAGTGTAAATTTATTGTAATCTGTTCAAAATGCTCTTCAGTAAGGAAAACTATTGATGCATTCAATAGAGAAGAAGGCAAACTTTATGTTGTCAGTCTAACCACATGATGAGAAAAAAAGATTAATTATTGAGTGAAAATTACGTGACGTAAATTATTGTAAGTGTAATTTTGTTTTGATATGCTTCTGTTTTTTGGAATCTAGATACTTTGCTTTGGAATTATATTTTATTTGCATTTTAGGTGGTGGCAAGTACCTTATTTTTGGTCGGGTATTAAAATGTATGATGTCGTTGCAGGCGGAAAGACTTTGAAGAGCTCCTATTTTTTGTCAAAGAAAAACGCTTTAGAATTGTTTCCTATGCTTCGCAATGAAAAACTCTGTGGTGCTATAGTATACTATGATGGTTGTGAATGTAGTTCAATCTATGAAATGTGAAAATGTAACGTGTACCATTTGCAGGACAACAAGACGACGCCCGTATGAACCTAGCAATTGCATTAACGGCGATAAGATACGGTGCTACAGTCACCAACCATGTATCTGTTGTGAAATTATTGAAGGAGGAAGATAAGGACGGCAAGGAGAAACTTATTGGTGCTACAGTCAGAGATGAAATGTCGCTAAAAGAATGGAATATTCATGCCAAGTGTGTTATTAATGCTACTGGTCCTTTTACTGACAATATTAGACAAATGGATGATCCTACTGTACAATCTATTTGCGCTCCCAGCAGCGGTGTGCATATTGTATTTCCAGGTAAACATTTCAAATCAAATAGGTTTTTTAGTTTAGTATAATGTTTGTCGATTAGGTTATTACAGCCCGCAGCAAATGGGTTTGTTGGATCCAGCTACAAGTGATGGTAGAGTTATCTTCTTTTTACCATTTCAAAATCACACCATTGCTGGGACAACGGACTTGCCATGTAAAGTTACATTTAGTCCAAGACCAACAGAAGATGAAATTATGTTTATACTATCAGAAGTCAAGAATTATTTAAATCCTGATGTTGAAGGTGAGTTTGTTTCTAGTGAAAGCAACTAACTCTTTACTGCACTTTATAATTTGTTTAGAGATTATTTTATTTGAAAGGGCTTGCATTTAAACGTTAGTATTTGTACATGTTTCATTTCTATTATTATAGCACACAAACACTAGAATGAAGTAATTTTGAATATAAGACAGATACATGATGTACGAAAGTTGAGAAAATAAATTTATTGCGAACTGTTTATTCAGGTAAGCAAATATCATAAATGAACTATAATTGTCACCTATAACGAAGAACCCAAGTGAGCGTTCCTCAGTTGCTTAAAATGCAAACTTTAAAGTCATAATTCTTTGCATACATTAGTTACAGTTGCTTTTAAACGTGAAATGTTGAACAGTCGTTCTTTTTCTTTGCTCACATTACAATTGCGGTAAAAATTTTAAATTCAAAACGAAACTGCGAATTATCAGTATTTAACAATTTTTATGATTTCATGTTGCGTATTTTGGAAGATTTATCATTTGAGGTTTATTTGATATACCTACATTTTGGTTGGTTATTCGCTGTTTAGAGTAACGATGATGTATCGTGGGTTGCGTGTTTTTCGCGGTGTTAATTTTTCAAATTAAGCAAACGATTGGCAAAAAACCGAGAGTTCTTTTTAAATTATAGCTTGTCATTTCAGAACCCTTTTTATGTTTCATTGAGTTTTTTAAATAGCATTTTTATATTAAAACCAAAAAGAGCATTGTACTAAAATTGACTTTGTACATTACTGTTAAAAAAAAAAAACAATAAAACCGAGAATTAGAAGTTAGAATTAAGTTGATCGTAACGTGGGATGGTCTAGTGGCAAAATGTGGCATGGTGGGTCCCTGAGAAGATTAGGGAATTGACGACGTTGCAAAAGCAAGTTGCACATACCAAAGCAAGTGATTAAAATAAATTGCGTATACTACTATAGAATTCTGTTTGTGCTCTGTGTTTTGTAGCTTTTACAACTACTTGCATACCGGATAATTAATTGTAAGGGTAGAGACCGTGCAGCGACGAGGCTGGTTTTTCTAAACAAAGATGTTATTTAGTACTATTTTTGAAAATTTAATACTTTTTCACTTTTTGAAAAGAAAAAGATATGTTTCTAATCTATTTACCGCTGAAACTGAGTATTAGTTTTTTTTTTTAATATTGATGAGTGGACAAGACAATAATATTATTTAATTACACACTTACAAAAAGTTTTAACTCACATAAGTGCACAAATTACAGATATATTATAATAATAAAATATTCGGTAAAAAGTTACTTAAAACATTAATATATAAGTTGTATTTGTAACTACGTACTCTTGTAGTTAGTGATGGCAAATCCCGTTCTACTCATGGTATGGTATTTTATTGCCTGGTTGATTTCTTTACACCACTAAGTAAGATATATCGTAATTTGGAATCTATAATGACTTTCTGGAAAACGAGATATTGAAAATCTGTAATTAGTTTCTTATACGATTTAGCTTTTAGTAATAGTAATGACTTTTATTAATCGTTCTGTGAGTGATAGTTTTCAAAGCATGGACACACTTTTTCAGCGGATTTTCCTTTTTGTTTTCTCATTTATGTAAACTGATAGGAGTCCTCCAGTAAGACGCAGTGGATTGCTTTGTCCAGATTTATTACAATTGATGGGGTTCTTTGCTTGTAGACAGGGGCGGCCCCCTAGCAAGTTTTTCAGGTGATGCGAGATTTCATTTTGCCCCATGAAAATCCAACTCTAAAGCCTAGATTAACATCTTCCTTGCTATTGCACTTGCAAATTTTTTAATTAAATCAATAATTCAAGTCCTGGGCAATACCATTTTCTACAGACAAAATGGCAAGACCTGACAGTCTATCCTGACACATGGTTGAACTTAAATAATTTTTAATTTACTGAAACTTCGTTTTCCTTTAGCGACAGTGACAGGTATGGTTAGCAAAAGTGCTGTCCACACGTTCGGGAATATATCCTGCCAAACATTTTGTTTAATAAGTTGAAGAACTTTTATTGGTTCTGCTGATTAAAGCTCTTTCAACAATGGATTCAAGCTTAAAAGTTCCTCAACCAATTCACTACCAAATATGTCACATTTTTCCCCATCGGTTAAACTTATTTCTAAATCTGCTTTTACCAATTTCAACTTTTCAGGAATTGTTTTGATGTCGTATAAGGACATTAAATTCAGTTAGTTGTGTATATCGAGTGACCAACGCACTCTCAATTGCATCGATCATAAGGTAAAAGACGTTAATTTTAAACAATTCTTCAGGATCTATTGGTGCCTCGTCTACGGCTTCATACTCGAATAATCTCTTCTTTCTTTGGGATTGGACTGGCTTAAAATTAGGATCTATCCCAGCTTGAGAAGCAATTTCCTTAGCTGTTATGAGAGCAGACGAATAACCCTGGCATTCTTTCTCAAATTCCGAGCAGTTTTTCAGCAATTGTGAAGCGTTTGATAATATGAAAGACAGAAGTTTTTTCATAGTTGTGTTTAAATAATTGATAAAAACTAACCTGGCTTGTGTAGTGATTAAGCTCTTGCGTTTATGAACTCTTCTTGATGATTAGTTTGTTAAAATAATATGTGAACAATTTCCTATAAGTTGCAATCGTTAAAATCTTAAAGGTAACTCCTCGGAATTAATGGTTTTCCAAAACCTTAACTGCTCTCTAGAGCTCACAAAGAGTACCATTTAATTATTACCACATAAACATGTATTAAACATGCATTAATTAAATATAGTTCGAATCCCACAAAACAAAATGCAGAACACCACGCTAGCATTAAATATGTAGTATATATAAATTACGCAAAACAGTTTTAATACTTTTGTTGATATTGATAATCAATAGCAGCTGTTGTCGGTATCCATTGAAGAGTGGGAATATTTACTGTAAATTGAATAAAACAGACAAATCACTTTCCAATTTCTTTTATTTTAATTAATTAAGCAATAACATGATAAATTATTAATCAAATTTTGGTATAAACCATATTCGAAAGAAGGATCTAAATTGATGGTTATAAGTGCTATAAGTTCTAAGAATTGGGCGAATATTTCGTCTCTAATGCTATCATTAACTAGATCCAGCAATACTGTTCTCTATTGAAGATGGATCTACAGTGAGTAACTATCATGTGAACTGCTTATGCTCAAGTGTTTTCAAAAAGTTGATCATTGAAATTTAGGAGTTAATTTGTCAGTCGAAATTTTATTCTTCGAAGACAGAATATTAGGCCAGTCTTAGTTTATCCAAGCTCTGGCGTTTTTGCACAATGTTGACTTGCTCCAATGGCTCTACCTTACTTTAGGTAATTTTGAGAACGTCAAGATTAGTTATTTAAATGTTTAAAACAGTGTAAATTTTAACATGGTGTACATTTTTTTAAAATCAATTGTTGATAGAGAATTAAAAAATAGATTATGAGGGGTTTTAATTGAAAAATATCTCGATGACGATATTACTCCAATATGAAACTATTAGTACATTGGAAATTATTTGAGAAAAACTGTAAATTTAAAACGAAACTAACCTGTTACAGAATTTTCCACGAAAATTATTTGTTTAGTTAAAAATGAATTTGTGCATTACTTACTCCATCTTTAAGATGGCACCTTTTCTATTAATTTATACAGGATGTGACAAAATGATTTCAAATAGTCGTTGCTCGGTTTGTGGAAGGGGTAAAGCAGTGCGCGCGGTCGCCTTAGGTAGCTAAGTTCGTGCCATTGTCAGTTATCGCCATGGCTTGGACCGGAGTGCAGCGCGCGTTTACAGTCGAAGAGTTTATAAGAAATGGTGAATCTGTAATAGCGGCACAGCGTGTCTTCCGTATTCGATTTGATGTTGGCCGTCATGGTGCCGTTCCGGACGGAAGATGAATTCGTCGGTGGGTTTTAAACTTCCGTGAAACAGGTTCTGTGCTTAAGCGAAAGTCTACTGGTCGACTAATCACTGGCCTACCAATCACAGCAAGAACACCGGAAAATGTGAATGCAGTCAGAGTCTCAGTACAGCAGTCTCCCAAACGTTCTGGGCGTAGGCATGCAGCTGCGGCAAAAGCCAAAAGGTTACCGTCTGGTGTGCAATTTCTAATTTCGGCGTGTGGGGTCCTTACTTTTTTGAAGAGGATGGAGTAACGGTAACAGTCAACGGAGGTCGTTATTGTGACATGTTGGACAATTTTCCACGTCCAAAACTGAACGAGTTAAACGATCATCAGCGAGAAGCTCTATGGTTCCAGCAGGATGGTGCTACATCGCATACCACACGCCGCTCACACAATCTTCTCCAAGAAATGTTCCCGGGCAAAGTTGTGTCTTTACGGGGCGACCTTGGCTGGCCTCCGCATTCGCCTGATTTGTTCCCGTGCGATTTCTTCCTTTGGGGATATCTCAAAGCACAAGTTTTTACACGTCGGCTACAAAATTTGGAAGAATTAAAGGCAATCATAAGAGAAGAAATCGCCGCAATTCCACAAGATATTGTCCGCAGAGCAATGGCGCGCTTTCGTGAAAACGTTCAAAAATGTATCGACATGAATGGCCGTCATTTAAGTACTGTAATTTTTAAAACATAACGTTTCAAAATGGCATGATATGTGTTTTTCAAAAATATAAAACTTTTTTCTTTGCTTTGTGTGGTTTGGTTTTTGGACATCCAAAATAGTGCCTATCATTTTGCCGCACCCTATATAATGGATACTTAAGAATCTTAGTAAGTATATGCAAGATGTCATTACTTTTTGAGCACGATAACTTACTGAAACTTGACGTTTACCCCGTTCCGTGTTTCCATTTTTCAATTCATATTGCATAAAAATGTCGCTTTAATTACTATGTAAAAAAGAATCAATATTCTCGAGTATTCTTACTCTATTAATCTTTTCCAGTGAGAAGAGGAGATGTATTATCAGCATGGAGCGGAATACGGCCTCTAGTATCAGATCCTAATAAACCCGACACCCAATCTCTTGCTAGAAACCATATTATCCACGTTAGTAGTTCTGACTTAGTTACCATAGCTGGAGGAAAATGGACAACTTACAGACATATGGCAGAAGAAACAATAGATACAGCAATCAAAGGTAAACTTTTATTATTGAAGCTATACATTACTGCTATGACCTAATATAAAGAATTTACAAATGTTTATTCGCAAAAATCACAAGCCGTTTGAGAACAAATTTCACGGAATCCAATGAGTAATGATTAGTTTACGATTTGTTTATGACCAAATCTAATATGTTTTTCAAATAATAATGTATACTTGCAACATGTACCGCAGCAACATGAGTTTCAATATTCTTATATTTTAGTACTAAACAGTGCCGTATACTATGTAGATACTGTACCTAGATTTTTATGTACTTAAATAGTTTGAAAGGAACGTGAATGGTACAGTGTATCCAGCTACATACAAAAGTATTTGTACAACATCTTAACTTCATGGTGCAGTACATGAAAGTTGGTTACACATGAAAATTGATAACGTAGTGATGTACATTTATTTTTTCCCATCGGTGCAATGTATGAAACAAAGGCATTAATTATTATTATTATTATTATTATTATTATTATTATTATTATTATAGCTGCCAAATTCAAATCACACTTTTCTGTTCGTTATTTGACATTTCGTATGACGTATGGAGTTGCTTTTTTATTTCACAGAATGGAAAAGAAGGAGTGTAAATAAAAATGCAGCGCTATTTCTTTTTCAATACATCCACCCTAATACATTTGCCAGAATTAGCTTATACAGCGTGTCCACCTAGTGGGTGGGCGGAAGATAATTCCTTTCTTGAGCAATTTAGAGAAAAGATTTTCAAATGAAAAATATTCGGAGACAAGTTCTGCACAACATAAAATTATGTCCAGGTATATAGAGTGCTCGGTTTCCGCTGCAAACAATACAACTTTGGTTTTTAACAAGAATATTATGTATTATTACGTTTTTGGATGCCTCTCTTCAATTCATATCAACTTTCTTCAATATTCCCTATACCCATCTATCTTAGTTTTTGAGATAATTTGCTATTTTGAGATTTGAGATTTTTGCGGTTATTTCTTTAATTGCCGATATCTTAAATACCTGACACGCTAGAACGGTGATTCAAATATTATTCCATTGCATATTTCTTGGAGTTTTTGGCAGTACACCGTTTACCGGCAGCAATCGAAATCGTTGTCATGTTTGATGCATACTATTTTATTTTTTTTAATGGAACACCCAGTTATATTTTTACAGTCTGATGGAGAAACTGGTTTATAAACTTTTTTATTAACATATCTCTATACTTGCAATGTGTTGTTGAAGTAAATATGGAGCCCTACAGATAAATTTTTCGCTTAAAAACATGGAATGCTGAGAAGAAATACTAAAACTTTTGTTTCGCTAAAGGTATTCATTAAAACTAATGTGTAAACGTTATCTTAGTTGCTACAATTGTAACATCCGCTAGAAGTAACCATTATTTCCTACATACATTGTCTGGCAAGTTAACAAGCAAGAACAAACTTATTTAAATCATCGCACAAGTTATTTCAGCAGCATAAGAACACACTGAAAGGGTGAAAGGAAAAAAAATCACAATTTAGCCAAATAGGAATGCTTATGCCAAAAATTTCTGGATGAATAGGGCAATGCGTAATGTGGACATTTCACAAAATATTACTACCGAAATATTGGTGAATGTTCAGCAAAATACAAGGAATCGCATTGCAGTTTGCATGAAGGAAAATGTTTCTCACTTCGAATAGATATTGAAATTGTATGCATAAATTAAATGTTACAGAAAAACAAAAGCTTATATAGTAGTATTTCGCAGCAGCACTCACGCATTTTAGCAAAAAACCTATCTGCATAGTTTCATATTTAATTTACTAAAGATTGACACATTTTAGGTATGGGAAAATGCTCGTAGATAAAATACTAAAACACTTTCTCTAACGGATTCTTGAAAAAATATACAAGATGTTCCAGTAAAACAAATGAAATAGCATGAATCAAACATGGTAAGGATTTCCATTGTCGACATATTGCCGAAAACTCTAAGAAATAGCCAATCGAATGAAATTTGTATCAGCGCTCTAGTTTAAGGTATTTGAAATATCGGCCGCGAAATTATGTCAATGATCTCAAAAACTAAGATAGATAGGTATAGGGGATGTTGATGAAAGTTGACATGATTTGAAAAGGGGCGTCTTAAAACGTTGTAATATACAAGCGGTTCCATTTAAAAAAAAACCAAATAAATACCTGTATACTTGAGTATAGTTCTACGTTGTGCAGTACTTATCTCTGAATATTTTTTATTTGGAAACTTTCTCTAAATTACTCGAGGAAGGAATTATCTTCCACCTACAAACTAGGTGGACACACTGTATATACTTTCGAAAAAAAATGTTTCTGGTTGTTTTCAAAATAAGCACTTCCTTATCGCTGTTAATTTTTTCTCCTCGCAGCTCTTTTCATTTTTGGAAACAGGTAAGAATCGCTCAGGGTAAGATCCGGACTGTAGTGTAGGTGGTTTAACACGTTAAAGTCCATCTTGTTGCGCAGGGCAGCCAGTTAAGCGACTGGTTGAACTCTGTTTTATAATGGTGTACCTAAGTTTCATTTCCAGTAACAGTCCAATGCAATACTATATTCAAAACTCACGCCTCACGCGAACATGTTTTTGCGGCCTAAGAATACTTGAAATCCATTTTGCACTGACCCCGAATCGAATACTTCAACCATCTCTACAAGCTATTTATTCTTGGGAAGAGCATCTTCTGGTACCAAACCTTGTAAATAAGTTCCTATAGGGTCACCTTAATGGATCGTTCAGACCGTGGGTAATCTGCCTTGCGTAAATAAACTACGCCACTGAGACACCATGGTTTTTATTTAGGAACTCTATGACAGCGCGGTGTTCGATTTTCTCCATATTCGATGCTATATTACACATTCCGTTGCCTGTCAATCTAAAGGAATCCTCTATCTGTGTTTTCAATCGCGCCATCCGTGAGTTGCTTTTTAATACACAGCAGTAGATATGATCCACTTTTACTCTTATTGTTTTTTTTTCTCTTTGTAAAACATTGCAGAATTTAGGTTAATTAGTTTTGAGTTTATTTTAAGAATAGGTACTTTTTTAACCAAAATATTTCTCTAGTTACTAAAGGTTAAGTGGTAGAACAGGGGACAGTGCCTATTAGTTGCTATCCGTCTGAACTTTACCTTTTGATTTCACTTTTGTTTTTTTTTCCTTTTCATATGTTATTTAAAACTCCTATATTTGTATTTTTCGAAAGTGAAATAAAGATTACTTATTATTATTATTCACTTGTTTGCTGATATTTCACAAACTATTGACCCTATTAGGGCAATACTTCGTGTTTATACGAAGTATGAGTCGTGCAAGAAAACAAAATGCGCACGACTCCTCCCACCCTTCTCCAATCTTTTCATTTTACGAACTTAAAAATGCACCTCTTATACCTATCAATATCATTTTTACGAACGTTACAAACTTTGTGTAAGTTGTATAGGATCTCCACAAGTGATAACTAACGCTGTGTTTTAGCATGCAATTTAAAACCGTTGCATGAGAAATGTCAAACGAAGGGATTGAAATTGGAGGGTGCAGATAATTGGACTCCAACCATGTACATTCGGCTAGTACAAGATTTTGGTCTGGAATTTGAAGTAGCACAGCATTTAGCCAATTCTTTTGGCGACCGAGCATTTGCAGTAGCAAAGATGGCATCACTTACAGGTATTGACGTCATTTACTATTTTGAATATGCAAAATGTCCGGATTATTTTCAATACTTACCAACAAACGAAATTATTGTTCAAGTACGTAACGAGTTATGTACTTGAACGGGTTTAAACGTTTAAGTGTAGCTTTGCGTGGCTGTTTTTTGTTGAAGTAGTGTTGCACTGATATAAATAAAGACTGCATTTACAAAATATCCGAAGAAGCGTTGACATGTTAAGCAAAATGTTAAATACATTGATGCGATGAACGCAACAAAACCCGTTACTACTTCAAGATACTACTTCAAAGGATTTAAAGAGTTAATAATGTTATACTTAACCTTCAATTTTGTGTATGTTTTATTAGTGAATTTTTTTCTTTACTTCTTTCACGCTAGATTTAAATTCAGTTCGCTTTGCAACTAATATTTTTTAATTGATGGGCCCATGCAAAATATTACTATCTGTATTATAAGCTTTGTTTTTAAAAGTCAGTGAGTAAGTGAGTAGTTGACTACAATAAATAGAAATTAAGATCGCTCCTATAATTTAAACATAAGAGAGTATGTAAAGTTGTATCATTTGAAAATCTTTCCAATCCCCCTTTAGAGTAATTGTACTTAATGTAAACTTTAGAATGATATTAAAAATGTCCAGAATCATCAGTTTGACAACATTTTTATTTAAACTTTTGAGCCAGTTATTTTTTCACATTCTCATTTAATAGTTGAATGGTGTTTGATGCACTACAATATTAATTATATGACTCTGTTCAAATTAAGTATGTGAAATCGTTAATGTTTTTTTTCGAAGTAGAACGGAAAAAATGTGTTGACTATTTTCTTCAAAATGAAAGAAAGGAAGATAATTTCTGTACAGATATTCGCTAATTTGAGAATGTACATTCCTTTGTTTTGAACTAGTCGAAAGATGAAATTATACAAATGCTTTACACAACAAAAATGTGTTATAGGTGCTACGTTTAATATACAGGGTGGGGCAGAGCAACTTGCTTATTTGAATTTGGCGCCCTGAAGCGATGGTTGCTCCGAGGAGGGTGGGGGTAGGCACATTCGGGAGGGTGGGGCGTAAAGTTGTAGCTCCGCTTGGTTTACTTAGCATTATGGAGTGGACGAAGGTCGAGCGCGCGTTCGCTGTCGCGGTGACTTCTGACCATTATGTCCGCATGATTCAGGAGTTTTTCCTGCCAACACTCAACGAGATGGATGTGGGAGATGGACTGTTCCAGCAGGACAGTGCCACGGCACACACAGCGCGTGTCAATGACTGTTTTGCGGCAACACTTCCCAGGACGCCTCATCTCCTTAAAGGACAATCTGCACTGGCCAGCACGGTCGCCTGATTTAGCCCCCTGTGACTATTTTTTTATGGGGCTGTCTAAAATCACTTGTCAACATTCGTCAAGCTCTCGCCAACATACCCGTCGATATCCTGGAAAGATTTGAACGAAACTTCCGAGTTCGATTAACGCAGTGTATTGAGAATAATGGACGCCATCTGCCTGATATCATCTTTAAATGTTGTACTTGATTGTTCAAAGAATTAAATATATATCTGCCTTACGTTTTTTTAATTGAATTTCTAAATAAGCAAGTCTGCCCCACCCTGTATAATAAATATTTTAACTAATACAAACAAAGGTTTATCATTTTAGGTAAAAGGTGGCCAATTATTGGAAAAAAAGTTCATCCTGAATTTCCATATATTGATGCCGAGGTAAGGTATGGAATCAAAGAATATGCTTTAACAGCAGTTGATATGATTGGTAGAAGATTACGAATTTCGTTCTTAAATGTCCAAGCCGCACAAGAAGCTTTACCTGAAGTACTAAGTATAATGGCCGAAGAGTTGAAATGGTCAGAAGCTGAAAAGGATAAACAATATAAGAAAGCTATGGAATATCTTCAGTATGAAATGGGTCAGATGATGAATCGCGCTAGTAAAGAGAAAATACCAATTAACTTAAGTAAAGAAGAAATTCAAACTTATATCAAAAGATTCCAGATTATCGATAAGGATCGTAAGGGATATGTGTCTATTAATGACATTCGAAGGAGTTTAAAAGTAAGTAGTCAGATATTAAATATTTTTGAACATTTTTTGACAAAGAAAAATTTCTTTCAAATATAAAGATTATACGGGCGGCACTTTTCCTAGAGGAACTAATGTGCATGTAAAAATCTATTTTTAAAATCTTCGATAGAAAATATAAACTACAAGGATTGCTTAAACCTGAATGTTGTGTTTATCTTATTTGGAACCACTGCACAACAGTTCTACAACTATTCTATTGAGGTGCTTAGCTTAGCTCCTAGCATTACATTTTTCTAATTACTCATCTTCATTAGGAAATACAGAAACAGGCTTACTATAGAACAGAAAATGATAGTTTACTAGAAACTGTGTGGAGAAAGACAGATATTTCTTGTATTTCAGTTTAACTTTTTAATATGTTTCTTTTATCTTTCTGTGGTCCATTATAGTATCACCATGGATATTGGTATATAAAACTACTTTATTAATAAATTTAATTTTGATAAAAGTTTTAAAGAGAAAAGTGAGGTTAAATTGTATAGGAAATATACGGTATATAAAGACTTGGTTCTAAAAATGTAAGCGCATCTTTCCCATCTGACAATTTGAAGCAAATCTTCCGTTTTTTCTTCGACAACTCCCATGTTATACTAATACTATATCCCTTCTATATTTCTGTTCTTAAAACAATTTTTCTTTAAAATATTCTAATTCTTTCACTATGCTTTACCATTTTAAAAAATGTTTTTGATTAAAGGAGATTTAATTTCGGTATCTATTTCTTTATTTTTGTCTGATAAGGTGTTCTAATTATTCTTATTAGTCATCAGGTTTGCATTTGACAAATGATGAGATGCACAACATTTTAAACGAAATCGATACATGCTATAACGGACAGTTGGAGCTTTCAGATTATTTACAGGTGAGTCTTACAAGCAAATTTAACGATTTACTTTTTC
This sequence comes from Dynastes maya, assembly GCA_029619315.2. Taxonomy (NCBI): domain Eukaryota; kingdom Metazoa; phylum Arthropoda; class Insecta; order Coleoptera; family Scarabaeidae; genus Dynastes; species Dynastes maya. Next base: position 50,130,317 of record JAROYE020000001.1, read on the forward strand.
TAGCGTGATGACGGTACTGATGTACCCGGAGAGGAACTTCATGAGATATTGAAAGAAATAGACACAAACATGAACGGTCAAGTTGAATTGGACGAATATTTACAGGTTTGCAGCATGCAAATGCTTGTATAGAGCTTTGTCTTTTTCTTGAGCATGATAATTCCTTAAAAAATGATTTTAAAACAGTCATTTCAGCAAACTTCACAAAACGATACCGATCAGTAAACAGTCGGAAATAACCAATTTGACGATTGACATATCATTCAACAAATAGCATATACAAAATTGTATGTTTTCCTGAAATAATCATGTCATGTTTTTTAACTTGTTACTGTAATTTTAACGCGATTAATATTTAATTAACCGCGGATAATATGGAACAACTACCTACTATTACATATTTGCTTTGCATACTTTTACTACCGAGTATAAAACAACTTCTCAAATAATGTTGCAGTGAAAATCATTTCTGCAATAAAAAGGGCGGATGTTTAGGTTAAAGGATGGCACTCAAAGGAAGAATAAACGTAAAAAAAATAATTTCTAATCTTACACTCGTTATAGTTAGATTTATCTAAAACAAAGACAAAATTATGTGTAGGCGGATGCATGTTTATAGCAAAAAATTACAGCCACAGTAATGTTGTTCCAGAGCGTTCCAAAGGTACTACTTCATCTGTTGAAACGTAGTGAATTCCATCGCAATTGTGCATTTTCCTAAATTTGAATCCTGTACAACTCTGTGCGCAATATTAAGAGCGGTTTTACACACGCCAATAAATTGGTCAATTTGGCGACTTTGAATTTCTTGATGTGTGTAATACATTTATATTGATCAATAGATTGATGGATTCAAACTGGCCAATACATTGGATTTAAAACCAGTTCTAAATTATTTCTTCAATCTATTAGTAACTTTCTGGTGATTTTGTGAATTGAGTTGTAGTACCGATTCACGGTATTTAACTTTAACAAAGTGATGTTCACATTTATTCTGTCTTCAACGACGCGTTATCGTTCCGTTATGTGGCGGAATCGTATTATTAAGCTTAAAAAGATACTTACGCCTTATATTTAATAATATTAAAACATAGAGAGAGACTTCGTCACTGATGGGTTAGACCATGGATTGATCGTACAAAAGGCAATGTGCAATTAGTTCACAATGAGTTTGTTGCCACAGATCCTAACCAATTTAAAATTTATCTCAGAATGGTTGAAGATGTTTTCAATAAATTATTGAATGTTATATCATTAAAAATATCAAAAGAGGATACTTTAATGAGAGATGCTATACGTGCTCCTTTTTCTATACAATCACTTCAATTTCAGTTGAGCTGGTTCACTTTCTAATCACTTGCAAATAATTTCAGTTTATAATCACTTAGTTATTTTGTAAAAGGAGGACGCCTATATGGTTGTTCTATCAAATAAACCTTAAAGTTGAATTAGGAATCCAAAAATGTAATAATATGTAGGATGTTCCATTCAAATAACAAAGTTGACATCTGCTTCAAATGTCAAATTATTAAAAATATTTTAGTTCAATAGTACATGCCGGTTTTAGTATATTACCAAATTTTCAGAATTTTCCAATGTATTTTTAGAATTCTCGCTAAATTCTAAAATAAAATGTGATAAGGTTAGAATTATTACGGTTTTTTTTTAAGTCGGCGTGTGTATTAAGTCCTTTTATGCCTAATTTAGGTACCTAAAATCACATCTGTCTAATGCGCCCTTCAGAAATAACGATGTCTGTAAATGTCGACTTTTTCAAAAAATTCCGCATAGAGTCGGCTTCTTCAGAAAGAGTAATTTCAACGACACTGCAACACTCTGAAATTGATTCAACACTAGACAACGGGCGTGAAAGATTACATTCAACTAATGAATTAACTTAACGCCGTCACCTTAAGTAACTCCCCATAAATTTAGTTGTTGTAAAGACGAATAAATAGGCATTTCACGTGTTGCAAGATGCATATTTCCATTTAAAAAATACATGAAAAACATACATTAAAATGAGCGTTCGTCTAGATTAACGTACTCCGCCGATGTATTGCAATTTCACCATATACATTTTTAAGTTAACAAACTAAGCCGTTTCTAAGATAGAACGCCATGTCCAGTCTTTCTGCCAACCTTGTATATTTATTGTTAAATTGTAGATATTTGTCTGTGAGTTAATTATATGAACACCTTTTATTTAATATTTTTTAATTTTTGTTATTTTTGATATGTAGATAATATTATCTATCAAAACAACATTGAACCGACGTTTTAAAATACTATTAACCAAATCGAGTTTATAGTCCTTTCCTCTAAACCTTTATTTAAAATGTACGAGGGTGTATTGAAAACTAATGCCTCCATGGCTATAACTTTATTAGTAATAGATATATTGTTTATATATAAGTGTGAAATGATAGTATAAACTGTCCTCTACCCACTGATATAATCACTTTTCCACATAGTCGCCATTGACAGCAATACATTTACGCCAACGTACTACGAGTTGCGCAAATCCGTCACGGAAAAAGTCTGAAGTCTTCGCACGGCAACATTTCCGCACCTCCGTTATCACCTCTGCATCCTTTGAGATGTTCCTTAAGCTTCGGAAAGAGAACAAAGTCACAAGGCGCAAGATCTGGCCTATAAGGTGGATGAGGTAAAACGTAACGAAACCCAAGCTTCTTCAATGCTACGTATACATGTTCTCTGACTTGTGTGAGGCCGAGCGTTGTTATGATGCAGAATTGGCACTTTGTCTAGACGAACCCTACGCAGCCGTCGCTTCAGATTAGTTAAGGTGTAACATATCCTTCGGAGTTAACAGTACAGCCACGTTCCAAAAATTCAATATGAACGATGCCATCGCAATCCCAGAAAACGGTGATCATGATTTTCCCGGCAAATGTAACTGCTTTGAATTTTTTTGGTTGTGGTGAACCCTTATGTCTGTACTCCATGGACTGACGTTTCATTTCAGGGTAGTGATGATTAGCCCACGGCTCGTCGCCGGTCACAATTCTGTGAAGAAACGCAAACGCGATGTTACTGAGAATCTCCACTAGGGAGACTTATGTACCAAGAGTTAAGGTAAATGGCAAACCACTTTTGACATCATTATAAAAGTTTACATGGTCATGAAGGCATTGGTTATCAATACGCCCTCGTATATCCCAATAGCAACACCTGCTATTTATGCGGTACAATGAATAATGCCGCTGTTCATCATGCATTTTGGACTCAATTTTGTTGTCTTATCCACTAAAATTGCTAACACGATTCGATTTGCCAAACAATTTTACATTCATTGACGGAAAAGAACTCGAATCATTCGTACGTAGCGATTGTTGTACATTCGCCCACCGTTATTGAATGAAAAGTCATTCGTTTAGCGTCTAGCCCATTACTACGTAAGTAGTAGGATAAAGGTACTACTTTCCACTAAATAGCGGACACCTGCTTTTCACTGTAGTACACCTAGGTGCAAAGTTATAGCAGGAGTTTCCGAACAGTACTTGGGGATATTTTAACAATAATATGTAAAATCCAAAACATAAAAGAGGTTCAAAGATAAATTTTCTGGAATACATACACCGCGTTTTTCAGCAAAATGTTGGTCAAAAGAACAGGTAACAGACACTTTGCCGAAACGATGGAACAGGTAACAGACACTTTGCCGAAACGATGGTGCGATAGTTTGTATTTACCGCACGACCTCAACTCAGACTATAGCACTTTTTTCATGGCACTAACCTGTGTCAACAGATTTTTTTGGAAATATTAGTCACACAAAACACTAATGTCTCCCGCTTTGGACAACATGCAAATGGTCTACTAACTGCGCACCCGTAAAGAACAAAACAGATTCTGCAGGGTGCCGGTGGTCGAAAGGGGAAGACATTAGGTTTTCGTTTGACCATATATTCCGATAATGAATTGAAATAATGTAAAGTGTTACATTATTAGTAAACGAATGTACTGATTTGTAAAAATTAAGTGCTGGGCTGAAAAGTTTAACTTCATTATTTTTAATTGGTGATCGATGTGTTAAAGGACGTTGAGGTACTTGAAAGCTATAACTGCCCTTTGCAATACCCATAATTTGTATAAGTAAAATTACGTCAATTTTATAAATATTTAATTTCATTGTTCTAACCTAACTGCTCACGTTAAGATCACAAAGGACACTGCTGAAAATACATACATTAGACATACATATTTGTATCATTTGAACATGCGCATTGTCTAATATAAATGAAAACATACAAGCAAGCAGCCGTTGCCTCAATTATTAAATAACTGTTTAATGTAATTTGCAATTGTCATTGTAATGGAAGTAGTACCTACATAGTTATGCAAAGATAATTTCTTTCGTGATGATTGTACGTTTGAGGATCTATTTACTTACAGAGTCGTTTTGGAGGATGCTGAAATAATAGTTGATTCTCGTAGGCTATGTTTTTTTTTTTGTTTTCTTGCACAATTCGCTTAATACATTATTGACACACCTGTGCCTTTTGCAGTTGGTCTTATGTTCCACATTAGAAACAAAATAGATTTTAATCCAACAGCGACATTTGACTTTTTTCTATTTCCTACTTTTGTCCGTTCACGCATTTTAAAATGTATGTTTACGTATTTCAGATGATGTCAGCGATAAAATCGGGTCACGTGACTTATTCTCGATTTGCGCGAATGGCAGAACTGGAAGAAGCACGACATGAACGCGAACTACTAAAGAAGAAAATTACAGTAGAACGTAGCGGCGGGGGCTTGTAATTTATGACAAATTGTAATTTAAATAATTTTATTTTTATCTGATAAATATATTTATATCAGGCAAATTCTCTTTTTAAATTTATTAAACTGCCTCCTTTTTCTTCATTTGATACAGTACTTATTTCTTTAACACTTACATGTTTTTAGTGTTTGAAGTTACAGCAAAGAATTGATTGAAACATTCAACGTTGTTAGGGTAAAGTTGGGTAAATCGTAATGGTTAAAAAATCCTATAATAAATTAATTTTTCTAACAGTTAGGATCACTATCGTTATATACGAGCCATATAAGCACTTCTATACGATATCTGCATGACACACATAATTAATACAATCTCTTGACAAAAAGAGAATTCAAAAATAGAAAGTATGCATGCGCCTTGCATAATTACGTACGTAATTATGCAAAGCGCACACTTAAACTGCAGATTAAATAATATCGAGATATGAAACTCTGTTGGCGCAGTTGATCTCGTGGGACCAAGTTTCGTGACTTTGTACTTACATTTCCGCTTTGAAAATGGGGTCTTCAAATTGATTCTTGCAGTTGTTGATTTGGAGTACAAGTGGTCACTGAGAGAGTACGTGTTTTCACGATCAGCGACAAATATTCTTTAAAAAAGGTTTGTCATGGGAGTGATTACGGTATTATATAGTAGAAAACACGAGGCGTGTTTTTAAAGTAAATACCGTTTTGAAATTCTGCTACCGTGAGCGCTGCGGTGGCTTTCTACGCTTGCGCGCTGTGTACCTACATCTGTTGACAAGCCACAGACGCCATTACAGAAAGATTCGACCGTGTTTACGTTATTTGTCACTATTTAAAATGTCTCCGCCGATCGAGAATCCCGCCGACTGTGAAATACGCGCTGTGACTCGTTTTCTTAGTGTTAAAGGCATTAAATCGGCCGACATTCGTCAGATCTGTGAAATGTATGGAATGTTACGGAAATGGGCGAGAGCTTTTAAAGATGGCCGCATGAATGTCCACTTTATCTGATGAGTTTCCTCAAGTTTCCAGTTAAATCGGACGGCAGACTTCTATGACGATGGAATTGCAAAGCTGATTGTACGATATGATAAATGCCTCAATATTGGTGGAAATTATGTAGAAAAGTAGAATAAGGTACAGGCTTTCATGTAAAAATAAAATTGTTAAGAAAAGTTTACTTGTTTTTGTTTTATTTGAAAACGGTACTTACTTTAAAAACACGTCACATAAGAATAAACGTATGGAGCAGTAGTGAAAATTCGAGGTTAATCAAGACAGAAACAACTGAAATATTGCGGATTTACTTGAATATTTGAGCAAGTGCCAATGGTTCTGTGCGCAATATAGGTGTACGGACAGGTTAAGTTCAACCAGACAGTAGACTGCGTTTACTTTCGGAAGACACCCAAGCTGCGCGAAAATTGTCAGCTGATATGTATTGACCGTCTTAAATATGTTGATTAAAATACGCGCGCTTTTTAAAAGTATACGAGGTTAAACGTGTATTAAATTGTATATAATTGAAATTTTTTATACAAAACAAATTTAGATTCTGATAGTATTAACAGTTTTATCATTTATAGTATTTAGTAATAGCATAAATCTTACTTATGTGTATATTCATGTATTTTTTCTTAATTCTTCATTTCACTTTATGTATTAAATAATTTCTTTAAAAGAAAAGTAGGAATATTCAATGCTCAAAAAAAAAAAATAGGTCCTAATTTTAATATTAACTTTCTTAGAGAGCTGCGCTTGCCTACAAAACCAATGGTATCATCTGACTGTATTTTATTATAAACAGCATTTAATGTAGGCCTCTGTTTGTCAGTTATGTGAAAATTGTGAATAACCTGACGTAAAACTGCTTCCCCAGCATTATCCACAGTAGATTTTGGTGAATGTCTTACAACATTGTCTTTTGAAGAACTGCCACTTTGCTCTGTTTCAACAGAATTACTCTTTCGAATAATTCTGACAACAGTACTTTTAGATATTCCCGTAGTTTCACTAACAATATCTAAATGTTACCTGTAAACAAACATAATGACTTCACTGATATATGAATATGTAAAAATAGTATTAAAAATACTTAAAAAAAATATATCTTCTGTCTTATATTTTTTAAAATAGTTGTAGACATCAAAAACAATGTTTCGTGATTGCTCATGCAAAATTTGTCTCTTCTAAACGATGTTCGATGATTCGGACATTCTCACCTGTAACTTAATTATTTAATACAACTTAATTAAAATCTGTTTAAAACAAAATACTTACAGTAAAATATTACCCCTAATTCAAAATAGTTTTGAGAAAAACTGATTTTTTAATAAATAGTACGCCAATAACAATATTAAAAGTAGAGAGCGCGAAACGAATTCAACGGCAACCCATCAACAACTGACGCCGAAATGAGGTAAATGTTTGTTGGTCTTACTGTAGGTAAGAAATACATAGCTATTTCTCTCGGTTAGCACCAACTTCTCTTTCTAATCCTAAAATGCGTCTTTGCGCTGGTGTCTTCCGAAAGTAAACGGACTCTAACAAGAATCGATAGGTGCCGCTCGCGGCCGGTCTTCGGAGAAGTGCTGCAGCGATAACCGAATACCTGTAAAGTGATATACACGGAGCAAGAGAAAAGTTGCCACAGTTGTGAACCCATATATTGACTAGTAAAAATATATATATATACATTTACAGTAATTGTTTGACTTTTGACGAGCAAGTCAAACTTCATAAGAGTATTTTTTTTATGACTTTGTGTGCTGTTAGGGCATGGACAATGAAAATGCGAAGGTGCAATCACAAACAGTGATGACGCAATATTACGCTACTATAGCTAATGAAGCACAATTGTTTAAAACGAATAATATACTCCGCTGAAAATACGCGAAGATCACAAAATGAACAATTATATTCTGCTTAGTGCCAGGCTAAACAGAATGAAGAGAAAATTAAAAACGAAAAAATGAAGGTAATGAACTTGGAAATTGAAAAATTAAAACTCAATCAAAAACCAAGTGAAATAAATCCTCAAGAAGCAGATATGTTAAGCGATGACTATCTTGTAGTCAACACAGAGTGGATAAAAGGTAAAAATAATAGGAAAAAAAGGAAGTTGACTGACATGAAATCACGAAAGTGTGACAAACAAGCGATAAGCAAAGTACGTAATACTAATCCTGCTGCACATAAACCACCGCCTATTATGATAACAGGCGGTAAAAATCTTAATGAAATAACTGCATTAATAAATCGAACAGTTGGTAGTGGACACTTTCAAATTAAATTAATGAACAATTGCGTTAATAAAATGTCACGGATGCATATCGAGCCTTGACTAGTGAACTAGAAAAACATGAAAGTTCATGCTATTCTTACGAAAACAAACAAGACAGAGATATTAGAGTACTGATTAAAAGTATACATCATTATTTTAGCACAACGGATATTATAAATGACCTCCTTGCTCAGGGATTAGAAGCACCGAATGCTACCCCTAAATTGAAATGGAAAACCAAAGAGCCATTAGATATGTTTACTGTCTCGTTTAAGAAGAATGCACTTTATTTTGAAATCTGTATCACTTGGATAGAATCACTGGCGCAACCCCAATTCCATAACTCCAAATGACGTAGAACTTGCTTATATAATATAAGCTTATTGTATGTTGAAAGCTCAGAATTACGACCGAGCAACTAATACATTTTTCTGTACTTGATGTTGAGTTCATCACGGTTCTTCTTAATACGCTTTTTCCACCGGAGCTTGGCGTCGAGAATCATACCAAGATATTTAGCTGTGTTGGCACATGGTAATTGAGTGCCATTAATAAGGACTGGTTGTTGTGCAATCTTCTTGTTTATAAAGTCAATATGTGTCGATTTTGATTCGTTCAGTTTAATGCACAATTTTCGAGTCCAGATGGCAACTTTGTTAAAAGCAGATTGCAATTTTCTGGTTGAGTTTTCCACAGATTCTCCCACTGCCATGATAGCCGTATTGTCAGCAAAAGTGGCTGTTGTGTTATATAATGTAGTTGGAACATCATTAATATACAGCAGATACAAAATTGGGCCTCGAACACTACCCTGAGGGACACCAGCCTTAATTAGCTTTAAGTCTGAATACGAACCTTCGTATCTAATGCGGAAGTGTCGATTGGTCAGGTAATATGTTAGCAGTTGATAGAAATGATTACGAAGAAGCGATCTCAATTTGTGTAGTAAATCTTCATGCCATACTCTGTCAAATGCCTGCGCTACATCCAGGAAGACAGCAGAGCAAACAATTTTGTTTTCTAAAGCTTTTTCAATTACATCGGTAATACGATGAAATTGATTATTCTGATTATGGTTAAATAAAGATTAGACCTAAAAGATGACTGTTTACTCTATGTCTCTAAATATAGCATTTTTTATTCAAATAAAAGTGATCAAACTTGTTTTTTTTATATTTGTAGTTTTTTATTGTTTTCAAAACTTCGTGTTGTTTTATAAAGAAAAATAATAAACAGAATGTCATCATATGAAAATAAACAAAGCTAACAAAATAATAGTTGCTAAAGAAAAAAAATCGGAAAATGGAAAAAGATAGCATGTCCCCTTCTACTTTAGTCGGTCTCATTGTGTGGTATCTTTGACGTGCCACAAGGGATATTGCGCGGCAGTATTTCGTTAACGTGTTCTGCTGCAGGTCTGTACGTATTGTTATGTTGGTTTATAGTTTGCAAGAATACATAGTGGTACACTGTTGAGTTGGGGTGAAACGCAAATGTTTATACAAAATCGACCCTATGTTGGCCTCACGTTAGCGTATAGTAAGTAGTGTGTGATACTGATTTTATTAAATTACATACGTGCAAACCACCGGTGCGCGTGATCTTGACTTTTTACAGTGTGGACGATTGCGCAAGCCATCCTCTCAAGCCTCATTCTATTGGACCGGGGAAACGAAGACGTTATAAATTACCTAAAGAAAGTTGTTTATAACTTATTGCATAAAAAAGCTGAAGATATGTTTCGAAGGACTTTTTTGTTTTGGTTAACTCAAAATACATACCGCGTTAGTAAGTTCCGTAGTAAAATGAACCGCTAAAATATATGGACAATGTTGCAACATTTGCCCGCTATGAAAGTACATATATGGGAAGTCGGGCGAAACAATCTATCTCTATCAGTACGAATCCAATCGCCGTCAGGAGAACATCGCGCTAGACTTTAGCCATGCATTATACTTGTAGCTTATTTCTTTAATTGATCATCCTCGCCTTTCATCTTTTCTCCTTGGTTATTTTTGATTTACTTTGTTTGTGTCTCGAAATTATACTGTGCATTAGTTTTCTTTTTAATTACGTTCTTGTAAATTAAGAAGTCATGAAATAGTACCACATTAGAGATATCACCGGAATTGACTGCTTATTTGAACTACTATTATAATAATAGGTTCAACTGAATTTTTACACATACAAATTCAATTCATTAATTAGATTTAGAAAACATGTTTTCGTTTTAGAATTTACCTTTAAAAGTTGATGTATTTGTAACGCACTTACTATCATTTAAACGTTTAATACATATTTGGAAATGCAAAGATGTAATCTAGTTATTTTATAATGAGAGATTCTATTTAGTTTTGGAATTCGTCATTTTTCCTTTTAAATTAAGAACGTTTTCTGTGTTTCATATACGACAATATTACATTTAAGTATTTATTTGGAAATAATGAACGATTAAAGTCCATCAATAGGATAAAAATCAAATAAGATGTATTACGTGCTTCTATAAATCTATGTCGAGCACATACCTCGAGCACGTACGCTAGGCAACTGACTGACTTGCAACTGTGCGGGATTGTCTAGTGACAGAGGAGTGAAGAGGGGGTTCCAAGCACAAGCGACAACTTTATTCCCTATATGTATGGGACCAGCGCTTATAAATGAATCCTTACTTACCCTAGTATATTTCTGGCTACAAACTCATTTCGTTTAATCTGACTGAAATCCCAACAATCCAACAATGTGTATTTAAGTATTATTAACAATATAAGCAGTATTGACAGTATTTATAATATTGTTGACAATCTCAATAAGGCAGCGTGTAATATTTGGTGTAGAGAAATGTGTATATAATAATATAATACAGCTTAAAATATGTCTTATCGTTGTATGTGATATACTTACATGGATATAAAACGTCATCTAAAACTAACTGATCTAACATTCATGAGCCACTTGTAGCAAATTTGCAAATTATAATAGACTACATAAATATTTATTGAAATAAGTATCTGATGTGAAAATTAAAACGTATCATCATTATTCTTTAATTAAACATTTATCTTACAAACTGCACAATTTTCTACGCTTCGTAATATCTTCGCGCCAGAACAAACTAGTAGTGCGTTCGGTTATATAGTAGAGCTTCGTTCGCTCGGCCTACACGAACTACATAGAGTCACCAGTGTAAAAATATACGTTCGTTGGGCCTGCGTGCAGCTGTACACAACCATACACCTACCTGCACTGACCACTCCAGTGACGGTTTGTTCGTTCGGGCTGCACTTTTTACTCGGTGTAGTGTGAAGTGTCACTGGAGTGGTCAGTGCAAGTAGGTGTATGGTTGTGTGCAGCTGCACGTAGCCCCAACGCACGTATGTTTTTACACTGGTTACTCGGAGTAGTTGCTGTAGGCCAAGCGAACAAAGCTACTGGCTGTGTGACATTGGGAAAATGTGAAATTAGCTATATCTATATATGTACGGCGAGAGAGCGAGGAGGGGATTGAGTGGAATCCGATCGATTCGATGCGGGTCGTTATACGCTTGTAACAATGTTGGCATGTAGACCTACTGTGTGCAAGAATAAGATATTCTAAAAACGAAAATAAAGACAGATTCTGATGAAATAAAAGAAAATAAAAATAAATACTCTATAAATTCTTACTAACATCGTCCGCACGTAATACAGTCTACCTTGTAACTAATCACATCAGTAATCGTCGTAAGCTGTTGACTGCTGCTAACCTCTCCGCTTGTGGTGAATCAACCATTCGCGTTTACCGTACGCTTTTTTGTATAGCTAGACATTTTCTTTCCTTGTGCGTATATCGGAACACACTAAAATTCTTGAGGTGCAAGCGTTTTGTGGCGCCAACATTGCTATTTTTGAATGCACCAATAACGTGCGCGCCACTTTACAGGTCCACATGAACCCGTCCTTAGTTGGAATCAATAATACGTATTGTACATACATATTGTAGTTTATTTTACAGATTATTTCACTTGTCCGCTATAATGTTGAGTGAGTATCGTAAACAATTTATTTAAACAAAAAGTACATGGTTCGTATAATCAAGTATATAACAATGAACAGCATTAAATAATAAATAACTAACACACTATCAAATAAAATAACTATAAATATATGCGATAATAGACCCAAATAATGTACAAATAAATTGATGAGTCTTAGAAGTGAATGCTACCATTTAATATACATATAATCACTTTATGTATATCCACGTTTCTTATGGATGGGAAGTGGAACATAACAATAATTAGTGATTATAATATACGTTACATATATACAGTAATATAACTTTTGTTATAAAACAGTTGAGTAATAAAATATTCTGTCTAGAGAATTCATAGATAGAATTTTTATTACAAACATACCTATGTTTGCATTATTATTATTATTATTTATATCTACTAATAGTTTTTGAAGGTTCAAAATATTAGCATTATTAAAAAGAATTAATAGTTTGTCCATTTACAGCACCTTATTAATATACTTAAATAATAGAAGTAAATTAATAAATATACAAATAATTCCGAATATAATAATCCAAACACCTTTCTTCATCATTTGACTAGCATTTTCTTTTTTTAGTAACCGTGCGTTGTGTTTGGAGCCTGTGAAAATAAAACAAATGAACCTAATGCAAGTGTCTCATCTAGTCTCTTTGGCAGATAAAGACATTCTGTTAATTTTAAAATTTCTAAATTGTGGTGAATGTCTTCTAGCATGTTCCTTTGTTCAAAATATTGATTTATTTATTCCACGAAAGAATATATAGGATATTTCAAAATTTTCGCAGAAATTTCAGGTATCAGTGTTCCCCAACATTTTCTGAACAAAAAACTTACCAACAAAATTTTTCTCTGCGGCGTAATTTCTTTTAATATGGAGAATATGTTTTAATGCAAAAGAAGTTCACTGAAGACAATATTATTTTATTATAATTTACTCTGCATAATAATTTTCTGTTTTGCGTTGATTATTGACATTCTCTCAATAGTTGCTATTGCTTCAGATGCAGCAAATCACACAGTTTAAACATAAAATATGGGAAATAAAGTAAATCAAACAATTACAAAAACAAAATTTAGTAATACAGTTATCGATATTCTTTATAACTGATACGCATCTTCGCCAGCAATTTTTTTTTGAGTTTGCAAACAATGTAAGTTGGCAGTTCCAGCAATAGAGATCAAATTCGCATGTAGTACGCCAAGAAATTAGCGAATATGTTCTATATTACTGGAACTACCAACTGAAATTATCTGCGAAATTTAAAAATTTTTATTGGGATTTGTTCCCGCAAGATTGTCAGATTTAATTTCTTGCACGTTTCTTGCTGTAACCAGTCCTTCTAGAAAAAAAGTTTTAAATTATAATCTGATGGTGATTTTAAGTTGTAATAGATTCATGTATTAATATTGAATATCAATTATTTTATTTAAATATTCGTGGCTATTATATAAATATACCATGTCAAAGATCTTACTGCGTTAAGATGCCTCGGAGGCAAATTTTGTTCTTAAGTTTTTAAAGTTGGGGAAGTTTAGGAAAACACCAAGAAAACATAGTTGCCCCGGCATTAACGTTCCTTGTGACATAGGTAACTAGTATTGTTACCAAACATGAAATACTGAAATTTACTTAGGCTGCGTTCAATAGGGGAGCGCGAAATTAGTGTAAAAATTTTAAAACGACCAATGACGGCCATATACCGTGCATATTTTTTTATCACGGAACATAGGTACCGTAAGAGCGAGCGTACTATGATCAGCCAGCATAATCGGTATTTTTCGGAAACGCGAAAGCGAAGTTGTGTCTTACACGTGTATGTAAACGAATAAGCTGTTTATAACGTAACCAAGGTGTTTTCGGAAATGCAAGAACGAAGTCGTGACTTGCATATGTTCGTGGACGAGTACGCCGTTTATAACGTGAGCAAGATGCACAAATGAATTTGCGTTTATGGTATTTTGTCAAGCAAATAACATTCCACAGTGACATTAAACGCAGCACACGTTTAGATGCGCTGAGTTCGTGTAAAATCGGATGATCATAGTACGCTCGCTCGTACGGTATATCATGCATTGAAGCGTTTTTTTTTATAATTGAACATATAGGCGTTTAGCATGGCGAGCAACTACTAGGATTATTACAGAAAATAAAATACAAATACGTCAAATTTGGCATTTAATTTTTCCCTTCCCCTAGGAATTTCGCAATTGGCTTGCAGACTGTATAGAATGTGAAGGTGGGAACTTCCAACACTTGTTCTCTTTTATATTTACATTTCGATTCCCTTGTTAACATATTGTTTATTAATAAACCACTACCATAACGCTTTTTTGCGACCCGTTAGATAGGATTAGATAAAAAAAATTTCAAATTTGACGTATTTGTGCTTTATTTTCTATAATAATCCCAGTAGCTACTCGCCATGCCAAACACCTATATGTTCAGTTACAAAAAAAACGCCTCAATGCATGGAGGGCATATGTTCAGTGATAAAAAAAATGCATGATATATTAACAATTGCTTTTGTAATGTAAGGAATTGCACAGAAACGTTACATGGTATGTTTGTTAGCAGTTTCTGCAGTAATCATGACATACAAATTCAAAAACAAACGCAGAAAATAATATTAAAGTTTGACGCCTGTTTAGTTTCGCGTTACACTAATTTCGCGTTATCTTATGTGAACGCTACTTTAATTTAAACAATTTAAGGTTATTTACCAAATATTGTATATTATAATTTTGTTATAAATACTTAAATTTCTTGTATTTGTAATATTATGCGTTCAGCTGTTGCATTAGTTCAATAAAAAGTTTAAGATTTTCAAAATAAATATTTTCATCAAGAAAGTCCAAATTCAATATATGCCTCACGAGAATCGTCAGTTAAAAGTATACGGAGAATCACTTACGATATTAATTTGTTGTTTCTTAGATCCTTATTATCGTGTTTTATTGAATAATTTTGAAATTAGTAATTCTACGTGTGGGATTACTGATAAATGTTGCATTCTTATATTTAAGGTAAGAATTGTGTGAAAAATTGGAAATTTAATATATATATATTGATTTCAGATTCCCAAAATTTTTGAACATTCCGTATGTCACTTACCTTATATAATAAAGCTTAAGCCTTTTCTTATATGTCAAAATTTGATGTCTATCTCAAAAATTTGATTTCGTTTAACATTCGCAACTTTTAACAAAAAACGTGAATATAAAGTAAACAGTTTAGGATCCGCGTTTACCTTAATTGTAATATGAATTTGATATAAAATCAAGAGAGGAAATAAGAGAGCTTAATTTCATTTCCGTAATAACCAAACGTGACACAAGTCTGAAATTATTTATTTAGAACCGACAAACACAGAATTCTCAAATTTCCAAATTAATATTTTAACCGACGATCGCCGTGGCGCACGACGGATGAAGTAATAACACAGAAACATACATACTTCTAAGATGTGCATCTAATTGACTTTGACTATTAGCAGCAATTTTACACAAATCACACTGGAATGTTTTCCCTTGTCTTTCCTCTCTCATAGTGTGTCTCCTTCCTTCCTTATGTCTTCGCAAAACATTGTTACTTGTTACTTGTACGTTGCATAGTTCGCAAATAAATAACTAAAAATACATTTGCCACTTTATAAATGTCTTATAACGAAGAATATAATTTTTTTACCTTCTTCATAGACTGAAAGTGTCCATCGTTTTGGTTAGAACATTCTGGTTCAATAGTAATTTCTTCTACTGCATTTCTAATTTCTCCGGACATTATAAAAGGAAGATGTTCTGCGGATATTAAACAAACCAGAATGAACGTTAACCTTTTGGATACAAACGAACTACTAAAAGGGGCAAAGAAATGTATACAGACTGTGTTGTTTTTACAAATATCTAGCTATGAAACTAGAGGTGGGATGCTCTCGCAAAAAGAGTGTGGAAAATCAATGCATATAGGAATTCAGAGTGGCACTTATTGTTATTCTTTATTTCTTGCTTGAAGAAATGGCAGTCCGCTTTTAAAAGAAACATTTTTTTAAGAAATCGTCATTAAAATATAAATTATTAGCCTCAGTCTACATTTCATATACTTAATACTATTAAGAAAATATATACAGTGAGGTTCTAAAGAATCTCATTCCGTACTAACTTTTGAACAAGAGGCATTTTTAGAAAAAACAAGTCGATTCCTATTTTTTACGAATCAGCAGTTTAACTGCATTTCCGGTGTTATCGGAAGTGATGCCAATTTTCCTTAATTATAACCCTTCTAAAAATAACCTACAACTTAATAAGGTTTTGGTAATGTGTTTTTGCTTTGGCTGTGACTAATATCCCGACTCGGGATCCAAAACATTAATAGCTAAATTCAGCATTACATATTAATGGTGTGTAATGACTAGAGCAACGCAACTGCGCTGAAAGCCAGTGGCGGACGCATAAAAGTTTACACAAAATAAATTAAATGTGATACGTGCTCAAACACTAACCGTTTTAAGAGTCCTCCGTGAAATCACAAAGTGGATAATGTCTATTTAATATTTGTAACATTAGATATGTTTCCAAAGTTGTTTCAGCAAACCGAGTGCGGCGTGAGGAAAAAGTGTGTTTATATACAGAAAACGAACGTTCTACATCTAATGACGTTATATTTGCGTAGTTAAAATAATCATTGGAACAACTTAACGGTTCTGTTGACGCACCTTCACAAATTTGTCTTAATGTGCCAAAATCAGAGTCTTTATCTAAAACACTTTCAAACCTTTCTAAAACACAAACATTTCTTGCCTCTTCTATGGCGCATAGCTGTGCGTGAACATGTTGCACTATTTGCAAAGATTCCACTAACGACACCGAAGAATTTTGTAGTTTTTCTATCGCATCCGCTAGTCCCACGTAATCGTTCTGAATAATTTCCAAATCTGTTTTAACTTGACTATCCTGAAATTTCAAGCGGCTTACCTTGACAGCCGCAGCTTCCTTTGGGTCGAATTCTAAAATCACGTTCTTTATATTCTCAAAATATTTAAGATAATAAAATGCAGCTTCTAACCATGTTCCCCAACGAGTAAGAATAGGTTGTGGCGGTTCAGGAATACCGGGGCATAGTCTATGAAATTCCCGAATACGTTTTGGGGATTTTACAAACACAGCTTTTGTATGTGCTATTAGAGCGTCTACCTCGGGATAACATTTTCTGATACTATCTGCTACGAGACTGAGAGTATGAATTTTACATGTAATATGCAACAAGTTAGCACAATGTTTTTTAAGAGATCGACCTACAGCAAGCATGTTTGCGGCACCATCACTCATAAACATCAACAGTTGATTTGTTGAAAGTTCAAACTTTTCCAATGTATTTAACACCAACATTGAAATTACTTCGGCAGTGCATTGTTGTATTCGTCTGGAAGCTAGTAAAATTGAGGGTGACGGTCGATGTGGTTTCATTGTGCGTACCATTACATTAACCACATAATGTTTTTTTACGATCTGTTGTTTCGTCCACACATAACCACAGTTTTTTATCTTGCAACTCCGATTTAATTCTTTTCTCGATATGCCCACGAGCAGACGGCACAACTCTCTGTAATGTTCTCTCACTTGGTAACTTAAAGTCCGAATATTCATTCTAAAACGAGACGTATGCTTTCTTCCTTAGTAAATGAAATGGTAAATTACATGCAATAAATGTAACACATAAATTAAACTTAAATTTGTCATAATCTCGTGTGACAATCACTTTTCGACCAACACATTAAATCTATTTTACACACTACACATTGAATTTTAGCGCCATCACACTTTAAATCAGGCATTTCTGCAATAAATTCTCTTATTGTGTCCAACTTTGGTCGTTTTCGCAACGTAGGAAACATTTTCAAAACAAACGTAGAACTACGATATAGTAAACGACAGCGTTGATGCATACTCAACAGATCGGCTTTCGAGTCGCAGTTATACTGACGCTTATACCGAATTGTCCCGGCCGTGTTTATTTTGTGTAAACTTTTATGCGTCAGCCACTGGCTTTCAACGCAGTTTGCGTTGCTCTAGTTATGACCAGAGTTTGTTAAAAAGGTGGTACCGGCAATGGCGCACCGCATAAAAGTAAGTACGTAATATACAATATTAGTGAAAAATAATATTGTTACCTTTTCCTATCGTCTTGATGTCCACTGTGGCAATTGGCAACCGCCCTGGTAAGCTGCGTAGAATTGCAACATCAGCAACGCTTCCATTGTCGATTCATTCAGCCGTCGACGGTGTTGTGAATACGTTGTCGTATACTTCGAAAATGATCGTTCGACATCCAGTGAAGTAAGATTTGCAAATGTCAGATATTCCTTTTCCTCATGTGGGCACACTTGATTTTCAGTTATAGACCGAACCTTTTGCAAATCGGGATTTTTCGTTAAAATTGCACCAAATTTTTGAGCAACATCGACTCCTATAGTGTTCGTCAAGTTTTCTAGAGCGGCTTGTAAATTGTTTATGTATCTTTTTAATAAACTCTAGTAATGACTTAATAAAAAAAAAGGATAAGATTTTTATATTTATGTACTCACTATTACTTACTTCAATATGTAGTTATGTACATACGTTAACCATTAGTTGACAAAATGCATTAATTTAATGAAGAATAGCAGAGAACGTGTAGGTGAACAAAAATGATTGACAAAGTAACGAAACTTTTTTATTGTGTAAGTAGAATGGTATTACAATTAATTTAAACATAGTAGAGTTCCAATAGTTTATAAAGTGAATAGAACTCACCTGTTCCCGAACTATTGAAAACTCGAAATATACAGATGATAATAAAATGTAAGAAGAAAAATTAACAATAAGAATTAATTTTATATAGTAATTTACTTACCTACATATTCTAGTAGTGTCATTTAGTCCCTTTTATAAAAAAAAAACATTCAAAGTAGTTTGCATTAAAACGCTGCGCTTATATTTATTATAGTTTACGAATAAAAAATTCTAGGAAAAATGTTGCGTTGCGGAGGGCCGCGTCGATGTTTTGTGGGGCCTGTGTACAAAAGGTTCGATGACGCCCATGAAAATTCAGTAAAAAAACTGTTTTGTGGGTTACGTTAAATAAAAAATTGTGAATAGAGGCAAACAATAATCTATATAATACTTATTTGTTGCGCATGTGCAATAGCGAGTGTAGTCCAATATTATTGAGAAATATTTATTCTCCTACATGTCTAAAATTGAATTTTGATTTTCCCTTGCTAAAACAAATACGATTTTATTTTAAATTTTATCGCCAAGGTATGTAAGTGGGCATATTTAAAACTTGTGAGCTGAGACACGTTCAATATGATCAGTGATCAGTAGAGCGGGCCAAGAGCGCCACGCGCCAGGTTCGCAATCAGGCTGCCGGGCGCATATATGTATGTAAACATAGGTAGTTTAAATATGTAATTATTAGGACGAGGACCAAAATCACTGTCTATTACGTCGTGAAGCCTTCACAGTGGGCCACTACAAAAAAAAAGTTCATTCATCGACGGCTACGAACTAACAGCGCGCTTATTCATTTACGGATGACGCGCTCTATTCATCAACAAATGACGAGTCTGCAGATGTTACGTTTGCACCACTTCGTGGCATACTAGAAACAAGCGTCGGTGTGCTCGCTTTAGTGATTATGTCTAACGTAACTATTAAAAATAAACGGCCATTACCTACGAAAGTTAATAAATTTCTTAGTGAATTTGTGGATTTACACTACAATGGGAGTACAATTTTCTGTAAAGTTTGTAAAAAGAAACTACTGTGCTGGAGCAAACGTGATTGTGAAAGACATATAAATAGCGCACACCACAGAAATAAAAGAAATGGTGTGTCACAACAACGTCAATTTCAATTAGAATTGCTTTTAACGTTTATGGTATGTGGTCTACCACTTCGTATACTTGATAAAAAAGCATTTCGAAAATTCTGGGGTACATACAATACCGAGTGGATACTACCATCTCGGACAGCGTTACGGAGAGATATTCCACGAATACGTGAGGACATTGAAAATCGAATTAAAGCCGAATTAAAAGATAAACACCTGTCGCTATGTCTTGATGAGACGACAGATTGCAAAAAAAATTCTATTTTGAATATAATAGTGCGCGTATTAGATCCTATTAAACCAAATTTTGCAATTCTATTAGCCAGCAGAAGATTAAAACAGTGTACTAGTAAAGCAATTACGGCCGTAGTTCTCGAAACGTTACAAAAATTTCAAGTGTCAACCAGTCAACTGTTGTTGTTCATGAGCGATGGTGCAGCAACAATGTGTAGTGTAGGCCGTTCCCTTAAAGAAAAGTGTGAAGGACTTTTACATGTTACGTGTAAAGTCCATGCTTTACATCTTGTGGCACAAACTATTCGAGAGTGTTACCCGGAGGTGGATGCATTAATAGCAAAACCAAAAAAAGTGTTTCTCAAAAGTCCTAAGAGGAGTAGGGCATTCCACAGGTTATGCCCTGGTATTCGAGAACCACCATAGCCCATTCTTACGCGTTGGGGAACGTGGTTAAAAGCCGCTTTTTATTATAATGAACATTTTCAAGAAGTCAAATCCGTTATTTTGCAATTCGTCCCTGCCGAAGCTAGAGTTGTTAGGATGAGCCAGAAGGGATTTCTCGATATTTCTGTTGAAACACATCTAAAGAATATTAGCAACAATTACAAAGGGTTAGTAGACGCGATAGAAAATTTGCAAAATTCTGGATTGTCGTTGGTAGAATCAGTGCAAGTCGTGGACGAAGTTAGTACATTGTTACACAGTATAAACGATGCAACAAGTGGACGAGTTTTAGCTAAGTTCGATAGTGTTTTAAAAAAGAATCCGGACTACACGAGATTAAAACAAATGTGCGATGGGGCATCTGCAGATTCCTTGACTAAGTCTAAAGATTATTTTAATTACGCCTGTCTTACTTCGGTAGACGTGGAACGGTCGTTTTCGAAGTACAGGGTGCGTCAAAGGAACCTGACGAGTTTTAATGTGTAACTACAAATGTATTTTCCAATATGTTTATTTTCACATACAAGTATTCGAAAGTATATTCACTGCGGACACACTGTTCCAAACGGTTTCGCAAATTTCCCATTACGCGTTGTAGCGTACCCATCGGAATTGCGGTAATTTCATTGCGAATGTTTTCTTTCAATTCTTCAATGGTCCTTGGTCTCGTTAAATACACCTTACTCTTAAGATAACCCCATAACCAATAGTCACAAGCCGTGAGGTCGGGAGACCTTGCCGGCCAAGGAACATCTCCATTCCGCGAAATGACTTTTCTCGGAAACATTTCTCGCAGTCGAGCCATTGACGCTCGTGCTGTATGCGCTGTGGCGCCATCTTGTTGGAACCATACAATATTTAAATCGATGTTCCGTCGACGAAGCTCTGGTTCTAAAAATGTGTTTAACATTTCCACATAACGTTGCGAATTGACTGTGACATGATTTCCTGCATCGTCCTCAAAAAAATAGGGGCCAATTATACCGAATCGCCCCACTCCGCACCAAACAGTAACCTTGCGACTATGAAGCGGTCGTTGATGGAGTTCTCTGGGATTTTCTGAACACCAGTAGCGAAAATTCTGCTTATTTACGTAGCCTGATAACTCGAAATGCGCCTCATTAGACATAATTAAGCCACCTAAATCATTTTCACCAAAAAGTTCCAGAAGTTGATTGCAACAATTCAAACGATTTAAAAAGTCTTCAGCTGTCAGTTCTTGAACAATTACTAATTTGTAAGGGTGATAATGTAAATCCTTATGCAAAATACGCCGTACTGTACTTTCGGAAAGTCCTAGAGTTATTGTTTGTCGCCTTGCTGAACGACGTGGACTTCGCTGAACCGCTGTTCGCACCCTCTCAATATTTGCTGGAGTCCGAACTGTTCGACGCATTCCTGGTGGCTTATCTTTCATCGCTGATGCAGATCGACGAAAATTTTCAACCCATAACTTAATTGTGTTACGGCATGGAACAGAACCGTGACGTCCAATATTGAAGCGCGCACGAAATAAACGTTGTGTACTGACAACCGAATCGTGATTTTTAAAATACGCCTCGAGAACGAATGCGCGATGTTCACTCGTCCACACCTCCATGACTACTAAAATGGCATCTACTACCGATGTCATTCCCACTGTAACCGCTGTTCTACGTACTATAACGGCTTTGTACTATTCATTATAAAAACCTCAGGTTCCTTTGCCGCACCCTGTATAAGAACATTTTTTCGTCTCGGCGAACATCCTTCACCGAGACAAATGTGGAAACTTATCTGATGGTGCAACTTTTTAAACAAGCCTATCCGCATTATTAAGAAGGATAGAATTTATTTATTATATCTTTATTTACAGTTACATTATTAAGTACAACAGAATAAAAAAAGCGTTCAGTTTCTCAGTTATTTCCTTATTACATCCCATTTACAACGCATACCGTTTTCAATCAAATAAAAAATCATAATGAAAATAAAAACACCTCAGCGTGTACATATATATATATATATCCGCTCTAATTACTAAACATTATTATTGCGTCAGCTTTATATTTTTTACTCTTGTGTATTAATTTCGAAATATCACATATCTGCTGTGACTCACATACGCTATTTACAATAAGCGGCCGTTGCGCCTGATTCCGATTCTGTTGGATGGCGCAATTTGGCCCGCTCTAGTGATCAGCCATTACGCGGCCAAATTCGTTGTGATTTTCCAATAATTTACTGTCTTAGCCACGAAAGGCAAAATTTTATCTACATAAAAATTGGACAACATATATTATTTTAATTACACATGTACCTGTTACATCTCTCCTGAGTATCATCTAAGGAACGGTGCTATATTAACATGTTTACGTAATGTTTCGAGAATGAATTGATGCTCCGATACGTGACGTTAACTACATTATAGTTATGTACCATGGATGTATCTATAATACCTTGTAAATCCTTGATCTAGTACTATTTACTAGAGCTGTTATCCAGATTCGGATATCCGACTCTTGGTGTAGTCCGGATCCATTATTCGAAACCTCGGATCCGGATTCGTTACCCGAAACTTCGAATCAGGATTCATTATCCGAAACTTTGGATCGAATCCATTAACGATATCAAACAATATAGCTGTAATAATCACCAAATTTATTGAATACTTATGTAATGCAAAGTAACTTTTAATTGTGCGCATGGTAAATCAGTATTATTCTTTTTCCATATAGCATAAATTCGATGTTTTCATTGTTAAACACTTTCTATCTTGCAAAATAATAACGGATCCGGAGGAATGATTCCTCAGACGACTAGTGAACTTTCGACATCGTTCTGAAGATGCCAGCCGCAGTATCTGGTGAAACGTTGACTTACACTATTTCAAGACCATGGCCTACAAGCCGGAAAGACGTACTGTTATTACAAATTCAATATTAATTAGATTTAAAAAATCTTTATCATCAGATAAGAACTACCTTAACATATTCATTTTCACGTGAATGACGTTAACAGAAAAAGAAATGCTTATATTTCGCGTGAAATTTCACAGTTTATAGGTTATATTTTGTGTCAAAATCTACTTAAATTAGGCTTGAACCGCCAATCCTGGGCGTTCAGCTTTACTGGGATCATAATATGTGTGTGTTGTACGTAATTTGTGACTGGGTATTGATTCTCAAATTAACCTTGAACTAGGTTGGTAGAATACAGGTTGCCTCAGTTCCTATCTTGCAATACTTGACCGAAAGTTGACGTCATTGGTAGTAATATACAGATATACTTGTTCACAACCATGTTTAAATTGATGGATCTCATATGTTCTATATTCTACTACCAATGACGTCATTGCGCAAACTGAGACAACCTCTATGTAAATGTATTCTAGCAACCTTGGGTTGGTACAACGGCGTTATCATGTTTGACCGAAGTCCACGTTGAGTAGCTGGTGAACTTGGCCGGTACAACTGGCAGGGTTATGTACAATGGCACAAAAGTAAACCTGAACGATGCACAGTAGACCTGAACGAAACTGAGCCTTGTTTATACTGCCGATACTACCCTATTGCTTGCCAGTCGTCCAAGTTTACTTTTGTCCCATTGTACCTTGGTTGCCCTGTACGTAGGGTGTAATGAAACTTTACGTCTCTCGGGATGTATGTACATTAATTATAGCAGATATAATATAGTAGAATTTGACAAACATTTTGCATGTGAAGGCGAATATAAATTGGATTTCAGCAGGTTGTTTTTCACATTGATTTCAAATAAAGCCAATTTCACGCTTGAATCATGCCCGGCCGATGAGGTCTTGTTCGACTTTGGGTTTGTCCGATTCTATTCTATGTATGTCTATTTAATAGGCGAGTTCGGGTATTCGTTCGAAGTAACTTCATTTACTCCAAATACCCTACTCGCGCTCTTTTGCGTTCGGGAATGTCGTAGAGTTACTCCATCCATTCGTTTAAGAGTATGGTTTGAGTGATCCACTCTTGCTCTATTCCTAATCCTCTCCACGTACTCTGTACTCTTGATCTGCTCTGAACGAATACCCAAACTCGGCTAATGTATAACCGAAAGCGCTAGCCTTACCCATAGAAAACTTGAAAAGAAAGCCAACTTAACGGTAAAGAAATGTATATGCATTACGCCATCGAACAAATACACCTAAGAACTAAAAGTAGCGCGTAATCCAAATCTTCCATTTATACTAATTTTAAGATGTATGCAAGTCATTAAATTATTCCTAATCGATTAATAGCGTTGTTCCAATTACATATCTCACAGCAAATATTATGAGAATATTAAGAACGTGAAGAAAAGCCAGTCGAACTTTCAAGATAGTCGGGTTAAAACGGATTTAAAAATTATTCACAACAATTACTTCGGACTAGCGGAGGCAATAGAAAAGTTACAAGATCCTTCGGTGTCGTTAGTGGAATCTGTGCAAATAGTGCAACATGTTCACCCACAGCTATGCGCGATAGAAGACGCAAAAAATGTTTGTGTTCTAGAAAAATTTGAAAGTGTTTTAGAGAAAGATTCTGATTTTGGCACATTAAGGCAAATTTGTGAAGGTGCGTCAACAGAACCGTTAAGTTGTTTCAAAGAATATTTTAATTACGCAAATACAACGTTACTAGATGTAGAACGTTCGTTCTCTGCATATAAACACATTTTTTCCTCGCGCCGCACTCGGTCTGTCGAAACAACTGTTGAAACATATCTAATGTTGCAGATATTTAACAGACATTATTCACGTTACGATTTCACGGAGGACTCATAAAATGGTAAGTGTTTGAGCACGCATTTTATTTTTATTTAACAACTACGCAAAAGTGCAAACATCTACACACAATAGCTCTAGTGGTACCCGAGGCCTAATCGAAACAACGCCGCTGCCCGTTGGCGCACGTGGCCAACCCTAGTGATCTGGACCTAGCAATATAATATTTAATTAACGTAGCGAAACAAAAGTTTTATAAAAGAATGTAAGATAGCTGCTGGTAAAGAAGAAAGATGTGGACAATGCATAAATGAACAAGGAATTAGAGATATGAATGTTTGAATACAGGACAAAATATTTGGCTGGCGAAGCATACTTGGAAGTAATAAGTATGTAACGTTATAAACTTTTACAAAAGTATTAATAAAATTGCCATCATATTCCTTACTTTTGATCAAATTGTGTATAGCAGAATAGGTATGATCATTAACTAATATATTTTGAGTACAAATATTGCAGTATTTAAAATCCAGAAGAATAGACTTCGCAACCCATCCGCTTATATATTCCAGTGCAACAGATTCTAGCGGAGAAAGAACTTAAATGTCAGAGGTAGTTCTGGTATAGTTGCTTCTTCAAGTGTAGATGATTCAGTTTATGTTATGAAGTCTTTGTAAAATATAAAACCTACGTACTACATTTAAGTATGTTGTAAGATATTGCACTACCTCTTTCACCTATATTTTCTACAGTTGCGCTTGAAATATTACAGGACTGAGGTGATATCCTTTTAGTAGGTAAGGCGTTTTTGCCTATGATGATGTATAATGTGGACAATATTTCTTCCTTCAGCAGAGATGAGGTGCTTTCTTTTAGTGGATCACCCATTAACCACTCAAAAGGTACTTCAATTGGTGCTACATAAAATTTAATAGTTATCCTAAGTACATTTTGATAGTAAGTAATAAGACAATATAATTAACGCATTAAGTATCTGATATATTATTTGGTAAATTTTGTGTGGGCACAGTACCTGGAACTAGTTTGACATGATATATATCTCGTTGTTAAAAATGTAAAGAAAAAACTCCTTGGTTATACACATCTTGAGGTAGAATAGTTAATAGTGCAGTATTTCCACTTGCTACAACCCAATCTCTAAACCGTCCTAATTCATGGAAATTTGTAAAACGAAGAATCTCCAAATATAGCATAATTTCGCCTTGACTCATTTTCTCTTAGATCTATAGATGCTGAACACAAACTTTATAATTTTTGAAATATAATATAAAATTGTAAACATAACCGAACAAACACCCAACAAAAATCATATAAACAGTTGATGCAGTTTTCTACTTCTACCACTAGCGTAATTTTGATAATCAGTGCCATCGAACAAATGCACACTTGAAATAAAAATCCATGTAACTGACGACAACCAATCAAAATTGAGCCGGATTGGGTGTAGGCTTTCCCTATTTATATTGCGTTCTCCTGGCCTTACCTACTGCCTATTGATTTGGTGGTCATTTTTTATCATATCGAATTGTTCATTGTTGTATGGTTAGGTGGCGCTAATGACGGTTTAATTTTCCAGAAAACTTTAGAGATTTTGAACGTAAAGGTTTAAAGCATGGTTAAAGGTTATGTTGGCTATGGTTGGGTTATTTTCATTTCTATTCATGTACACTTTCTCTGTGTTTGTGGATGTGTAATCCTATAGTAGTTTTATTTATGTTTTGAAAACCGAATTTCAAGTCAAGTATGAGGAATTAGATATTACTTGAAGTGTAATTAAAAAATGTTTTGGTGAGCCTTTTTATTTATTATATACAAATAAAAGTAATTGGTTTTCTATTACATATATACTTCGTTATTTTATGGGTAAACACCTTTTAGTATAAATTGTAGGATAGTTTTTAATGTTACTTTTCTGTAATATTGATATAATATTGAAGCGGTGAAATTAAAATAAATATCCTATATTTGAAATTAATAAATTTACAGTTGAATAAACATGTAGGAGTTGGTCCCCCACAAATAGAAAGTGATATAATGAATCATGAAAAATAAGGAAAATATCTGCTTCATTAGATGTTCATTTCTACTTTGTGTAGAAATGTGTTTGTAGTCCACTATTTGCAAATATCTACTTAGGGTACTAGCTCATTCAATTTTGTTGCGCTGTACTTTATGAAGAAAACATGTAAAATGTAGCACTTTTAATATTGCTGTACTGATTGTTGTATGTTTTGTGCAGGTCATATTAAGTTGTGCCTAAATACCTGTTGATGATATTCCTAAAAAATGGCAACATCATTAGCTGAACAACTGCAAAGGCTCACGGTTCCCCAAGCAAATCCATTAAAGCAGGATAAGAAAAGAGTATCTTTACTATTTGATGAAAAAGAGGCTGCTGAAATATCTAGAGAAGCTTTTTACCAAATTGGAGTAGAAGGATTTGAAGAACTGAAATTAAAATGTCCCGTATTTATACCGTTTCAAAATACAATATTTCATGCAACATCTAGAGATTTTGAAAGGTCAATTCAGAATAGTACTGCTAATGAAAGGTTGAATAAACAAATTAGAAAATTTATGATACTATTATCTCCATACCTTTCGCTGACATGTGCCCATAAAGCTTTAGAATGGCTTATTTATCGGTATCATGTTCATGAGTACAATAAAAAAGACTTGTTGATGCTAATATTGCCGTATCATGAAGCAAATATATTTGTACGCGCCCTTCAATTGATAAAAATTAAAGATATCGATGACGATTTTCTTTGGTTAAAAAACTCGCAAAAGGCAGGTGTACACTTACCAAAAAGTGTATTGTATCAATATGCTGCTAAAAATTCTCACTTTCTGAGAGAAATAGGAGAATTTGTAGTGGAAGCTATAAAGGAACATAACCAACCACACAATGCATCAATTCTAGTTAATTTATATTGCATGATAGTTACAGGAGCAGTAGAATATTCGATTGAAGTAAATGAAACACATGTAACTCAAATTCTGAGTATAGTATTGAAGGGCCAGAGATCGTTAATAGGCGACTTTTGTGCTGGATGTTATATCATAACAGCAAAAATATTGTCCAAGACTAAACTAACTGCAAAGCTATTGAATAAATGCGTTGACAACATTTCACTGTTTTCAGTAGAACATTTGAGAACTGAAGCGGTGTTATTACTAGCAATTTTATATCAGACCCAAACGCAATTTTCTGAAATGTCTGAGTTTGCAGTAAAAAATTGCGCAAATTCATTATGGATAGCAAAGGTTTTAGAACAACTGAATTGTGCAAAGAATTTTCTTAATCCGTTGTTAATGGTGTTGTTCAGACGATTCATTGAATGCAGTCTTGTGGAACAAGAATGTAATGAACTTCATCAATTCGTATTTGCCTTATTAAATGATATTCAATTGGAGGATTCATTTGTCTCTCAACTGATAAGGTATGTAGTATTTGGAATTAAAAATAACATCTTTGGCATGTAAATTTTCTTCAATTAATATGTTAACAAAGATGACCATTGAATGAAGTAGTTTATTTTCGCTCAATACTGGTATCTATCTGTGATATTTTGTGTATTATTATTATTATTTTCGTCGGGCCCTAGCGCACATGCCTTTAATCACTGCGACCTTGATAGATCTATTGTAACAGAATGCCCTTATGTGTGTTAGAATAGTTGGGAGGCTTTTAATAAACCTTAGTACTACTCTAGGATCTGCTTCCTTCAGTTCAGTAAGTGCAAGAAATGGCCTACTGAAGTGCTGGTGTCGTGTGCGACTGATGGCAACACATTCACACAGGATGTGTTCTGCCGTCTCCAGATCTTCTTGGGATAGACGGCAGATTTAATCTTCAGCTTTTCCTAGTTTAAATAAGTGATATTTTAGGGCTACATGGCCTGTCAGAAATCCTGCCAGTAATCTGAGATCCTCCTTGCTGAACGATAGCACTGTTTTTGCTGTTTTTGTCGAGCCTGATACGAGTGCTCTCGCCTGTTTTTGTCCTGGAACATTATCCCAGTACGAGGCCTTTTGATTGTCCTCCCATATCTTAATAGCTTGATTTATGTGGCTCTTTTGGAGACCACAGAATTAGGTCCAAGGAAAGGCATATTCGCTGCTTCTTTGGCCAGCTTATCTGCCTTTTCGTTTCCTTCGATCGCTTGGTGGCTTAGGACCCACCACAAAGTAACGTGGTTTTTGCGTCCTAATTGCCATAAATTATGTACACATTCGTATGTGTAGGCCTTAATAGCCTTTAGAACTGCCTGAGTGTCGCTGAATATATTAATAGTTGTGCCTCGTATCCCTTTCTCGAGGTTCTTTATGGCGCACAGGTTTAAAGCAGAAATCTCTCCTTGAAATATGTTGGTGTGGGGTCCAGTAGGCATTTTTAGGTGGAAGTTAGGACCACTAATGCCTATACCTGTTCCGACACCTTCTATTCTTGAGCCGTCCGTGTTCCATTCCAGGGTACCTTTTACATTGAGGCTCACCGGATGCCCACTCAATGATCACCCTATAAGGTTGATCAAAATTATATTGCATAGGGATCGTGTCCTTTGCATATACATCAGATAATTTATGTTGGGTTCTTCAAGGATTGAAAACCTTTGGCAGAAGTCGCTCTCTCAATGCTTTCAAAGGAGGTGTTATCAAAAGCACCCTCTACGTCCAAGAATGCACAGCGAGCTATTTCTTTTGCCGCAAGTGACGCTTCCAATTTAGACAGACACAGACACTTTGTGTCTGTGTCTCTTTTGTGTACTGGGGCAGCTTGCATCAAATGCTTTATGAATTAAAGAATGCGGTTGAGTAGAAGGTATCTCTAGGTCTTCTATATTCTCTATTTCGGTGCAGATTTCATCTGCTTTCTCCCTGATGTGTCTTTCATAAGAACACCAATCAGTTTTCCTTGGAATTTTAATGGTAGAAGTTTGGTATGTTTCCGCTTCTATTTGAAACTTTATATGTCTATGATCTGACAGTAAGGCCTCTGGTGAGACATGCCAGTTTGTTATATTTGAACTAAGACGAAGAGTGGCTAGTGTAACATCTAGCACCTCCCTTTTATTCTTAGTAACAAAGGTTGGTTCCTTACCTCTATTAATTATGTCTAGGTTTGTTAAAGACCAAAATTCATAAAGGTACTCACCTATTTTATTTGTATCCGAGCTGCCCCATACGATGTGGTGCGCGTTCGCGCCGCAGCCCAGGATGAGGTTCTTGTTCCTCTGGTTGCAGTATTGAATGAGGTTCCTGACCTCTATTGAGGGTGGCTTGGTCGAATCCCCGGGGAAGTAGGCCGAAGCAATAATTACCTCTTGCAGACTCGCCGCCATCGGCACCACTGCAACTAAGTCTCTGGAAATGAATTGGGGCAAAGGTAGACAACTGAGAGACGATTTGGCGAGCACTGCTGCTCGAGCAGGGTACGTCCCCCTATAGTATGTCAACTTACCTGTTGGTGTTGTTAGTCTTCGAACTAGACCTCCGTAAACGTACGGCTCTTGAATTAGCGCAATATTAACATGAGGGTTGGAGAATCCCTTCATCAGCACTTCGGAGGCCACTTTGCAATGCTGGATGTTAGCCCGTATCACTACGTATTTAGTCATTTGGTGGGCTTGAGTTGTTTTTGAGAGGGGGCAGGACTGCCCTTGCTCTCCTTTTGGCCTTTGCCCTTGAGTCCTTTGCACCCTTTGCCCAGTTTTCCTTTGACGTCTGCCGACTTTCTTGGGCCTTTCTAGACTTGTGGCTTGGCTTTCTGAGTCTCTTGAGGCTTAGGCTTCGACTTCGAGCTCTTAGGCCTCATTGTCATCTGGCTAAACTTGTAGCTGACCCTAAAGTCAGCTTTCTTAAGGTTTTCATTTTTTTTACTGCCATTTTGTGTATTACATAATTAATTTTTTTTGTTATAAATTATAACTAGGCTTAAGACACTTTCATACGTTGGCATAGTGGGCCAGATTATCAGTGGCGCATGCATCTACAGTAGCGTGAATATGTTACCGACAACTAAGATTTTGTGTGAAATAGTTGGTTTTGCTTAAGCCATTTAATAATAATAATAATAATAGTTGGTTTTGCTTAAGAAATAATATGAAATGATATTACAATTTTGTAATACGTTGCTATATTATAGTGAGTCTCTTAAAATCTCCTTCAGGGAAATTCAAATAGAAAACTAAATTAGTGGGATCACACATTTAATGCACGAAGGTTGGCAATATTTGTTTTTCCGTACTGGCCTATTGACGTTTTTTTTTTTTTTTGTAATTAATATATATGAGGGATAACAGTTCAAATGTTTACCGATGTAATCGGAAATGTGATTGAAATTTCAGAAGTTCATCTAAATGTTCAAGGCACATTATGACTATTTTTCGAGGTGGAAAAATAGTCATAATGTCGCTAGTCGATTTTTTAAAATAAAAATCTGACTACACCACTGAATTTAGACGGTCTTGAAATGGTTTTAACCAAAATTTCATTTAAATATGTTTGTTAATAAAAAAGTTATGAGAGAATCATTTTTCAAACTTTACCGTGCATTATTTCATAAATCCGCTTCTTACAGGATTTATTGAATAAGGTGGATCAAAACTTACTTAAAAAAAGCAACTGAAAGTTAACTAAAGGTATTATTAAATGCCACAAAATTGCAAATAACCATTTTTTACAAATCTAACTATAATTACAAAAGTGAATGTAATACATCTACCAAATTACAAAATTTAAAGAAATAGGTAATACTGGCTACATTGGTTTTTAAAATAATCTCGCTTGACTTTTATTTAGTGCATGTTTATATTGCAGTATCTTAAAACATGTTTCAATCGTTAATAGTAATTGCTATTTAATCTAAAAAATACATGTAATTTAAGTAAAATCCAAAGTAAGCTATGACGTCGAAATTAATAATTTATAAATGAAGTCAAATGCAGGCTGTGACATTGACAATTACTGCATAATTGTTCATTAATTTCATTGATAGTTGAGGGATTGATAGGTTTGATATTATTGTTAAAGTAAATCTGAATTGCATTTTTTTACTTTTTATTTTTTATAAATTTTGATCTACTTTGGTCAGTAGATTTTGTAGGACCGGATTTACGAAATAATGCATTGTAAAGTTTGGAAAAGCATTCTCTCATAACCTTTTTATTAATAAATATAACTGAATGAAATTTTGGTTAAGACAATTTCAAGACCGTCTGAGAATTCAGTGGTGCAGTAAGTTTTTTAATAAAGAATCGCTAATAAAATTTTGCCATTCGACCTCGAAAAACAATTATAGTGTGCCTTGAAAATTTAGTGATTAGAAAACTTCTGAAATTTTGTGTGGAAGACTTTTTGACCCACAATGTAAAAAGAAATGATTTAATTTTAATGGAAAATATAGATTGTACAGGGTGCTTCCATTTCAAATGGGTCACACTGTATATACAAAAATTTGATAATTAACTTTTTTTTATTTAAATATAAAAATATGTATTTTTATTACAGCATTATTATAGAAGCATATGCGACAAATAGAAAAAATGTAAATGAAGATGTTCAACAGTGGCTCAAGAATATTATGTCAATTATTGAAACTCGGTATCCGCAAGCATTTGACAAAGAAGTAAGCAGGATTTTGAAGATCGATTCAAATGGAAAAATATCTAAAACTGAGAAGTGTTTACGTAAATTGATTGTGAATTGTCAAGACGTAGAAAAAAATTACAACCTTTTTCATAAACTGTATCACCCTGTACCGGGTATCAGACGAGCAACAATAAAACATTTCATCAATACCTACACGAATTTAAAGGACAGAGAGCAGGAATTTTTAAGGAACTTAGTTCTAAATAAATTAAACGATGAAGATCCAGATGTTGTGTGTGAGATTTTAAATCGGTCAAAGAAACTACTGCCGCAAATAATAGAAAACACTGTTTTAACTGACATATTAATTAAATTGTTGAAAAAGGGTGAAAGCATCAAGTGGCATCAAATCATCTATCCTACACTTAGTGTTTTGTGCAGCATGTTAAATGAAAATAATACAAAGGTTTTTATAGCCATATTACCATTTCTTCTACCAGTTAAAAATGCGGACATGAACAAAGCGTTACTAGTTGTTAATTCTTATTATTTCACAAATTGCGACTGCTTCCAGACGTTTGATGCAGAAACGTTAAAGAAAACAACTGACTATACAACTTTTTTTGATAAAATTTGCGATGGTTTTGAGTCACTTCCATTAAATATTAGCGAGCTAGTAGAAATACTTAAAAATAATTTAGATCAGAATGAAAGTATTATTTCAAAATACATCGTTGGTACATTGGTATGTCAAATGTTACCTGAAAATGTTTCCAGTGATATAAGTCTTCTTGTTTTGAAGTTGCTTGACACTAGTATAGATACGTCTATTATAAGTAAAACAAAGACAGATGGCAAAATGAGAAGTTATTTATTGCTAATGAAACAAAACAAATTGCCCATAGAATGCATGTTTTATTGTATCGATATTATAATCAAAAAGACAGAAATTCCTACACAAAAATTGGAATCATGTGATTTGTCAGGTATGAGTACTACAAAGACCTTTCTTGTACCTTTAATAAACATATTGATGATGGGAGCTTGCACTAATGCATATGATAGCGCAGTACTATATGCTCGTGCATTGAAAAATTTTTTAGACCGCTTCTTTTCAAATCTTCAGTCAAAAATAATATTCCTTCTGAATATTTCGTTTACTATTGCCACCGAAATTAGTACATCCTTACAGCTACGAACCATACGTACTGTGAATGCATTAATAAACGCAACCACTAAGAATTCTTTATTTAATGAGGCAACTACAATCGTAGCGTATTTATTAATAGGTATGTCGAATAAATGTAAAGAAATTAGAACTGCAATGATGATAGTTGTCCAATCAATCCTATCAAATTCGAATGTGGAGTTTGAACCCGATTACAATATTCTATTAAAAAATATTTTGGATTGTAAAGAAGAAATTATTTTGGACGATAGACAAATATCAATTATGACAAGTAAATTGCAGATACAACATATGAAGCTTTTAGTGACTAATCTAGTTAAATTAGTTAATAACAAACATTATTCATTATATTTAAGAGAATGCTTAGCAAATATATTAGTGTCAATAGAGGATGCTGAAGTGTACGATAATCTGTCGGAGTTCGCCATAGAGTTACTAAATGAAAGGAAAGAAGGTATGTTAGATGAACAGACGTCTATATTTTTATACAATATTTTAACATCGTTAAACACAGATAATGTATCAGAGATGTTTTCCAACTCAACTCGTTACAAGATGACAGAAACTGCCCTTCGAGCTGACTCTTTGACAATTAAAGTTGCCAATATTAACATTACCCCTTCCATTTTGTGTATTCAGCATTTACAGCATGTGTATAGTAATTTCACGAGTGATGTACAAGCTGTTGTTTTAAATAACATTGTTGAAGTTGCTACAATTACTTTAAATTCAGACGTCGTGGTTGCCGTTAGAAAGCTTTTTAAACATCTAGATTTAGATGCTAATTTAATTATGCAACAATTATCTACAATGCATGACATTCTTCAACCAAAGATTGATACTATCAAGAAAAAAAGGCGCGTAAGCCGTATACCGACAATAGATATTCTAGAAAGTTTAGACTGGAAAAAAGGAATTGTTGCGCTGGAATTTTTACAAGATAAAAAGAAAATTCGTAATCCTGAGTTGCTAATTCCATTTATTTTTAATATATTGAAAAAATGCTTGGAATTTGACGAGCAGTCTAACGTTGAATATCCAAAACAGTTGCTTCTATCAACATTGCTTAACTGTTGTACTAAAATAGAGCAGGAAAATCTTTCGGAAAATCTTCTCAATGTTGAAGTATTAGTCCAGTGCATCCGCACTTCTCCAAATCCTCAAACTCATCACCACGCGCTCCTTGTATTAGCGTACACTGCAAACTTTGTCCCGAAGCAAGTACTGCATCACATGATCAGTATTTTTACATTCGTAGGATCATCGATGCTGAGACATGACGACGCTTATAGCTTTCAAATAATTACTAAAATTATTGATACAATTATACCAATTCTAGTTGAGGATAATTCATTGGCTAGTATAATACACGTTGTAAGAGTATTTGTAGACGCTGTCCCCGATGTACCAGAACATCGACGAATGACACTTTATCAAAATTTATTGGAAAAACTTGGTGCAAACGATAGTTTATACCTATTTGTATTACTTATGTTAGAAGTAGATATCTTAGATAGTGAAAAAGAAAAAGATAAACCAAAGAAAACTAAAAGTACATCGACAATAAAACGCTCAGACATTGCAGCAGATATTTGTAGAAAATTTGCTTCTAACATCGTAATTGAAACATGTGTAAAACTAGTTTCATTTTTACAAAAGTTACCCGAAAAAATAAACGATATTACTAAAATTGATTTGCCTCTTGATATTACACATTATACTTCCAAGCAATATAGGCATTTTAAATATGCAGTTATTACGTACATACCAAGTTTGTTATCATCGCCCGAGTTCGTTTCT
This sequence comes from Dynastes maya, assembly GCA_029619315.2. Lineage (NCBI taxonomy): Eukaryota > Metazoa > Arthropoda > Insecta > Coleoptera > Scarabaeidae > Dynastes > Dynastes maya. Next base: position 50,166,272 of record JAROYE020000001.1, read on the forward strand.
ATTATAGTTAGCTTAAGTAAAGAAAAGCAGCAGCGTTTGGAGGTAGTATATAAAAGTATGATTATTAGTACTTTGTCATATATTCAAGTAATTGCTAAAATAGCAAATAAAGCAAATGATACATCTCAAAGTCGCTATTGGAAAACGATACTTCATCATAGTTATGATACATTGGATAGTATTAATGGATTACTAACACCAAATATGTTTTTGCTGGTTGTTCAAGGTTTGACGACACATAGTTTAGATAATATTCGGAGGAGATCTTTAGAACTATTGAACACCAAATTACAAGATTTAGAATTTTTCCGTGACTGCACCGAGACAGAAGTGTGTGCTATGATACCATCTTTGCTAAATATTATAAGGCAAGGTGAAACAGATGAGAATCAAGTTACTGTCCAAACCGCTTTTTTATCATTGAAACTTTTTATTAGACTCTTTGCTAAAGAAAATGTGGAAAAATTTGTGGATGTTCTTAATTATTTAGTTAGCTTTATTAAAACTTATAAAATTCAAGGAAATGTTTTGGCTTCAGCGGTGTTATGTTTGGCGGAGTTGTGCGATCATTTAAGAGCATATTCCATTTCAAATTTGAGTAAGTTTATGCCAATGCTGATTAAGATACTAAAAATTAGTAGAGATCACAAGTATCCGGATTTACTGTTGCTCAGTACAATAACTGCGGTGTTAAAAATTTTAGAATCTCTACCATTATTTTTAAGTTCGTATTTGGAAAGTTTATTATATGAAATATCATTTATGCTGAGTAAATGGAAAAAATCAAACGATGCTAAACTAAAGACAATTATCGGAAAATTAGAAAATATAAAGGAAAAGATTGCACTTTTAATCCCGGCTCGAACATTATTCCCTGCAATTAGTAAAACATATAACCAATTGGTAGAAGATAAAAATTATAGATGTATAGGTGCATTAATGAATGTTTTAACCAAAAAATTATTTAATTTATCGACATATGAAGTTCAAGCAAATATATTAGACTTAACTTCATTTTTCTTAAATGCACTACGTTTCCGATCAGATCAACTAACACTATTTTCAGAAACAAATGAAATCGAAAAAGAAATTATAAACGCTGCAACTAATTTTATTTTAAAACTTTCCGAATCTGCTTTTCGACCATTATATTACAAAATTTACGATTGGGCTGTACGTCAGGAAACCAACGGGGAACGTTTAATCACATTTTATGCCCTTTCGAATAATGTTGCCGACTGTTTGAAAAACTTATTCGTTTTATTTGCTGGGCATATCTTAAACAATGCCGCTCTTGTATTAGATTCGTGTAACATTATTAAACAACAAGAATCATACTGCAAAGATGAAGAAAAGTCATTATTCTTATTGGATCTTGTTTTAAAAACATTGTATACTATATTTTTGTATGACAATGGAAAATTTTTTAATAAAGAGAGGTTTGACCTACTTATGCAACCAATTGTTGATCAGTTAGAAAATACTTTGGGAAGCCAAGATGTTTTTATTTCAAGAGCTGAAAATTTAGTAATTCCATGTATAGTACATTTCGCAATTGCTGCAGGCGACGATACTTATTGGAAACAGTTAAATTATCAAATATTATTAAAAATGAGGCATTCATCGTCAGCTATTAGAACTTTAGCGCTAAAATGTGTTTTGCAATTTGCAACCAAGTTGGGAACAGACTTTTTACCTCTTCTGCCAGAAACTATACCTTTCCTAGCGGAACTATTTGAAGATGAAAACCAAGATGTAGAAAGGACATGTCAAAAGACTATACAAGAACTTGAAAAAATTTTAGGAGAACCTTTACAAAAATATTTTTAATAAATTGTATATAATTATGAATAAAGATTTCGATTATAAAAGTTTTCTTTTTATTGTGTAACTAATCCTATATAATTATCTAAAATTCATATAAAAATAACGATAAAAAGATTTATTCTTATTATCATGTAATACAAATATCAAGTAAAAAGAGAAAACGTGTTTTATTTTGAAGTTGATGTCAAGCTATTTGATTACCATCGTTTATTATGGAAAACGTTTTCAGTTCTTCTTCTGTGCATGTGGGCTCGTTTGCTTTCCTAAAAAAAGAATACTGGAGTATATTAGAATAAAAATTACGTGACTGCTAAGAAAACACTACATGTTAGATATCTATTTGCTTTTTGTTTATATTCGTTTTTAAAGAAATAACATTTTGCTTTGTGTAATTTAAATTTTAGGCATGTATGATTACATGATAAAAGTTCTGTGCTTTTTCCGCTACTGGAGCGTTAGTTTAGTCCGTGCTTTTACAAAACTACCCTTTTTAACACATTCTTTAGCGAATGCCAAACCTATTGTTAATATGCGATATGTTAATATTGTTGGGGTTGAGAGCTATTCTGTAATAAAGTCCTTTTTTTGTAGAAACAAATTACTTAAAGCTGGGAGCACACAGTCGATTGTTCGTTGACGCAACAATTTAGTTGAGTTGGTTTAAAATCGTGTTACGTCATCAATTTATCATGGACTCAAATGCTCATTGACTAAATAATCGAGTTGATCTGCAGTTGTGCTATGTATCTACATCTAACTTAATATTTATGCCCAACTAAACTATCGCTAGACAAAAAATCGATTGTGTACGCTCGCCCCAAGTCGGATAAGGAAAATCGTTTCCATTATCAAAAGAGAAAAAGCGGTTTCGCAAATATAGCTAATTATTTGTCTCCACAATACAAATGCAGATTTTTTAAAATTTGCACACGTATTTGTGCCCGAAAGTGCGAGGTCAGCGTGAGATTGGCAAAAATAATTGGAAAGAATTCACATAGGCGTCACGCTTAGTTCGGTTCGTGTCCCCTTATCACTGTATCAGAATTTAACTAATACCTGAGCCACTGGATTTGCCACAATCATCCAGATAACGTGCTGATGACCGCATATTGCTATTGACAATTGAGCGGGTCTGCTGCGTTCTGGTTTTTATACCATTAAAATTGTCGCTTATTAATTATACGACACAGATTTGATTAAATTATAGTTCTATGTTCGAATAATGAAACGAATTGGATGGAGAATAGTTTGTTAAGCTAGATACTTAACGTTGATTGTTTCAATTAATGGTAAATTATTTTTTTATAAATCTGCTCGCACGAATAATTACAAACACATCTCGTTTTGGCGGCGACTTTAGATGGGATTGTTTTTTTCCCTAGTACACCTAATAGAAATACTAAATCAACAATTACACTTTTTTAATTTTCTTTTTTTATATATTTTCAAATAGAGAAAGTGAAAGGAAAATAAGGAAATATTTAAATTCTCAAAAAAAAATTCCCTCAAAAAGTGCAATCGAAAATTATGTATAGGTAAAATGTGTGCTATTTATGCACTACAAATTTAACACTTGGTATATGTAGGAAGAAAATGTGCATATGTAATTTATACAGCAAGTAAACAGTGGCATATTTATAGGTATATGATACAGTGAGGTTCTAAAGCAGGTGTAGGTTTAGGGCGGGCCGCAAAAAAAACTGTTTTACATATTATTTATTTGTTTACTATGCAATTATAATGTAAAAAAATACAAAAAGTAAATAAATTGCTATTTTATTATTAATTAGACTTATGGCATTGCATTGATTTAACCATTGCCTTAATACTTGGTTCAATCTTTGTGGTGGCTACGTGTAAAATGGATTCCAAATTTTCATTATTCAAGCGATTTCTATTTTTCGATTTGGTAATGTTCATAATTGAAAAAGCTTGTTCGCCGATATATGTTGACCCGAAGAGACCTGCGCATTTTAGTGCGTTACCCAGTAATGGCTTATAACGGTTTTTATTGAAACAATGGTAAAAGTTTAATAAATCTCCCTCATTAAATTTATTTCTCATTTCCATATCATTTTGGAGATCAATAAGTTCAAGTTGGATTGTTTCAGGTGCATTTTCAGGCAGAACGGCAAAAGGGTTACTAAACAAATCAAGCAATTTTTTTTTTTTTTTTTAAATCTGAAAAACGATTTTTGAAAGCTGATTCTAAATCGCCAATTTTCTCAATATATAATGGCTTGAAATCTGCATTAAGCTCTTCAGAATTTTTTTTTGTAATTAGGGAAGTGAATGTAATTCCTTGATTTTAATTAGGTTTTGAAGTCTTAATTTGCACTGAAAAGATAAAATATGGCCATATAGTTGAGTAACCATCTGATTTTTTCCCTGTAGTAGAGTATTTAACGTGTTTAGATGATTAGTTATGTCTGTCAAAAAGGCTAAGTCACATAACCAATCCGATTTTTTTATTTCAGGAATCTGTTTATTTTTTTCAATCATAAATATGTCGATTTCATCAATTAAATTTAGAAATCTCTCGTGTTTGCCTGCGACTAGGCCACCTCACTTCCGTGTAAAAAATTAAGTCACCATATTCGCTTTCAATGCCTTCAAGAAAGCTTCTAAATTAACGGTGGTTAAGGCCGCGAGATTTTATAAAATTAATAGTTGAAGCGACAGTTTTCATGACATGCTCAAATCCTAAGTTCTTAGGGCACAAGCTCTCTTGGTGAATTATGCAGTGGAATTGAATCAATTCTTCGCCTTGTCTTCCCAAATGTTGTTTTAATAATGCCACTAATCCCGAATTAATTCCTACCATAGAAGGAGCTCCGTCCGTCGCAATGCCCGATAATTTTGTTAAATCCAAATTCATCTTTGTGTATTGTTCTGAGTCCCGTTAACATGTCACTGCCTTTCGTTTGACCTGATAAGGAACACATTCCAATTAATTCCTCACTAACTTTAAAGTCCTCTGTTACTCCTCGTATAAATAATAACGACTGCGCTGTAGAAGCAATATCTGTGCATTCATCAATAGATAATGAAAGGTAAATAAACTTATTTGATGAACTCTTTAGTTGCTCCTTTATATCTGCAGACAGTGCAGTAATTCTTCTTTGTGTAGTCATTCTGTTTATCTGAATTTTTTCAAAATTTGTGACTAATTTTGGACAAATATTTTCAGCAGCTATTCGAAAACAATCTTTAACAAAATCACCATCTGCAAATGGTCGACACCTTTTTGTAACTAAACGAGATATTTCATGACTAACTTCCGTGGCAATTTGTGACTCTTCAACGGGTTTTTTAAACATCGCCTGCCGTCCTTCCAATTCTCGTTGTAAACATGATAGTTTTTGTTTACGTACTTCTGGAGATAATTTTGTAAATGTCGAATGCAGATTTTCATAATGTCTTCCTATGTTATATTCTTTTGGGACAGTTATAGTATTCTTGCAAATCAGACAAATAATCTTATTAACAGATTGCACAAAAAAATTATTTTCGGTCCAGCTATTTTGGAACTGTCTATTTTCATCTAGAAGTTTGCGTTTATTGGTCTTGGTCTTGGTTTATCCATTGTATATTTTATTAAATGGGTTGTGATTAAATCTATTGAATTAAAAATGTTCATATAGTATCCAAACAAAATTTGTTAAAAGTATTACTTGATATCCAACTAAACTTATCCAATAATAAGGTCACTACACGGCAATATCGAAACACGGTACTTAATATAATAAACACTGCACTCTGCCCTCACTGCAAACGCCCGGCGTAATTTCCAAACACAACTATGCACTGCCATGTCATGCCCGAACGAATGTGCACGAAAGCGTGTGTCTACTGTCTGTTTACTGTTTACCCTTGGACTTCTACTGCTTTTGTGTAAATTCACGCGTCTATGCCACGGCGCACCTAATGAACTTAAGCATCTGATTATTTGCTTGCGGGCCGCTAAAAATCAAGTAGGGCCGCGGTCTGTGCATCCCTGTTCTAAAGGATTTACATCCCTTATTGACTTTAGAACGAGACAAGTTTTCTAGAAGGTAGAAGACAATAGGTCGATTTTTATTTTTCGTGAACTAACTTTTGATGTTATCAATAGTTCAATTATATTTCCGATGTCACTTGAAGGAATGCCAAGTTTCTAATTGTAAATAGAATATCCTGTATATTTTTACGTTTTCGGAAAGGTAACAGGGATCGTAATTATAAAGCATGTTTTACACGTCGCGACTTATTGGCCAATTAATTGAACAAGTTATTTACCAAGAAATTGGACTATTCTTTAACGATCGTGAATATTCGTTTAGTTTCGTTAATAGTTGAACGGGGGAATTATTAAACAGGAAATTTTCATCAGCATATAATAGATTGGCAATCTGCCTTTGTCAAATGTTTTGGTAGTTTTGATTTAAGCACATATCGCGTTCGTAAGTTTCGTATTAAAGTGAACCGCTTGAATATATGGACAGTGTTGCCCGCTATGAAAGTATAAGGTGGGGAGCGCGCGTAGCGAATCAAGGACGAATAGTGTTGCCGCTTGTGCTGGAGCAAGCGGCAACACTATTCGCGATATGCATTGGACTCGCGCTTATAAATGAATCCTTACGTACCCTAGTATACATAGCTTAGGTTACTTCGGTTTCGGTTAATTAATTCAAATTATATATAAATCAAAAAATTAAAATGTTTATTGTACTCTGCATAAAAAGTTGCCCATACAACTCAATTGGATTTGAAAACAATCGAAACTTTTTTTAATCATCTACCAAAACAAAATTTAGCAAACACCATACTGGTCAGAGAATTTCAGTCAGCCTGTGCATATGATAACAGATAATACGTGGTTTTGCTATTAGGGGCATTTTCCTGCGGAATGGATTCTTTTTAATAAATCTACATTTCCTTGTATTATCTCAGAAAATTCTTCGCAAGTAAGTTCTCCAACCCTAAACAAACAGCAACTTTGTACAATGACACAAAAGTAAATCTGGACGATATGCGGTAAACCAGTACGAGTAAGCCCTGTTTATACTGCCGATACTACCTCGTTGCTTCCCAGTCGTCCAAGTTTATCTTTGTTCCATCATACCAATCAAAAATGAAATAATGCCAAATGTTTCCCAGGACATTAAACAATGGGGAGTAAATAACTCATGTCTGGGATGATTCCAAACAATCCAGAATGTTTGGTCATTGTATTGTACAGGTTGTTCAAAGTTATCGGGCCACTATTGCTAACTTTGCAACAACAAAAATTTGTAATTTATTCCACCAAATATAATGGTGTAATAAAAAAATTGCGCATCGTATGTCAGTGCTAACTTGAATTGTTTATATTTTTTAAATTGAACACCCTGCATATTTTTTAATTATTTGATAGGAAATGAAAGTGGGTAAAATATCTTTATAGTATTATAATACTAGAATAAAAACAAAAATAAAATTTACATTTCTTAAATTTATGAAAAGTTGTAACTATTGTAATGTTATAAATCGGGAGAAAAATTTGATTCAAGGAAATCGATTAATTAAATTTACGGTGCAGGTCCGGGAGTGTCCCTAGAGACTCTTTCACCAGTAAATACGAAACGAAATTCAATTTGGTGGTTTCAAAATACGAAGGGTTCGTGTATATAACATATAAAGATAATAGATTTTATATTGAAAGGTCACAATTTGAGGTTAGTTTTCTCTTTTCAAATTCAATTCTTGAAAAACGTAAATATTTGGTATTAATTTGTATTTAAGCTGTCGAAAGAGTGTCTAGGGAGACTCGCGGACCTATAGACCGCAGAATTTAATCAATCAATTTCATTGACTTAAATTTTTCTCCTGACTTTACAATAGTTATCTTTTCATAAATTTAATAAATCAAAATTTCATCGTCTCTTTTGTTTTCCATCCTAGGGCTATAATACTGGAAGGATATTTTATGCAGTTTCATTTCCTATCGAATAATTAAAAAATACATAGGATGTTCAATTTAAAGAATATAAACAATTCAAGTTAGCGCTGAAATGCGATGTGCAATTGCTTTTTTTCTCAACAGCTCTGTGATCAGTGGAAAAATCACTACATCTTTGGTAATTTAAGCAATATCATAGCTGCAACAACAATAAAATTAGTAATAGTGGCCCGCTAACTTCGAACAACCTGTACAATCTGAATATTTAGCTTTGGTTAGTATAAAACAGGTAGATATGTTTTTGGTCAGATAATAGCTGTTTTGTTATTTGTATATGAATAATTTTACTTTATCTATCACCAATCTGGTGTAGTAAGTAATCCATCTGCTATCGTAATATTGTGTTTCTAATCTACTGAAAACAAATATATATAAGCTCTTGGTTAACATTAAATATATAATCTGTATATAACTACCAATTTATAAATGAAGAGAATATCGCATACCTTCTCCTATATCGAAATATGAAAAATAGGACAAGAGCATTAATTGCAAATAGGGCTACTATAAGAATTATAGGTGCAATCAACTCTAAAATAAACAAGTAAAACTTTAGTGTTCATATTATTCTTCAATTTATACCTGTCATAATGCTGTTATTTAAACAGTTTCTTCTGACATAAATTTTTATCTTCAAATTTTCTGTAACAAATAAAAATAGAATGGATACAGTCGATTCACTCTAAGTTCCGTCTTCCCCCAAATTGAGGGCTGATGATGCCAATCAAGAAAAACAAAATTACCAAAAACATAATTTAAAGAATACAATTGCTTTTTGTGTTAGAAATAATTTAACACCTTTGGAACTATAAGAATATAGTAATTGAATTAAATTGAAACTAATATTTCAATTATTGAAGCTGTAATATAGAAAAAGAAAATTGTATATAAAATAACTTTCACCCCTCCACAATGCTTCGTTGCAAGATAACCAAAACATCAGTTGTTTACTGTTTCTCGTGCGTTGACGTTTTTTTATTCCATTTTGGTTGCATTTTGTTATTATATATCGTGTTATATACGTTTTAATAACTGTTCTTTTCAGAACAAATTGTGCATTATGCCGAGAGGTTTAAATTCGCAGTCAAAAGCGCTGGTCGCGTCACTTATAAATTATTTTGAAAGAGAACGTGATAATGGTGGACCCCTTATTCCATTAGTCTCTGTTCGTCAGGTAAAAATTATAAAAAGTATTATACATATACTACAACTTAATTTTTAGAGAGTTGCAGATGCCCTGTCAATTAATAAATCTACCGTTTGTGGTATCTCGACAGAAGTAAAAGAATGCCGCCCCCTCAGTAGCCCGAAGAAAACCAGACACCGCGTAAAAACAGTGACAGCTGTTGATGATTTCACTGTTGTGGCAATCCGAAATGCACTCTATACTATGTATAGACAAAGTAATACTATTACATATTCTAATGCGGTTTGAAGTGCTAAATTTGTATCTTTTCAGAACAACAAGTAACATTAACTTTACTTTTACAAAAATTGAAGGATGATGAAATTTTCTCTGGGGGGAGAACTTCGTTAATGAAAATTTTAAAGAATATTGGGTTTTCTTGGAAAAAAGACGATCCTCGCAGAGCCATGATGGAACGTTCGGATATTGCTCTTTTAAGAATTGATTTCCTTCGAAACTACGTTCAAAATATTAAAAATAGTTATTTCTGGGACCCGGTATTCCTTGATGAAACATGGGTATTTGAGAATGGCACAGTTGGTCGATCCTGGCAAGATACCAGCGTGCAAAGTGTTAAAAGAACAAAAATTGATGGGAAAAGGTTAGTGAACTGATATTATAGCCCCATGAGGTCCACATGAATATTATTTTTAGATATATCATAGTACATGCAGGTAATCGCAGTGGTTTTATTCCTGGTGCATCATTGATTTTCCCATCAAAAACAAAAAATGCAGATTACCACGGAGAAATGAATGCAGAGACATTTTTGGACTGGTTTGAAAATTATTTATTAAGAAACTTGGAAAAACCGTCTATGATTATTATGGACAATGCCCCATATCACAGAACATGCGTCAATGTTTCTCCAACAGCAGCTTGGAAAAAACAGGACATTCAAACTTGGCTGACACAAAACAACATTGTATATGCTGCTGATATGTTAAAATTGCAACTATTACATTTAGTTCAATTGTAAGTGTTGTTTTACTATTTTTTAATATATACAATACATATATATATATCTATTTTAGACATAAACCAAACAAAATTTATGCTGTGGATGAACTGGCACACCAGTACGGACATAGAGTTTTGCGATTGCCACCGTACCATTGCATATTCAATGCTATTGAGAACATTTGGGGTATAAGTAAGGTTTACTATAACAATCATATCGGAAGAGATGGATCTGGGATGGAAAAAGTGTTGAGTATGTGGCAAGAGTCAATTGACCACATTACAACGGAAATGTGGTCCAATACTGTTAACCATACAGAAAACACTGTCATTGAATGGTGGGAGAGAGAAATTGGTTTTGACCAAGAAGAGGTGTTACCTTTGATAATAAACCTTGAAGGGGAATCTTCAGATGAAGAAATTATCTCAAGTTCGGAACCTGAGAATGAATATTGAGTTTTTCACATATTTAATTACATTTGTACTCATTTCGCACCTATGTATTTAAAATCCAGATAACCACTTGTTTCTCTTGTATATTTCTCACTACAGCAATAAATGACTTGAATGAATTTTATATGTCTTGCATAATGTATTCAACAAATTTAATAAACAGTCTAGTTGTTTCGCATTTATTTCTTTCTGTATTTGATGCATTCCCTTTTTTTGTTATTCTGATAGAGTAATACTTCAAGGTGTATTGGTCAAGTTAATATAACGTCTTGTATCTGAAAATTTTGCAGGTTAAAACCATTACTTATCCTCTAGCAATGTAAATCCGTTTATAATTTCGCAATCGTAATTTATGAATTTTTGAAATCTTGCATTGATAACAGGAATAACTATAGAAATATCCAGAAATTTGCCTAAATTTAACAGAATGACTAATTACTCCCATATTTTTATTGGTTTTATTCGGTGATTTAAAAATCTTGTGATTTCTAACCTATATTGGCTAACGTCAGTTTGGCGGATTTGGCATCACTGTGGAGGGGAAGTGCCCTTTAAAAAGACGGAACTTACAGTGAATGGACTATAGTACCAGATATTTACCAAATATTTTAAGAACGACATGTAAATTGATACTTTATACTTGCTACAATAAATAATTAGTGATATTTCAAATAAATAAATGTTTATAATTTGTACCTACTATAAAATAAAGTATTGTCTAATTTCGATTAAAAAGCTATTTTATGTTATGCTACAAGGCGTGAGTGAAGGTTATGTTTGCTTATGCATCATGTTAACCCAGGGGTGCGTTCGGGAAAGCTAAGTGGGTAAACGTAGAGTGTATTAGAGGTAATGGTCACGTCACTTCTATTACCCTTATTATTCGAACGGAAATGGGTGATAGATGCTAGAGTGGGGTGAAGTTTGAAATATTGTTAGTTATGTTAGATTTAAATATTTTGAAATTTGTTAATTGTGTGTCCTCTATAACTTGATATAATATGGAATTTCGGGAAAGCTAGCGCTTCGGGTTATACATTAAATAAACCTACATGGAACAGAATCGGACAAACTCGAAGACGAACGAAACCGCATCGGACGGCATAATCCAAGCGCGAAATCATTAATCAATGTGAAAAGCAACTTGCCGAAATCCAATTTAAATTCACCTTCACACGCAAAATGCTTGTTAAATTCCTATCGTACACGAACATCCTGCATTAATTTAACCTGTACTACCACTATTCTGCTCATAACCCTAAACAGTAGAGATAATTACTATTTAATTAATGTAACCAGAAGAGAAGCCGAAAATATTGTTAGCAAGCAACGCACAAAAAAATGTTGGAGGAAAAAGTTGCCCAAACCGGCTAGGCAGTATATCAACAAAAATTCAAGGTTGTACTCCCACCTAAACAACTTATAAAAAATGTCAGAGGAAAAAATTCCAGCAAATCGTCCCAGTAGAACATAAAAGAATTCAAAGTTCGATGGTTAGGGAGTACAAGTTTCAATTTTTTTTGGCGTTTTACTGGGATGATTTGCTGCAACTTTTTCCGTAAGTTGTTTAAATTGTCCGTTAGGGTGAAGACTTTAGGTCACGGGCGATATTAGAATTGGATTTCGGCAAATTGTTTTTCACGTTGATTTAAAATTTAATCAATTTCGTGCTTGGATCATGTCGTCCGTTCGACTTTAGGTTTGTCCGATTCTATTCTGTGGAAGTCTATTTAATGTATAACCCGAAGCGCTAACCTTATCGGATTTTCAAACAGAAAAGCGGGTTGTATTCATTGGTTGCATGTTTTTTCTCTTTCTATTAAGTTTTTTTCTCGTATACCACTATATTTATTTTTGTTATTTAAATATAACGTAATGCTTATCATATTAACTAGTTATAATCTCATATAAACATGTATATTATAACAAATACCCTTCCAATACATGACCACCAAAAGTTTTGTTTCGGCTTTTGAAGGAATGAAGTAACACTCCGCATAACGGGTAATTCTTACAACGTGACTATTACCAGTATCCTACCTTTACCCCAAGGTTGGTAAAATGTATGTATTCTAAAGGTTGTCTCAGTTCTTATCTTGCAGTACTTGACCGAAAGTTTGTGGGCGGAGGGGCGAAGGACGCATATTTTGACGTCATTCGTAGTTGTACTTGTTCGTAACAACGTTTAAATTGATGGACCTCATATGTTCTATATTCCACTACCACTGACGTCGTCGCGCACGCTATTTTTAAACTGAGACCACCTTTAAGCTGGGTTCACATCACAGCTGTGTCGCTGTACTGCGGTGTTGCGGCGTGCAAGCTATTGGCTGATTCAAAAAAAGTTACACTGGCGTCACAGAAAATTCACGACGCTAAAAGTCGGTTCAACTTTAACTTTTAGCGGTGGCACAGCGCGTTTTTCTCAGTGCGTCCTTGTCCAACTTGTGGTTTATCCTTTTCTATTGAGAACTGAGCGGGAAACATCTTTGACAAAACGTGGTCATTTGGGGTGAATTGTTCGAGTACAACTTATATATAATATGAAAGGAAAAGATCATTTACATCGACATAAAATGGTAATACCTATTATACTTTTTTAGCAAATATAACGCTAAAAGTTGTCTGTGGTGGTACATACTTATTGCGTATTCGTTATCATATTCTGTGCCCATATTGTTAATAGTGTGAAAATCCCAAAAATCTGAAAACTAATACACCTTTGTACAACTAATACAAATACCATCAACAGCCGTTGCTCACCAAAACAAGGTTTTAACATGACAGGACATGTCGTGCATGCTTGAACTCCTTTTAAAATACGCGCTATTTTCTTTTAGCTGTGAAACAGTGATGTGAATGGCGGCTGGCGCCGTCTTCAAATTTTTGGCGCACCGCCACACCGCGGTACAGCGACACAGCTGTGATGTGAATCCAGCTTTAGAGTAAATGTATTCTACCGGCTTTGCCTTTACCCAGCGTTTTCGAACGCACCTCCGAAGGTCGGAAATAGTGGAGCATCTATCCGCGTTCGAAAAGTACGGTAAACGTTGTCCAGAGCCAAGGTTGGTATTTTAAAGGTTGTCTCAGTTCCAATCTTGCAATACTTGACCGAAAGTTTATTGACGGAGGGGTAAAGGACGCATATTTTGACGTCATTGATAGTAATATGATATGTATATTGTTCTTGTTCGTAAAAACGTTTAAATTGATCTTGATGGATCTCATGTTCTATATTCCACTACCACTGACGTCACTGCGCACACTGAGACCACCTTTGGAGTGCGTTCCCAAATAACGTGTAAAGGTAAAGGAAGGTATTATAATTGACAGTGACAGGTTATTTACGTCAGGTTGTAATAATTTTGCAAGTGCTTTTGAATTGTGAAAGTTTTTTAATGGATGGAGTCCTGAGAATAACTTTTGATTCCATTTCTTTCAGTATTTTACACCGTAACTTATATCTGTAAACTAATAAAATGCGATCTAATTATAAATAGTGCCCTACTCGATGCGTATGCGATCTGTGCCTACCTAAAGTTCCGGGCCATCAACATAATTTAGAAATTGATTGAAATTTATAGGTATAAAATGGGATCATAAAGTCTATTATTTAACCACAAAAACACTCACTCCCACACTTCCGGAAGGCGGGGGGAGCCTAAAAATTTTAAATAGAATGTGGGGTTGGGTGAGGGCTTGTTTGAAAGGATTTTCCAGGACGAAAATAACACGGGATTGCTGAAGTCTACGATTTTTTTTCGCAGAGTTTTGATCATTTGAACATTTCTCTTGAAATTTTGCGATATGGCGAATAATGGCTAGAAGCACGGGCACGCTGCTTCTCGATGGGTCCTTATTTTGTCGACGTACCCTCACATCATCAATGCAGTAATCCTTTCCGTATCAGTTAAATGCATTTTCAAAAATGTAGCAAAATGAAAAATACAAAGCGAATAGGTATTTGTGTCACAAGGGACGTAACCAAGGTAAATAACTCGAAAATCGCATTTGCCTCCAATCAGGGCAGTAATGGAATGGAAATGTTCAAATGATTATAACCCTGCGAAAAAGATCGGGATTCTTAATATAAGTAAATGGCCGCTATAATACAAAACAATATTTTCTTAAGAATAGTAATTAGTTTTCTTAATTCAAGAAAGCCTTTAGGTATTGTTTATAATTCAATAGTATCATTTTCTTAAAGTATAGCATTTATTTACTTAGAATTCTTGAAATGCATATTGTTAGAAGAGTTACAATAAAATTATTGTTAAGCTGCGGTTAGATAACCCACTCTACACCGAAAATGTTATTTAGTTAGTTTAGTTAGTTATAAGTTGGCGACATTGTTTTTTATAATTCTAGATTTACATGTTCATGTTAACATGGTGGGTAAGACTTTGTTTTTTTTTTGTTATTGTTAATTAATAAATATTAAAATCCGGATCCATCGTCGCCTCATTTAAAATACTCTCAGAAACAATCAAACAAACTTTAATACATATTTATATCCACATTATTCATTGTACTTACCTTGTTTAAAACAGTACGACATATCCATACGTAATGCAGTGGTAGGGTAGAGGTTATCTACAGAATAATGTTCAAACAAAGTGAACTTAATAAGTACACATGAAAAAAGTGCATAGAAACAATAACCAAGATAATGCTGATAAATAGCTTACGGTATTGATGGAATCACTTCCGGCAACAACTGTTGAAAAGCGATCTACACGTATATATTTAATCAAATATCTATCTACAGTTTTGTAATTCAATATAGATACAATGTATAAGTTATATGACTAACTTCACTCATTATAGATATGTATGATTTTCCTCTTCGTTTGTATGTACTATCTGTGTTTCACTAGTTAATAAACATATTGTTAAATAGTTCCATAAAAGTTGATTATTAGTTGTTAGTTCATATACCCCCTCATTGCTAACAACAACAATGTGAGAAAAGAAAAGCTGACGGTTTTTGCTTCTGTCCACAGTTTATGCCACTAATCTTCAAAGACAGCACTGAAATATTTCCTGTCGACATACAATAGCTGCTTTCGATTTGTTTTATTAACTGTACCGTATCGTTCCTCAAAGTATTATACTGAACGGTACTGACAGTGAGCTAAATGGAACATGCATTTTTTGCACTGGACATAAATATAATCATTCTAACCTAACTTTATATATTGAGAAATGTAAACAAAAAGAAATTCGCCGAAATAAGTCCAGTATGTAGTGTAAATCAAATTTCGGATTATGAACACAGGTGTAACCCTAAACCTAATCGCAGTGAGTGTAATTATGTGGAGAATATCCAATAAACCTATGTTTTGCGCACGCGTCAATAGAACAATACGGAACATACCAAATATTCGGTAGGGACACGAAGGGAAAGGGTATTTCAAAAAAAGTACGGATAGGAACTATCCGTTTCAAATGGAACACACATACTTGAAATTTTTACCGTACAAATGGTTCAGTACAGTACTTTGGGTCAAATCGAAAGCAGCTAATGATATAACCTTTAACATACAACGTTTCATAAACATTTTCAAAAGATACCGGTTAATGTACTTTTTTCTTTTTATTACTATTTACCATGTGTACTAATTTAACTAGTATTTTTGAAATATATAATAAATAATAATAATAAAAAAGGGATAAATAAACTTAAATATTAACTCATTAATTACTAAACTACATAAAAATAATCTCTATTTAATTACATTATTAAAGAAGTAATTTAATTATATTGTAACCTATAAAAAAAAAACTTTCATTAGTTCATTCACTTGCTCCTAATTTTAATTATTAACTTTAGGTTTTTTTTCCATTATTGGAATTTTTCTTTTATTGGATATCCTTGTAGCTGGCTTGATGATGTGTTTTTTGGAACACGAAACCGGTCGCCTAATTTCTCAATAGAACTTTGTGAGATCTGGACCATTTTTTCATTCCTACCTTTAATATGAGTATTTTCTTAACTTAAAACTCAATGATTTACTTGGAAGAAACATTTTTCTGTCTTGGATTTTCATGATTTTCTAACTCTAAGTAAATATTTACTTAATACAAATAAAATTTCAAGAAAATTATTTTCGTATATGATACATTTTTACCTTTAGTCTTGAAATAAAAATATTTTCTTGAACAGGTCTGCGTTGTGCGCATGTGTTACACCGTGAACATAACCAAAACAAAACAAATGGACGCGTAAGAAAAATAATGTCAATGCGTATGCGGGGTAAAGTTTCCCGCACTACTCGACTAGGGTAACTTAAGGACACTCCGAGTTGTCCCAGAGTAGTTCATAAACGCAGGAAAAGGGTAAATATTTATGACGTATTAACCTGCCCGTGCCAGTTTCCTGGGCATTATTTAGGAACCAACCTTGATCCAGAGCAAGTTATTCGCTATTTTTGAACGGGTAGGGGAGTACGCGGGGATTATCTACCGAATTTTCGAACGCGCTCCAGGGGCCCTGGTTGATGTTCCACTGTTAGCGCTGCAGGGTTATTCTGTTACGATCGAGAGTGTTGCTTTTTACAGTGACGTGGCCAAACGTAAAATTTTCAATAGTACTTTTCTGATTCTATAATTTTGTAAGTGTGCACATAGAGGGTGGCGGCTCTTGGAATTCAACGAGAATACTATTTTGGCTGCTCTCGTAGATATACCGCAAACTAACCTATATCTATCTCTTTCATAATTGGTTTGTAACTAGGGTTTCCAAGTTTGTAACGCTAGTAATTGTAGTTGAAAATGTCATTCGCCATGTTCCTGATTAGTTTTGGGTGTTTGTCTGTATTTTTCAGTGAATTATAATGGATTTCTTCATTTCGTACTCGTTTAGTTCTGTTGCTTGAAGTTTTCGTTTAAAAATCGGTCCTTTCAAAGCTGCATGTACGGACAAATTTAACAATTACAAGTATTACAACGACAGCAATGCGTTTAATCCATTATCCGGTTTTCGGATCGGGATCTGTTATTCGATTTCTTAGACCCGGATTCGTTGTTAAACACTTCGCTTCCTGATTCACTATTCGGTATTTCGGATCCGTATCTCCTATTTCTGAATAGTTCTTACTACTTCAGATAACCTTACATAAGAGATACAAATTATCGGCCAACTCAGTAGAAGCATACATATTCATAGATTTAATTTGTGTCCCTGTATTATTGAAATTTAATGAAAATTTAATGAGGTCCTACTTCAAAGTAAAATAGATGTATCGTATTCCGTACTTTTATTATCGATAACTAAAGCTGGCCACGAGCGGTACCGCGCAGTAGCGTAGAGTCGACCAGGCCTCGCGTTCCACTAGAGTTATTCTGCTAATAGAGATGTTTGCTGCCGCAAATAATTTCGCTCATCTTTTAAATAAAAATTAAATAACACGTGCTCAAACACTTACCATTTTAAGAGTCCTCCGTGAAATCACAAAGTGAATAATGTCTGTTAAATATCTGCAACATTAGATATGTTTCAACTGTTGTTTCGGCAAAACTAGTACGGCATGAGGAAAAAATGCGTTTATATGCAGAGAACGAACGTTCTACATCTAGTGACGTAATATTTGCGTAAGTAAAATAATCTTTCAAATAACTTAACGATTCTGTTGACGCACCTTCACAAATGTCTTAATGTGCCAAAATCAGAATTTTTCTCAAAAACACTTTCAAATTTTTCTAGAACAGAAACATTTTTTGCGTCTTCAATCGCGCATAGCTGTGCGTGAACATGTTGCACTATTTGTAGAGATTCTTCTAACGGCACCGCAGGATTTTGTAATTTTTCTATTGCATCTGCTAGTCCGAAGTAATTGTTGTGAATGATTTTTAAATCCATTTTAAGCTGACTATCTCGAAATTTCGACTGGCTTTTCTGGATAGCGGCAGCTTCCTTTGTATCGAATTGTAAAACCACGTTCTTAATATTGTCAAAATATTTATGATAATAAAACGCGGCCCGTAACCATGTTCCCCAACGAGTTAGAATAGGTTCTGGTGGCTCTGGTATACGGCGGCACAGTCTGTGAAATTCGCGAATACGTTTCGGTGATTTGACAAATACTGCTTTGGTATGCGCTATTAAAGCGTGTACCTCAAGATAACATTTTCTGATACTATCCGCCACAAGATTGAGAGCATGAATTTTACACGTAATGTGTAACGAATTAGCAGAATGCTTTTTAAGAGACCGGCCTACAGAAAGCATGTTTGCAGCACCATCACTCACTAACATCAAGAGTTGGTTTGTTGAAAGTTCAAACTTGTCCAATGTATTTAACACTAACTTTGAAATTACTTCGGCAGCACACTGTTGTATTCGTTTGGAGACTAATAGAATTGAAGGTGCCGATTGATGAGGTTCCAATTTGCGTGCCATTACATTAAGAACAGAATGTTTCTTCCGATCTGTTGTTTCGTCGACACATAACCACAATTTTTGATCTTTCAACTCCGATTTTATTTTTTGTTCAATATGTTCGCGCGCAGATGGCACAATTCTTCGTAACGATGTTCGACTTGGTAATTTGCACTCCGAATAGTTATTCCAAAAGCAGATAAATGGTTCCTTGTCTAGTAAATTAAACGGTATATTACATGCGATAAACGTAACGCATAAATTAAATATAAATTTTTCATTGTCTCGTGCGCAATTTCTTTTTGAGACATGCTTTTCACTATTTACGTGTCGTAGACAATGTTGTCTGAACCAACACATTAACGGGATTTTACAGATTACACATTTAATTTTAGCACCTTCATATATTAAGTCTGGAATTTCTGCAATAAATTTTCGAAGTTTGTCTGACCGCGGTCGTTTTGCTGACGAAATCATAATTTTTCTCGGACAGATAAACAATTGCGCAAATGACCGGCAGCGAAAATGTCCGTACTGCTCCGCAGACGAAGTACTACTACCGTTCCTCTCGGTCCGAACTGATTTTACGCCGAAGCGCAGTACCGCTCGTGGCCAGCGTTATCAATAACGATTAACAAGATCTATTCACGTTCGTTAATGTGTAGATAGGTATATATGCCTATAAAGATGTTAGAATACCATAATAACTCCTATTCTTTTATTTATACAAATTCTGATATGCTATATGTATAATCCAAGATTATTTTGCAACATAGAAAGTGTTTAATAAAGAAAACAATGAATTTATATTTGGAGAAAGTGCAATAGTTTTTAAAATCCGATCTTTCCATGCGCATAATTATTTTACATTTCATAGGCGTTCAATAAATTTGGTGATTGTTGCAGCTATATTATTTGCCGATCGATTGCAAGTTTTCACAATTTACTACGAAACTTTGCGACACTTACTCTTTGCTTGAAAAAGTTGGAGAACAGGGCTGGATCCGCGTTATCAGATAATAGATTCGAATCTGAGGTTTCGGATAATGAATCCGAATTCGAAATTTCGGATAGCGGATCCGGATCAGAGGTTTCGAATGACGAATCTGGATACTAGGTTCCGAGTAACGAATCCGAATTTAGTTATCGAGTTATCGAATAACGAATCCAGATCTAGGGTTTCGGATAACGCATGCGGATAATAACACCAAAATCCGAATATCCGGATAGTAAATTATCCGGATCCAGATAACAGCTCCAACAATCAACAAGCGTTATTTCTCAAAATATGTCAATTTTATTTTACACATTGGAAAGGCGGTACCTTAAAGAATACGTCTTTAGCAAGATCAAGTCAGTATATCCCAACTTTCCTTACACTTACCCAACATCCTTGAATAAGTCAGGTAAATATTAATCGTATTTCTAAAAACAAATTATATTTATTGAAAAAATATTAATGTTATAAAACATTGAAAACAATATCTAGCTAATATTTTTTTAATGCTTTTCTGATTAATGCTAAGCGTTGTTTATGCGTCTCTGTAGTTAAACTCCTCTTGTATGGTTTCAGTTCATCTGTTCCTAAGCCTGGCACCCACATATTGAAATTTCGATCTAAAATTAAAAGTTTAGAATTCAAACAGAAAATTAGTTTCACATATGTACTTATAAATTGTTGAACATCTTTTACTTCAATATTATTTACATGCCTATGTTTAGCTATTATGCTAGCACCATTTAAGACCCTATCTACAAATTCATCCACATAACTCAAAAGTATTTCTTCAACTTCATCTTCCATATGTATATTAGGATCAATATCACGTATGAGGTCTGCCATTCGTGTTTTCGTTAAAACCTGTAATTATAAAAAGGTATGTAAAATTACGCATAAAAGTAAAATATTTTTCACACTTCCGGCCACGTATGTTAGTCATTATGGCCCTGATCACATTTTCATCACTCTAATGACAGATGTAAGTGTCATTTACGGTGTATTTACATTGGTTGTCTTAGACAGCGGGATGCAATGGAATTTTACATTTCTAGGAACGTTAATAATAATGCAATAATATAGAATTGATAACTGCTAATTTTGGCAGTGCATAAGCGAAAACCAAATATTTTTGTAAAATGCTGAATTTTGGGCCTGCAGTGGAAAAAATATAGTCCTTCGACCAGACCAATGAGTGCTTTGATCTACAAACAATATCTTCGACCGCAAAGTTGCAGTTACATCCCTTTTAACATAAATGACTATTTATAGTAGATATATTCCTAACTATTGATCGCATTCAGGAAGCGCAACTGTTGTGAAACAGTTATGAGAACGTTTGCTAGATACTTGCGCTACCTTCCGCTAGATCGAATGATATACACATTGGGAAAATGTGAAATTAGAAATACGTACGGCGAGAGAACGAGGAAGGGATTGAGTGGAATCCGATCAACTCGATGCGGGTCGCGCTAGTACGTTTCTAATAACGTTGGTATGTAGGCCTACTGTGTGCAAGAGCGCACGTAATGATTTGAAGTCATGGTCGCCTGGAAATGAGAGTTTCGCATATTTATTTTGTTGTTGCTACGAAGCTTAGACAAAACTAATAAGGAGTTCTAAAGTCGAAAATAAAAACAGATTCTGATGAAATAAAAGAAAAGAAAAAGAAATACTCTAGAAAGTCTTATTAAGATCGTCCGCACATAATGCAGTCTACTTCGTAACTAACCACATCTATAACCATCGTGAGCCGTCGACTGCCGCTAACCCTTCCGCTTATGATGAATCACCCATTCCCGTTTACCGTTGTCGCATGTACGCTATTTCGTATAGCTAGACATTTTCTTTCCTTATGTGTATAACAATATTATAGAACAGACAGCCAGGTTTTGTATAGCTTTTATTTTCTGTTATTAACTTGGAACATGTTGACCAGTACGACGTCCGACATTGACATAAAGCGCAACATCCAGCAGACGAACTAATATACCCAGCTGCTACCGATAGATAGGAGCAGGTTCGCTTACTGAATGTTACCATTGGTTATGTAGCGCTTTTGATTATAAAGTATAGCGCTAAGTAGCGAACGCGGAGCAAGATCTTTGGCTAAATGCGGCTAATTCAAATAATGAAAGGTAGTACATGGGAGTCAATGATTGACTCATTAGTTGCTTGCGTATGCTAGCTACCGTTACATCGAATTATATATCAACAGCTGCCGTTCAGAAACTGTTGATTAAGACAAGTTATTAAGTTAATTTTTGTTATCGATTGAATCACATACGTGTTTTAAAGTTCATCTACGAACGTTTCAAAATAGAAAAATGAATCACCAAAGAAATTTATCGGCGGAGGAGGCTGTACAGGAAATAATTCTGCTGGATGAAGTGTACTCCATGCGTTATGTTTCAAATGTTTTAGGAAGAAATCATTCCAGCATAAGTCGCATGGTTAGAAGATTTAGCGAAACAGGATCTCACATTCGAAGGCCAGGGCAAAAGTGAAAACGATGTACTAATCAAAGGGATAACCGTCTTCTGAAACAATCCGCTCTTAGAAATCGAGGAATCACTAGTAGTATGTTAAAGACATGAGTTATCGGCGGTTCGTAATGTAGTATCGTCTCGAACAATCAGAAGACGTTTAAATGAAGCCGAATCAAGTAGCGGGAGACCGACAAAAAAACCATTACTTACAAGAGAGCATAAAGTTCAAAGATTGCGTTTTGCCAGAAATCATCAACATTGGCTTGTTAATGATTGGAAAAAGATTTTATTCTCTGACGAAACGAGAGTTAGCTTAAAATCTCCTGATGGACGTGACCGTGTCTGGCGAAGGGAAGGAGAGAGATTTGTAAGTTGCAACATTTGGTGGTGGCTCTGTAATGTTTTGGGGGGGGGGCATCTGCTTCGGTGGTCGTACATAGTTGGTCCCTATACGTGTGAGGTCTATGAATGCGGATTATTACCTGGAAAACATCGTACTTGAACACGTAATGCCATTTGCTCCTTTTGCGGGTGCAAATTTTTTAGTCATGCAAGACAGTGCGCGTTCCAACATAGCTGGATAGATTATTGACTACCTTCATGATGATATTCCGTTAATGGAATGGCTACCTGACAGTTCAGACTCCATTGAGTATTTATGGGTCCATCTTAAAAAAGTACATCCGAGGTCGTAGACTCCGACCTGCCAACCACAATCAACTGGTGGATGCAGTCATTGAAGAATGGGAGAGTATTCCCCAGAATACCATTGACAATTTAATCGCTAGCATGTAAAGCGTATGAATGCGGTAATTCGGAGTAGAAGAGGACCTATAACGTACTAACGTAACGAATCCATTAATTCTATTGTTTTCGATGTTTTTCATTTTGATTTTCGTTTTCATATCTCACTCATTTTCAACAAAAGATTTAATGATTTAAAATCAGGTCATGTTTCGCTGATTTCTTTCTCAAATGATTGTATAAACCTAATTTGTAAGTTTTCATTATAATTTAGTTTAATTTTATTTTCATTAATGTAATTATTAGAGCCCGGTAACTGGAGAGCAATCGCAGCGGCGGTGTGACTGTGTTTAGGTGGGCGGGGAGGGCTGGTCGATTATAATACGACACGACAAATCATCATCACTCAGTTCAGTTTAGCATTGGATAGCGGATAGGGCGTGTTGATTTTATTGATATAGACATAGTTATTAATTGTAGTTATTATTTAGTGTAGTGCGTTTTGATTTTATTGATACAGACGTAGTTTTTAGTGAACATGTCGAAGGCAAAGAAACGACCCTTTCAAAACATAGTAAATAAGTTTATTTCTGACCTTCCCGATTTATTTTACAACGGGAGTAAGATAGTTTGTAAAGTGCGCAAAATACATTTGACGTCAAATAAGAAGTAGAACTGTACAAGACACGTAAATTCCGCACAGCATAGAAAACGAAAATTGGGCATGCCACCGAGAAGTACATTTTTTATGTTGATAAACTGTAATTTGCCACTAGGCTTACTCGATAAACAACCGTTTAAGGACTTTTGGAACAAATACAATCCCAAGTTGCGGTTGCCAACGGAGAAAACGGCACGTAAGCATGTTGCATTTGTACGCGATGATGCGGAAAAGAAAATGAATCGCATATTGAAAAAAAGAGTTTCTTTGGTTATGTGTTGATGAGACAACAGACTGTAAAAAAAATGCAATTGTAAATATTATGGTACGCATACTAGACCCTAGTAAACCTACATTACCACTGTTACTAGCTAGCCGAAGACTACAAGAGTGTACTGCTGCAGCAATTACGAAGGTTGTACTTAGTACGTTGGAAAAATTTCAAATTTCAAAAGATAAAGTGTTGATGTTTATGAGCGATGGCGCAGCGATAATGCGTTCGGTAGGCCGTTCTCCTCTTGAACATGGTTGCAAGTGTTTATATGTTACGTGTGAAGTGCATGCTTTACATCTTTTACATCTTGTGGCAGAAACCATTCGACAATGCTCTCCCGAGGTAGATGCATTAATAGCAAGTACAAAAAACGTATTTTTGAAATCTTCCAAACGCTTATGATCATTTCACACAGAGTGTCCTGGTATTCGTCAACCACCGGAACCAATTCTTACACGTTGGGGAACATGGTTGCAGGCAGCCTTTTATTATGCTGAACATTTCAAAATAGTAAAAGCTGTTGCGCAATTCAATCCTGCCGAAGCTGCAGCTATTAAGGAGAGCCAGTCGAAATTTCGAGATATTTCCGTTGAAACAGATTTAAAAAATATCCGTAGCCACTATAAAGGATTAGCTGACGCAATAGACCAATTACAAAATAGATCGTTATCATTATTGGAGTCTCTGCAAATTATGAACGGAATGCATACACAGCTACTGACTATACATGACGCAAAATATAATCGCGTTTTAGAAAAGTTCGAGAGTGTGCTACAGAAAGATCCCGATTTTAGCGCACTAAAACAAATTTGTGATGGTGTATCAAATAATCCACTGATTAAGTACAAAGAGTAATGTAATCATGCTTGTATAACATCGTAACGTGTATTCTAGGCAGGTACGGCTATGGCACGGCTCCCTGTTACCAGGCTCTAGTAATTATTTAAGTTTAGTAAAGTGTTGCGTTAATTTTGTCCAGGAGCTTATTTAAAAAGCACACAGTGCATTGTATTTTGACAATGATGTTTAACTTTGATAACCACAGAAAATAAAAATTACCTAGTGATGAAACCAACGCTAAAAAAAAAGAAATAAACGTGCATAAATGATAAAGTGACATGTTACTAGCCGCAAAATAAGGAATACCATCGCTAAATCTGACTTACAAACCACCAAATTTAGTGGTAATTCCACTAGGTCGTACTGATGTCTGCGGCAAAAATTCCAATTCATTTTTCTTATAACTTTTGTAGTGACGTTATGAGCGTTTTTCCAAAATGTTTTCAAATAGTTTTATGAATTTTCCATTTTAATTTTCTAAAATATGCATATATTTTCAAACTTTTTAACGATCACTAAGACATTAAATTATTAAAAATCCGTGATTTTCTTGGTTCTTAAGGCGTAATTAAAATTTAAATTGTTGGAAAACAAAGAAAATATATTTGTTAGCGTCAACGATATAAAAGGAGGGAAATCCCCCAATGTAAAGATGTCCGCAACGTGATAATTCCCGCTGATTCACCGTAAGCTGTGCGAGGACAGTAAGCGGATCTAGACGGCAGAGAAGTGGAGTCGACATAGGCAGACGGACGTCTTCTCTTTCCCGTAGCTCCGTATCTCACATATACATTAAATTATTGTTTGTGTAAACATGCAATTTTATGTATTTTTCATATTGCTTTAGTAGACAGTGCTGCTACAAGTAAAGCAGTCTCAAACAGAGAAGTACATATTACGTCATACGCGCTACTTATTTTAGTCCGGCGAGTTGATCGCTCGTCAAGGGGTGCACCCTACTTCAGTAGCTTACCGTCACTGTTTGCGAAGAGATTTGAGGTGTTTGGAGCAATTGCTTGGCATTTCGTTTTTGTGTATTCCTTGTCGTATTATGGATTACTGTCCTTTTCGATACATTTGAAAGCTTTCAATTTTCGTACAGGTAAAAACTTTACACAACTTATAGTTTTTTTTTTTAATTATTTTTGAACACCCTATAGTGTTCAGAATATCTATGGCAATGACAAATTTTGTTCGCACATATAACGATGACGTAATATGCACTTCTCTCTCTGGCACTACTCTACTACTGGCAAATTGGGTGACTTGAAATGCAGGTACCTGTTTTATTATTTTTTTGTGCTGAAATCTTATAGTGAGTAGATAAACTACATAAGAACATTGTAGATCATTGTAAAGAAATTCAGCTGGCACTGATAGGTTAATACTTGATACTTCTCGCTTTCGCTTTAGAAAAAAATTGTGAAAGTTGTTTTTAAACAAAGTGAGTTTAAAATATGTGTTAACATTCACTAGGGCAATTATTCTTATCAACTAATGTAAAAGTTTAACACTTTTTTTTTTATTAATTAGATAGGTATTTGTTGATTATTGTCGATTAATTGTGTGTGGATTGTATTTGTGAATAATTGAACTACAATTGCATTGCTAGCTTGTTGCTTACCGCCTTTATTGATTCTCACTTTTTTTTATATAAAAAATTCTACATAAAAATGCGTATTAGTGCGCTTGCGCACAATTGAAATATTATATAGTGCAGTCTATTGGCGCGTTTGTGCGTAACGGAATATCTAACAACAGGCGCCAACAGTATTGTTGTCAACAATTGTCAATTTAAAACTTTACTGGGAAGATTAATTCTGGTGGTATAACTAATTTTATTTTTATACAGTATTTGACGGATGATTTGAAACCTTTCTAAAATGCCAAGTAAATATAAACAAACATTGGGAAAAAATAAAATATAAAGACTTTACAGAAGATAATGTGTAAAGAGCATTAAGACAAATCACACAAGTTAACGCAAAGCAGCAGAAAAATATCAGGTCTCTCCTGCAATCCTACGATGTTAGCAACATCCTTTATGCTAGCGACTGAGGATTTCCCTTTGAAAAGGATGACATCAAGAAGCTAGTTGCAACTTGCTTGGACAAAAAGGCGGTAATAATTAAGTTGTTTCACGAAAATTTATCGGGGGATTCTTGGTATAATTTTATCTCGCGCCATAAAAACTGACCGTCCGAAAATATTAAGTGACCTTAAGGGTTTAATTGAATGTTGATGTATTGAATCAATATTTTGATGAGTTATCTGCGACTTTGGTTGGAGTGTCTCCGCAAAACAGTAACTTATGACGAAACAAACTTTGTGGACAATCCCGGGAAAGTAAATTTGTTAAAAATTTTTTCAAGCACTAGTCACGTTGTCTAGCTGGCTACTAAAAACTACTACTCTTCGAGCTGATTGGGAAAATGTGAAATTAGCCATATTGCTATCCCCTCCTCGCTCTCAAGCGGAGGAGTTAGCGGCAGTCGATGGCTCAAGGCTACCGATGTAGTTAGTTAGAGATAGACTGCCCTATGTGGGGACGATCTTAGTAAGAATTTCTAGAGTATTTACTTTTCTTTCATTTCATCAGAATCTGTTTTTATTTTTGTCGTTAGAATTTCTTATTAATTTCGTCTATGCTTCATAGCAACAACAAAATAAATATGCGAAACTCTCATTTCCAGGCGACCTTGATTTCAAATTATTACGTGCGTTCTTCGCACAGTACGTCTACATCCCGACATAGTTCGAAGTGTACTAGCACGAATTGCTCGGATTTCACTGTCCCCTCGACGCTCTCTCGTATGCTCGACGAGAGAGCGAGGAGGGGATACCGATATAGCTAATTTCTCATTTTCCCAATCGGTATATAGTGTAGGCTTCGCACATGTGTAACTATGACGCAACAAAGTTTGAACACGCTCGAACCTGTATAAGCCTATCAGGCCGAGAATTTATGGCGCCTACCTCGTAAACACGCAGAGAAAGTTGTGGATTATTCAAAATCTGCCACATCGGTAATGTTCGCTATTAGTGCAAGTGAAGGCTTACTGCCTGTATATATTGCATTCAAATCGGAACACTTGTTGTCAACGTGGACCAATGGTGGCCCTGCTGGTGCTCATAATACAAAAGTTTTTTGGGTTTTCACCGTGTAATGCCCTACTTTCAACGTCTAAGTACACAAACGAACTAAAAAGGGTTCAATAAAAAAAAGAAAATTTTGCGTTTCTTTTGAAACAAACACTAGAGAAAATGGGAACAAAAACAGAGGAAAATATATCAGGTTTTCGATCAACTGGTAATAAACTGGTAATTAAAGAAAGGCGTTATCATTAAAAAACGCCAAGATATTCCAGAGTTCGACAGTTTTGTAAGTAAAAGTGTTAAAACCATATTAGAAAAAGAATCGATTCAGGAATAAAATTTTGAAAACAGGTGGAAGAAAACGTAAACTAGATATTCCAGCAAGAAGAAGTGTCGCCGTGGAGTATCTGTCGAGTTCATCTTTTTCCAGAAATAAGTCACCACTTCTGTGGGTTTCTGAACACAGTCTTGTTGAATCCTTGAACGAGAACTTCTGTGAGTCAGAAGAAAATTTGGATAACAATTTACACCAAGATCAACAAATAAATTTTGAAGGACTTACAATAGGAGATTATCATGGTAGAATTAACTTTGGTAAAGAGAAGAAGTCAGTGCAATGTTGCAGACGTGTTGTTATTGTTGTTGTATGATTGAGCGAAGCGACAGGTTACAGAAAACACCTCGCACTTCTAGACATCGATTACTATGATCATTAGCCAACCCTACTAGAATTTTGCCTAATCCAGATGCGTTCCAATCTCCGGTAGGGATTTTTAAAGTACCAAACATCGGATTGACACGGGGCCTACGGTTTTACTTTACGGTTTATCCGAGAAGACATACTCCGATTTTTATCCGTAATTAAAAACCAACCGTCCCGGTTGAATTTGAACTCGCGTTGTTCAGATCGAAAGGCAAGTATGCCAACCGTTTGACCATCGAGTCGGTCTGCAGAAGTATTACTATTAAATCCAGTGACAGCGAAATTTTTGAAACTACAAAACTACTTCAAAAACGAAAAAATTGCTTTTCACCGGGATATATCGTAAGTGAAAATGAAGAAAAAGTTTGTTGGCAATTTAGAAAGTGCCATAATTATTAGAAGAGAAAGAATTCAGTTTCCTGAATGACAACTAACGACAGTGTTTACGTAAATTTTAAGGGCCGTCTGATACAATGAAAATTTTTTTCATCAAATTTAATACAAACCAACGAGGACAGATTACGATCCCAAGTGTTAATTGGTTTTTATGCCTGTTCTCTCTCACATCACAATAAACTTGTCATAACATTTTTTTTTAGTTCTTTGTAGATTTTCTTTAATTTAGCTGACATTTTTTGATCTTATATGAACAAAATGTACTTTTTAAAAATCACTAATATTTCAAGTCTCCTTTAAAACTAATATAAATAAAATATTCTTAATTTTAAATGTGCGGTTCAATTCACCCAACAACGCGGGTGATTTGAAACACCATTATTTTTTTTTTAACGAATCCGTATTTTGCCACTGCGGTTAATACGAGATAAAATTCTCCTAATATGTGCGACACTAAAACTATTTTTTTAAACAAATTCTGTAGTTCTTTCATGTTATAATTGAGTATGAAATTTCAAAAGTCCCTCAACTTGGCGGTATATATGTATTTGCAGTATTGAGCATTCCGTATGAAGAATATTTTTTGATTGCAGTATCGAGAAATAGTACATAAATGCATTTTAAGCACTTTTTATATTGCAGTATCTTAAATAACTTTGCAAGTATATTTCTATATTAATTGAAATCAGAGTTCAAAGTATATCGCGATATTTATTAATGATAAATATCACGATACTACGATAATATAATGGGTAACTGCGACGCTCGACATAAAGGACGGGTTTTTTATGCAGAAATATATCCCTACGATATAATTCTGCGGGCGGTTTTTTTTTATTAAATAAGTGAATCAGTAACGCAGTCAAAAAGTATTCTTTTAATTCACCTGCAAATTAGCACGCAATTTTCCATCTAGCTTTTAGTTGGTTGCATTTGATGCAGCTATGGCGTCACAAAAAGTAAAACTGCCGTAGATCGCAGTTATCTGTTGACCATAATAAACGTATCCAAATGCGTACGTCATACGCTCATAAAGTACAAAAATTGGAATTGGGAACCTCCAATATTCAGTTGTAAATTCCGTAGACGGTGTTTCTCCTATTTTATCTTTATTGAAAATTGACCAGGCACGTCCACAAAATGCGTTTTAAATTGTTCCCTTTTCATTTCGTTCTCAATGTCACTTTTCATATCTTCTTGTCCCCTTTTCATTTTCTCGACCTTTTGTCAATTGATGTATCACTTGCATCAGCATAGTTAAGCTAACACTAGTTTCCAATATGCCAGAGCTTCTGTACAACCTTTAACTTGTGATCTTCCTGTCCTACTCCTGGTTGACATTTTTTTCCGCTATTTCCAGAGCACTGATTTTTTTCATGTCAAAAAATCGGTTTGCAGACATAAAAATATCTGTCTATTTGCACTATATCTGATTTTTTCTAGAATGTTCTAGGAGTTTCCAAACTGTAAATCATCTGCCTCTGTACGTCCAAATCGGGCACACAGTAATCTATTTCCACGACTCACAGTTTCTTCTAGAACGTTTAATACATATTTTCAAAATGTTTCCAGTACACTATTTATCTTTACACGTCTAAATTCCGCTTCTGGCACCAATTGTGATATGGGTCAGGCAGATAAAAAATATTCTTCTTGTCACAATTGTTTATTAAGACCAACAAATAAACATTTAAATAATTACAACAAATGCTATCAATATCGCTACATTTAAATATCTGCGCACTCCAACTAGCATTGACTAAATTCATTGACCGAATTCATTCCCGCTACTCTTCTGGCTGCTTATCAGAGAGCCAAGCTATTACAGAAAAAAAAAACCGTTAATATATTTTACAATTTTATTTTAAACATGTTCAAAGTAATTCGCTTCAACAGTAGTACATTTGACCATATTCTCCTTTCACTTCTTAAAGGCCGCCAAACTATCTTCTTTTGGAATACTTGCAAAATTTTTCTTCCTCAGACGAAAATCTTGTATCCCGCAAATGTTGTTTAAGCTCATAAAACAGCCAAAAGTCACACATTGCCAAATCAGGTAGGTACGGTGGATGTTCTTTGACATTATATTTTCTTTGGCCAAATATTGGATCGTGAGAGCTGCGGTATGAGACGATGCGTTATCATATGCGAGTTCGGGTATTCGTTCGGGGTAACTCCATTTTCTCCAAGTACCCTACTCGCGCTCTTTAATGTTCGGAAATGTCGTAGAGTTATTCCATCCATTTGTTTAGAAGTATGGCTTGAGTGATTCACTCTTGCTCTACTCCTAATCCAGTCCACGTGTTCTGTACTCTTCATCTGCTCCCGAACGAATACCCGAACTCAGCTCGTGATGAAACATAATACTCTTCTCAGGAACTCTATTGAACACTTCAGGCAAACAATTTTCGGGGTACCATTTAGCTGTAACTGTTTTTTATTCATCTAATTTAATTAAACATACCATATTTCTAAAGAACACTGCATACATAACTTTATGGATCCATACACGATTCTCTTGACGGGTAGGTATGTGGAAAAACGGAGTTTGCGTTTCGTCACCTGTCACAATATTAGAAAAGAATTGGTGTGCGTCATTCTTCAAAAGAGTTAATGTTTCATGACAAATTCTCTTACGCTCGGCTATTTGAAAATCAGAAAGCTGATGCGGCACAAAACGACAACTGTTTTTAAACGCAGGTAATAGTGCATAATTGTCTTAACAGCTGAGGATCTAACCTTAGCAGATACTCTATCACAGCATACTTGACTCTTCAATTATTTTCTTAACAGTAGTAATATTTTCTTCAGTGACGGCTGTACGAGGACCTCCTGCTCCTTTCTAATGCTGCTTTTGCGTTCAACGGCTTTATACCATCGGCAAAATATAGTGGTTTTTAATTAAAGGTTGAATCTAAACTTTCCTTGCACTTGTAAAGCGCTTAAACATTTCTTGAAATCATATTAAATCATCATTCGAAAATGCTCTTTAATTCCATTTTGTCACTTATGTTAGCACAAAAAAATAAAAACTTCAGTTCCAAATAACGCAAATACAACTAAATCTCAAATGGCAGATAGAGAGTTGCCCTAAACAACCGCGTATGTTTTGTTTTTCATGACCTATTGGATGTTTCTCAATATCGGCTTAGCCCTAGCGTCTGTTTTGTCTCGAGAATGGTTTAGGTCCGGGTATTGTAAAATCACTTTGTGAATATCGGACTACATAACATCTTAAATACTTTAAAAATAAATTTCAAAAACCGAAAAGTTGGTGCGGTTGCCATTGAATAAGGATCTGCATCAACCCTTACTCTCAAATATTTCGAAGGCGGTGCGAGCACAAACCGAAGTTTTCACGGCACAAATCAGCACAAAACATTATCAAATTTTTAAAAACCGAAAAATTGGTGCGGCTGTTTTTGAAAAATTGGGGCACACCAACTCTCATTTTCAAATACCTCGAAATTTTTACGATGCAAATAAGCACATGACGAGCACAAACTTTGCCATTATGAAATTTTCAAAAATCGAAAGATTGGTGTGGTGACTGCTAAATAAGTGTCTGAGCAGTCCTCGTTTCCGTATATCTTGTTTCTCGATTATCTTGAGAAGGAGGCGAGCACAAAATAAAACTTTTTCCGGCACAAAACGATAGCCTGGTCAAATTTTTAAAAAGTGAACGTGCAGGGGCAGCGTGAAGTTGGCTTCCGCTTTTCAATGTCGAATATCTTGGAAACGAAATGAGGAAAATAACATTTTTATGGCATAAATCAGCACAAAACGAGAGCGTGATAAAATGTTTAAAAAGTGAAAGCGCGGGAGCACCGTGAAATTGGCGCCCGCTTTTCAATCTCGAATATCTCGAGAATGGGATGAGCACAAAATAAAATTTTTACGCTACAAATCAACACAAAACGTGGAGATTTTCAAACTTTAAAAAATCAAAAGTGCGAGAGCCAACTTCACGGACCCGAATTTTGCCACTAAAGAACTAAATGTTGGTGCTGGCTGTTGACACCCTATCGTTATACTGTTAAAATGGAGTCGGATGGTATGAGGACAGTAGCTGTGCAGCCCTAGAATTCTTATTACTCGATTCGATACGACATGAGCTGAATGGTCTAAAAAGGGAATTCTTATTGAAATTCGTTCTCGATCGCTATCGTACATAGTGATAATGCGACATGCCCAAAGGCATAAGATTTGAGATTAAAATATTTGGAAGAATTCGTTGTGGTAGTGAAATAGGGTACTTTCCAAAAAAAATTGACTTGGATTGAAAAGTCATACTAGATAATCTTCCTCTTCTTCGCTTCATCCTTTTGCCTTTTTAGGGCCTCGGAGCATAATAGATAATAGAAAATTAAATATGTATTGACAAGACACCAGCATTCAATTAACTTCACCTTTAAGTATTTTGGAAATTGATTAAACTCATATAAAAGCTTTAGCTATAAGTAATTAAGCCAGCTTTCGACTGTTACAAGTGAATTTTTAAATACTGTGGCATAATTAGGCCAGCGATTCGCATCCTTTTTCTTGCATTGACCATTTTTAAAAGAATGGTTTTCTTCATCAAACCTTTACATTTTTCGGTATAATACACACCAGGATTATTTAAAAACAAAAACCTAACCTGTTCAAAGAAAGCCGAAAAACAGAAAACTGAAAATAATGAATATAAACCAGCTAACGATTGCTGTCATGTATCGTGGCATACTCAGTACACATGACAGCCGTATATGGAGAATTTAGTTAGCGCACTCAGTATGTAGCATGGCGCTGAGAGGTTAACATAATTCTTAAACCACCTTGTCCAAAAATATTAAACCTGTTCCTTATTTTCCACAGTAAGTTGATTTGACTTAAGTTTGGTTCTATTGGAAACCCCTGGTTTATACAAGGCTACATATTTTTCTAAAATAAGTAGACCTCAAACCTTTAATAACAAATAAAGAAATCTAAATAATATAAAGAGATTCCTTATTAATTCTAAAATATTAGTATGACCTATTTTATCATAATCTAGTATGCTCATGATTAATTAATGGTTACTTACTTGTATTGATTCTGAAGATGACTGGTTAGATTGAATGGCTTTAACTGGACTAGTACCTTGGACAGGTACTGTTTGTACTCCAACAAGGTTTGTTGCAGCTATTGGAATCGTTTCTACCACTATTCCCGACTTGATCTCATTAGTTTGATCTGTTGTGCTATTTTGATGTGTGATAGCTGTTGCAATAGGTATTCCATTGTTAGAATTTACATTAGTCATTATTGCATGTGAAAGAGGAACTTGATTTATAACTATATTTTGTTGTTGTATAATGTTATTTGTAAGATTTGGCAATGACATCTATAAAATAATAATTTGATTAATATATTTTTTAATAAATTTAATGTAATATTACCTTTTCCTGTTACAAAATAACCTTCACGAGAGTTCTAATTTTATTTAACGTTTGGGACTATTGATTTGGTTAAATTTGTACAAGCCCTTCTGCAATTTTATACTAACATTTTATTTTTCAGCGCTAAATATTTGATATCAGGATGTAAAAATCTTACAATAAGTAAAATATTGAACTAAAAATTCATAAATAAAAACGCAAAGTCGATACACACAATCACAAACATCCGTGTTGCCAGAGTGTTGTCGGCAGTGATGCCAGATGCGAGGAACTGAAATTCCCTATATTTTAAATAGAAAATCCCTGGACTTCCCTAGTTCAATTGAGAAATCCCTGAAATTCCCTAGGTCGATTAAAAACATTATATTGATATAATATACAAAAAAAATATTAGCATTGATTTTGCTAATATGTAACCAAGATATTTTTATTTGTAGTAATTCACTGGATTTTACAAATAAGAGAAAGCTGCTTATATGAATTCTATATTAGGTACGTTTTATATTTGTATACAATGCAATTGAGTAATATCTTAACCTAAAAATCTTCAAACAAATGTAAAATCATATTAATAGGTATATTTTATTGTGAAATTAAATATCATTCTATCTACAATACATTAAAATATTATTCTTAAACAAAAAAAACATTTAATAAAACTTAAAACGTATTAAATAAATAAAAATATTAACAAGTACTATTAACTATTACTTATATAAATTATTTGATTGCATTAATTTGTTGTACTCCGCAGTTACATCAAAAGATTGGCAGCAATCTTTGTTTGAAAATCTAATTACCGACACTGCATTCAAAGCCTCACTGCCAATCTTATTACGTTTCTCTGTTTTCACATCTGAAACCACCGAAAATACTCTTTCTGTTTCAGCATTGCTATGTGGTAGAGACATACATAAATTTGCCAATTTCCCTATATTACAAAATTCATAACTATCGTTAAAATTTTTATAATTACCTACATCAAACCAAAATTCTTCAACAGTTTTAGTTAAAAGAACATTTTTTTCATCACTGAAGTGTATTGCTATTTTTTTCCATTCCAGATCAATCTGAGGACCATCGATACCATCTATTAAAAGGAATTTGCTCCAAACTGTTTTAAGAGATGTTAAATTGTGTGGCTTGTTTAAGTCCAAAGCAATATTTGGATTTAAAAACTTCAGCGAATCGAAAAAAATGTCTGTTAAAGGAAACCTTGCCTGAATATCAGTTGCCGCAGTAATTAAAAACTCAAGACATGACTTTCGTATTGATGTTTGAATATCTTCTGGCAAATTCAAAAGATATGAGTTGCACTCTGAACCCAAGTCTATTGACGTTAAATCTAGAAAATACCTGGGATTTTTGCAATTAATTTTGAAATCACTGATATATTCCGGTTTTACAAAATGTAATAGTATAAATTTGAATATTTTTTTGCATTCAGTTGCTATCTCATGCACCAACAGTTTTTTTCCCTTGAAATAATGCATTAAATGTATTAAAAAAATTTAAAATGTAGTTGAGAAACAATAAAATAGCTTTTGTGCAACAATTATTTAATTCTTCAAAGATAAATGTTGCTACCTTGGAATTCTCTTCTACATGGGCAACCTGAAAATATTCATAAAGAATGTTCCAGTTGTCAAGCACTCTTTTAACTGCATGCTGCATGCTTAACCATCTGGTAGCAGATAATTTAAGCATTTTATTTTGCTGCACATTGAAGAATTCTTGCATCTCGGCAAGTTCTGCTGTCCTTTTCGCAGACACTGAAAAATAATTAGCAACACTTCTAACAAATTCTTCAGGTGTCCTAGGTAATTTAGAACATGCATTACTTGCTACTAATGCTGACGAATGGCAGATACAAGGTATTACAATTAATGCATTAGTTTCTGATTGTAGACGGGTCATGAACGAGTTATGTTTTCCTATCATAACATTAGCATTGTCAGATGCAAATCCTATAATATTTTTAATTGGGATATTTTTTGTTTCCAAACACCTTTTAAAAGAAGCAAATAAATATTCCGCATCTGTGTTAGTAGCACTAACTGTAATTAGTTCTAACAAATTATCACAAACTTTACCACAATTGTCAACAAATTTTACTATTACACAAAGCAATTTATTCACAGAAATATCAGTAGTTTCGTCAATTAATATGCTAAAATATTTTCTTTGAAGATTGTTAGCCAGATCATTTGTGCATTTTGCAGCAATTACGTTTTTTATAATATCTGTTACTTTAGTGCGACCTAATTGCATGTCTTTAGCTACTGATGAATCTGAAAAACAATCTTGCAAAATAGGAACCAGGTGGTCAATTACTTGAAAAGCTACGTTATGATGTGCAAAAAAATTTGATAATTTTATTTCGGCTTTCCTGACATTTAGAATATGAGGAGTCTTGTTACTGAAAAACATATTGACACTTCGCACATTTTTTACTTTTACCACATTCTTCTTGTGTTTTTCTGTTGCTGCATGTTTTTCTAAATCGGACTTCCCACATTTTAAATCAACACCACATGCAATACATCTACATAGATATTTATTTCCTGTGTGTTCCTTAAGCCATCCCTTGAATTTTGCATTTTCTAGCCATTCTACTTTAAATTTTTGTAAGTATGGCTTTTGTTTAGTTAGCTGTGATGTTGACGGTTGTGCCCTGTATAAAAAAATAATTATTTAGAAATAGTAAAATAATTAAATATAAATACTTACATTTTAAACGATGATGTAGCTATCTTTTAAATATATAAATTATTTAAGTATAATAATTCGTATTTAGTTTGCATCAACCATCAATCACTATCACCAAATAAAATTAACCCTTTCTGATTTTTCGTATCGTACAAATATCTGATTATCTGTGCGAACTAGGCTTAAGGTATAAGATATTTGTAGCACTAGCAGTCGAAGACAAGCAAGAAACAAATGAAATATGAAGACGTCCAATGGTATCCAAGGGGTTGGTAACAGAAATAATATCCTTGTTATTGCAAAAATATGTGTTTTTAATTGTTTTGGGTTATATTATGAATCTTCCCTTTGTAGGGGTTATAAAACAATAAAAATCATAAAAGTTTTGCTATGTGAAATTTCCGCAATATTTTGCCAGATGTTTTACAGAGACACTAAATATTCTTACATATTTTAGTTTTATTTATCTTTTGTTACAACAAATCTGTATACTATAATAGGTAAACGTTCTGTGCAATATAACAATAACGGAACAAAAAGACATTTTTGAATTTTAAATGTATTGGCGGTAAACAGCTTGACAAATAACGGCCAATCACAGCAAACAATTTAATTTTGCCAATCAAATACGATAAACAGTTCGTTTACAACGTTGTCAGGATTTCTTTCATTATTACGTTAAGTTTAGTAAAATATAAAGATAATAATTTTGTTGTTCTATAGTTTTTTATATAAAGGCGCAATTAGACTTCGAAATTCCCTAGATTATGTACTAAATTCCCTTTTTCCCTAATTGAATAAAAAATCCCCGTAAATAGGGAAAAATCCCTAAATCTGGCATCACTGGTTGTCGGCTCATTGTGCTCATTCCGGCTAGTGATGGCAAATACCGCTCCCCTCATGGAACGTTGCTTTTGCGACCACGACATAAAAATACCGCGACAAAATACCGTTACTTTGGAACGATTAAGGATATAATACAACCTATATGAAATGGTGTTATCGCTTACTAGTCTTATTACTAGAGCGGGCCAAGAGCGCCACGCGCCAGGTTCGCAATCAGGCTGCCGGGCGCATATATGTATGTAAACATAGGTAATTTAAATATGTAATTATTAGGACGAGGACCAAAACCACTGTCTATTACGTCGTGAAGACGCGCAAATATACACCTGCAGTTTGGGTGTTCGTTGATAAATAGGGCGTTGTTCACAGTGGGCCACTACAAAAAAAAAGTTCATTCATCGACGGCTACGAACTAACAGCGCGCTTATTCATTTACGGATGACGCGCTCTATTCATCAACAAATGACGAGTCTGCAGATGTTACGTTTGCACCACTTCGTGGCATACTAGAAACAAGCGTCGGTGTGCTCGCTTTAGTGATTATGTCTAACGTAACTATTAAAAATAAACGGCCATTACCTACGAAAGTTAATAAATTTCTTAGTGAATTTGTGGATTTACACTACAATGGGAGTACAATTTTCTGTAAAGTT
The DNA here is from genome assembly GCA_029619315.2 of Dynastes maya. Classification (NCBI taxonomy): domain Eukaryota; kingdom Metazoa; phylum Arthropoda; class Insecta; order Coleoptera; family Scarabaeidae; genus Dynastes; species Dynastes maya. The sequence continues at coordinate 50,204,883 of JAROYE020000001.1, forward strand.
TGTAAAAAGAAACTACTGTGCTGGAGCAAACGTGATTGTGAAAGACATATAAATAGCGCACACCACAGAAATAAAAGAAATGGTGTGTCACAACAACGTCAATTTCAATTAGAATTGCTTTTAACGTTTATGGTATGTGGTCTACCACTTCGTATACTTGATAAAAAAGCATTTCGAAAATTCTGGGGTACATACAATACCGAGTGGATACTACCATCTCGGACAGCGTTACGGAAAGATATTCCACGAATACGTGAGGACATTGAAAATCGAATTAAAGCCGAATTGAAAGATAAACAGCTGTGGCTATGTCTTGATGAGACGACAGATTGCAAAAAAAATTCTATTTTGAATATAATAGTGCGCGTATTAGATCCTATTAAACCAAATTTTGCAATTCTGTTAGCCAGCAGAAGATTAAAACAGTGTACTAGTAAAGCAATTACGGCCGTAGTTCTCGAAACGTTACAAAAATTTCAAGTGTCAACCAGTCAACTGTTGTTGTTCATGAGCGATGGTGCAGCAACAATGTGTAGTGTAGGCCGTTCCCTTAAAGAAAAGTGTGAAGGACTTTCACATGTTACGTGTAAAGTCCATGCTTTACATCTTGTGGCACAAACTATTAATAGCAAACACAAAAAAAGTGTTTCTCAAAAGTCCTAAGAGGAGTAGGGCATTCCACAGGTTATGCCCTGGTATTCGAGAACCACCACAGCCCATTCTTACGCGTTGGTGAACGTGGTTAAAAGCCGCTTTTTATTATAATGAACATTTTCAAGAAGTCAAATCCGTTATTTTGCAATTCGTCCCTGCCGAAGCTAGAGCTATTAGGATGAGCCAGAAGGGATTTCTCGATATTTCTGTTGAAACACATCTAAAGAATATTAGCAACAATTACAAAGGGTTAGTAGACGCGATAGAAAATTTGCAAAATTCTGGATTGTCGTTGGTAGAATCAGTGCAAGTCGTGGACGAAGTTAGTACATTGTTACACAGTATAAACGATGCAACAAGTGGACGAGTTTTAGCTAAGTTCGATAGTGTTTTAAAAAAGAATCCGGACTACACGAGATTAAGACAAATGTGCGATGGGGCATCTGCAGATTCCTTGACTAAGTCTAAAGATTATTTTAATTACGCCTGTCTTACTTCGGTAGACGTGGAACGGTCGTTTTCGAAATATAAGAACATTTTTTCGTCTCGGCGAACATCCTTCACCGAGGCAAATGTGGAAACTTATCTGATGGTGCAACTTTTTAAACAAGCCTATCCGCATTATTAAGAAGGATAGAATTTATTTATTATATCTTTATTTACAGTTACATTATTAAGTACAACAGAATAAAAAAAGCGTTCAGTTTCTCAGTTATTTCCTTATTACATCCCATTTACAACGCATACCGTTTTCAATCAAATAAAAAATCATAATGAAAATAAAAACACCTCAGCGTGTACATATATATATATATATATATATATATATATATAATATATATATATATATATATATATATATATATCCGCTCTAATTACTAAACATTATTATTGCGTCAGCTTTTATTTTTTTACTCTTGTGTATTAATTTCGAAATATCACATATCTGCTGTGACTCATATACGCTATTTACAATAAGCGGCCGTTGCGCCTGATTCCGATTCTGTTGGATGGCGCAATTTGGCCCGCTCTACTTATTACTTGGTTGATCCCCACATATCTACATGAGACACACTGTAATTTGAGATCTATAATGGGTATTTTTAAAAACTGGTAAAATTTTATCAGATAGAAGAAGCAGATTAAGTGCAGCTAGGGTAAAACGATTATGATTTTTAAATTACAACAAAGAAATTTTAATTTCTTTACGTTGTAGCTAGAGTTGGCATTTTTTAAATTCGGCGGATGATTTAAGTTGGTGATTCCGGCAATAAAGAAGATATTCGCCAATTTCTTAACGTAATACAGACCAATATGTCCTTTATTGCTGGAGCTGCCAACTTAATCATTCGCAAAATTTAAAAAATTACAATTCTAATTATATATAGCTGCTTTTATATAATTTACTTTGTTCTTTTAATGAGTCTGTGTTATTTTTTTATGAATTTGTTTTGTTTTTAATATTTAATCTACTTTTTAAAGATCTAAATATTTTTATTCCTTTATTAAGCCCGTTTGCAATGACGTATAATTTTGTACAAAAATGTGTAACAAATTTTGTATATAAAAGTTTTGCATTTTTCTATAAAGAAAATATTTTGATCTGTTTGCAGAGTAGGTATATAATTTTGTACAAAACTTGCCCAGTAACAAATGTCAAACTACTTGAAAACATAAACTACACTTTTAGGTTAATTGAGTTTACTCGAATTGAATGCAATTCTTTCTTTACAGAATTATATATCAAATTATACATCGTTGCAAACGGGCTTTAGAGTGCAATTTATTTTAAATAAATATTTAGTGAATAAGCGTAGTTACGTACTACTATAATTAAGAATTACGTAACGAAATTGTAGTACAAAGGCATTACGCTACATATTCTAGTGTCTACTATTTGAACAATATGCAGGCATACCATGTTTATCAATCGATTATATCAGAACGCAACGGACGATGTTTATTGTTTCAGCGAAGTTAATGTTCCCCAGGAACGTCGCGAATATAAATTGCGACATTTAGATCTTTCAATCGCGCTGCAGCGCATCGTTCCAAAGTGACGATTGCAATGTTTACCACTTCAGCGATGTTACCGTTCCATAGGAACGTCGCGAATGTAAACCGCTACCGTTCCAGTGTCGCGCAACAGCCCGTCGTTCCAAAGGAGTTATTTTGGTATTCTGGAGCGCAACGCGCCGCGACAACAAAAAACCTCTCCAAAATACCGTTTCTAAAATACCGACCCACTACTAATTGCGGCCCATCATGGGCTTATCCCCGGTGGTAGGAGTAAGAAGTTACACTGAAATAAGTAGCGCGAATTTAAATTTCAAGTATAGAGAATATTCCAACTTGTAGTCGAATATCATCTTTGACAACAAATGCACGTATTTTAAAGGACGATACTGGTAATTCCGTGATAACAGGAAATTGATTTGTGTAGAAATTGATGGGTAAGCTATTCTGAAAACAAAAGACAGTAACACCCGTGTAGTTCCTAAGTATCGCTTCATCATATTAATTAATCGCATGTGGATCTGAAAACATCCAGGTTCCTACTGATATATGCTTTGTTCGCTCGGCCTATGCTTACTACTCCGAGTAACCAGTGTAAAAATATGCTTTCGTTGGGCTTGCGTGCAACTGTACACAACCATACATCTACTTGCACTGAGCACTCTAGTGACGTCATTTCACACTACACCGAGTAAAAAGTACAGCCTGAGCAACCAAACCTGTAGTAAATCAAAAAGACAAATATAGTCCTACCGCTCGAAAATAATCTAGTCGACGGCAAGGGAGAGAACACAATTGCCCTGTGGAGTGACAGTTCTACAAAATTATTATTGTAAATTGTCAACAAGTAAACAGATCCACACAGCAGCAGACGACATTCGCATTTGAGAACAGAGATAAGAAGATAGGGATGGGACATCGGTGATAAAACATCGATGTTGATTGTTGATGTAAATTTCGAGCACCAATATCGATATTTGGAAAATATCGATTAGAATTATCGATGGTTTTTTAACATCGATATTTTTTGTGTAACTAAACATTTTTCAAATTTCCCAAAGGCAAAAAGAACTTATTTGTAACAATAAATATTATTTCGTGAATGAAAATAAACTCCAGTAATAAATAATATAAATAAAAATAAACTCTATTAATAGAGAAATATAAATAAAAATAAAGTCTATCAACAATAAACACCACTGAAACTATTTCTTAAATTTTCAAGCTTTCCTTGGGTTCCGTTCCCGTAGTTTCGCTTGTGGGGGTCATGTCGGGAACTTTTCCTTAAACGTTTAGGCCCTTTTAAAGTACCTTTCTACCGCCTCTGCTTTTTTGGAAGTTGCTTGGCGTCTAGATGCTTGAATTTTTGGATTAGCGTATCAATATACGCGTTACTTTTGCCCCGCGTAACCTGATATCGTAACCGCGCCGTTTCGTCAATTTAAGTTTAATCGAGGCGCTAATTTTACCTGACTATCCGCCGCTCGCGAGCTCCTGTATATTCTGGTTCTAGTTATTGTAGAAAATGCGCGTACCTTTGCCGGAGGCCATCTTGGAGGAATTCCTCGAGATCATCTTGAATATCGATCGCTGTATTGCGCATACGTTCGCGTTCGAATTTTTTGGCGGGCTGAATCTTCGAAAATTAATTTCTTGGCCTACGTAGGACCTAACGGAACGAAATATGCCAAAAGGAACGGCCCGAAGGCTAAAGTATAGTCCCCTAGCGCTCCCGTAGTCGTAAAATGTACCCCGTAACCAAAGATACCTTTGGAAGTTTCTCCCCATCTATTCCTATTTATCCGACGGGGATGGAGATAACAGTAGTTATTACTATAGTAAATAATATTGATTCCTAAAAAAGCACTTAATAGGGTTTTTATAATTCCTAAAGGGTTTCGTTTACTAACTAAAAAAATTAAATTTGGGAGTGTAAGTTTATTTTAAACAAACAATAAAAAGTTACATTAATTTACAATAACATCAGTTACTTCAACAACTCAAATAAAACAACTCTTCAAATACAACGTGACTTTTGGTTACTTACAGGAGTCTTCTTTCATTCAACCTATTTCTTTGCTGTGGGAGCGTTACACCCGCTTTTGAAAATAAACGCTCTGATGGTAACGATGTTGCGGCAATAGTCACATATTGTTGTGCAATTTTTGAAAGTGATGGGTGAGTTTATCGGGATCGCCATTTATCTTCCACCAATTCAAGGGATTTTCTTCAAGCTCCACAACATGACTTCTTAGACACAAAGGCAATTCCGAGAGTTGGTCACTTTCCCCAATTTGTGGTAAGTTCTTTTCCACTAGCCGTTGGTGACTTGCCCACAAATTAAATGTATTACCACTATATCATCTAAACAGTGTAGACGCATAGTTACGATCTGTGGTACGATACATGCAACACACAATTTTTTTCTTTTTATTAATAGATGGCACTATACTTTAATATCGATGTTTCAAAAACATCGATATACATCGCCCATCCCTAGAACAAGACAAAATCTGACAACAGAAACAATAAGACAGTGCAACAAAAGAGAAGCAGAGGTAAAAACAAAAACTACACCAACTTCAAAAAAATCACAAAACTAAAGATTCTAAAGAACAACATTTGAATATAAAACACGAACACAAATATAAGAAAAAGAATCTAAGAGGAAGAGCGACAATTGAAAAGCCAACCAAACAGCCCTCGATACCATTAACCCGAGACGGACAACAGCCCACCCTCGAGGTGAAGATAGAGGACACAGCAGTATTAATACATATCGTACGAGTGAACGTATTATGATCACCCGATTTTACACGAACTCAGCGCATCTAAACGTGTGCTGTGTTGAATGTAATTTGCTTGATAAAATTGCGTAAACGCCAATTCATTTATGCACCTTAATTCATGCTATTCGTTCACGTACATGTGCAAGCCACAACTTCGCTCTTGCATTTCCAAAAACACCTTGCTCACGTTATAAACGGCATATTCGTTCACGTACACGTGTAAGACACGACTATCGCATCTCCGAAAAATGCCGATGATGCTGATCAATGATCAGCCAGCATAAGTGTACTATGATCAGATTGATCAGTGATCATTGTACACTCGCTTTTACGGTATATGATCTATATAACGCGTTAGTAAGTTTCGTAGTAAAGTGAACCGCTAAAATATATGAATACTGTTGCAACGTTTGCTAGCTATGAAAGTAAAAGGACGCGGAATCGCGCCACGCAAATGAATCAGAACATAAGAATCAATAACAGTCAAGGGGTTATAAGAAAGATACGGAAAGTTCGCCTAATTTTTATTGGTCAGTAAGTGGTACCTACGTGATACTTTCATATTTTGTTCCCACGCTAGATAACACTGCAGGTGAATTGTGTTGAATTTATATTTCCTGTAACAGTTTATATTATATTTCAAAATAAATTATTTCACTTTGATATCTTGTTTCCAATTACAAAGCAGAAATATTAATAAAAAATTTTAATTAATTAAAAAGGATCATCTTAAGTAAGGATTTCGTTCCACGTCTCCACGCTAGATGAAGCTGAAGATTGTCTGACATAACACGTAGCTTATGCTTCTAGGAAGATATGTTCTGTGGTAACAGTCCAACCGCTGTCGGAGGACCATGGCCCTAGACTTTAATCATGCATTATACCCCTAGCTTGTTTCTTTAATTGGTCATCCTTGCCTTTCTCGATCTTTTCTCCTTGATTATTTTTGATTTGCTTTGTTTGTGAAATTATACTGTGCAATAGCATTCTTTTTAATTATATTATAAACTAAGAAATCATAAAATGGTCCCACATTAGAGGCAGCACCGCAAATTACTGTTTATTTGAACATTTACTATAATAATAGATTCAACTTAATTTTTACACATACAAAAATTTAATCTAGGTATTTTATAATGAGAGGTTCTATTTAGTTTTGGAATTCATCACTTTCCCTTTTAAATTAAGAACGTTTTGTTTGTTTCTTATACAACAATAGATATTACATTTAAGTAATTTTTTTAAATAATCAATAGGATAAAGATCAAATAAGATGTATTGCGTATTTCCATAAATCTGTGTCGAGCAGATATCTCGAGCACGTATGCTAAACGACTGTGCAGGATTGTCTAGAGACACTGAGGAGTGGAGAGGGCGTTCCTAGCACAAGCGACAACATTATTCGCTATATGTATGCGACCAGCGCTTTTAATGAATCCTTACCTACCCTAGTATGTAAAAATATGTATGTTATGTATATCTTTCAAAAATAAAATCTATGTTGTAAAAAAAACCATGAAGAAAATGTGGGAAAAAATTGCTCAATACTGCGATGAAGAATGACGGGAAGTTCGTTCGTATCTGCTTGGTGTAACCTGCACGACCATACACCTGCTTGCATTGACTACTCTAGTGACCCCATTTCACACTACTCCAAGTAAAAAAGTGCAAGTCGAATGAACAAACCTAAGAAAATAGATCCCTGCTCGGAATTTTATATAAAGAAAAATCAAAAACGTAAGTCGGTTCCTAGTTGATTCCACCGCAAATTCTTACTTTCTGCACGAAAAAAACAAAATTTAGAATTACCTATATATCTATACGAATGTGCATACATACGAAATATTCATCCTCGTTCTTTAACAAGTATTTTGTTATGATTTGAACTAAAGTCGATTCACTCTAAGTTCCGTCTTCCCCCAAATTGAGGGCTGATGATGCCAATCAAGAAAAACAAAATTACCAAAAACATAATTTAAAGAATACAATTGCTTTTTGTGTTAGAAATAATTTAACACCTTTGGAACTATAAGAATATAGTAATTGAATTAAATTGAAACTAATATTTCAATTATTGAAGCTGTAATATAGAAAAAGAAAATTGTATATAAAATAACTTTCACCCCTCCACAATGCTTCGTTGCAAGATAACCAAAACATCAGTTGTTTACTGTTTCTCGTGCGTTGACGTTTTTTTATTCCATTTTGGTTGCATTTTGTTATTATATATCGTGTTATATACGTTTTAATAACTGTTCTTTTCAGAACAAATTGTGCATTATGCCGAGAGGTTTAAATTCGCAGTCAAAAGCGCTGGTCGCGTCACTTATAAATTATTTTGAAAGAGAACGTGATAATGGTGGACCCCTTATTCCATTAGTCTTTGTTCGTCAGGTAAAAATTATAAAAAGTATTATACATATACTACAACTTAATTTTTAGAGAGTTGCAGATGCCCTGTCAATTAATAAATCTACCGTTTGTGGTATCTCGACAGAAGTAAAAGATGCCGCCCCCTCAGTAGCCCGAAGAAAACCAGACACCGCGTAAAAACAGTGACAGCTGTTGATGATTTCACTGTTGTGGCAATCCGAAATGCACTCTATACTATGTATAGACAAAGTAATACTATTACATATTCTAATGCGGTTTGAAGTGCTAAATTTGTATCTTTTCAGAACAACAAGTAACATTAACTTTACTTTTACAAAAATTGAAGGATGATGAAATTTTCTCTGGGGGGAGAACTTCGTTAATGAAAATTTTAAAGAATATTGGGTTTTCTTGGAAAAAAGACGATCCTCGCAGAGCCATGATGGAACGTTCGGATATTGCTCTTTTAAGAATTGATTTCCTTCGAAACTACGTTCAAAATATTAAAAATAGTTATTTCTGGGACCCGGTATTCCTTGATGAAACATGGGTATTTGAGAATGGCACAGTTGGTCGATCCTGGCAAGATACCAGCGTGCAAAGTGTTAAAAGAACAAAAATTGATGGGAAAAGGTTAGTGAACTGATATTAGCCCCATGAGGTCCACATGAATATTATTTTTAGATATATCATAGTACATGCAGGTAATCGCAGTGGTTTTATTCCTGGTGCATCATTGATTTTCCCATCAAAAACAAAAAATGCAGATTACCACGGAGTAAATGAATGCAGAGACATTTTTGGACTGGGTTGAAAATTATTTATTAAGAAACTTGGAAAAAACCGTCTATGATTATTATGGACAATGCCCCATATCACAGAACATGCGTCAATGTTTCTCCAACAGCAGCTTGGAAAAAACAGGACATTCAAACTTGGCTGACACAAAACAACATTGTATATGCTGCTGATATGTTAAAATTGCAACTATTACATTTAGTTCAATTGTAAGTGTTGTTTTACTATTTTTTAATATATACAATACAATATATATATCTATTTTAGACATAAACCAAACAAAATTTATGCTGTGGATGAACTGGCACACCAGTACGGACATAGAGTTTTGCGATTGCCACCGTACCATTGCATATTCAATGCTATGAGAACATTTGGGGTATAAGTAAGGTTTACTATAACAATCATATCGGAAGAGATGGATCTGGGATGGAAAAAGTGTTGAGTATGTGGCAAGAGTCAATTGACCACATTACAACGGAAATGTGGTCCAATACTGTTAACCATACAGAAAACACTGTCATTGAATGGTGGGAGAGAGAAATTGGTTTTGACCAAGAAGAGGTGTTACCTTGATAATAAACCTTGAAGGGGAATCTTCAGATGAAGAAATTATCTCAAGTTCGGAACCTGAGAATGAATATTGAGTTTTTCACATATTTAATTACATTTGTACTCATTTCGCACCTATGTATTTAAAATCCAGATAACCACTTGTTTCTCTTGTATATTTCTCACTACAGCAATAAATGACTTGAATGAATTTTATATGTCTTGCATAATGTATTCAACAAATTTAATAAACAGTCTAGTTGTTTCGCATTTATTTCTTTCTGTATTTGATGCATTCCCTTTTTTTGTTATTCTGATAGAGTAATACTTCAAGGTGTATTGGTCAAGTTAATATAACGTCTTGTATCTGAAAATTTTGCAGGTTAAAACCATTACTTATCCTCTAGCAATGTAAATCCGTTTATAATTTCGCAATCGTAATTTATGAATTTTTGAAATCTTGCATTGATAACAGGAATAACTATAGAAATATCCAGAAATTTGCCTAAATTTAACAGAATGACTAATTACTCCCATATTTTATTGGTTTTATTCGGTGATTTAAAAATCTTGTGATTTCTAACCTATATTGGCTAACGTCAGTTTGGCGGATTTGGCATCACTGTGGAGGGGAAGTGCCCTTTAAAAAGACGGAACTTACAGTGAATGGACAGTATTGGATGTTTCTTAATCGCTCGAATCTTTGATCGAACAGTTCGAGCAACACAAATGCATTTCAAAATTGTTTAAATAACTGTTCGATCAAAGGTTCGTGCAATTAAAAAATATACCATTCACGCCCATTGTGTTTTTCTTTATACTGTCATGTTATGATATGATATATTGTTTATGACGTTAACGTTAACAATAAAATGTTTTCTACTGCTGCAGTCATTTCTTCTTAAAAGCTAGGTTCTCGAAAGGCAGAGCGAACGTTTCCTACCAGAAATGTTTTCGGTCTTTCCTGAAGAAATTTAAATACATGAGTTGCCATATATTTACTGTAGGTTGTCTCAGAATGAGGAGGAGTGATTTAAATTTTTCGCGCAAAAAATAAGCGCCTTAATTGGCTCTGATTTAACCCGGCTTATGATCTTATAAACCGTTGTACTTCCGCTACTCCTCCTATATCTGTGACGAACCATATTAGCTGAGTTCGGGTATTCGTTCGGAGCGGATCAAGAGTACAGAGCACGTGGAGGGGATTAGGAGTAAAGCATGAGTGGATCACGCAATCCATACTCTTAAACGAATGGATGGGGTAACTCTACGACATTCCCGAACGCGAGTAGAGTATTTGGAGTAAATAGAGTTACTCCGAACGAATACCCGAACTCGCCTATTATAAAAGACTCATACACGTGTAGTGTCACTGATCGCCATCTGAACATTGATATCTGAACTGTTTGTAGCGTTAAAGTTGTGGATACCATTCTTCTGAGTCAACAACTGTTGTCATATTGGTTGTCATCTAAATGAAAACGTAAAATGGCTGGTTAGTTCTCGTACAGGAAAAGTATATTAACCAAAAGTTATTTTATATAGACTATTTCAAGAAATTTTGTAAAACAAGCGGTAAGTGTACTTGATTTTGATAACGGTAAACAAACTATTGATTTAATTGATTTTGCGGTTTGTTCTTTATATTCAGTAAAATAACCCGTCAATTCCTTGTCTTTTACAATTGTTTTTGAATCATCACAGTCAGTACGTTAATATTCCACAATGTGATTTTTTTTAGACGAAAATGTCTGCAGGACCATATAATTATTCCTATATTTTTAAATATATTATTATAGGGGATATGGGTGTAGGGAAATCATGTTTACTTCATCAGTTTACAGAAAAGAAGTGTAAGTATTTGTGAGATTGTGGTTTTAGTTACTTATAATTTTACTGTAGTTATGGCTGATTGTCCACACACAATAGGAGTAGAATTTGGTACAAGAATAATTGAAGTATGTGGACAAAAAATTAAACTTCAGATTTGGGATACAGCTGGACAAGAGAGGTTTAGAGCTGTCACAAGATCGTATTATCGAGGAGCAGCAGGTGCCCTTATGGTATATGATATAACTCGCAGATCTACTTACAATCACTTAAGTAGTTGGTTAACTGATACCAGAAACCTTACTAATCCTAGCACCGTAATATTTCTTATTGGAAATAAGTGCGATTTAGAAGGGCAAAGGGACGTAACATATGAGGAAGCAAAACAATTTGCAGAAGAAAATGGTCTTATGTTCGTAGAAGCTAGTGCTAAAACGTAGGTATAGTATATTTGTTAGTTTTTTATTTGATGTGCAAGTGAGTTTTTATCTTAGATAATCATATCTTCTTTTGTTGTGTTTTTTTCTGTGATATATTTGAATTATCGAGTCATATAGTAATATCAATAAAACATAAGTATAACCATTTTGAGGTCCATTTGAATATAAATTTTAAATGAAGTCAGTTCACAAAAGATTTAAGTTTGGAATAACTATATGGTTAGAATTACGAACTGTAGCCCTTAAGAGTACCCTTTTGAAGTTAAAAATATTAAGTATTCTTACATTTTTGTTTTTATCCAAAATGTAATTTTCTGTGATTAATGAGAGCAAACATCAAACAATTAAAAGAAACAAGAAATTGATGCCTTCTGTGAACCAGCAGTGTTAATGGCAATAACTTTAGCTTGACGCCAAGATCTTGAATTATCCACCTTAGCTTTATTTTTCATAAATAATAGACTTGATAAGAGCGCACTCTTTAAAATCTTTCAAAAATGATATGCCTCCTTATTAAATAAGATTTGTGCTGATATCTCTGGAAACATTTAACAACTTATTTAATTGTTAAATGTTTGCTAAATTGGTTATTTAAGGCACATTAGTTACGAGGGAAACATGCCTTTCTCATAGTTTGGAAAAAATATCTGATATAAAAAAAATTAAATAACACTAAAGTATTGGCACACTGCACCACACAAGTTACTAATTAATTAATCCGGAACAGTTGTTTCGGAAATTCATGTGTTCTCATCATCAACCATAAGATTGAATGATGTGAGAAAAAAATTTTAATTCTGACATGCCTGTTCTATCAATATTCTCGAGAAGATACAAGTACCTACTTTTGCCCCTTATACACCGCCAACAGTTCTTGCAAGCATTATTGATCACGGCTCTCCAGCCCAAGGAATTGAATTGCTTTGGGAATGTGAGTATTAAAATTAAAGTAATTCCATTATCATTAAACGTTATCACTCATGCTAAAAAGCAATGACTGCTAAACGAACAGTATGCAAGACGTCAATTAGAAATAGAATTATATAAATTGTCGCTCAAAATAACGCGTTTTTTAGACGAAAACAATTTTTAAGAATGGTGTGATTTCTAAAGAAGGAATTAATCGTAAATTCAAATTAAAAATGCCGTGTTGCAACAAGAAACTGCGCGAAATTTGTTCTAAAAAGAACGAAAACACCGCATGTTTCCTGGAGAACACACCGCTGATTTAGTAATCAATCATCAGAGATCTTTAATAAATCCGAAAGCGCACTGTTAAACATTGTGTTTGCGATTGAAAAATACCGGCGGAAGAGCTCATAACATCAGTAGAAACGTCCATTAAGAACCTAGATGTCACAACGAAAGATTACGTTAGAAACGCGTGCAAAATTACAATTTCAGAAAATGATGCTAAAAGTTTTAGAAATAACACAGGTGATCTTAGGACTATCGAGAGCCTCAAAAATAAAAATTGTTTTTATTTAAAAGCCGATAAAGGTAACAAAATAGTCATTTTGGACAAGTCGGATTATTTCAACCGTGTGAACAATTTGCTATCACCTTATAAACAATTAACCCTCCAGTGCATGGGTGAGGCTTCAAAGACGCATTTGATCCCGCACAAACTTTTTTACCCGTTCACTGGAAGGTAAAAAAAAAACTCCTTTACTATCCATAATTAGAGAAACGAAAGAGGTTTTGAAAAATTGCCCAAAACTTATTAACGCGAATCTTAAGTTAATGTTCCAGAAATGTAGTGTCTACCAAAAATCCACAAACCGAAAAAATCTATGAGACGCACCTACGTTGTTGTTGTATTATTGGGCCAAGTGTCAGGTTACGGAATACACCTCGCACTTCTAGGCATCGATTACTATGATCATTGGTCGACCTCTTTGGTAGGGATTTTCAAGGTGCCAAACATCGTATTGACACGGCCTACGGTTTTATTTCCTTATCCGGGAAGAAGGCATGCTACGATTTTTATCCGTAATTAAAAAGCAACCGTCCCGGTCGGAATATGAACCCGCGCCGTTCGGACCGAAAGACAAGTATGCTCACCATTCGACCACCGAGATGGTCACTCACCTACGTATAAATTGTCCAAACGGCTAGTAAACGAATACAAAATGTACCCATCCAAGCAAATAGTCTAGAAGTAGAAAATTCACTAGATTTTGTAAATAAGGTAAATAATATCGAATTAGAAGATGGAGAATTCTAGTATCGTTCGATGTTTGTTCACTCTTCCTCAGCGTACCAATCCCAGAAACCATAGAATATTTGGCTGAGTTTTTAAAACTTAACAAAATCGACGATGTCAAAATTGCGGAATACAAAAGACTAACTCCACTTGAATCCACATGAATCAAAATCGTAAAAATAGAGGGCAAGTATTATGAACCACTAAAAGCTACGGCCGTTGTCCTCTTTCATAACCAACTTGTTCACGGGTAAATTTGAAACGCGTATGAAAAAGAACACACCGTATATTTTACCAGAATCTGGTTTAGATATATAAACGACATTTTCGCGGTTTTTGATATTAAGAAAAGTATTATTCCGTATTTCCTCCCGACACTTCATTCAAAATTCGAAACTATTAAATTTACAAGAAGAAGAAGTGAACATTCAACCCCCGTCCCTAGATAGTGTAGTAATTAGAAACAACAAAAAACTGGAAATAAACGTCTATAGAGAGGAAATAAACACTAATAGATACATTATAACTGATTCCAACCAGTGTAGGCAACATAAAATGGCGGCGATTGGTTTCTTAATAAATAGATTGGTAAAATTCCCTTTGAGTAGAAGTGGGTACAATAAAGAACTTAAATTCATAAAAAATGTAGCTATTTACAATGGTTACTCTTCTATAGATGTCGATCGCATTCTTAAGAAAGTCCAACATAGGCATTATGTAAGAAATTCCACGACTTTAATGTCGACAGAAACCCGCGATAAGAAATTTGTGTAACTTCCCTTCCACAGAATATCGAAGGGTATTAGTAAAGTTTTTAGGGGTCAAGATATGAACGTGTGTTTTAGTTCGCGGAATATATTCAAAAACCTTGGTAACCTGAAAGATAAACCGGACATGAAGAAAAGGTTGGGAAGTTATAAAATTGCATGTAGTGACTGTGATAAAGACTACATTGGACAAACGAAACGAGCGATAGGCACCAAATTCAAAAAGCAACGAAAGCTACAGATATGGGAATATTGAATCCTCCAGTGTAGCACAACATATAAACGAAACCGGGCATAACATTAAATTAGAAAACCAAAAATTAATTAAGAACGTAACCTCAACGCGGAACTTAAACGCTTACGAAACTATATATGTAAAAATGAATACAAATTTGCTGAATAAAGGCAACGGACCATGTTTTAATTTTAAAGTGTATAAGCGGCAAAAGTAGGTATTTGTATCTTCTCGAGAGTATGGTTAGAACAGGCATGTTAGAATTAAAAAAAATTCTCACATGATTCGATCTTACGGTTGACGATGAGAACCCATGAATTCTAGAACTAGCTGTTCCGGATTAATCTATTGATAATTACGGAGTGTACCGATACTTTAGTGTTATTTGCCATACTACTTCACAGTCTTTGCGTCCTTGCTATCATTATCAAAGGAGTAACTAAAGTTGAATATGGAGCGCTTTATAAATGTTGTAACAATGTAGCTTCTGTAGCAAATAAAGGCAAGGCCAATTAGTTTAATATCTTGCTTCCCAAAAACGCCTAATCAAAATTAAAATTGCTGGTAGTTTGAAGCAAGTTGATCCGTTTCTTGTTCAAAATTATAGGAAAAAATATTGGCAGCTAAAGCTGCTTCGTATTTTTTTCTGTTAAGCAAAAGTTAATCCAATACATGGCTAAAATTTATATATGTAGTAGTGTTAGCAACATCAAATTATGTACATTTCTGGAAATTTCTGCTATAAAGTTTCTTCATATTCATCAGTTATGTCGAAATGTTTAATTAAGAAATTAATCAAAGTCATAAGCAATCCCCATAATTGTTAGTAGGCCTATCTTCAACTTTTTTCTATTCCAAGTTGGGGCTATGAGGTATCGTCTTGACAACGCGTGCCTAATTTGTTTTACACTCAATTATAAAAAAAGATTTGAATTAAATCTTTTAGCATTTGTAAAAAAACCTATGCTGATTGATGAAACTTGTTTAGTTTAGAAAGAATGTTGTTTAACGTTAGCTCAGCTACTTTTTGAAGTACAGTGCACGTAGGAAAATTACTAATTTAACAACGTTGTAATACAATGTTTAATTTCAGTCGTAACATGCCAGTGATTTAAGCAATTGTTAATGTTTAATATAAGCTTTGTTTGTTCGGCCTATACTAACTACTCCGAGTAACCAGTGTAAAAATATACGTTCGTTGAGGCCTACGTGCAGCTGTACACAACCACACCTACTTGCACTGACCACTCTAGTGTCGTAATTTCACACTACACCGAGTAAAAAGTGCAGCCCGAGCAAACAAACCTATAGAATGGAAGTTAGGAATCGCTAAGAGCTGACGAGATTTATTAGCGAATTGTAAATTACCTTAAGAGATTATATATGAATTGTAAATCTTGTTTATTGTTTTGAAATAATTCTCAATTAACGCACCTACAAGAAACCCTATGTTACAAAAAATTAAAAAGGACCGAAATTAAATTTGTCATTTTGGATTACAATTATACAAAGTCAATAGTCAAGGTTGGTAAGTGGACATAATGCAAATTGCGCTGCTCTGGGTATTCTCGGCAAGAGCCTACAATTCTTTCATTATAGATCAATACCCATGACTAAAACATTATTATCTCTTTATAATTAAATAGAGTAATAGCTGAAAATAACTAGATGCAGGTGTATACTTCTTAATTTCAATCGTTTAAAAAAAAATCTACCTCCTCCGCATTTGAAATTTTCCTTTTGCTGTCCAAAGGCTATCTCCATTAAAGATTTAAAAATTTAGAAGTTTTGCGGAGTGGGTAGCTAAAACTCAGGAGTAGCCAATCATCACACTATCTTACTTGTCGCAGCGGGTGCAGACTGTCATAATAGATAGAGATAGGTTCGAGAACAGATGTGTACGGATCAGTGTTCCACAGGGCTCTATTCTTGGACCGACCCTTTTCTTAATCTTTGTCAATGATTTTCCAAATTGCCTTGGAACGCTGTGTAAGGACATAATTTTGTATGCGCATGACATAAGTTTGATAATGAATCAACTTAAGAAACTCGGCCAAATCCTTGATGAGGCTTTACATTAGGAGTTACATATTGACAATGTGTGTAAAAAGCTCTCGAAAACATATTTTGCTCTGTATCAGTTAAGAAGGTGTAGATGTCCTTAGAATCTTCTACGTTGCCAATTTCTACTGTAGAACGAGCTATGGAATTCTGTGGTGGGGTTTAGGTACCGCTGCAAGTAGAGTTTTCGTTTTACAGAAAAGAGCTCCCAGAATATTGTGTAATCTGAAATGTAGAGAATCTTGTAAAAAACATTTTAAATACAATATAAAGCCAATTTCATATGTTATTCATGAATATGATGCCAGGAGAATTGACTACCTGCTACTATCTTCGCATAAAACAGCTGTATTTCAAAAAAGTGTATATTATGTGGGTTGTGAATTATATAATAGTTTACCAGCATCAATAAGAACACTTCGAACCCAGAACGAACTTGAGATGTCAGTCAAATTAGTTTCTATTCGTTAGATGACTTTTTTACATTAATGCTGCGCAACACAAACAAATTTTTAATTTGGTATATATACCGTGTGGAAATCGTGGATTCGGTCGGGTACGTACGCTATTTATATGGGCATTTGCATTCCCAGTTTCAATGAACAAGCAACTCTATTCATTCGAAATAAATAACATAAATACAAAAATTAACGATGCCTTTTGGAATTTAAGAAAAACTCTAATTCAATGAATCATTAGTTTGAGTTCTTTTTGATGACTCTCGCACATTTAGATAAGAAAAGTGCTGCGTGTCGCAGCCTCGCACATTCAACTATAGCGTTCGGATCCGTTTCCGACCGGCCGGTATATGTATGTATTTATATTTAATGTTTTCCTTTTTTATCATTAATACAAATTTAATCATTTTGTTTTTTCAAATGTAAATTAACAGATTTCTAAAAAAAGAAAAATAGAATTATTATTTTCAGAATCGAAATGAGAATTCCCTAGTGTATTAATCAATCAAGTTAAATAAAGGTCTTGTCACGATTTTAAATCTACTTAAAACCTTATAATTAGTAATAACTTAATGAAAATAAACAAATAACTACGGTTGTTTTTATGTTGCAATACTTTTTATTTACATTGTACATTTTTATCATCTTAATACCTTCAAATCCATAAAATGCGATATGATGGTTAGCGGTAGATAGCTGGAGAAATTGCGCGAGCTACGACTAGAAACAACAAAGTTCAAGGGCGTTTTGCCTAAGATTTTGGTTTTATGTTGACTTCATTTTGGACTGTAGATAAATGCTTCTATTACCCTATCTTCTCTTGTATGCACGGAGTTGCCAGATAAGTGGCACACGAGGAAAAACTTTTTAGTGTAACATTGTGAAAAAACCGTTTATGAAAGTTCTTCGGTTTTTAAATAACACCAGACTTTTGAAATAATAAGTTTGCTAATACTCCATAAAATGGCTGTTTTTGTAATGTTTGAGGTGAAACTTTTTCATTGTAAACATCTCGTTGCATTGATCGTAACGCTTTTCACATCGTGTTATTACTGGTATCACGCAGTATATGGTTGTCAAAATGGCACCACACAACTGTTATACATGACAAACAATTTTTGGGGTATTTTACATTAAAAATACGAGGCAAATTTATCACTTCCTATTTTTGATGTAAATTTACACAAATGGAAAATTACTAGTTTAAAATTACCTACCACTTCTAAAATGCACACTTTGTATTTAAAATTCCATTTTATTAAGCAGTTTTGTCTGTAGTTTTTATACTTCGTGGGGATTTCAACAGCGATATTTATTTTCTAATTGAATATTATGGAAGTAATATTTTATATTACATTCTAACAGTTATTTTTATATGTGAATTTTACACCGCAGGGCAAATTGTAATTGATTTGTTACTCCTACTCTTCAATTGGCTTACGTTCTTTTATGGAGAACTCGATTAGATTCTGAATTATTATGTAGCTTATTCATTGAAGAAACGAGTTTGGTTTTCCCAATAGTAAATAAAATATAATTTAAAACTCAATATTCCTGTAAAAAGAAACTGTTATTCCCACTTTCCAATTTAATTTAACGAATAAAAAGAATAATTATGTTGGGAAAATATTAAAAAAAATATTAATTTACTTAATCCTTGGGCCTTGTGCCTTTCGGTGGGAGTTGAGTCCTATTGGTTTCTTCCATATTTCTCTCCAGTTTATCCTATTCTGAGCTAATCCCGGAATGTCTTCCAACCTTACCCCTCTTCTCTCAGCTGCCTCTCTTACTTCCTCTTTCCATGTTCTTCGCGGTCTTCCCCTCCTTCGTTTTCCACTTTCTCTTGTTTCGTACACTCTCTTCACTAGCCTGTCTTGCCCCATTCTTTGCACATGTCCTATTCATCTTAGTTGTCTCTGTTGTATTGTCTCTTCCACTGGTATTATGTTTAACTGCTCCCTGTATTTCACATTCCTTATTTTATCTCTCCTTGTCTTTTCTAGTATTTACCTCAGATATCTCATTTCTGCAGCTGTCAGCTTACTCATCTGCCTTTCTTTTGTTGTCCAGCTTTCAGAACTTTTCTAACCAATTCGGCCTTTACCTCTTTCGGTATTTTCTTGTTGAGGAATTTCGTTTTTATTATGTTGAAAAGTTTTCCTACTTTCATAATTCTCTCGTTAAATTCGTCTTCCATGGTTCCCATTTCATTGATGATTGTTCCCAGGTAAGTGAATTTTTCTACTTGTTTTACAGCCTTTCCTCCAATTTCAATTTGGTGTCTTTCTTTAGCTATTACCTTTGTTTTGGTTTTTTTCATGTTTATTTTCATATTACTTTTTTGTAGCTCTTCATTCAGGGTGTTGTAAATCTGCTTCGTTTTTCCCGACTGTTACCATCGCCTGCGCAACATAATTTGGTTATTTTTATATTTTCGATTTTCCAGTTTCGGATGTTATATATTTTTAATCTATTTCTACATCTTTTCAATATTTCATCCACTGTGATAAAAAGCTTTGCGCAGTGGCGATATCGTAACCAATGAGGTTTATCCGCGTTACCATCATTGCTAATTGAAAAATATTAATGGAAATTTTATTTTGCTTGCTTTAATTATTTGCAAACTTATGAAGCACATAAAATATATATTAGATACAAATTCTAATGCACAACAGAAAGTATTTAAGGTTAGATATAGATATACACTGCTAATAATTGTCACTTATCTACATTTAATAAGAACACAATAAACTTACACGCTCAAACACCTTTACAACTATTAACAATTAATAGAGAAATGTAGTAATACAGGCTGTGTTGTACTAGGAAAAGGAAAACGCATAATGGTCATCTTGTTGAATCTTGTTTTTTATCTAATATACATACGTAGACAGTTTCGGCAGAAATTCCGCCCGTCTCGTGCACATGCCAGAAGGAGTCAGTTGAACTAACTGATGATGATAGTTTGGCGATTGAAACGTACGTCCAGTGCGAGTGAAGTATTGTGGTAAGGGTTTTTAGTGAAGTATTTCAGTGTTCCAGTGCCACAGAGATGGGGAACTTGTCCAGAAGGAGATAGTTGCACACAACGTAATGCAATCGTTTGTATGGTTACCGTCCCACTATTTCGTCCCTTGCGTCCGACTTTAATTCATAATTAAAACGTTGACATTTTATGTCAAAATCCTTTCATTTTGTGAAATCTATTTCTTTGTTAAAGTACGAAGTTGGGAGTGACTTCATACAGTTTTTTATTTGATAGCCCGCTAACTATCCGCATTGTAACATACATCATACCGTATATCAAAATATAAAGCAACTGCATCCCTCCGTCAGGAATTCTACTCGACAGCTGGAGATAAAAATCAATTCTATAAGAGGAATGTACCTTAGCAATGAGGAATTCTAATGTTTCGTACGTGAAAACATTAAAGAAGTGAAAATATATACAAGAATTGGTAATTAAAACCATTAAAATGTAAAATATACCAAAAAATCGCGGATTTTCAATTTTATAAAGACAAATTTGTATCAAGGACTGTTTTTTTATATCATTTTTGGTTAAAACTTCGTTTATCTCAAATTTAAAGAGTATTCAACTATTTTAGCGTTATAATTATAGCTTGCTTAGGTAAAATTCCTGATTTTTTTTTACAGTGCAAGGAATTTCGAATAAAATAGAAATTACTTGTGATGGAAGAAGAATATTTTTACTTATAGAATAAGTGTTTTATTAAGTTATTAAATGTTTTTTTATTTGGATAAAACAACGTTAGAATAAAAATTACAAAAGCAACCATTTTCCAACTAGTGCGTGGAGAAAGATTTTTCCTCCCCTGTTATTTAGAGGAAAAGTTTTCAAATAAAAATTATTCGGAGACAAATTCTACACAATATACAATTTTGCTCAAGTGTACTGAGTGTTCAGTTTTCACTATACGTGATGCAAGTTTGATTTTTTTAAATCGAATATTCTGCATATTAATTACTGGATGTTTGGATGTCTTTCTTCAACATTCCCTCTTATCTACCTTAGATTTTAATATAATTGAGATAATTTGAGATTTTTGCCATTTTTGCCGATGTTTCATTAACTACCGATATCTTAAACACATTACGTTGTAGAAAAGTGATCCGATAAGTATTTCTTGAAGATTTCAGCAGTACATTGATATTTACCATATTAATCGTTATGATTATCCAATGATTCTTTGTCCAGTCAAGGAGTACATATAAATTAAAAATAAATAACAAAAATAAGCACACAATTGTTTATTATAATTCAAAGGATAAGGACATGCTAAATACCTACTTCACTAAGATGGTTTAAAAAATTACGCAATTTATCTTAAGCTAAATGTTTATATAAAAAAAGTTTCTAGATAAATTTCTTAACGCAACGCACCATTATACACAGTATTCCTCCCAAAATGTTAGTAAATGTTCAATAAAAAAGATTCGCATTATAGTTTGTATGCAGGAAAATGACGCTTTGTAGAAATAAAAGTTTATAGTATTTCGCCGCTTTATGTATTTAAAAGAAAAATTTGTCTGCGTAGTTTCATACTTACTTTACTAAAGAAGGACGTATTTTAGGTTTAGGGAAATGTTTATAAAAAAATGTCTGGCAGAGTTACTCTATCAGGTTCTGAGAAGTATACAAATGTTCCGGAACGGCTTAATTACAGAGAACGAAAAGTGATAACGGATTTGAGTTTTCGACAACCTGTACGACTAAAATTGTACTATTTTAGTATGCCTTCCATATGTGAGTGATGTCATCGGCTGTCATAAGTATTACTTATACATAAGTATTTTTAAATGGTACACCCTATATATTATTGCTTATTCTTATTCAAAGACGTCGTCACTTAATATCAGGTAGTTGCCTTGATCACGATGTCGTGATAAAGGCAATGACCAGGTATATAACGGAGGTACTGTTCGCAATAGGGTTTATCCGATTTAAGTACTTAAAGTAATTAAATCGGATATAACCTTATTGCGAAGTAAGTCTAAGTAGGAATTAGTCGTCAAATATTCGTGGAGGAAAAAAAGTCCTAAAATATTGTTTCCAATTATGCCTGCCCATGCTTTTAATTTTTGTGGCTATTGCGTATTGTGTTCCATAATCCATTGGGAATTGTGTTCATACCAATACCTGCAGCTGTGTCTGTTGACGAAGCCTAAGGTCCTCATCGGAGAATAGAATATGGCTTACAAAGTCAGGCTACTTATTGGCAGAATTACATATATCTATCTGGATCATCTTCTGATAGCTCCTGATGCAAATTGACCTTATCCAGGCGTATTTTATTACCTTTGAGAATCCTGCTAATTGACTTTTCGCTGTTATTGTGTAGTACAGCAAGTTTTAGAACTAAACTTCGCAGATCTTGTAGGGTAAGCAAAACATCCAAGGATTTTTCATTATTGGTAGATGTTTTCGCACGACCTATTTTTGGTTAGTTCGAGCATACAGGTACTGTACTACCTGTATGCTCGAAATTATTCCATGAAGTTGATTTAGAAATAGGATCTCGTTCAGAGAATATTTGATTGAAGAGGTCGGTTGCTTCTTGCGAGGATGTACGGCTATTCATGAGGTTCTCCACTCTACTTGGATTAAAAAGGTATTAGTAGAGATCATGACAACTAAATCAGTGGGCCGTGTTTGGCACACTTGACTACAGAATAGTAAAACAACCAGAAGAGAAATTCTTGTCGGAACCTTTGATCTTTTTCAGACAAAATCGGTGATCTTGGCGCCATTTTAACTGGTTAGAGCTTTCAAACTCTGGGCCGTGAGATTTTTTCTCATATCTAATATCTTTTTAATATATGGATAAAACTTTTGTGGTTGTGCCAATAGTAATAGCAATGATTTTTTAATTTTATGTGATATATTTTTAGGGGGTCCAATGTGGAGGATGCATTTTTAGAAACCGCAACAAGGATCTATCAAAGCATTCAGGATGGAAGGTTAGATCTTAACGCTGCTGAATCTGGTGTACAGCATAAACCATCTCAACCTGGAAGAAATCTTTCAAATGATTTACATCAGAAAGATAATTGTCCGTGCTAGTTTCATTACACAGTATATTTTTATTGCATTATTTAAGATATTGCACTTTTTCTTCCATTTAAGTTATAGAAATTCAAATAGAGCTATCTAGATGTACCTTGGTGCCTAAGTAAACATGAGTTTAATTGTAAAAGCAGTTTAAAACCTAACTAAGATAATTTCTCAAAATTTCACATTTTTATATTTGATAGTTACGGGTTTGTTGGATGGATAACTTTTAGTTGCAATAGGTTAAAACTAAATATAGTTGTTAAGAAGTAATGTATACTACAGGTAACAGGCAATTTAGGAGTACATCTGTATTAGGAACATCTAGTGAATTATAACTATGTATAAATGGACTTTTATATAAACTGAATGAAAAATGATTTTAAGAAAACTTAAATGTTTTAACATATTTTTATTTCCGTTGATAAACATTTATTCCAAACAAAGCCATTAATTACAAATTAATGTTTTTGTCATTGTTTATATACATATTATGGGCTTCATAGGCGATTCAACTTCAGGCTTGTAAGGTCCGGAGTATAATACTGCGGCAATGTGCACAATGGAGAAAGAATTGTGGATCGCCTATGTTTCCTTTACAACTTTAGCTGTATTTATTGTAAAAATATATTTATTATAAAATTACAATAATATAGAATAATTTCGCTTTTTATTTTGCGCTATTGTACTGGATAGTACGTAATAATTACTGGAAATATATATACAGCGTGTCCCAGGATTGATGTTAGGAGAGGTGTGAGGAACTAAAAATCTCGGAATCCTAATTTAACCTTTTGGAATTAAGCCCTGCTTAGTTTGAAACTTATTTTTAGTTTACTTTCAATTTTTTGAAATCAAGTATGCCTTAGCTGTTGAGCAAAACCTATTTTCGTTTCAGGTAAAGTTCCTTTTTTGTCCACAGTATGCTAAAATGTTACTAAGAAAAGTTGTTCAGAATGGCGTTATGCAAATTTTCTGGATGATTGACCTACCTTGATAAAATCCATTAACTTCGTTTCAGATAAAGTACCTTTTCCGTTCACAATACGCCAAAGTTTTACTAAGAAAAGTTGTTCAGGAAGATCTACCAACTTTGATTAAACTGTCACTTTTTAGATTAAACAAAATAAATTGTATTTACTCACAGATTAAATTTACAACACTTCAATTATGTATTCATCATAGCTGCTACCAGTTTCTGCGCACCATTCTATGCGATATCTGAATTCTCTGAAACTGTTCCGAATTTCCTCGATTTGTATTTCGTGTGCGGCGTTTCGTACCTTTCTTTCAGTATTTCTCTACTGTTGGGTATGAGTTGAGAGTAAACCAGGTCTTTGAGGCCAACCCATAGAAAAATTTAATCTAAAAAATGACGGTTTAATCAAAGCATATATTTGACTTTTTTTGAAATTTGTATAGAGCTTTAACTTGTCATTCTGAACAACTTTTCTTAGTAAAATTTTGGCGTATTGTGAACGAGAAAGCCACTTTACCTGAAACTAAATTGACAAATAATGGATTTTATTAAAGTAGGCCGATCATTCAGAAAATTTGTATAACGGCATAACTTTTCATTGTGAACAACTTTTCTTAGTAACATTTTAACATATTGCGAACGAAATAGGTACTTTACCCGAAACGAAAATAGTTTTTACTCAACTGTCAAGGCCTATTTGATTTTAAAAAATCGAAAGTAAACTAGAGATAAGACTCAAACCAAACAGGGCTTAGTTCCAAAATGCCAAATTAAGATTCAAAGATTTTTAGTTCCGCACACCTCTTGTAACATCAATCCTGGGACACACTACACTCACAAAATATTGCTAATTTATATTATACATTATTGGACCTACATGGTTTGAAGGAAAAATAATGGCAGCTTAAGTACTATTTACACAATGTAGATTGGTTTCCGGGAAGGAACCGCGTTGAAATTGTATTTATATGCCAAGGTTTAACTCGCATTGTATTGGGGCCTTCTCTAGGTTGTTGCATTTGATATTGCATTTTCATTTTAATTCCAGCTCGGAATCGAATCTACACTAAACAATGGACGCAGAAGCTTAGATACATCTACCGGTCACACACTTGGTAACTTAATTTTCAGAGAGATTAAGGATTACTGTAAGCATTAAACTGTATTAGAACCAATTCGTAAGTTACTATAGCACCAGCGATCTAGAAAAAATAAACATAGGTATCATTAAAACGTTTATTAGCCAAATTTTATTTGGTTTGTTTATATTGCTAATAGTATTTAATATGTATAGCAGCAAGCATAATTTCAGTTTTATCCACGTGTATCTTATATATTTAAAACGTAGAATGAAATTAAATTTAAAATATGTTCTTATATACCAGTTATAAAACTACCTCTACTAGATAATACAAACACAAAAAATCTTAAGCTGCGTTCACAACGAAATTTGTAATTAGGGCCGGAAGACACGGGCATCATTGAGCTGTCCCAGTTCGGCGGATCATTGCTAACAATGCAACCGCGAACACGGACTATAACCTACTGATTTAAGCAGCAGCTGTCAACTTCATGCTCGACTCTGTCGTGTTGCATTTACTAGTGGAAAACGTAGGAATCGTTTGTGCTGCAAGATTTAGAGTATGGATTTTACACGTTACATGTAAGAAGTTACCACTGTGTTCTTTAAGAGATCGGCCCAAAGAACGCATGTTTGCGACACCATCACTCATAAACATTAAAAGTTGCTTAGTTGAAACTTCAGATTTGTTCAATGAGTTCAACACCACCTTTAAAACCTCATCGGCAGTACAATTTATAATTCTTTTGGAAGCAAGTAAGAAGGAGGATGACGGTCGATGTGGTTCCATTGTACGTACCATTACATTAACCACAGAATGTTTTTTTATGATCTGTTGTTTCGTCCACACACAACCACAGTTTTTTATCATTCAATTCCGTTTTAATTCTTTTTTCTATATGTTCATGAGAAAATGGCACTACATTTCATATCGATGTCTGACTAGGTAATTTACAGTCCGCATATTTATTCCAGAAGGAGACAAATGCTTCTTTGTCTAGTAAACGAAACGATACATTACATAAAATAAGAATAACACATAAATCAAATGTAAATTTTTCTTGGTCTCGTATGCCACTTTTTGCAGAAGAATGCTGTTTGCTTTGGATGTGACGTTGACAATGGCTTCTGGACTAACACATTAAAGGGATTTTACAAACTAGACATTGAATTTTAGCGCCATCAAAAATTATGTCCGGCATGTCCACTATAAAGTTTTTAACTGTGTTAGCCATTGGTCATTTTCGCGACGTACTTAACTGCGACATTTTTAAAGCAAACAAGCGTACAATTACGAAATAAATTACGACAGCCTACATATACACAGAATTACTCGCATACAGCATCGATTTAGTACTGACGCTGTGAACGCACTGACTGTTACCGCTGTTTGCCCAGATTAGTCATCTATGCTGGATGGTTTCTTTGCGCTTCTAGTAACCATTCACGACAACACTTGACATATTTTTCAATTTCGTCCCTTGTCAGGGAATCGGCGATATTCGATTTCCCAGATTTGTATACAGGGTGAGTAGAGAAGGACGGACCAAACTCCAGGACTGTATTGTACACGTGAAACTAATGTAAAAAAAAACTCATATTCTTATCCGATTTTCATTACTTTGTTATCAAGTTTAAGTTACACAAATAAACATTTCATATATCTTTTTAATCATAGCGTTCTTTTAATAACTGTTCAAAAATATCGCTATTGACTTCTAAGCATTTTATGCCTCGTCAACGAAGGGCACTTGTTGTTCTCTCGATACGTCGAATTAGTTCAGTCCAAGTGCCGGCTTTTACTTTGTAAACTTCATTTTTGAACCAGCCCCATAAACAATAGTTTAGTGGCGTGAGATCTGGGGAACTCGGAGGTCAACTAATAGGATCACCGCAACCAATCCAAAGCCCTGGAAACCTAACGTCGAAATGTTGTTTAATCTGACGAGCGAAATGTGCAGGAACTCGATCATGCTGATGATACATTTGCATTCTGATGTTTAGAGGAACATCCTCTAGTAGTCCTTGTAATTCATTTTGTAAAAAAATTGTAGAGCTATCCCATGAGGCGACTTTCCAACTAAATAACTATGGACCACACTACACATTTATCGAAAATGTGTGCTGAAAATTACTTTCAACTGTTCCGTGGGGATTTTCGACTGACCGCATATGAGAGTTCTGAGTGTTATTAGTCATGTCACCAGTGACGGCACTCAATTGGGCATTCCATAAAGAAGAGTAATATTCAGCGTATACAGCATCTACAATCGGACGATTATGCTAAGCGTATGGAATTTTGTCGATGGATAACTGATAATCCTCGTTTTGTATGGCGCATAATTTTTACGAACGAAGCAACATTCACCGTGTTGCTCCATCCGTTGCTCCAGTTTTTGTGAGATTAAAACCATTATTACCACCTTTTCCTCAATATGAATCACTCACACAGAGTCGCCTTGGATCATATGGATGTTTTTATTTTATTTAAGACGTATTAACTCGAAAACAAGCGACAATTTGGTCCACTTAGAAGAACGCTAGTTAATTGTTTTTAATTACCCCACGTCCAGTGGAAGACGATACAAAAAGGAAGGAATGAGAAAAACGCTAAAGGTATGTTACTTATATCTAGTGCTATGGAATATTCCTAGTTACAAGAAGTTATCTCTTAAAAAACCGCGGCTATAATATGGAAACGTTTCAAAACAGTGCATGAACAAAAAGCAGCCATCAACAAATTAACACTAAAACAAAAGTTTTTTAACTACAAAATGCACGGAAGTGACATAATAGTTGAACATATAAGCAAGATTGAAACAATGGCACCGTCGTTAATGGATATAGGACAAGAAGTTTCGGAAGTGGACAACATTGCAAAAGCAATGGCAGCAAGGCAGGATTGCCAGTAAAGTATGGAAATTTCGCTATGGCCTGCGACTCATATGAGGAAAGTAAGCAGACATTTGAAAATTCAACATCTAGAAGGAAGAGCAACGGTTAACGCAGTAAAGGTTACGACAAAGCCAAGATACAATCACGAAGAGGGTCACAGAAGCAAGAATATTGTATGCTATTATTGCAATAAGAAGTGCCATTTCAAGGCTGAATGTAGGAAAAGACTATCAAAACTTCAAAATAACAACCACAAACATTAGGCACTAAACGCAGAAGTAGAAAATATAGATGTAGCTAATGCTGATGTTTGACTAGCTGATGGTGCAGCATCCAGACATATGACAGCACACAGAGAATGGTTCCATAAATTTACTTTAACTCTAGATTCCGAAAGAGCAGTTCAAATTGGAGACAATACGTTTGTGCATGCCAAAGGCGTTGGCAAAATAGAAATTGAAGCTCTTGTTGATAATCAGTGAGAGCCCAGAATTTTAGAAAATGTTTTATATGTTCCGCAACTAAAGAAAACCCTTTTTTCAATTGGTGCTGTTACAAATAAGCAATTGCAAGTTAGTTTTGACCAACGCAAGATGGAAATTCATTGTGGCAAGATATTAATAGCTACAGGTATAAAAATACTAATCAATGTTACAAAATACTTTTTAGATTAAAAGTTCATGACCAGGTAAATGTAGCATTTACCGGTGAAATATATTTATGGCATGAAAGAATGGGTCACATTAATTTTAATGCAATCAAGGAAATGGCTGATCAAGGTAAGCTACCCATCAAAGTTAAAACAATAGAAGGCCTATTTTGCGAGGCATGTCAGTACAGCAAAATTCACCGCAGCTCATTTAAGCAAACTATGCAACCACGAGCTAAAACACCTGGCACTTACATTCATGCAGATATATGTGATAAAATGCCAGTTCCATCTGTGAGAAGAGCAGAGTATTTCGTATTGTTTCAAAATGATTACACTTCTTTTAAATTTGCATATATCATCAAGCACAAAGATGACGTTTTTTCTAAGTTTCTAGAGATTGAGAAATTAGTTAAAAGGCAAACTGGTAATTCAATTAAGATTCTAAGAAGTGATAATGGAAAGGAATTCATAAATGAAAGAGTTAAACAATATTTTAGTAAAAATGGCATAGTACATGAAACAAGTGCGCCGTACATTCCAGAACAGAATGGGGGAGCAGAACGTGACTTTCGATCCATTGTAGAAAGTGTGAGAACGATGCTTCAAATTTAAAAGAAGAACTATGGGCAGAAGCCATTAATACTGCCGTATACATTCTGAATAGGCGTCCGTACTGTTGAAATTGATATTCAATAGCTTTGTTCGCTCGGCCTACACTAACTACACCGAGTAACCAGTGTAAAAAATGTACGTTCGTTGGGCCTGCGTACAGCTATACACAACCACACACCTACTTGCACTGACCACTCCAGTGACGTCATTTCACACTACACCGAGTAACAAGTGCAGCCCGAGCAAACAAACTTAATAGGTACATTCCGCGCCTTGTCTATATGCAACTAGATTGACGTTCAGTATTGCACGCTTTGTACGCAACTATGATACTATGATACTTTTTAAAATTTAGTAAAATGCTTAACGATACATTGTACAGTTTTGTTTGTATTGAAGAACGTTTATTTCATTCTTATTCTTTTATTGATATATTGTTATTTATCATTAAAAACCTCCTTTCACAGTCAGTGTGCCTACTTATTTTCGTGTAATAAAAACCACAACACGTGCAAACCAGGCAACGATACAACTCCATACGAAAAATGGATAGGTAAGAAGTTATATTTAAACCATATTCGTAAATTTGGCTCAGAAGCATGTGTCTACACTCCAAAATAATTCAGGAACAATTTGGAAACAAATGTAAGAAAAAGTTTTTGGTTGATCCAAACTACAGGTTAATTGATCTTGAAACTAATCAGGTTACAATTTCAAAGAATGTTACATTCCGAGAAACTGGACCAGAACACGTGTCTAGCAATGCAGTAGATTTGCCTGTAACTCCTGAAAGTGATAACCAACTACCAGAGGGTGCCAAGAGGACTTCTAAAAATACAGAAGAGACTCAAGATGATTATTGGCTACGTAACCGACATGAGATTGCTCGACCTCGTTATAATTATGATGACTATATTGCTTATGCCGCAATATACGATGAACTACAGGATGCAGAAGAAGCATTATCCGGACCAAATGCCGCTGCATGGAAAAGGGCAATTAATGAAGAATTAGAGTCTTTAAGGGAAAACAATACATACATTGTTACAGACCCTGTACCAGATAAAAAAGTGTTAAGAACAACACGTTGTGAAAAGCTGTGCATAGACAGCTGGAATAGATTACCAGGAAACATTTTCTCCTGTAATAAAACATTCTTCACTTAAATATCTATTCGCATTTGCAGGAAACTAAACTTGGAAATAGATCATATGGATGTAAAAATAGCTTACCTACATGGTAACTTAGAAGAAGAAATTTTTGTAACACTTCCAGAAGAATTTAAGCACTCTGAAGGATCGTCGAAAATATGGCGTTTAAGGAAATCAATCTATGGCTTAAAACAAAGTGGATGTTGCTAGAATCGTCATCTTCACGATGTACTTACGAAACTAAATTTGGTACAATCTCAAGCAGATCCTTGTATTTATTACAAAAATAAGGAAAACGAAATTCTTATAATTGCTGTCTATGTTGACGATTTATTGATTTTTTCAAACAATGGAATATCAATGGAAAACTTGAACCAAAACTCGGAAAAGGAATTTGACATGAAGGATTTAAAAGAGGTACAGAATTGTCTTGGAATGAATATTACAAGACACCGAAAGGAAGCTAATATATGGATTGATCAGACAATGAACCCGGACGAAACTACTGATGCTCAGAAACACAGCGTGATTCATATTGTGGCGCGTCCTTTAAAACGTAATGGTCCAGCAGCTTCCTTGTTGTTAGCCAGTAAAAGGATTGAAAGAACTGATGCCGAAACCGTTGTAAACATAATAAAAAATATGTTAAGAGAATTTTGTATCGTAGGAGCCCAAATCACCATGTTAGTTTCTGACGGTGCCGCAACAATGCAGAAAGCTGGTAGGATGTTAAAAGTATGCTTTCCGACTCTTCTTCATATAACATGTCTCATACATGCATGTCATCTCGTAGCAGAAACAATTCGAAGCAAGTATCCTGAATGATCCGGAATGATTTAATATCATCCACCAAAAAAGTGTAAAGGCATTTCTTTTCATTTAGTTTTACGTCGTAGTTCTTTAGCACTGCAAGCACATCGTGCAAACATTCAGCATGTTCCGTTTCATTTTTCCTATACAATTATGTTATTCATGTAATTTAGACAATTTTAAAGCATATACTTACAGATCGCTGTACATTTATCATTGGAAGCTATTTTCGTAATGGACAAACGCAACAGTCAAAAATAAAGGGCAATGGAGATCAATTGAAATAAATCTCTGCAATATTTAATAAAGTCTGTTAAGTACGTGCAAATGAAATTCAAAATTTAAATACGAGTACGCAAAATATATCAATTTATTTCCGAGTCTGACTTCTGCTTCAATTACCAGCTACAATTGTGCTTTGTAGCTCTATTGTGCATTGAATTAATAAGCATTTATACAAGTTATACAGCAATTTCCACTGCCGATCTTCTAAGCCTGATAATAAAAAAACCTACGTTTTCACCGATTTAATTTCGTATACGAATTTAGATCATTAGAATTTGGACTTAGAAATTATTCACTTGGTTTCCAGAACAGCATCCCTGAAGAGCTTCTGGAAGATAATAATGATATGTCGTCTTTCAACGACGACATATGGACGACCATGGAAAGACAGTAATTTTGACATACCTGCCTATGTAGAAAATACAGCGATTGTGAAAAAACAGAACTTACATTTAATATTAGCCCCCTTGTTATCTTAAACATTTTACAACCGGTTAGAACTGCACTGTCAAAGCTGATTTCGTGTAGCAACCTTTTTATCTGAAATGAAATTGCAAAACATTAGAATTGTGCAAATTTCGAATACAGAACTAATTTCTACAACTTCACAATAAATTTAAATTAGTTTGAATTAGGTTCTGTATTATTGGTACGAAATTTTTCAGGCGAATGTTTGGGAGGGGGGGGGGATTGTGGCTTCCGAAGAATAGTTTTTATCCGCCAGAGGGAATTTTATATCTATCGGATGGCTGTACTGAATACTCTATACGTTTTAGACTGACAAAACGTATAGGGGTATTCAGTTGGGCTTTCCGATGTAAATATTTAACATAACAATACTTACGTCTTCATTATAGATCACCGATGGTACAGAGTGTAGTATTATTGCGGGTTCCTTACTAACATCGTTTATTTGAGCGGCATATAAGGACACTGCAACTGTCCTAAATATTAAGAACCCAAAGGAAAAGAAAAAGTATGTTTTTTCAATTATGTTGGAATAGTTGTTCCTACAAACTTAATGATGTATATTAGGGTAGATAAATATTAGTTATCTATACATTAGGCTGTTATATAATTGAATTATTATGAAAAATAAATTCGTTCCATACGAAGATAAAATTATATACGAAAGAGACGAATCTAATTGATAACATAAGAGGCACAGTTGATCATAATCTTGTCGTACATCTGACCAAAAATTGTCTGTAAACTAAGTACATACACAGTTTATAGAGTTAGATATGCAGTAGGTATTTTACTCACTTTAAATTTTTCGTAACATTTCAATCTTTTTGTAACTTGTTTGAATCTTTCAGCAAGTATTGTACTCATCAAGATAATAAATAGGTTATTATAATTCCATGCGAAAGTGCACCAAAAGTGTATTACCTACAAAATTAAAGCGCAAATTATATACGTTCTTACAGTAATTAGAATATCATGGATGGATAATACAGCTTTCGATGTGTACCTACTCACACATATACAGTCTGCCGCTTAAGTTCTCTACATTTGGGAAACTTTTATCAATTTTATAGAGAAAAGTTATTCTTTGCAGAAAATCCTCAACATTTATGATTAAGTTACTCAAACTTCATTTACAACGTACAGAGTGATCAAAAATTAAAAATAAAATTAATAAAAATCGGTTGATACAGCTTTTTAAATTTTTTCTTGAACTATCGAATCAGGCACAAGTAAATAAGTTGTTCGACTAAAAATTGTATGTATGCGGTAGGCCTGATAAAATTATTCTTTTTACCTCAAAGAAAACATTTTTTGTATTGAATATTATCATAAAGATTAAGTTATCTATGAAGGTAATTGTTTATAATAACGTCATTGTCATAATCAGTCCTCGCAGTCACACGCACCTCTTGCAATAAGATTTATTTAAGTGAAATAAATTTAATATATATTACGCGTAAAAACATGAAAACAAATATGACAGATGTCAAACAACCAAACAAATGGAATATATGATCTTCCGGAGCGATTGCAACATTGTATGGTGGCGGGCTTATGGAGCGGCTTTTCTAATACTTCCCCTCAATGTGTAATCGGTCCGCAGTATCGACATTTATAGATATTCGTAGTAATCCTGTACATTTATCGTGTTTCGGTCTAGCCAGTGCCTTTGTAAAAATGTCTGCGACCATTTCCTCCGTCGGCAGATGGCGTATCTTCGAAACACCGTTCTTTAGAGTATCTCGGATGAAATGATACCTGATGTCGATGTGCTTACTCCTCCCGTGGAATACGGGGTTCTCGGCTAATTTGAGTGCACCTAAATTATCGTTGTACACTGTTATGTGAGATATGTCCTGGTAGCCCAGTTTTCTTAATAGTTGCCGCAAATATTCTGTTTCCTTCATGGCTTCTGTCATTCCCATATACTCGGCTTTCGTGGAAGATAGGGCTACGGTTCGCTGTTTCCTAGCTTCCCACGAAATCGGTCCACCACTGAGTGTGAAGACGTATCCCGTATAAGATCTTCTATCTTCGATATTACTCCCCCAATCGGCATCTACGAAGGCTTCCAGTGGGTCACTGGTACGTTCATATGCCCTCGCATAGTGGGACGTTCCCTTTAGATATATCAGTACACGTTTAACGGCAATCCAACGAGTTTTATCATGACAGTTGTTGAATTGGCTTAAATAACTCACCGCAAAAGCAATATCCGGGCGAGTAACCGTTGATAGATTAGTCAATGCCCCAATGAGTTCTCTGTAGAACAAACTCAGATCTTCACAGGTGCCTCGTCTCAGTTTGGAATTAATGTCCATCGGGTATACTACCGGTTTACAGTCGACCATGTTGAAACGTTTCAGGAGATTGCTGATGTATCCGGATTGTCGTAGAAGTAACTTCTCTTTCGTTTGTAAAAATTCAAATCCGCGACAATACTTGACGTTTCCCAAATCTCTCAGCTCAACTTTCCCAGACAGATATCTCTTTATCGACTCAATGTCTTCAATTCTTTTTGACGCAACTAATATGTCGTCAACGTAAGTAACGATCAGTGTCAATTCTTTCCCTCGCCTGAGATAATAAAAACGAGGGTCAGAACTAGTAGATTTTATGCCAAAGGTGTTTGGTATGGAGTATAATTTCATATGCCATGTTCTTCCAGCTTGACGAAAACCATATAACGATTTCTTTAGTTTGCAGACCATGTCGCCAGCGACCAACATCAACATCTCACGAGCTTTCAATCTAATATCCGAGGTACGCTCTTCACTCGAGATTATGGTTTACAAAATTTCCTTTAATAATTTTGGAGGCTCAATGAAAACTTCTTCCTCTAATTCCCTGTGCAGATACGCGGTTGTTACATCAAAATGTTTTATGGTAATTCCAAATTTGGCTCCGAGAGCGGTCAAAAACGCGATAGAGCTCAATCGTGCAACGGGAGCAAACGTTTGGTTGAAATGAATGCCTGGTTGCCGAGCAAAACCTTGAGCAACCAAACACGCTTTTCTCTTTTCCAAAACACCATTCGCTGTATATTTATTTCTTAGTATAATATGGCTTCCAATAACTTCGCGATCAGCTGGTCTTGGCACCATTTCCCACGTATTATTCTTCAATATGGATCGAATTTCTTCTCCCATTGCAGCAAACCAGTAATCGGATGATGCTCCAGAGATAGCTTCTTTAAAGGGTACCTCCGATACGAATGCAATCAGCCATGTCCATGTAGTTAGTTTCTTCAGTCTTAACATCTGGTTCGGCTCTTGTTCCATTTTCGTTTCCTGTAACCATGTTGTAAGCTTTTCTCGGACGACCTCTCGATCCTGTTCTCACGATTTGTGGTCTTCCTGGACGTCTCTGGGATGGCGTTTCGCGGTCTATGATTGTGTTTGAAATTTTTTTCATTTTCGCAGGTTCCGATTCGACGGTATCGACTAAGGGTAATGAGTGATCTTCCTTCTCGTCGTTGGGTGGATTTTTTACTTTATTTAAAAGGTCGAAAAACTCTCTTCCATCTCGTGATATCTTCGAGCCTTCTATAAATTTGATGTCACGAACAATCTCGACCTTTATTTCATCTGGTGGCCAAACTCGATATCCCTTTGATTGTTCGGAATAACCTACGAAGATTCCTTCTTTGGCACGTCGATCGAACTTTCCTCGTCCGATCCCTTTGTTTAGGATAAAAACTTTGCTGCCAAATTTTCTGAAGTAGCCAACATTCGGCTTTCGGCCTGTCCATAATTCATACGCTGTGTGGCCATTGATGCTTCGCGAAGGACATCTGTTTCTAATGAATGTAATTTGCCGTGTTTACTGCTTCGGCCCAAAAAGATTGTGATAACCCAGACTCAATTAGTAAACATTTGGCCATGTCGAGAATGGTCCTGTTCTTCCTTTCTGCTACCCCGTTCTGTTCGTGCGTGTGAGGGACAGTTAGTCTTCTGACGATCCTTCGCTTTCTAAAATAATCGTTAAACTCCTTACTAATATACTCTGTGCCATTATCAGTCTGAAAGCATTTGACTTTCTTTCGTTTTTGATTCTCCACCAAGGTTACGAATTCCTCCAACTTCCGCCAACTCGAACACTTTTTTAGACTTCAGAAATCTTACTTCACTCCACCTGGAATAGTCATCGATGAACTCTACGAAGTATTTGGCCTTACCATTCGATTCACATCTCATGGGTCCACATACATCCGAATGTACTAGTTCCAAAACTTCAGTTCTTCTTTCAGATTTCTTGGGGAAGGGGGTTTTAGTCATCTTACCGTGATAGCAAACATCACACCGAATTTCGTCATTCGTTGCACTAAAATCGAGTCCACGCACAACCTTATCTTGATTGGCGTTGAGCATGTCTTTTATGTTTAGATGACCGAGACGACTATGTCACAGTTTGACCGTTTCTAAATTTGACCGAGCGAGGAACGTTGAGTTCAAAATAGGATTTTGTGCATTTTGTTCGTGTCTCTTTACGTAATATAATCCACTGACGCGATCCGCGACTAATTCGTTTAAAAGGAGCTTCACAGTCGTTATCTGTTATTTTTGATACGGATAATAAGTTCGTTCGCAAATCTGGAACATGTAGTGTGCTTTTGAGAGTAACCTTTTTTTGTTTCACCCAGGGTATTCGTGGCAAACTGAACTTGTCCCTTTGCTGTTATTTCAAAATTCAGAAAAGTTATTCGCACTATTACTTAGATGTGACGTAGCTCTATTGTCTAAACACCAATATGATTTGCCCTCGACCGAACATGCATGTAAAGCATTTGAAATAAAAAGACTTACGTTTTCAACTGTTCCAGCGCTAACACTTTTTTTGCTTTTACAGTCCGCGGCCTTGTGTCCAGCCCGTTTGCACTTGTAACATTTTATAAATTTTGAGTTGTTCTTATGGCTTCCGCTCGCATTGGCAGTAGTGTCGTTGACTGGCTCACGTTTAAAATTTGGTCTCTTCGGATATCGCCACTTATGATTTTTGTTTGCAAACATGGCGTTTTGCACGGTAGCATGTGTGTCTTTCTTTCGAGCGTCGCTTTCCTCGATGACGTCAGGACTTGGTAATTCATCGCGCGACTCTATCGCACATCGACAATTTTCGTAGCTTTGAGGTAAGCTATATAACAGCATTATCGACAATAAATCCTTATTTATTTCTATCTCCATCTCTTCCAATTTATCTACGATGTCAAAAACTTGTTTACGTGCTCCCGTATATTACCGTCTTCTTCCAAGCGTTGCAATGTTAATTGTTTTAAAAGTGTTGCTTTTCTCGCAGGTCCCATCTGTCGTTTTTTATTAACAAAGCTTCCATTTGCATCTTCCATGTATCATAGTATTCCTTGTTTAAGGTATCTATTCGTATCAAACTTGCCGAATTCGTTAGTATTCATACAGCCGAAAACTTTATAGGTCAAAGCAACCGATGCTTATGATAACCGTTATTTACGCTACGTACTCACTAGTTTCAGTCTCCTGGGCCCATAAGCTGTTGGGCAAAATGAAAGGCCGACACGCACCCCTTGCAATAAGATTTATTTAAGTGAAATACATTTAATACATATATATGACGCGCAAAAACATGAAAATAAATATGACAGATGTCAAACAACCAATCAAATGGAATATATGATCTTGGAATATATGATCTTGGAATATATGATCTTGGAATATATGATCTTGGAATATATGATCTTGGAATATATGATCTTGGAATATATGATCTTAGAGAGCGATTCCAACATTGTATGGTAGCGGCTTGTGGAGCGGCTTTTCTAACAAAATTATAAGACATATCGAGCGGCAATGATTTTCAACGAAAGAGATGTCTTAAGATAAAAAGATACATTTCACAACAATAAGAAATATCTTAACTAAATTCAAAACTTTTGGAAGTGTAGAAAATAACTTCAACAAGAATGTAGGTCAAGGGTTGCAAATGAAGAAACTATTGAGCAAGTATTGCTGTTTGTCGTAGAAGTTGGTAAAAAATCATTGCGCAAAAGATCTGCAACATTACCAAATAATGTATCTAAAACTACAATTTCAACGGTATTAAAAGAAAACTAATTTCGACCTTAGTATACAAAACTTGCATATACCTTAATACCAGGAGATTTTGATCAACGATTTGAGTTTAGCTGTTTGATACAAAGAGAGCTAGAAGATGATCCTTTCATGGTGGGAAAAATTATTTTCACCGACGAAGCAACATTCATTTTCAATGGTACCGTAAGCGTACAAAATTGTGCGTGGTCACGTGAATCCCAATTTTGCGATACAGACACGTGATCAATATTCGTTTAAAATAAATGTCTGGTTAGAAATGTATTGAAGGAATTTTCTGCAAGAACAGCTATATGTATGGAGAGGGAAGGTGGATACGTCGAGGAAAACGTGCAATGAAAGTAAATTAAAAATCCTTTTGTTTAAATTTTCTATAAAGAAAACTTTTTGTATAATGTTCATTATAAAAATTGACTTGCTATAGATATAAACATTAGTTTTAACAGTAATAGGCAATAAATTTAAATTCAAAACATACTTTTTAATTCTAAGTACCTTTTTGTTTTTATATTTTGTTCTAAAATAAAAATTAATAGCACTTCTCCCGTAGATCAATTTTGATTTCTTTAATTTTCGATCACCTGTACGTTATAACGCATATAACGATAAAAAATGTATAATTAGTAGAGCCCGGTAACTGGAGAGCAATCGCAGCGGCGGTGTGTTTAGGTGGGCGGGAAGGGCTGATCGATTATGATACGACACGACAAATCATCATCACTCAGTTCAGTTTAGCATTGGATAGTGGATAGGGCGTGTTGATTTTATTGATATAGACGTAGTTATTAATTGTAGTTATTATTTAGTGTAGTGCGCTTTGATTTTATTCATACAGACGTAGTTATTAATTGTAGTTTTTAATGAACATGTCGAAGGCTAAGAAACGACCCTTTCAAGACATAGTAAATAAGTTTATTTCTAACCTTCCCGATTTATTTTACAACGGGAGTAAGATAGTTTGTAAAGTGCGCAAAATACATTTGACGTCAAATAAGAAGTAGAACTGTACAAGACACGTAAATTCCGCACAGCATAGAAAACGAAAATTGGGCATGACATCGAGAAGTACATTTTTTTATGTAATTCTTGTTGATAAACTGTAATTTGCCACTAGGCTTACTCGATAAACAACCGTTTAAGGACTTTTGGGACAAATACAATCCCGAGTTGCAGTTACCAACGGAGAAAACGGCACGTAAGCATGTTGCATTTGTACGCGATGATGCGGAAAAGAAAATGAATCGCATATTGAAAAAAAGAGTTTCTTTGGTTATGTGTTGATGAGACAACAGACTGTAAAAAAAATGCAATTGTAAATATTATGGTACGCATACTAGACCCTAGTAAACCTACATTACCACTGTTACTAGCTAGCCGAAGACTACAAGAGTGTACTGCTGCAGCAATTACGAAAGTTGTACTTAGTACGTTGGAAAAATTTCAAATTTCAAAAGATAAAGTGTTGATGTTTATGAGCGATGGCGCAGCGATAATGCGTTCGGTAGGCCGTTCTCTTCTTGAACATGGTTGCAAGTGTTTACATGTTACGTGTAAAGTGCATGCTTTACATTTTTTACATCTTGTGGCAGAAACCATTCGACAATGCTCTTCCGAGGTAGATGCATTAATAGCAAGCACAAAAAACGTATTTTTGAAATCTTCCACAAGACAACTGTGGAAACTTTTTGCCACTCTTATCCATATGATGTTAATACTGATAATGGTGCTTCTAGTTTTACTGTTCCGTAACCAAGGCTGTTTAAAAGGGTGAGTGTTTTACTACTTTTCACATATTATAATTATGTATTAGTTCTGTTATTTTTTTTCTATTTTCTTATTGTTTTTGTATACTAGGCAGGTACGGCTATGGCACGGCTCCCTGTTACCGGGTTCTAAAATTAGTTCTTTAGCAGTGACAGCCATAAACAATTAAAATATGATAATTATTACCTGTGACACAATTGCTAAAATCGCAGAATAGTCTAAAAAATTAAATATTTCAGGATAGGTCTTTCGATAATAAGAAGCAGCTGTGCAGTTGTTGAATTTTCCACACTCCAAAATTCGGTAGGTTAAAGATAAGATGTGTTCCACTGAAATGTAAATTCATATTAAAGACGTGCAAAACCGAATGATTTTGATTATCTAAATATTGGCAACCAAATGAATTCTACAATCCCATGATTCATCCGATTAATAATATCGAGAGATTTTGGAACATACTGCATTAAGCCACCGGATATGAATATATAGAGCATTCGATTAAAAATAGTATAGTGTATAAAATTATCTAATCAAATTAGCGGTCCAAAGAAATTATTTGTTTCAAAGCAATAATTAGATGAAATACTCGTTACTTTTACAATACTTTTTTACGATTATTTTTAATCGAATGCTTTTATTGACTACAATTTTTTAA
This sequence comes from Dynastes maya, assembly GCA_029619315.2. NCBI lineage: Eukaryota > Metazoa > Arthropoda > Insecta > Coleoptera > Scarabaeidae > Dynastes > Dynastes maya. Next base: position 50,245,573 of record JAROYE020000001.1, read on the forward strand.
TCACTCTCTAAACAGTGAGGTCCTAAAGTATCGTTTTTCTCCCTTGAATTATACCTCTCCGATGATCCTACATATATTTTTACGTTTTCAGCTTAAGAAATACGTAGGCGCCGCTTATTAGAATCACATTGGTACAGAGCATATATGAGTCAATTAAGCGGCAATTCAAATAAACGACCCTTGCAGAAAAATCATACTATTGGTTCTACATATGATGTCTGTGAAGTAATATCCCATATATAATTTATTTATAATAAATACATAAACATTTAATTTGGGTTTTAAAGGTTTTACTTTGACTTCCTGGGGCTTTCCTGGACTGGAACTTCTCCAAGGAAAGCTTGACCTGCTGAGCCAGGCGGTTGTGCTCAGCTTTGTGTGCTGGGTCCAGGGTGCGCTGCCAGCGTTTCCTCGTCCGATTTTTCTCTTGTATCAAGTCGCGGATCTCTCTGGGGATGAAGGACCTACGATCTTGAACGGGGACGGTGTTCGTAGCATAATGGACGCCTTCCGATATGCAATCGGTGAGGTTCAGGACTGCTGTCTCCAGTTGGTCGACCGTCTTTATCGCCGTGATGGGACCCAGGGTGTTGGCAACACGTTGTTTAAAGGCTGGTCAGGAAACAACGTGCTGTAAAGTGGGTCCGTCCTCTTCTTGTGCTGCGTCATCAAGGTGGAGCAGCACTGGGTTGTGATCCCATGACAGCTCATTCATGGTTCATGGTTACATTCTTCATCACGACAATGTCAATAGTGTCGGGGGCACCGTTGGCAGGATATATCGTGAGTTCCGTAAGGGCATCGACTATCAGATTGTGTGAATCCGCAAATCGGCGTAGGACCGTCTCGAAGCGAAAACTTCACACCTTATAAAGATTCTTAGGTACCTATTGTACCAGAATGAGAGGATTAATTGCTAATTAGCGTGATTACATGCGGATAAAATTCAACTTAAATATGATAATATGATAGAATAAAGATGATTGTTATTAACAGACTGCGTATAATTTGGAAACTATGAAATTGTACATACGACGATCGGTTCCTAGATGAAAGGCCTAATTAGAATTAGTGAATATTTTATTGAATTTTGAATGTAATTCAAATTAACTGTTATAATGTGTGAGAATAGACTGTTAGGAGGATATTTAGCCGGGTGTAATTCTGAAAAATACCAATATTAAATATTTTATTTCGGAATAAACATTTGAGATGAGGCACGCTCGTAAATTCGATGATTCATGGGCGTAAACTATTACATGTCAGCTGAAGGCGGTTAGGATCTGTAAATGCGTTTGAATAATGTTGTTATACGCTAAAATAATGCTGTTATAGGAATTTTATAGGCATTTTCGATGAGTGCAAATTAATGTGTAACAATTGAATGACACACAGGTAACAAATATGAAATGATTGAAATAAACGGCGGACGCTGTTTACAATGATATAAGCGGAAAAATTAACATTGAATACTGTTGTCGCATATGTAACATAATTACGACGTTATTCCAAGTGCAAGTTTTGCGGTATCATCAAGAACTGTGGCGTCGCGGGAATGGACGGGAGAACCGTTAGAAGGGGGACGACGAGGTTGCTGCAGTAGCAGTTTTATGTAAAAAGTATTATGTATACTAAGAATGCATTATTATATTCGCAATTGTAACTACATCTTCTAATAGTACAGCACTTAGACAATAAATAGTATGTAAAGTGACAGGGTGTTATCATGTTATTCTATAAACCCCCCTGTAAACAACGCCCTTTATCACAATATGTAACTGGATTTGGATTTCTTATTTTGAGTTTTATAAACGGCTGATTCAATTAACTACTGATTCAAATAAGCGGCATGTGTTGTGTTACGATATGCATATATATGGTAATCTATTTTTGTTGTTATGCAAAGTTGGCCAGGAGAAAGCAACAAACTGTCTCCTGTGACGCGAGGTTCACCAAAAGAGCATTAGGTAACATAATCATAACATAACTGCTAAACTATCAAATTTAAATTCTTGAAGCGTATGTTATTTATTATTACGATGTCCTCCATTTTTCATATCTTCCTTTTTCATTCTCGGTATTATTTTTTCTTATTTGTTTTATTAATAGTTATTTCTTCGCTTTATCGAACTTTGTTCGAATTAATTATTTATGACAGGCTGTTTTAAATTAAGCGGTTTTTGGTGGACAATGTATCTGTTTTCTAGGGTTTTTTATGTTGTTACTATTAGGATGACAAGAAAACTACAAGTCTTTTTACGAATATGATTTTATTTATGTTCAAAATAATCTCGTCCTGCATCAATGCACTTTTGTAACCGAAGTTTCCACAACGTAAAAGCGTGAAGCCAGTCATCTCTTGGAATGCTCTCAAAAAATAGATGAATTGCTTCATCTATCTCATCCTCCGTCGTGAAACGTCGACCAAGTAAATGTTTCTTTAGGTTGAAGAACAACCAGAAATCACACATGGCTAAATCAGGCGAATAGGGTGGATGTTCAATGACTTTTACCTTATTTTCACGTAAAAATTCAACTGTCTGCTGTGCACTGTGTGACGATGCATTGTCGTGATGCAACATTAATCCGCGAATGTTGGCTGACTCAAGAACTACAGGTAAATATTTTGTGGTGTACCAGTTTGCTGTGACTGTACGTTGATTTTCCAGCTTCATTGCCTTTACTAATCCGGTACTACGGAAGAAAACTGCGTACATAACTTTCTTGATAGCCCTTTGCCTTTTAGCCATTGTTGGTGTTGGTGCATCTTCGTGGATCCACACGCGGCTCTCCTGGCGGGTAGGAATATCGTAAAATGGGATGTAAGTTTCATCACCTGTTACTATTTTTGATAGAATGCGATGTCCACCATTATTTAACATTTCCAATGTTTCCCGAGCGATTCTTACTCGCTCTGCTTTTTGGAAATCGGTAAGCGTGTGTGGCACCCAACGAGTAACAATTTTTTTCATCCGAAGATGATCATGTAAAATTGAATTTACTGTTGCGGATCCAACACCAAGAGTTGCGTTAATCACTTGATAGGTGCATCTTGTATCTTCGTCGATCATACGTCTCACACTCTCAATGTTTCCAGCGGTAACTAAAGAACAGGGCCTACCGGTACGTTCGTCATCACCAAGCGATATCCGTTCTCTTTTAAATTCGCTATACCAGCGAAACACAGTTGCACGTGAAGGACTTTCATCACCAAATGCGAGTTGCAATCGTTCAAGACTTTGTTGTTCACTTAAACCGACTTTAAAATCGTAGTAAATCATAGCGCGTACATGTTCTCTTGACAAGTCCATGTTTCGATGACAAATCATACCTACCACGTTTACTCTATGACAGCAGCGACTCAACTGACAGTCAGAGTTTACTACTTAAGGATGGTGGTATTTAGAAATGCAGTGTTGCCAGCTCTAACTTCTCTACTTTTGTGGCATCTCAAAATATATAGCGTGTCCCTTGTATTGTGTAAATTTTGCAACAATTATCACCTTATTTGCCATACTTGCTCAACAAATTGTCCAAAAATTTAAATCTTATTATCCTTTGTCAAAATAGTTCGCTGTATAGATTGTATTGCATCGATGTATCCTATCCTATCCTGCCTCAGCGCTAAGTTTAAATATTTCGGCGGCAAAAGGGTAGCGTTCATTGTATTCCACTTCGTGGCAATTTCTGCCGAATCCACCGGTATTAAGATTATTCGAAGTTTATTTTACATGGTCCATGCGTAGGCCATTATAAAACTCAACAAAATAAAGAACTGAAAAATGAGCAAATTGTCTACCAAAAACTAAAACATTTAAACAAACCTACCATAACTAATTAATTGTAATAACGTTTGGTAAAGTAAAGAAATAACAATTAACGAAACAAGTAAAAATAAAAGAAAATAATAACGAGAAGATAGGACGAAAATATGAAAAATGTAGTATGTTGGTAATAGGAATAAGTAACAAGAATAATTTACGCTATTAGAATTGATATTTGACAGTTTGGCAATTGTCTTGATTACGTTGCTTAGTAGCAGGCTCTTTGGAACAACCTGGAATCACAGGAGACAATGTGGCGCTCTTTCCTAGCCAACTTGGCATAACAACAAAATATTTATTGCTGCACATCGTGACATTTCTTTAGTTAATGTACAATGTGTAGTATCGTTGGATTTATCTTTTAATTAGCTTTCTAAAAACGTAGAAATATACAGGATGTTCTATTTGAATTAAGAAAGTTGACGTCACTTCCAGTGACACCGAAAAAGTAATTGAACTGCTGAATTTAGAGCACTGCACGGGCTAGGAAAAGCCCGGTCCGCTCGGTCCGCCCGGGCCCGCGGGCGTCTCTTTTCATTGCGGACCGGGCCTGACAGGCCGAGAATGTCTTATAAATACATCAAATGGATACAACGTATGCACTAAATGCTGTTTAGTTTTTACGTTATCGTTTGTATTAACAATTTTAATGTATGCAATGTTATGTTACGTTTTCTTTTGGTTAAAGAAAATGTAAACATGTTTAGAAATAGACAGTGCAGATATAATTAGTTAAACAGGCTAAAATAAGTTAGACGGGCCAAACGGGCCTAAATTTTCTAACGGACGGATCGGGCGGGCCTTGTGCCGAGGTACTGAACGCAACGAGCGGGCCCACTCCATACTGTAACGGGCCACGGGCGGGCCGGGCCGGGAAAAATAGGTCCGTGCAGTGCTCTACTGCCGATCACGCTGAAAGTTAGTTCACTAAAAATAGTGTGTCGACCGATTTTCTAAAAATGCTAGACTTTATCGTTCAAAAGTTAGTATAGGGGGGAGGATACTGTAGGACCAGCCTGTATGTAGTTGCAACCTTGTAAGAAATAGCTAACTAAATGTACAAAATGATACGAATAATGACGTGGTGTTGAAATAAGTTGTTTCATAAATTGCTTTAGCTTTTGAGAACCGCTGGCAAGTGTTCGAAGTTACCCCATTTCTGAATATGTAAGGTAGTTCGTCGTATGAATGCTGTGCACCGGCTTGCACCGATATAAAATACGTAGTGACAACTGATAAGGATTAGTAAAGATATAAAAAATAGCCGATAAGAAATCGTCGAAGAAGGAATAACACAAGCAAAATATATGTATATTATATTCAATTACAAGTGTAAAACAAAAATGGCGATAAAGAATAGCTTCCGACAAGTTGATTGGGGCGACCATCTTTCGCGGTGTTTCAAACAAACAAGAGTTTAAGACAATTAGGACAGAGTTCTCATAGACAAAATCGAGCAGCGTCAAGAAAAGTGGAAGACAAATATACAGAAAGGAGAAGACCAACCCCAAAGGAATTTTCGATAGATGCAAGAAAACCAGCAGAACACCAACGAAAATGCAAAGGGGAGAGGAAACCAATCAGATAAAGAAAGAAACACGAGTTATTAAGAAGAGTCTCGAAGTGCTACAAAAAGAGGCGAAGAAACATATCATGGTGATGGGGGGAAAGGAATTATACATACACGAACCAACGGAAATTAATAGCGAGAAAATGGCTGATTTTAAACCACTAACAGTAACTTTTTGCCTAGAATTTTACCAAAAATTCAAAACTAAAATAAGATACAAGTGTTTCATTTAAAAAAAGTTCCGTTTAATAAACATGTCACACCAACTCAACACAATATTATGCATATTTCATTTGCAGATCCACTTAAGCGCATGCGTAATAGGTCCTTTTATGTCCAATCTCCGTACCAAATATCAGACCTGACTAATGCATTCTTCTGTCAGTTTTAGGACAACATGACCTTATTACGTTTTTGTCAAATTTAAAGAAGATTCCAAAAAATGCATGTTTCACTTAAAAAAGTATATGGGTAGCTATGAACTTATGAGACACCTGTAGGTTTTGACATAGTTTTAAACCATGTCCGTAATAAGACCTCATAACAAGAAAAAACCGTTTTGAAAAATTTTCATTCACAAATGCAGGACCTTCCGAGCTCCTCGAGATGACTCACCTTGTACTTGTACATATACAGATTCGGTAGAATGTCCGCACCGCTCGTTTACATGCCAGAAATTTACAAATATAAATAAGTTTTCAGAAATAAAATCGGACATTACAATTGCATAAAGATTCGATTTTAATTGTGATGGCTGCTCTTGATGTAATAATACTTTTTTTATATTTGGCCTAAAATACTATACTGTATACTGTAATGTTTATCGCTGATTAATCGCTGGTACACATTCAGTTGTCGACCTCCAATCGACCACTTGACTATAATTGACCTCCTTTTGACCCATTTCATCGACCCCGTTGACAACCCCTGGTTTATGTGATCAGCCCTTCATTAGTCTACTGCTTCGCATCTGACCTAAATTCATAGTTAATATTATTTTTATTTTATTCGAAATTTCTTTTATCTTTTTGCAAAATTAGTTTCAAATAATAAAGCCGAAAGTTCCAGAATTACTATCAAGCAATTTCATTTGTCAATTTGTCGTCACTAGTATTGTAACATAAATGGAAAAGGTAATTTTTTTTTAGTGTGGTGTGGTACGGCCCGACGGGGTGTATAAGCTTTTTAAAGCTTGTCATAACCTCAGAAGCCTTGAGTGTGTAAATTGTGTGTGTAAAGAGTTCCATGGCTTTGTTACCATCACCCCCTCGCTGAAAAGAGTGAAGCGCAGTTAATTGTATCCCAACTGCGAATGGTGATTCGGAAGTGTACTGGAACCGCTAATAAATTTTGATCCTTGCCGGACTCGAACACACAGCGCCTAACTCTGCCCAGTCAAGCCCTGGCCCTCTTACCACTAGACCACTGAGCCGTTTAAAATAAATCAAATAAAACGCGATTGAATGCGTTACTCGCTCGTAAGCAGTTTTATGCACAGCGAGCTTCTTTATTCCACACACAGAATACGGCTGTCGCATGTTTTGTCCACCAAATCTGCATATGTATTGGCAATAATATTGTGGAACAAGTAGTTGCTTTTGTGATACATATTGTTTATGATCTGAACAGGCTGTATCCATAATGACTTCATCCTCGAAATAACCCTTAAATTTGTTGCCAAAGTTGTTCCAGAATAAATCACTCTCTAGTTGCTTGCACGAGTAAACTCAACCAGTTCCACGTAATACAAAAATAATTTTTTCTTTATAAATTATATACAAAATGTTCATTAACGGTCTACATGCAATTTATTTGATTAGGGGCTACCCAACATAAAAAGCTCCGCAAGAGGTTGCGACTAACTCTATATATACATACAAGGCGTGTTTTTAAAATAAGTACCGTTTTGACATTCTGCTACCGTGAGCGCTGCGGCGGCTTTTTACCGTTGCGCGCTGTGTACCTACATCTGTTGACAAGCCACAAACGCCATTACAGAAAGATTCGACCGTGTTTACGTTTGTTTGTCACTATCTAAAATGTCTCCGCCGATCGAGAATCCCGCCGACTGTGAAATACGTACTGTGATTTGTTTTCTTAGTGTTAAAGGCATTAAATCGGCCGACATTCATCGTCAGATCTGTGAAGTGTATGGAGAAAACATTATGAGTGATGGAATGGTACGGAAATGGGTGAGAGCTTTTAAAGATGGCGGCACGAATGTCCATGAGGAGAAACGAAGTCGGCGATCTTCTGTCATTACTGAAGATTTGGTTCAGAAAGTTGACGAAATAGTGAAAGAGAACAGACGCTTTAAGATTTCATCGTTATCTGATGAGTTTCCAGAAGTGTTCTCTATGAAGTTGTGACCAAACGCTTACAGTATCGAAAGTTGTGTACACGCTGGGTACCGAAAATGTTGACCGAGGTACACAAAACCAAACGTGTAGCCAGTGCGTTGACTTTTCTTCAGCGGTACAGTGAGGAGGGTGATGATTTTTTAAGCCAAATTGTCACAAGTAACGAAACGTGGGTGACTCACGTTACACCGGAATCGAAGCAGCAATCCATGGAATGGTGGCATTCAACATCACCCAAGAAAGTGAAGTTCAAGCGAACAATTTCAGCCCGGAACATCATGTGTACTGTGTTTTGGGACAGAAAGGGGCTGTTGCTTATTGATTTTTTGCCACGCGGTGACACAATAACGACGTATTGTGGGACCTTAAAAAAACTGCGCCGTGCAATTCAAAACAAACGGCGAGACATGTTGAGTAAGGGGATCGTTTTGCTTCACGATAATGCCCGTCCACACGCAGCTTCTCGAACTCAAAATCTCATCGCGTCTTTTTACTGGGAACAACTTGATCATCCTCCATACAGTCCCGATCTTGCGGCCATTGACTACTACTTGTTCCTGCATTTGAAGAAGCATCTGGGTGGTCAGCGCCACGACGACGATGATGAGATCAAAACGACTGTTGTGCAGTGGTTGTTAAATCAAGCGGCAGACTTCTATGACGGTGGGATTGTAAAGCTGATTGTACGATACGATAAATGCTTCAATATTGATGGAAATTATGTAGAAAAGTAGAATAAGGTACAGGCTTTCTTACTTTAAAAACACGCCTCGTATATATTAAAGTAGATATCCAATATTGCATCTAGAACAAGGTGTTTCACAAGCATTACCTGCAGCTAGTAACATGAAGTACATGATAGTATATTTTACTTTCTTGCGTAAACATATCGGAAACCCGTAGGTTCGATTCATGTTTCTATCGACTTCGGTCCATACATCCATTAATTTAGACAAATCCTTAGCTAATATGGTAAATAAAGCTACTGTGACAACAGCATTTATGTAAAATCCTGCCTCTACTACAAAAGACAATTATTATTGACTTACTTATGTAGCTACGTACGTACGTCACCTGCTTTGATCAAACTCGTTCCTTCCACCAGTATTTGATAAAAGCACATTGAAGTTATCATTATAGCTCCAATAAAAACTATGAACGTATATAGCACCATAATGGACTTCCATTCAAATTTAAAGGTGTAGGTATTCTTTCTTTTATTTATCTTTATTGGTAACAACGCAAAGCATTGACCCATAATAATAATGGGATTAAGCAGTTCTGTAGTGTAACATCCTTGTTGGACGGAAAAAGATTTATTTTTTGGTCTTGCTTTTGTGGCATACATTATAATACCTGAAACTGAAATATAACATCCACATAGATTATTAATAAAACACTACGTATGACTTTTGGTTATATGATATATTTGTGTATAAAAACGGAATAGAAACTTTTCGTTTCTAGAAAGAGAAAAGAGAAGCGATTATACATAAGAAGAAGAAAAGTTGGCAAATTTGTTTAATTACGATTTGAAGTTCGTTGAAAGTGATTACACTTTTAGTGTATTTGTAAAGCGCGAAAATGATTCGATAAAGAGCTGAGAATATTTTGAAAAATTGGAACTTAACAAATAGAACAAGAAAGAGGGAAAAATGTTACACAAATATATAACTGTATCTACATACGTCTTAAGTACGTCAATAATCAAGATAACGAGATAATATTACAATGCTAACGTAGGTACATAGTTTATGATATGTTGAAAACATTGCCGTGTATTAACAAAGGATTGTAACGAAAGAAACGAACATATCTTTCATCTAAAGGTTTCAAATAAGTTGCTAAAGTATAGCAAAAAGAGAGGTATAAATGCACTTTAGTGTGCCCTACGTAGTTTAACTGTGTTTCTGGAACATGCCGTAATATGTATGTTTATATTTGAAAAACTATTAGAGAGTGTGTGGTTAATGAATTTTTTAGTCTACTTGCTATTTCTATTGATTACTTTGTGCATCAGAAATAAGGTAATAAATCGACCCGGATTCAATATATACCATGAAATGGAACACGTGCCTATTCATTAACGAGTATTTTCGTTGGAATTTTGTACGAGTAGTGGGCATTAGGATAGTAAATTGAAAAAAAGAAAAACTAAAAACTAACTATTATGATACTTGTGTTTATTTCATTTTCATATTTCAGGTTTTTGACTGTAGTAATCTTATTTTCTGTTATATTAGATATTGCAGATGTATGTTACATTAACATATCTATAAGAAAACTTGTAAAAAGCTCTATTTACTTGATTAAGATGGTTTCAAAATTAAGCCATAATAATGCTTTTTACTTACCAAAGATTTATACGTAACATTTACTGATATTCTTTTGGAAACAGGTTGCGTTATTGCCAAATATATTTCATTTCGTTATGTGACAGTAATTCACACAATTGTATACCAATAACCTTTTTTATTCTGCCAATTTCATATATTTACTTATGCTTTTCTTACTATTGTAAGTTTGTGAGGCGAAGCAATGTTGGTGCCTTCACCCGAAATTTCACCACGTTCGATCTGTCTCTCTACTTTTAACTTAAAATTAATTGTTACTTTTATTAAACGACATAGTGAGAAAACAACTAGAAGTAGAGACAATTTCGGATATAACTGAATAAAATCAGCTAAAGTGGTTCGGTCACATCTGCAGAATGAGTCACAAAAGGCAAGTCAAAAATGTGTCGGAGACAAAGGTTCAGAAGAAAGCTGCACAAGGAAGACCCAAGAAAGCCTGGAACGACGAGGTGGCAAGCATCTTGGAAAAGAAAAATTTAACATGGAGAGAAGGAAGAACGAATGCTAGAAATAAAAAAGAATGGATTAAGTTTGTACATGCTGTTATGTAATAGTTATAGAATAGTTTAAATACCTCATGTATATAGGGTGTCCCCGGATTAACGCATGGATAAGTAAGGCAGACAGAAAATTATTTAGTTGAAATTTCATCTTTTGGGGCTCAGCTATGCTTGAATAGTAAGTAACTTATGCCATAATTTTATTGCGGATAAATCAAGTATATTTTGGAAATTTACAAAAAAGGAATTTTTTCAATTAGTAAAATTAATTTTGTGTAGGAGATACGATAAAAGGGTTATTAAAAAACAATGTTCAGTATATTAGTAATAAATTATGCTGGTGCTTAGTGTGTAAGTATAGCCGAACCCCAAAAGATGAAAATTCAACTCAATAATTTCCTGTCTGCCTCACCTATCCATGCGTTAATCCAGGGACACACTGTATATACATTACTTTTATTTAAAAAAGCGTCCCGTTTAATTCACTTTCTAATTCTATTTTAGTGAAATTTAACTTCTAGCTCTGTTGTTCTATAACCTCTCCACGTTTCTTCGGATTTAGAAGTAATACGACACTTTGTTATTTAGTATGTCTGCAAATAGTGAAACATCCCCAGTAAAAAATGGAATCATACAAAATTATTATCATGTAGTAGTAATACTAGCAGCAAAACAAATTTATCGGCGAAAACAGTGAGGTTTGTAATTTATTTGTACCTACTTGGCATTTTTCATTTTCGCAACTAATTTAAGTTGGTAGTTCCGGCAACAAGGGACATATTCGTCAATTTCTTAGCGTAATGCACAGAAATATGACTTTTATTGCTTGAATCATCTGCAAAATTTAAAAATTACTAAATGGACGAAGAAAAGAAAATATCACCGCAATTCTAGATGATATTGCTTGATATTGAAAAATAATGTGTAAAATCAACGTTTATATATTTCACAAGATGGTTATTCAAACTCTAAGAGTTTAGTAGGGAATCAAATAAGTCTTTTAATTCTTACTTTATCTAAGTCACACATCACACCCTCATTTCCGTGAGGGAGAGTAGTGAATACTGTTCTAATCAGCGTCGCGTTTCAACGGTAGCGATTTTGGGGACGACTGTACCTCCTCAGTGGGCAACAGGAAGGATCGAGCCATTACCTCCTTTATAACAAGGCCTGAGCGCTCTTTGATGACGTCACGCTGGGTTGGTGATGTATCGCCATGCACGATATTAGCTTAAGCGGTAAAGGAACCGTTTTTTTGCATTTCTTTTTTAAGTTTTGAAGGGCTTCCGGTTTAAAGAGGATGCCAGTCGTCAACTGAGTCCTTCTTCGCATCCCATTCGATTTTATTTTGGAAAAACGAAGTTTCAAAGCAAAAACCAAACACGTAACCGAGCACCGTTTTCGTGAAAGATGTATTTGTGGTTGATATTTAATCGTCTAATTATTATTATTTGTAATTGTACATGTATTTGGACGAAACTAAGGTTCAAATGATACAGTAATTGCAATTTTATTTGAAATTTTGTTCAATTTCACGAGAAAATTTACAGGGTCTTTAGTTTCCTATTATGTGCTGTTTTGCTTAATCTATCTTTCCTATTATGTGGTGTTTTACTTAACGTATTATTTGGTGTTTTACTTAATCTATCTTTGGAGTTGGAATAGCATCTTTTTTAAGGTTGGGATTTTTTAAACTTATAGTTATAGTTTCACCGGTCCTTGAATCTGTAGCTGTTGAAAAATAAACAATATTTTCTTTTACAAAGTGTAACACACAAACAAAACATACAAAACAGCCGACGCCACAGTTTTTAGGTTATCCCGTTTTTATCGTTTCAGAAAAGGTTTTATCGCTTATACAACACTAGGAAAACATTGCAGGTATCACCAACAAAGTACGGAAATATCACTACACAATATTTTTTTAAATAAAAGCAATGTAATTTGGACAAACCAATTCAAAACGCAGAGACGGTCTGAACGTGTAAACGCGTTTATGGCTGATCGACGACTTACTGCAAAATGCGTCACAACCTGCTAACGTCAAAGCGCTCAGGCCTTATATATTGGAGGTAGCGATCGAGCTCGCCGTCTCTTTTTAACTCTTTTGTGGGATTCGGGAGTATTCTTTCATACTATTTCGGAAAATTTTAATGAATTTTGATTTCAATAAATGAAAATTAACAACGAATGTAAAAATTGAAAATGCAAACTAACCTTGATTTTACGAAGCTGTCATATAAACTCTAAGTTCCTTATGACATTCACAGAAAATCCGCCTGTTCTAACCTCCAACCTTCTCTTTTACCTTGAATTTATTCTCTAATCTCAATATCGGACACTTTAAACTGGGAGCGCAGCCAAAATATTAGTTAACTCGATGAAAGCTTAACCAGGATTGATGAATTTATTGGCGTCCCTTTTCCGCTTTATTTTAATCACGATGGCGATTGTTTCTATTCACAGCAAATTTTGATGATATCTACCCAAATATAATCTAACGAGGAATTTTGATGAATGAAGTTATTTTTTTTAAGTAGCATGAGAGAATGAATGCAGCTTCGGCAGGATTGAATTGTAGAATAACAGCACACTTTACAAACTATTTTAGCATCGTCGTACAACAAATCTGGAAATTCACAGATAAAGTTTTTTACTTTATCAGCAACGGGTCGTTGTTTAGCCTTGCGCACACTGGACATTTTTGAATAACTAGTATTCCGCTCGCCTGATTTAATTCATACGCACACGATGCGCTAGTGATGATGAATGTATACGAATTTGAACTGCTTTGCCACCCGGCAGATGTTTACGCATCGCAGTAGACAGGCGCGCGCCGAGTTTCGTTGGCTACTCCAGCTGTTACGGCTATGCTGGGACGGCACGATTATTATTATTAACACCAGTGACTCTTAAGCATTGGTTGGTTAATTTGACTTTCTATATTTGTTTTTGAATTTGTATGGCATGATTACTGTAGAAACTGGTAGTAAATATATCATATAACATTTTTGTGTAATTCCGTGCATTACAGAAGAAAAACAGATAAATTTAGATTAGGTTATGATAAAGGAAATCATTGATCTTAGTTGTCAAATTAAGGCGAAATGTTGCACTAATTTCGTACTAATTTCTATACTAATTTCGCACTATCCTGCGTGACGTGAACACACATAATCAACCCAACTAAATATTGGCACAAAATTAAAACCTACTTCAAAATTTACGAAAACAGCCACTTTACGTAGTATTAACAACATTATTTCAAAAGTCTAGTGTTATTTGCGAGTTTTAGAACAACCAAATATATTATAGATCTATAATAAAAAAGTTTTTCTTGTTATGACATTTATCCGACAACACAGTGTATATAAATTCAAAATAAAACAGATTCACAAAAGCATTGGTTGTAACCCTTGTGCAGCAGTAAAGATATATTATAGAAAAAAGGTACGTAATAATAATTAATATTTGGGAAAAATTACAAACTGTTAACGGTGAAGTTCAACGCTGGCGTGAAAGTATTCTGATAATATACTTTATAAGAGGCACATATATTTAAGTGCTTGTAGAACACATTAACACCTTACCCCTTGCAATAAAATAATACCTTACCCCTTACAATAAAAATGTCAACAAACCATTCAGGCTCAGAAAGTATATAAAACAAATATTTTTCGTTTAAGTATCGGTGTGTTTGTATAACAAACAAAGATGAGTACTACTACTTTCTAACTATCCTTTGGTAAAAATGATTAATACATTTTTACAGGCATGTTATATTTTTAATAAGAAATAGAAAATAGGTACCGAAACTTTTAAAGTTTTTTAAGTTCAAGTTTCAAACTTATCAGGCGATTAAATTTTAAACTTATCAGGCAATTCTGTTCGATTCGTTAGAAAGTCCCAAGTACTGCTCAGTACCTATGGTGTATCAACTGGTTGATGTCCTTAGCAGCTCATTTAATGTATTGATATCGGTGAGAAATGTATTAGTTTCTTTGTAAAGTATTTTGGGAACGAAGAATATTTCTGTGAATATGAAAGCGAGGCTTAATGAGATGGCGACATACCTAACAATTTTCTATTGGTGTGAAGTGCTGATTTTAACGAAAAAAGAGGAAAACAAACTAGAAGTATCGGATCGTTAATTCTTGCGGAAAATCTGTGGTAGCGTTATGAATGAGATCGGAAAATGAAGAAGAGGGAACAACCAAGAACTTACAAGTATGGCGTAGTATGAAACTTGCGACAGCCTTAGCCTGCGTGTGAAATTGAGAGACTGGCTATCGAGAAGCAATTAGAGGGCCTGCAGAAATGCTAATGAGTGGGAGATGTCATCACTTTACTGCGTCAATTTTTAGTCGAATGATTTATGGATTTTTCAGTTATCTATAATACTCAAATAAGGAATTGCTTTACAACGATTGTACAGCTTTGGCTTCTGTTTTGAGAAAGAAATTGATTTGAGGAAAAAATTAATGAATGTGAGTTAAGATCAGACGGGAAGCGATGAAATAGTTAGGTGATAATTATCTAAACGATCGAGTTGCGATACCTACAATATTTTTTTTGCATATATAAAAGTCGCACGGAAATTCCGTCCCCAAATTCAAGCATTCTCCGTGTAATAAAGGATCCCATGATCAACTTACTGGGATGTGTTGCAAGGGTGTCGGAGGGTAGTGCCGTGAAGAGCACGTGACTGTGGACGAAGGAAGCAAGGAAGGTAGAGAAATGGGTAAAATGATTTAAGAGGTTTCAAGTAGTGTAGGAATGGAAAGCTAAAAAATAAGTGGTAGTAGTGTTATACACCATATGTACAGTCTGTTTGAAAAATGTTTAGAAATAGCAAAAGATTGGTGTAATAAGGGGACTGCTGGAATTGTAAATTGTTCCCTATGTATATCGTGTTGCCGGATAGGTGCCAGAAGAGAAAAAAAAATTATTACAGATTGCCGAATAAAAATACTCAAAAAATATTCTGAATAAAAATTTGTGCTTTCTATAAAACACAAATGGCGCATTACTTTTGAAAAAAATTTCTTGATACTGTATACAACGGCTGTTTTTGTAATTTTTGAAGAAAATTTAGCAGTCGTATTACGAATCCTAACAACTATATGTTGGGACGCTTAATGATTTTTTCAAAAATTTTGCATATTTGTAAGATACTTGAAAATATTTCGAAATTGGTTGGAAAATCGAAAGAAACATATTATTGAACATGTAGCAATGATTGGAAATTGTCATCATTTTATTGATGGGACGGTATTAAAATTTTGTCAAGTAGTCATGGAAACAAAATTGAATACTTACATGTCACCTTTGTTGGTAATCTGTTGTTAAACATTAAAGACAAACTGGAACCATCGAAATTAAAAGAAGAAGTACTAGTAGAACCACATTTACAATTGAACGAAGCCAAAGAAACTTGGTCAACATTTGTAAACAAAATCGCAGAAGTACTGTAAGGAGAATTACGGCCCTTTGGAATCAATGCAATGCTCCGAGGGTGTTGTCGGAAATATATTTATACATAAAACTGAACACGGATTTCATAAGGTATTTAAAAATGTGTATATGTATGTACATAAGAAAATTACATAAACGACTTATTTAGGCCAAAGAAAAACCTGTATTAACTGCTGTTCAGCAACGAAACCGATTGATTTGGGCAAAATCAAAAGTAAATTGGGTTTTTGAGGATCGGAAGAATTTACAGCGACGAGTAAACGTAGACTCGTCGCTTATGTATGGGATAATAGAAAATGGGTGATCAAACATAAAGAGAGGCTTTTCATAAAGGCTGTCTCAAAAGGACTGTTAAATTTTCGAAAAAACAAATGATATGAGGTTATATTTCTGCCAGTGGTTTGGGCCAATTGTAAAGGCATTTTGTCACGGTATTTTTGTGTCGCGGTCGCGAAAGCAACGTTCCATGAGTGGAGCGGTATTTCCCATCACTAGTCGTGGAGTCCCTTGTGGGAGGATCCACTATATTTTCTACCAGAGACGATGCCCCCAGAATCCAGGATTCTAAAGGACTCAGGTGTTCCAACATTTTTTATTATCGTTATTTTTTATATAAATTAAATTGCTAAATTCACGATATATGTTGCTACTTATTTTTTTTAATAAAATTATTATTAAGATTTTGATTTAGGAGTTATCTATTTCCATAATTCTAGAGGAGGTGCAACAAAGCTTTTTGGCAGCTTTCCTTAAGAAAGCTTCTGGCGCCCTTATTAGCAAATTTTCTTCATTGGTAAACTTTGATGAACCCGCTAGAAGGAAAGTGTAGCAACTTAAGTTACACATTAAAATATCATATATCATGCATTTCCTTCATGTCGCTTCTTAACATCTTTTTTATGTATGATAGTAAAAAAAATCAACAAACCTATGCCAATGATTTATAAAATTCGTTGTTCGTATAAGAACATCTTTCTTGTATTCAATATTTTGAGTTGTAATTAATATAAAATTTTTTAAAATATAAATTAAATAATACTTACATAACCACATACTAAAAGTAAGGAAATGTTACTACATCGTTGCTACGTTGCATTGACACGCTACTTTGCATAAATATAAGCGCATATTCTAGATTTACTCCTTCATAGGCTCAAATAACGATTTCAGTAAATAACTTCGTATTTGTTGATTCTATATGTCCGTGCGTCATATTTATATAGCGTCAATATATATCTACATACTTACGTCCATATATAGGTATGAACTCCATTAAATTGTATGTAATATTAATGTAATAGATTACCAGTAATGGATTTTGCTATTATTTTCCTTAAAGCTGTGCTTAAAAATTACACTAATAGCAATTAATTCAGGAATCTATCACTCTATATGTATGTCAATAAATCATCGTTCAATATTTAACCGACTGTAACATGTTCGAAAGTTAAGGATTATAATGCTACAGGCAATGTTGGCGATAATTCCAGGCAAGATTGATTTTTCCCTAGACAGCAGTTGCATAACAATATATTAGGAAATATCCGCGGAAAATATGACTACAGGGATAGAAATGCAAAAACATTTCAAGTAGCAGGGCATAGTTTTAGATTGTCAAAGAATCGTCTAATATTAATGCACACAGCGTTGCGATTTGGCAGGGATCAAAAATTAATATGATAGAATCCAAATCTAAAAAAGATGTTTGCATTTTGAATCAAATCACTCAACCAATACATATGCGTTTAAAAATGCAAAGTAGTGATTTTGTGACAAAACATTGCATTATTCCGTGGACTTTTACGACTGGTACCACTGATACAATCATTTTCTGTAGCAACTAATGTTAGCAAACGTGTTTACTTAATAATAAAAAACAAGAGAAATGGGAAATCTGCTACTGCATGTGAACTATTTGTATTTTCTGTCTCAAAATATTAATGTACTTACCTTACACATTGTTACTACTTCTTTCCAAAACAAAAGTTTGGGAAGAATAATTTGATTTTTAAAAAAGAATGTTCAAGATTAACAGTGAACGGGCTCATCTGTTACCGCCGATATAACAAGGGCTCAGCGCTCTTTGATGACGCCACGCTCGATAAGTGATGTATCGCCATGCACGATATTAGCCTTGGCGGTGAAGGAATCGTTTTCTTGCATTTCTTTTTTAGATTTTGAAGGGTTTCCGGTTTAAACAGGATGCCAGTCGTCAACTAAGCCTTTCTTCGCATCACATTCGATTTTATTTTGGAAAAACGAAGTTTCAAAGCAAAAACCAAACACGTAACCGAGCACCGTTTTCGTGAAAGATGTATTTGTGGTTGATATTTAATCGACTAATTATTATTATTTGTAATTGTACATGTATTTTGACGAAACTGAACCTTAGTGATTTAGTGACTTTCCCGTTATAAACTTATTTACTATGTCTTGAAAGGGTCGTTTTTTAGCCTTCGACATGTTCACTAGAAACTACAATTAATAACTACGTCTGTACCAATAAAATCAACACGCCCTATCCGCTATCCAATGCTAAACTGAACTGAGTGATGATGATTTGTCGTGTCGTATCATAATCGACCAGCTCTCCCCGCCCACCTAAACACAGTCACACCGCCGCTGCGATTGCTCTCCAGTTACCGGGTTCTAGTCGTGACTATCATCCAGACAGCCACCAGTTAAGTGGTTGATTACATATTTAATGCAACTAAATATATCGGGTGTCCAGGATAGCATGAAGTACGAGTATATTAGAAACCGTTAGAGATACAAGGTCGGTTAAATGGGGAAAAAGTTGCGCACTCAGACTGCTAAGTGCAATCCGGGATTACATTTTTAAAAATCCATTCCGTTACTAAGATACAGGGTGAAAACCAAAAGTGCACGTTTTATAAAAACCTTAATACTTTCTTTATTATAAAAAATACAGTCATCAAATTTTCAGCATAGGGGTAGTTAGTAATGAGGACTTCAAAAATGGCATTAGAAAAATTCTAGGTTCACTGGATTCTTCGCACTTGTACCCAACTTTTGTTTCTCTTATGGATACCCTATTACGATTTGTCCGTAGTAGGCTGTGATTTAACGTACGTATGTGCTTGCTCAACAACTGTAAGCGGTCGTACTACTTAAAAGTGGTTCACAAGAACACTGATATAAATTTGACGACCTAGCACCACTAAAACAAAAATAAGGGTAATATGAAACGTACTATATTTAATCGAAATGATCGAAATCAGTGACTGAGACAAGAATTAAAAAAAAAAATAACAGAATCCTAGAATTAAGGCTGAAATAGGTGTTCAAACAAGCTACCATTCTCTCGTATGTACAATCTACAACGTTTAACGACTGCCTCACACGATTGCTTGATTGTGCTTGGACCAATTCCATTTACATCTCCTTCAACTGCCCGACGTAGTTCTTCTGCGGTTTCATAGGATTTCGAGTACACCAAATTTTTTAAATAGCCCCATAAAAAAAAAATCGAGAGGCGTGCATTCCGGCGATCTAGCAGGCCACCTTACTGGTCCTCGATTTTCAATCCACTTATCAAAATACTCTTTATTTAAAAAGTTTGTCACTATTGGAGCATTGTGTGCAAGTGTGCCGTCTAGCTGGAAGAACATATTTTGCAAAGTAGCAAGCAGGAGTTCCAGTTATAATTTCATCGGTCCTTGAATCTGTAGCTGTTGAGAAATAAGTAATATCTTCTTTTACAAAGTGTAACTCACAAACAAAACATACAAAACAGCTGACGCCAAAATAAATATACCAAATGAGTCACGCTTTTAGGTTACCCCGTTGTTATCGTTTCAGAAAAGGTTTTATCGCTTATACAACACTCGAAAAACAGGTATCACTAACAAAGTACGGAAATATCACTACACAGTATTTTTTTTTTAATAAAACCAATATAATTTGGGTAAACCAATTCGAAACGCAGAGACGATCTGAACGTGTAAACGCGGTGGCTGATCGTTCACCTCAGAGCGCTTAGGCCTTGTTATATATCGAAGGTAACGGCTCATCGGTCCGAACGGGCTTAGCATGCTGAACGAACCACCTGTCTCAGTCTAACAATGTGATTTTTAGACGAACCCTGTATTTAATTTAAAGCAGTGTAGGACATATTACTATGCTGGATAATAGGAGTTTTGGTTTAAGAGTCGTACAACTACACACATTAGCATTTGATTTGGCAAAATTTTAACGAAGAGAGCGCCGTCTTAACAAAATATATTAACTCTTTCGGTCACGATTTTTTGTTTTTGCGAATAAAATTTTGAACTTTGGGAATTTGAATACTTGATTTTTTTAAAGATTTTTAATACCATTAGCTCTGCGTTAGTTACCTCCCATTGGGAAGGGGATGATGTCATCAAATCTATATATTATTTATGGAAACATGCAAAACAATTTCTTGTTTTTGACAAACACAGGTGAACCTTGCACTTGTTACACATAATTCTCGACGTACCCTCGCAAACCCACGTTTTTACAACGCGAAGTAAATTCCTTTTGGTCGTGAATTGGCCAATGGCTAACATTTTCCAGTCGCACTTCTTTGACTGGACGCGCTTCCTGCGCCACTCTTGATGTTGATGGTGTAGCTGGTTCAGTTGGAAGTACCGAAGAAGGTCAACCTTTTGGTGTTTTGGGAGTTTTTCCAGACAGCATAAGAGCCTCAGCAACATATGCTCTGAAATGCAACAAATCTAGTGTATCCTTTTTAGGAATATGTAGTTGCTGTGCTTTTTGCTTATATTCCAGCCAGGCATTTGTGCAGGAAAGATCAATTGCATGTGTAAACATGCGTAGTATCCATTTTTTTGACCTCATGAACGTTCGATGGATTTCAACAAGGAAATCTAGTTTTTAGACTCCTCCCATGCAGCTATTGTACATTATCATTACCCCGGGCGTTCAACGAAAATATATATTTTTTTCTGCTTGTCCCATCGTTTGCAGTTGTCCACTTCACCAATTCCGGTCAATGTTGATGCCACGTATAATGGTTTGTTATCACACCATTTCGTTATAATAATTTCCCCATCATTGCTGATCATTTCCTGCATAGAACCTCGCCCTCTTTTTTTCATGTCACTGCCGCTATCAAAAGGAGGCATTTTGAATCTGGATGCGTGCTGGGCATGTCGAATATACGCCTTTGTTACGCAGATGTTGCATCGCATTATAAGTAGAAAAAAAATTATCAAAATATAATTGCACATTTCTTACATCTATTCTCTCACTCAATTTTATAACTGTTGCACCTGCAACTTCAAAAACTTCTTTTTCCACTTCATCCAATTCTGTTTGTTTCCCCTGATAAATAATGAAATCATAAAGGATTCCACTTTTGCCGCACAGAGCAAAAAGTTTTATACCTCAGGGCTTGCCTTTTATATATTGCTTCGAATCCATTTTTCCCTCGAATGGTACGATTTGTTCATCAACACATAATGCCAATTCAAAATGTACAGCTTGCCTCAACTTGAAAAATCTATTTATTGGCATATTATCCGCGATAATTGGAACCCTAAGTGCAAGTTTTCTGCTCCAATAAAAACGAATCCCTGGATAATGCAGATTACCCATAGTTATATGAATTCCAATAAAAGTCTGCATTTCATTTACAGAGTTAGTACAACCGAACTTCATACTTTGTTGAGTGGCATATAAATTTGTATAATAAATCATATCCTCAAATAAATGATTGGTAAAACAACAACAGAAAAAATACATCGGACTTTATAGCTCTATAACAGGCGGTGAAGGCTTGTGAAACTAACTGATACTGGGCGTAAGAAATGTCACATTTTTTCTCCAACCGATATCATCTTTTTCAGTTAGTTCATTTTCTTGTTTGTATTCCGCTACTTGCTGCTTTGAAACTTTACTTTGCAAAATTACTGTTATGTGACAAATTTAATTAAAAGATTTGAATTGAGGAGATAATCTGTTTTGTTTTTATTTTAAGTATTTACTTACAATAGAAAAATGAATTTAATCTAATTAAAATTACTTACAGTTATATTGTGGCGTGCTTTTTATATGCGTGTGTGTGTGTAAAATCCTACTGGTTCCTGGTTCCTTTTTCCCTCTTCGTGAAATCCTCTTATTTTTGATTCCTTCTTCCCTCTGCTTCGTAAAGTCCCCTTGTTTGGAAGCCCTCTGATGGTTTTCTTCAATTAACTTTCTCAAATGGTTTTAAAAATTTTGTAACGGATTTAATATCGTTAACAATCGTTGGATATCATTTATAGTTTTTTATATATTTGAACTGGTGACTTTCACGATGTTTTAACTTTTTTGTCTCAATTTTCTAAAAGTCAATCGGAAAGATGTTGTTATCTGTCAGAATTGTTTTTCGTTGCTCCTAACATTGCCAATCTAATGACTTGATATTTAAATTTTGATGTTTTGAACTTCCAACTCGGTGTCGTAGGTAACGTAAGGAATTTTAACGGTCATTTCCAAATACAATGTGATTTTTGTGTGTGTATGTGTCATTTTTACAAATAATGTCTTTAATATAATAAATTACTTAAAATAAGCTGATATTTTGACTCTCCCCTGTAACATGTCATTAACCGAGTCTTTTTTTTTTTTTTTTTTAAGAAAAGATTGATAATATAAATAATCAATAATGTCGGAACTCGAATATTTATCGAAAATAATTCCGCATTAAACTCTATTAAAATCTAATCTCGGCGAATTTTGATATAATATTCATTATAATGAATTTAACATACGCTGTTCACGTTGAAACATCCCACTACATTACATTTTCATTTTGATCATTTTGATCGATCTCTACTTCTATTTCATTCCTTTGAACTTCCTCTTCATATCCTTCTATTTCGTCACCTTGTACTTCTCTAGTTTCTTCGTTCATTTCTTAAACTAATAATAATTGTTGTTTGAAACAATTTACTAGGTAATTACTTACTTTCTGGATGTTCAATCTGGTCCTGTTCATCATCGGATAGTAATTCATCGTTTTCGTCAATCATATATTCTATATCAGACATTTCTTCAATATAACTCACTAATTCTTCGTACGTAAGGGGTCTGTTCTTTTGGAAACTCATACTTCTTATATAACACAAAGTTGAGAAATAAATAATAATAATAATAAACATTTATTTCCCAACAGGCATATTGTCCAATAATAGGAGAAATGTAGGTAAGTATATACACAAAAAAAAAAACAGAATGCAATATATGAAAAAATAAAGAGCAAATTTTTACAAGTTTTACTTAAATAAGTCACATCGTTTATTAGCCAAAAGCAAGTCATGAATATAAAGCGCAAACAGTAACGGTCCCAGATTTGATCCCTGGGGGACGCCAGAGGAGAGAAGAAAGTTACGAGAGAAATATCCGTTATAAGTTACATAACACATTCTCTGTTTCAGGTACGATTCGAGGAGGAACAAAACCGAAGGAACTCAGCTTCACTGGCAAAATTTCATGATTGATCATGTCAAAAGCCTTGGACAGGTCTGTATAAATCACATCAACTTGACCACGTCTATCCAAGACTTCACTAATAAATTGGGACATGCTCGCCAAATTCGTAACTGTAGATCTCCCGGGGATAAAGCCATGTTGATTTAAGGCAATAAAAGAGCGAGTACTATTATAAATGCTAACATATAATACCTTCTCATAAAGTTTAGCAAAATTGGGTATCATGGAAATGGGCCTGTAATTACATAGAAGAAAAACTGGGTAACATCATCACCTGCGGTACATTTGTTAGGAAAAGTAGCCATTAGTGCAACAAGCTCATCTTCGCTAACCAGTGGAAAGGAGTAAGGTAGGGGATTGTAATCAGAATGAGACCAAGAGACGCTATCCTCTGAGTTATACACTGAAGAAAACACATCAGCATTAACAATATCATCGAGATCAGTAAAATCATTTCCATGGTCGTCACATAGTCTGCCCGGTATCCTTGTGGAACGCCTTTTAGCATGAAGAAACTGCCATAGATGAGAATAATATAACTGACAATATTCAGGTTATGTGTTCCTGTTTTTTTTCGCTGAGTCGCACTGTCATCAATTGACGACGGTACTTTTTGGAAAAAGTATTATTGAAAATGCCTGGCATAAATTATAATTTTTTCACAGTAAACTAAAAGCGTGAACCTTTGTGTTACCTAAAATACGCAACTCTGCCTGATTCGGCCCTAATACGTACTCGTAGAAGAATACAAAATGACTCTTGAAGTATGTTGCTTAGGCGTCAAACAGCACTAAAAATCGGTTGCATCGCTCATAATTATTTTGAGCGCTAGATGGCAATGAAGCGTTCAATATACTAAACAATATACATTTAATAAAGTGTCATCAGTCGACAACAGTATGACACACGGTGTCGACAATTGATGACGCAATGACCGAAAGGGTTAATAACTGCAATGGCCTGCATTGAGCTTATATGTAATTTGTGTGACAGTTATTCCGTTCGCTGTCTAATCCCAATATGTTCGTCAAATTATACGGTATTAGGATAAGATGATGAAGATGCACCAAATTATGTAAAAATGCAATTTTTTTTATTATAAAACATGTTTACATTTAATTATGAGACTATTGGATAACCCAAAAACGTGCTTATTAACCCGTTAAGTACCGCTACTTAAAATAATTAAAAATTTTATGAAATTTTTGTTTATTATTAATTTTAAAAACATTTTAAATAAAATAGAAAAAATTACATTTTTTTATTTATTTTTTTCTACAAGAAAACAGCTGTCCTATATATATATATATATGACACTGGTACCAGGTGTATATAATTTTATACCTTATTTCATAATTACGTTATTTAGTGTGATACGGTTCAAAGCATTCAACACATAAGGTGATATTGTATTTACTGCAATATGTCAAAGATTTTCTTTGACAATTTGGAAATTGACATCGTCGCTGCTTATCTCGACGCCTTATCCAGTGGTTATTTTTATCATATCGTATATCCGGTACCATGCTGTGGACATTATTTTTTCTTAGAGTCTCAGTACGTCCTAGTTTTAAATAAAACATAGCGACACTTCTCAGAAAATCCAAGCAAGATAAGGAAGTAGGTCCATGAATCTTCCTGTACAAAATCCATGCATTGGTTATTAACATATTAATTATTCTGATAATTAGAGGCCAATACCATTTTTTGCCTCTAATTCTAATAGCGTACTTTCTAACCAGCCAATCATGGTGATCAACACCTCCCATGTGTTTATTGTATGTTTTAATTACATTAGGTTGTGTGACTGATATTTTCTGCTTGCTCGATTTAGACCATTTAGTTGCTTTACCTACTAGTTCTATGACATCAAAGTTTGTACCCATTGTGACACACTTGTTATCATTCTATTTTAGAATCAACACTTCTCCATTTTTGTCGAATCTCCTTTGAATTTAAGAGGGGACACTTATCAGTTCTGTTTTCTCTCATTGTTCCTACAATAATTATTATTTTTGAGTATAATATAAGAAAAGATCAGTAAAATGGCGTTACCTGTAGCTCTAAATCCAATCGACTTCAGGTGAATTAGCATGTCACGATTTGTAAAAAAGTTGTCGAAAAATACAACATGGTTATTAGGATTTTGAACAGTTTCCAAAAGATTTATTATAACTTGAGATCCTTGTAATAAACCTGGAGCTGAACTGTTATTCTTGCCGGTGTAAACAGAAAATTTGTAACAATATCCATTTGAACTGCATAGTGCCCATAATTTGTATCCAAGTCGGATTGGTTTGGATTGAATAAATTGCTTTAGACGATTATGTCCATAATATCTCACGATCATTTCGTCAATGGATAAAAAAGTAGAAAATACACCCCACTGTAAAAATGCTTCATTTATTTTAGATATCAAGCGCCGAATTTTATAACATCTGCAACATAGTAATACGTGTGTATCATAATAAGATAAGATATTTTGTTGTTATTACCTGTCAGTCAAATCCGCTTCATCATTATTGCAACAGTGAAAAACAGATTTTAGCTTCAAATACACATTTCGGGACATTGCATCTTTATCAATTTCTAGTCCAGCATCTTCGTCCATACTCCAATATAATTTTTCCGAGGGCAAACTGTGATATTCAGAAAGCAGTAAAAATCCGATAAAAATTTTTAACTCATTAGTAGACAAACAAAAATCACTCAGGTTTTTCACATTTTTCGCATAACGTTCAGTTTCCATTTGAAGAAAATTGTAAACATTATCGGAAAAATATTTTTCAAACAACTGCGCAGGAGATAAATC
Source organism: Dynastes maya (assembly GCA_029619315.2). Lineage (NCBI taxonomy): Eukaryota > Metazoa > Arthropoda > Insecta > Coleoptera > Scarabaeidae > Dynastes > Dynastes maya. The sequence continues at coordinate 50,271,950 of JAROYE020000001.1, forward strand.
GTATATTTCCGCACTGATTTTTTTAATTTTTTTCTTCTTCTGTATCATGGCGTTTAATTTTATAGGAGTAGGATGGGTGCGATTTTTGCCAAAGCGGGGCAATTTCAGTCAGTTTTTTGCTGCGTGCACTATTTGAAGATTTCTTTTTCGAATTTTTACTTTGATTTTCTAAGTTTTCGTTATCATCAGAACATACATTAGGACCTTGTAGCTGAATTTCAAAATTTCCAGGAACATCAGTAACTTCAATTTTGCCTGTATCGTCATCATTCCCTTCATCACAATCACTTAAAATATCAGGCTCCGGTGGTAAAACTGTTATGTCAACACCATCCGCACTTTCCAAATCACGAAAAAATTCTTCGTTTTCAAATAAAGCTTCTATATCTCTCACACTTAAAAAGCGCTTGTTATCCATTTTGACACATAAATTGAATGCCGAAGTGAATATTTGCCACAACTCCTCCCTTATATATGCTTAGAATCAACGCAAGTACTGACAAGTTCAAACACGCGCTTAGCTGGCTTAGCGTATATGAATCGGACCAGTGTCTTATAAATATGACAGTAATGTTTATGCCTGTATATTCTTGTTTATAAATAAAAATTGTCACGAAAAAAATGTAGGATTATAACAATCATACTTTTCATTTTTTATTTCAGTATAAACACCAAAAGAAATTTTTTAACTTTTTTTTTAATTACGAAAACCGAAAGAGGTGCAAATAACTATAAAACAACATTTTTTCAACAATTCATTTTTTATTTACAGTAAACATTCTTGTAAAGCAAAAAATACAATTTGACGCTCCAAAGTCCTAAAATTAGCTCGGTATAAACAAAATTCGAAATTTTTGTTATTTAAAAGCAATAAAAAATGTTTTTGTAGAGGTATATATGACACCGGTACAAAATGGGTTAACGGAGAGAAAAAAAGCGTTTCCCCACACATATTCCATACATTATCTAAAATAAAACGCAAGTTTTTCAAAAGATATTTACCTATTATTGAGTACATATAAAAATAACGATCTAATTATATAAATCATATCGGAAGGTTTTAGTAAATGTGACGGGAAGTTATAAATCTTAGATATACCCGCTATCTTTAAAAATTGTTTTTTACACCGTGTACAATAGTACTTTCAATTTTAACACTTTGTTTTATTAATTACAGTTATCGAGCCAATCGCATTTCTCGCATTGATAAAATAGTAATACGAAGTAATTGAAATGTGATGTGTTTGTTACTATCTAATCTTGAGATAAGATTTAAAGAATAAGACTATGTGAAATCAAAGTCAATTCAAATTGTGTTGTTTCTCACAATTAGTGGTAAGTGTTTAACGATTTGAATAACTAGTAAGAAGTTTTGGTCTAGCAAGCAATGTCGTTAGTTTAAAATAGTGTTACCCGTCAAGAAATCATCCTCAGTAAATGTAATCGACTAAGGTAAAAAAAAGCAACGTATAAATGTTGTCATGTGTTGCGATTAATATCACAAGAGTAATGATTAATTGGTTGCTTTTAGACAGATTCTGTTTCTGAACAGTAATACAGCGCAATATAGATGACAAACATACATATGTGTGCAACTAAATGCTGTTTTGTTTGTGCATTGTGCTTAGGTTTACTTATAATATCACTAGAAGTTACTGCATTGTATGTATAACCGCTTATAGTTAAAAATATTCAGTTCATTATGTACAGGTAAATAATTTAAGTAATAAATATAAAACAACGAAATATTCATATTTTCATATAGAATTGTTGAAAGACCTTTCCGTCAATGTTTTGAAAAAGTGCCTCGATCTTATCGTGTTACCAACAATGATATTACTTTTTTTAACAGGATCGCTTGAAAGTGGGGTATTTAACCGATTAACCTCCGACTATAAAAATAATAATTTTTTTTAAATTTTGGGTGATAACATAACTAATAGAAAAAAACTGCTGTAGCGAAAATACAATGTTGGCCGTAAACGGAGTCAATACTTATGGTTTATGGTATTGGCCAAAATACTTTACATGTAAATGTATTCCATACTATTACACATGAAAACTGTAGTGTTATGATATAGTTTACACCGTCGTCTTTTCTCTTCCTCGGATTTAGTAATTATATGCTTAACGTTATCCTAGAGCATACCATGAGGCATATTCATGGACGAAATATATCCTAGTAAAAGGTTTGAAGTTGTATTCTTCTCACTTTTCAGCAAACTCATTACGATACAACTTCGAAAATTTAATTCGGACATTTTTGCCTCATTACAAATTCTACCAGCCATTCACAAAATCATTGCCGATGAGAATAATGAAAAGCGGGCACCACCATTTCTTGCCTCTGACTCTAACTCTGTAAGTAGCGATGTCATTTTCATGTAAATTCACCCCACCCAAGTGTCTATTGAATTTTTCTATCATATTTGGCAATTTTATTTGCATTTCCTGTTTTTCTTTCCCGTTGTACCGTTTCACTGTTATCAGTGGTTCCAATTCATTTGCATGCAATCACTGCACTATCGTTCCAACGTACCAATCGCAGACGAATGTTTGCCATATGCGACATCAAATGTTTTTCGGTGTGTTCTACTCGAATTGGAAGGTAGTAAAGGACATTTAGCCGTTTGATTTTCCCGTACCGAACCAGTGACATAAAATCCCCAAGTGTAGCCATCAAAACATAACTAATAAAAATGTTATCCAAATATACCTTATGATTACACGGACTTTGGATAATACGCAAAGCTCAAGTATGATTTGCGTTCCCAGTCCTAATTCAGAGCTTTCTTTTTATTTTTCACCATATGAGATACACTGCAAATTGTAGGAATTTTTCATTCAAGAGATCAAATAGTGGCCGCATTTTGGAAAACTTTTCGTTGCACCACTAATACGTTTCAATGAAAGCTATTTCTAAATACTCCCTTGAATTATTCTAGCCCTGGTACACGAACATATCTAAATAAATACATTATTTACAAATTCTTACCACACAGAAATATTTATATGTGACACCTCAGATACTATGTCTATCTACTTCACGCCAACGTTGCGGAAACGCAACACCATACCTTACCAGTTATTTTTGCTGAAGAACAAAACTTATGAAAGTTATACAGGGTTCAGGAAAATATTCTGTGGTTGCATTGGATATTACAAAAACAACAAACACTGCATATTTACATTATATACACATACCATGTGGAAATCGACGATACGGGCAATTGCTTTGTAGTTAATCCGTCGTGCTCGAAAGACCAAAAAAGAACAGCGTTACCACTAATAATAAGCTACAATTCCCAGTTTCATTGCGCAAGTAATTCTATTCATTTGAAATAAATAACTATAAATACAAGAATTAACGATGCCATTTAGCACTTAATAAAACCTCTGACGACTCTCACGTTTGGATAAGAAAATGCTGCGTATTGCAGTCTCACAGTGCAGCATTCAACTATAGCGCTCGGGTCGTTTCCGACCGGCCAGTATACATTAGTGATTATTAAAACTTGTTATTCCTGAGTAAATGCTAATATTGCTCAGACTTAGGACTACGATCAGTCACACATAACCGAAGAAAATATACCATCATACCTTTAAATAAATGCTAAAGAATGCGTTGTGTTTTCACAACGTTGGCGTTTAATGGGTTAACAGTAGTGATCTTAATTCATAATTACCAAATAACTGTGCGATCATTATAAAGCGTTTAACTATACTGAAACTGTGAATAGTGGTAAACATGTTGGATATATTTTGCGTGGTTATACACTATTCAACATTCATTTTAAGGAATTATATTTTTTGACAGTAACATAACTATAAGAGCTATGAAATAATAGTAGGATAACAAACCGAAATCAATCTTGATTATAATTCAGTTGCAATAGGTATTACTTATCGTGTAAGTACTGCATGCATACGTTTCAATTTAAACAATATGAATAATTGTAAAAGATGCGTACGTAAACCTATTTTATTTGTATGTATTTTTATACAATTTATTCTTAATTGTATCAACATCACCTTGTATAGAAGTTAATCTACTTGTGATTTAGTACATTCTGAACCAATACAATGATATGTGTGTATCAGCATAATAGTAGGTACTCGACGACGAAAAATCTTTAATATCATAATGGATTTTGTTGTAACATGATTAACTGCATAATGGGTTTGTTAGAAATAATTCGAGATTCTTGATAGTATTGCGAAGTAGATGATTCATAACCACAATGTAATTTTTTTGTTTTTAAATAATTCAAGTTGTTATAGCAGAACGTGTGTATTTACTAGATATACAGCGTGTCCAGTTAGTGCGTGGAGGAAAGATAATTTCTTTCCTGACCAATTTAGAGAAAAAGTTTTCAAATAAAAAATATTCCCAGGCAAATGCTGTACAACATAAAATTATACTTAAGCATACGGGATGTTCAGTTTTCGCAGCGCACGTTACAAGTTTGGCTTTTTTTAATGGAACATTCTGTATATTATTACGATTTTTGATGCCTCCCTTCAATTCATGCCAGCCTTCATCAATATTCCCTATACCTATCTATCTTAGTTTTCTAGATAATTGACACAACTTGAGATTTTTACGAAATGTCGCTGTTTCTTTAAGGGCCGATATCTTAAGCGCCTGATACGCTAGGGTGGTGATTCAAATTTTATTTGATTGGGTATTTCTTGGAGTTTTTGGCAAGACATCGAAGATTTTTTTATATCGACCAAATTCTACAAGATGGCTGTCGATATCTTTGCCAAGTTTGATTCATGTTCTTTCAATTTTTTTTAATGGAACACCCTGTATATTTTTACAAAATATAACAGAGAAGCTGTTCTAGAATCTTTTTTGTAAACGTTTCCCTATACCTAAAATGCGTCCTTCTTTAGTAGATTTAAATATAAAGCTATGCATATAACTTTTCGTTTGTTGGTACAATTTCATCATCTACTCGAAGTAATCATCATTTTCCTACATACATTGTCTATTAAGTTAACCAGCATCTATAAATAATAAATAACGAAAATAAGTAGACAAATGTTAATTAAAGTGCAACATAAAACGAATAGATTTATTTAGCACCGCACATTTTCAGGTTTTTCAGCTGTAAGAAATATAATAACATCCTGAAAGTTGTTTAAAAAATTTCGCAATTTGGCATATTTACGCAAAAACTTCCGGGATGAATTTCATAAGGCAATGTATAACTTGGATATTACACAAAATAATACTCTCGAGATGTTAGCAAATGTTCAATAGGATACAAGGAATCGCATTACAGTTTGTACGAAGCAAAATGGTGTTCACTTCGAATAGATATCGAATATCGTTTAATTATTTCGTCACAGTACTCTGTGAATTTTAGCAAATTAATTTAATTAATTTAATTTAATTTAATTTACTAAAGAACGACACATTTTAGGCATAGGGAAATATTTATAAAAAAATTCTATTACAGTTTCTCTATCAGATCGCGGAAAAATATACAGGCTGTTTCGTTAAAAACTCCAAGAAATGCTCAATCAGATAAAATTTGAATTACTACCCTAGCGTCTAAGGCGTTTAAGATATCGGGCGTTAAAGAAGCGCAAAAATCTTAAAGCATATTAATTATTGCAAAAACTAAGATAGATAGGTATAGGGAACATCTAAAGGCATCTAAAATCGTAATAATATATAGGGTGTTGTTAGATGAAACAATCGATATTTTAGGAAGTTTTATTTTATACTAACCTGTATATATTTTGTTATATTTTTTCTATAGGTTGTCACAACTGATTTGCTTATGTAATATATATAAGTGAAGATGGCTGTATTGATTTTTTAGTAAAGTTCATATTAGCAAACTGGTTTTGCGTTGTGTTATCAATTTCTCGACAAAATCACCTGCGTATAAAGTATCGAATAAAGTAAATTGACAACAGGTTATGGGCCCAGGTAGATGGTACTGATAAACACGAAATTAAAGTAAAGAAAGGTGTTGATTGTAAAATTAAATAACAACAATTATTTTACATGGAAATATAAAATGGAATTAATGCTAATAAAAGAAAATTTATGGAGTATGTTGGATGAAGAAAAACCAGAACCTTTTGCTGACGGGTCAAATAAAAATGAGATAGCAGAGTGGAAAAGAAGAGATAATCAAGCAAGAGAATGGATATGATCAGTTGAAGATGATCAGTTATGCCGCATTCGAACACAAACTACTGCTAAAGAAACATGAATAGCATTAAAGAATTACCATGAAAAAGGTACGCTTAGCAACAAGGTTAGTTTAATGAGACGTATTTGTAGTTTGAGAATGGTAGAAAATGGAAATATGGAACAGCATATTGCTGAGTTGACAAATTTATTTCAAAAGCTAACAGATTTAGGAGAAAAATAATCATCAGAAAATTGGACTGTAGCTATGGTTTTAAGCAGTTTATCACGGAGTTACGATACATTGATAATAGCACTTGAAACACGACCAGAGACAGATCTAACATTATCATTGGTACAATCAAAGTTAATTGACGAGTATTAGCGTCGAAAAGAAACAAATTGTACTAATGGTAACAATAAGGAAACGATACTCAAGGTTAAAGAAAAGGAAATGAAATGTTTTCTATGTAAAAAGGAAAACCATTTGAAGAAAGATTGCAGGAAATATGGAAAAGTAAGAAAGATAAAGAAGAAAATTCTGTATCAAAAGGAAATGCAAATAAGGTGGAACAGACTATAGATTATTTGTTCATGATTTCATCAAAATCTACAGAAGAATGGGTTGTTGATTCTGGTGCTACATGTCATATTGCTTGTAACAAAAGGCTGTTTGCAACATTTGAGAATATGGATAGCAATAGTTTAAATGTAGCAAATGGAGAAAAAGTACAAATTAAAGGGAAAGGTAGCTGTAAGATTGAATTTGTAAATTCAAATGGAAATATTGCTGTAGCAACACTGGCTGATGTCTTGTATGCACCACAGATCGAAGGAAACTTACCCATAAAGAAATTAGTAAGTAAAGGATTCACAATAAATTTTAGTAATGATATACATATGTGAAATTATGCAAGGGAATAAACAGGTAGCAATTGCAGATGCCCATCAAAATTTATATAAATTACGTCAACCACAAAAGGTGTATATTGCGAATGAACACAAGCTAAATTGTGTACATTATTAGCATAAAATTTTTGGACAGCGTGATCCAGAAGCAATAAAAACAATGTGTTCAAGCCACATGGTCGATGACATGAAAATTGTTGAATGTGATTTTAAGATACAGTGTGAAACATGTCTTAAAGGCAAAACAACACGATTGGCTTTTCCCAAGCAATCAATAAGGAAATCAAAATCAGTTCTCGATCTCATTCATAGTGGCGTATGCGGACCAATGCAAACAATGACACCAAGCGGTAAGCGGTATATTCTAACACTAATTGACGATTTTTCTAGATTTACAATTATCTATTTATTGAATAAAAAGTCCGAAGTAGAAGGTAAAGTTAGAGAGTATGTAGAGATGGTGAAAAATAAATTTTAAAGAAAACCAAAGGCAGTAAGGTCATATCGAGGAGGAGAATATGTTGGGAATGACCTGGTAAGCTACTTAAAGAATGAAGGTATTCAAATACAGTATACAGTACCTTACACATCTCAGTAGAATGGTGTGGCAGAAAGAAAAAATCGCACCCTAATTTAAATGGCTCATTGCATGCTATTAGATGCTAATCTGCCACATTCTTACTGGGCTGAAGCAGTATGCACTGCAAATTACTTGCAAAATCGCCTATATTCAAAGGCAGTTGACACAACACCATATGAGAAATGGAATAATCAAAAACCAAGTGTCAAACATTAAAATTATTTGGTTCTAAATGTTATGTTCATGTATCAATAGAGAAACGACAAAAACTTGATAGCACTGCTATATTAATATTTGTCGGTTATGATGACAAATCAAAGGCATTTAGATGTTTCGATCCAGACACCAAGAAGTTGGTCATTAGTCGTGATGTACGGTTTATAGATAAGAGCGATAACAAATTCAAATATGGAAATGATAGTTTACACTTGCCAATAATGCCAAATAATACAGGAACAGTTCATGATCCAGGTGAATTTGAAATTGCTTTAGACAATTCTCAAATTGTTTAAACCAACGATAATCAAAATACCATAGAATTTGAAACTAAAAAAAAACCCACAGAGGTGACAAGAGTGTCGCAACGTGCGAATAAAGGCATATCACTACAACGGTTAGTTGAGGAAATCAATGCCGTAGGCAACAAAGTGACAGAGCCGAAAAATTTGGAGGAGGCATTATCAAGTGAAAACAAAGTGGAGTGGGTTCATGCAATGGAGGAAGAAATGGCATCATTAAAGAAAAATGAAACTTGGGAACTATGTGAATCACCGAAACATCGAACTGTTATAGATTGTAAGTGGGTTTACAAAATAAAAGCAAATGCTGAAGAAAACGTTAAGCAATTTAAAGCATGATTAGTGACACAAGGTTTTTCTCAAAAGTTTGGCATTAATTATGATCAGGTTTTTGCACCAGTGGTAAGACAAACAACGTACCGGACACTTTTATCAATTGCATCTAAAGAAAAATTTGTTGTACGACATATTGATGCGAAAACAGCTTTTCCGAATGGAAAATTAGCAGAAACAATTTATATGAAACAACCACTAGGTTTTGAAGAAAAGAAAAGTTTGGAGTGTTTGCTAAAGAAAAGCTTATATGGTCTCAAACAAGCAGCAAAATCCTGGAGCAACGCAATCCACACGACATTAATAGATATTGGGTTTCAACAAAGTAGAACAGACATGTGTCTTTATTCGAACAAGGAAAATAATGAATGGTGCTTTCTGTTGATTTACGTAGATGATTAGGTTATAGCGGCAAAATTAAACAGCACTATTGATAGATTGAGGACAAGGATTGAACTAAAGTTTGATATTGAAGATTTAGGCGATATAAGATTCTTTCTTGGAATAGAAGTAAGCAAAGATGATATTGGAAATTATTGCCTGTGTCAATCAAGATACATTCAAAAGATCATTACATGCTTTGAGCTCAGCAATGCTAATCAATCAACTGTACCAATTAATGTGAACTACGGAAAGGACAAAGAAAATTCGAATAGTTTGTTGTTATCAAACACGGAGTATCAAAAGCTCATAGGCTGCTTAGTCTACGTTGCAATAAACACGCGGCCGGATATTTCTGCCAGTGTCGCAATATTAGCGCAAAGAGCTAGTCAACCACGTCAAGAAGATTGGAATGAACACGCGTACTAAAGTATCTTAAGGGAACATCCAGTTTGAAATTAGTATTAAAAAATAGAAATAATGAAGACGAATTATTGTGCGGGTATGCAGACGCAAGTTGGGCTGAAAACAAGATCGACAGGAAGTCAAATAGTGGTTATACGTTCCTCGTGAATGGAGGCGTTGTGAGCTGGACATGTAGAAAGCAAAACTGCGTAACATTATCGTCAACAGAAGCAGTGTTTGTGGCATTATCAGAAGCATGCCAAGAAGCATTCTGGTTACGCCGGCTACTCGAAGATATGCAACAAAAACGGAAGTCACCGATAAAAATCTTTGAAGATAATCAAAGCTGTTTGAAGTTGATCGAAGAGGAAAGACTATCAAATCGGACGAAACACATTGACATGCGATATTACTTCGTGAAAGACTACATTACTCGTGGAATTATAACATGTGTTTACTGTCCTTCTGTAAATATATATGTTAACAGATTTATTGACTAAGCCACTGCCTACATCAAGGTTTGAAATGTTGTGAAGCAGATGCGGTTTGATCGATTGAGGAGTGTTAGATGAAACAATCGATGTTTTAAGAAGTTTTATTTTATACTAATCTGTATATATTTCGTTATATTTTGTCTATAAGTTGACACAACTGATTTGCTTATCTAATACATATAAGTGAAGATGGGTGTATTGATTTTTTAGTAAAGTTCATATAAGTAAACTGGTTTTGCGTTGTGTTATCAACTTCCCGACGGAATCACCTACGTATAAAGTACCGAATAAAGTAAATTGACAACAGGTGTTTCATTAAAAAAAACTGAACTTGTATCGTGCACAGCGGAAATGGAACACCCTGTGTACTTGGATATAATTTTATACAAACATCGGATTGCCTGTTTTTTTTTTTTACAAACGAACGCGCAATTTATTCGAACTACTCCATATTACACTAACTGACAAACGAACAAAGCTATTTATACTTTTAGTTATTGTAATAAAGATACTCACGTTACAGCACACCGCTATAGTGGGCGACCTTAAAATTAAAATCAAATGCCCATACATATTTCCGAAATGCCGGATGTTTGAGAAGAATTCACATATTCAATATTTTATGTGTATTTGTTGTATTTATTTGTAAATCTTATACGCAGTTCTATCTTAGGAATTAATTCCTTGATGGCATCTCAACTGCCATTCAATGTTATGCACTAGCACCTTATGTATATTATATACTGTATACGTACATACGTGAAAATGTATCTATCAAGTCTACAAACCCCGCAAAATAATTTCTGTAATTTTTCCATGTTAAATCATTAATATTTACATAACCTGAAGAACATAACAGGTGCTGATTAGTAACAACACCTATTTTTTGTACTAGAGCTGTTATCCAGATCCGGATAATTTACTATCCCGACATCCACATCTCGCTGTTATTATACGGATCCGCTATCCGATAACTGGGATCCGGATCCGTTATCCGGTACCCCGTATCTAGATCCATTGTTCGAAACCTCTGATCCACATCCGCTATCCGAAATCTTAAGTTCGGATTCTTTATTAGAAAAATCTCGGATCCGATAACCCGAATCCAGACCCGTTCTCTGATAACCTTTTCGAGCAAATAATAAATAGCGTAACGTTTCATAGTAAATTGTGATATGTGTGAACTCCTGCAAATAGATTTATATTTACTTACATAAATATAATAATAATAATCTTTATTGTTATAACAGCTAAACATAACAACTAAACATCTTATACAATAGTTATAAAATAGTTATAAAATAATAGCAAAAAGTAGCTGATATAGCAAATGGCCAAATTCAGAAATATCTGATTTTCAATTTGGCCATATGCAAAATGAAATATAAGTAAAAAAAGGCAGTGTAGTAAACAAAGAGAAAAAAATTAAGCTAATTAAACAGATACAACAGAACAAACGCAAGAAAACAAGGAAATGCGACCTGTATACCATACATACAATTTAAATACATAAATGTATTAATATTACTTTAGGACAATAACTACTGGCAGCGCGCTAAAGTCCCAGGCCAAAAAGAATTCGTAGCCGTGACAGAAACGCGACGACGCTCGACCCCAAAAGAGACGAATGTAAACCATTGTACAAATGTGCAATATTATCTTTCGAACAGGGCCGTACGATGGGCAGGTGGTGTAACAGCATGAAGAAACCGTATGTTAATATTGTGCACATCGGTGTGAAATCTGACTTCAATATAAAAATAAAGGGGGCGTTTTAAATATAATAATCTTATGAAAGAAACAATATAAATGAAATAGTCTACGCTTGGCCATATTAAACCATACCAATGTCTCAAGCTTGTGCAAACACATGGCTAAGTTTTTGGTCTAACTTTTTATTAATTTCACGAGAGATGGTTTCTTTAACTTCTTCGCTTATCGTTTCTTTGATTAAGTCTATTATTTCACCTTTTCACTTCTAGAAAGTCCCATCTTGTTTAAGAATGCGACTACTACACTAATAACTGCGACGTAAAATTTTAAGTAGTAATAAGTAGAGTTGCTCAATTTGCGCCAACAGCCAGTGGTGGGCGCATAAAAGTTTACACAAAATAAATGGTCACAAATAAAACATAATACGTGCTCAAACACTTACCGTCTTAAGAGTCTTCCGTGAAATCACAAAGTGAATAATGTCTGTTAAATATCTGCAACATTAGATATGTTTCCACAGTTGTTTCGGCAAACCGAGTTCGGCGTGAGGAAAAAGTGTTTATATGCAGAAAACGAACGTTCTACATCTAGTGACGTTATATTTGCGTAATTAAAATAATCTTTGGAACAACTTAACGGTTCTGTTGACGCACCTTCACAAATTTGTCTTAATGTTCCAAAATCAGAATCTTTCTCTAAAACACTTTCAAACTTTTCTAGAACGCAAACATTTTTTGCGTCTTCTATCGCGCATAGCTGTGCGTGAACATGTTGCACTATTTGCAGAGATTCCACTAACGACACCGAAGGATTTCGTAATTTTTCCATTGCCTCCACCAGTCCGAAGTAATTTTTCTAAATAGTTTTTAAATCCGTTTTAACCTATCTTGAAATTTCGACTGGCTTTCCTTAATAGGCGCAGCTTTCTTTGCATCGAATTGTAAAACCACGTTCTTAATATTCTCAAAATATTTATGATAATAAAACACGGCCTGTAACCATGGTCCCCAACGAGTTAGAATAGGTTCTGGTGGCTCTGGTATACGGGGGCACAGTCTGTGAAATTCGCGAATACGTTTCGGTGATTTGACAAATACTGCTTTGGTATGCGCTATTAAAGCGTCTACCTCAGGATAACATTTTCTAATACTATCTGCCACATGACTGAAAGCATGAATTTTACACGTGATATGTAACAAGTTAGCACAATATTTTTTAAGAGACCGGCCTACAGAAAGCATGTTTGCGGCACCATCACTCATAAACAGCAACAGTTGGTTTGTTGAAACTTCAAACTTTTCCAATGTATTTAACACTAACTTTGAAATTACTTCGGCAGTACATTGTTGTACTCATCTGGAAGCTAATAGAATTGAAGGTGACGATTGATATGGTTCCATTGTACGTACTATTATATTAACCACAGAATGTTTTTTACGATCTGTTGTTTCGTTCACACATAACCACAATTTTTATCATTCAACTCCGATTTAATTCTTTTTTCAACATGTTCACGAGCAGATGAAACAATTCTTTGTAACGATGCCCCACTTGGTAATTTGCAGTGCGAATATTTATTCCAAAAGAAGATATATGCTTCCTTGTCTAGTAAATTAAACGGTAGATTACATGCGATAAAGGTAACACATAAATTAAATTTAAATTTGTCATAGTGTCGCGTGCAATTTTTTTTGAAGAATGCTGTTTACTATTTACGTGACGTAGACAATCCCTATTAGACCAACACATTAAAGGGATATTACAAACTACACATTGAATTTTATCGCCATCATAATTGAGGTTAGGTATTTCTGCTATAAATTCTGTAATTTTGTCCAACATTGGTCGTTTTCGCGACGTAGGCAACATTTTTAAAAGAAAAGTAGAACTACGAAATAGTATTTACGGCAGCGTACATGTATACACAACAGATCTGGTTGAGACTCGCAGTTATAGTGAGGGTTGTATCGAACCTCCGCCACTGCCCGTTGGCGCTAGTGAGCAACTCTAGTAATAAGACATTACAAACGGTCTTAAATGGAGAAAAATGGAAGAGATCACTTAATCACGTCTACTCAATGCACGACATGCGCGTATTTTCGTAATATATGTAAAAAATAAAAATAATCATAAACATAAACTGAATAGGATAGTAGAGGTTACTTTATTTGAATGTTTGAGACACATTCTTTAAGAGAATGTTTTGACTATCAATAAGTAAGTAGTTTCTTTATAAATTCAAGTGTACGAATACCTTTACTCAAATAACTATTTATTTTCAAATTTCTGCTTCCTGTCTACATTAGGTTTTTGTCTATTTTCAAGAAAATAGGAAATGGAATATACATACAGTGTGTTCACCTAGTGCGCTTCTAAGTAATATAGAGGAAAAGATTTCAAATAAAAATTTATTCAAAGCCAAGCATTGCATAAATCAAATTATTGAAAAGCACACTCAAAAAAATAAAGAATACAAAAAGGTGATAAAAGTGATTTAGATAACCTCTGTTATAACCGCAATACCTTTTAATATTTGATACTTGCTATTTGCAGTACATTTATATAATCACTTTTTTATAATAGCAAATATATATTGAGACTTTCATAGTCACCTTTATGGCACAGATTATTACAGTCTATTAGCAACTTTGATATTTCAAATTTCAAAGATAATATGAGCAATTCCTTGTGTAATAATACAATGTATATTGTTGCGCTTTTACGCAAAACCAATTGCCTGCTTAAAATACCTCTTATCAAAATAATTGACTCTCCCTATAGAAACAAAAGGTATAATAAATTGTATTAAAAGGTCTTATATTTTTATAGCTGGTAATATCTATTTTTTGAGTGTAGAGAGAGTTTTTCTATATCCAACTTAGATTTTAGGATAATTGAGATTATTTGAGATTTTTGCAGAATACAAATATTTTTTAACGCCTCATATCTTAAGCACCTTTCACTCTAGAGTAATTATTCCAAATAGTTTAGTGAAACTTCAAGCAGGATATCGACGTTTTTTATGAATATTTCCTGCAGCTAAAATGTCCCACAGCTAATGGGTTCAAATATTGTTATTACCTAAATGAAATTTGACTAGCAATGTCCACACAGAAATGATTAAAAAGTATTAAAAAGTAAATACAAATTATCTGGAAAATAGAAACATAAATCAGAAATTAACTTAGAATGTCTATAATTTTCCTTGGAACTTCCAACATAATTAATTACCGAATAAATGTCTCGGTGAAGACATTAGTACACTAGTATACTTGGCATGTAATATTAAGAAATTGTCTGTTGAAATATTGTGATACATTTGCTGATAAAATAACAAAAACAAAGAAAACAAGGTATTAATGAGTGAGCGGTCCTTGCATGGTGCTTGTGGTGTAGTGGTTAAGACGCCTACCCGGCAAGCAGGAAATATGAGATTAGACTCCTCACCGTGACATTTTTTCAGTAATTAATTACGTCGGAAATTCCAAGGAAAATTGTAGATTTTCATAATTCATCGACGGAAGCCAAAATATATTAACGTAGTATGTGTTTTCAGAAAATGTTTTTTCGCTGTTTTTGTTGCCGGAGGAGAAGAACTTATAAAACAACACCTGTTCATATAAATTATCCTAAAACTAAGACAGTAAAAGTATCGGATCTTCAACTGAACGGACGCACACCAGATAACCATCGTCCCCATCAAACTGTCATAAGAACAGGCCCTCAAATAAACGAAAACACAACTTCACAAACTGGGAACAATTCAACAACTTATACCAACGGAAGCAGTAATTTATTTGAATCACAAACTACCCAAACAGTAGCGACTAAACAAGGTGAAGATACCGAGAATCTAGTTACTAATCAAGTGAATAATACTAGTATTGAAACAATTGAAAACATCTCAACAAATTCTACCAACAAAAGCAGTAACTTATTGGAACCTGTCCAAGGAGTATCGACTACACAAAGTGAAGAGACCACAAATCTAGTGGAGAACGAAACAAGTAATACTTCTACACAGGCAAATTTTAATAATACTAGTCTCGAACATTTACATCATACCACTTCTTCCAACCCTCAGCCTCAAGTAATTACTGCTGAAATACCACTTAAAGATCAAAAATCAACAGACGATATGAGGAGAATTTCTATTGATATAGATAACAGTGATATAGGACAAGTGCCATTATCTATGAGAAGTTCCGTTGGTCATGCGAGCAGTAAAACACCAAAGCAGAATGACATAAAGGAGGAAGAGGAACAAACAAGTGATTCTAGTGACATTTCAGATGGTGAAGTTGACCTAGACGGCTTAAGAAATGGTAATTCATCAACAGTTAAATTTGCTCTTCGTAGAGAAGGCATTAGAGAAGCTGTTAATGTAGATACGAACAAGGAAGTACCTAATTATTTAAAATCTAGCGAGTAAGTACTAGTTTGACTAATAATATTCTATGTATAGATATAATTTTGAAATAATAATTTCACAAACATTGTAAATAATTCGCTATCATAATAAGCTTAGACATTTTTTCTCGGAAGCTAATTCTGTAGCGTATACTGCACTTCTAATAACTTTTAGATCCAGACAAAAAACGGGAATGCACTTTTTTTCTTTGTACGTGATTGTGCACCTGTTTTGCCATATCCACTGTTAATTATAGTTAACCTGGCGATAAGAACGTCATCTTTTCCAGAGGTTTGGAAAGTTAGCAGAATTACCTCCGTAACAACAACATTCTCGGCACACTCCGCACCACACAAATTATTAATTACATCGGAAAGGTCGTTTCGAAGACACATAGGTTTTCATCTTTAGCCACGTACCGATTAAGAAGACCCATGTATCTTTGAAACGGCCTCTCCGAGTTAATTAATAATTTGTGTGGTGCGGAGTGTGCCGAGAATATTGTTATTGCCATACTACTCCACAGTCCTTGCTATCATTATTATCCCCGTATTTAATAAAGGAGATCGATCTAATGTTGCTAATTATAGGCCTATAAGGATAATTTCCAATTTCGCTAGTGTTCAAATATTTGCTTTAAAAAGATATATACACCTGTATAATTCCTTCCATATCTGAACATTAGCATGGTTTTGTTACAGCCAGGTCCATGATCACTAACCTAGCCAATATATTATCTATGAAGATTTTTCTAAAGCATTTGATTGCATTTAAATTTGATTTCGTTATACGTCTCTTATCGTTAATTAAGTCTTACCTTATCGGAAGACAGTGTTGTGTTTACTACAATGGTTATTCCTCTGACTCATTTTCTTAAACATCGGGCGTTCTTCGGAATTTAAATCTCTTCTCTTCAATTTGTACATAAATGACTTGCTGTACTTATTTACTTGTCACGTCTTAGCGTACGCAGGTGACGTAAAATATTTAACAATCAATAGCTTTCATTATTGTAAATATTTACAAGACAATCTTCTGTTAATTAATGCTTGGAGTAAAGACAATTATCGCTCTCTGAACATCAATAAGTGGTTTCCTATAATAACACTTACACTATTATACACTACAACTACCAGATTAATGATACCGCTATACTATGCAACATCGAATTTGGTGCCTTGTTTGACAATAGACTGTTATTTACTGAACATATTTCATCAATGTATTTATTTATCTGCTGCCAGAATTCTAAGTTTCATCGTACGCTTCTCTAAGCAGTTTTCAGAATAATGAAGCGTTTATGTAATGCTTATGTTCATTCTAAGCTTGCATATGCCTCCTTCATTTGGTGTCCCCACTATTTATATCAAAATCTTATGATCGAGTGTGTTCAAAAATGATTTCTAAGATACCTTTCCTCCCGAATGGACAATGTGTATCCTGATAGAGGCACCGAATATTATAGCCTACTTTCGAGGCACAATTGTCTGTCCTTTGCTGACCGCCGTGAGCATTACAGCGAAGTTTCTTTGGAAAATCTTTACAGTACCTACCCCCACATGATGGAACGCGATTAAATAGAATCTTGATCAATTCTTGTGAGTCTGCACATGTGTCTACTTACTTGCACTTCCTGCCCCCTTTTCTTCCTGTCCCCTTGAAATATAGTGTTTTTGTTAAATTGTATACTTTCAACATACTTTCTATTTCTTCTTTTTTTTGTAAGGATTTTTATAGGCATCTTGTGTTGTATTTTTTTATTGTTTACTAGTTCTGCAAATTTGTGATGTAATTGGCTTTTGGGCTGTTGGGCAATAAACGATTATTATTATTATTACTTATTCTCACTTGAAAGCGAATTTTGTTGACATTTATAATTGCACTTAGTTGCATATTGTTGCGAGGCGAAGCTATGCTGGTGGCCTCTTCCATCCAATTTCTTCCAGACCAATTCAGTAAACAACGTTTAGTACGAGAAACAACATTCACTAACGGAAAGTGCAATTAATTTCTTCATCTCAAAATTAATTGCACTGTATATTGACGAACATATGTATATACATATGTACACATGCAGTCATTAAAATACAATGGCAAGCATGGTATCCTCTGTGACTTACTTCATTTCGACTTGCAACATCTCTATTGAAGCGAAAGGTATTTTTGATGGATATTGAATTGTTATTTGATTTTATTCCTAAAGTAAACTTTGGATATGGAGTAGAAAACAAAAATAGATGGGATAAACCAGTTTCGGCAAAAAGATAATCTTTAAAAATTATGCGATAAACTCAAAAGTTTCAAATAAATACGAAACTGTATCAACATTAAAGTTAAAAACAACTTACTAAACCGATTTGGATTCTGCAATATCAAAATTATGAAACATTAATCAAGATTTGAAGAAGGAAAACATTTGGATTTGAATCAAAAGAGCAACTACAGCTTTCAATTGAAGAACTGCAGTAGTTGAGTAATCACAAAATTCATTATTTGGCCAAATAAATTTCAAAAGCTCAAATAAATTTCAAATAAACAAATAAATTCAAAAACGTTTATTTAAATAAATTCATAAACAGTGGTCGTTTCGTTGTTTTAGGAATCAGTTGTTGTTTTAATAATCTGTTAAATTTCAAAATTTGTTAAAAAGAAATATAATTTTTGGGCATTCAAAATTGTTTAATTTTCATTCAATTCTATTTGCAAAATAAAATTAAGTTAGTTCCCACACTTTTAATATTTTATGTAACTTTTATTCCCGAGAAGTTCAATTTTTTTTATCACAGTGCCATTACAAAAATTGTAATGTCAACAAAATCCGCTTTCAAGTGTGAGCAAGCGAAAATAAATGAATTTTAGAATAATTATCACAACAATATATTTGTGTATCCTTGTATAGACTAATGCGTGCTATATTTTAGCATTTTGAAATATTACTGTTAAACTCCAAGTAGCTCATTCGTTATTCTGATTGGGGAATCTAGTATTTTTAACAAAGAGAGGAAGGTGGGACACAGTGGTATCACTGGGCACAAAAAACCGGTACACTTTTTTAATGAATTATATATGTTCTCTATTGGGTAGTAACTTAAGCAAGGTTTGTCAATGAAAATCAGGAGAAGGCTGGATTCAGAGCAATATGTAGTTCCATGAATCACTTCACTATCATCCTTACCACAACACTACACGCACTTTTCGATAGCTAAGGTACCACCTTCAGCAGTAAAGAAAAACTTCAGTGAACTGTTTCAATGTTCCAGTGCCACAGTGTTCGAGTACGTGATTTAAGTTCCATGAAGTTCCAGAAGGTGATTTCATTTGCGCGTTACGTTATTGCAATACAATAAATTTATATCTAACTTGCATTCGATAAAAAGTTTTTTAGTTTTAAACGTGGACCTGTATCCAGTAACATACTGGTATTATTTGAAGATTTAACAGTAATATTTTTGCATCCAGTTAATTCTAACACACACGTGTGGATACATTTTAGTGGAGAGGTTTGTTCATTTGTTTGGCATACATACAAAATATGCTTAATAGGTCCCCTGTTCATTTTCACAGTTCATTTTCTATATTAGGGGTGAGTGGGGCCCCTAATATAGAAAATGAACTGTATTAACGGTACTCTTAGGCAAGTGTACCACCTTGACTGTATTGTTGCAAAACAGAAAAAGGAAGTGGAAGCATGTCTATATTTTTATTTGGATATTTGGTTTATGTATGCAGCATCTTCCATATTTTACATGTCTTCTTACGTAAGTGTTTCCACAATGTTTGTGTATGAATCAATTTCTGCAGTTTGTAACCAAAGTAATAACACAAAATGTCTGTTTTCTTGTTTTGTTCTCTCTGTACCTTCATGCGCAAAGGCAATAACTTTCCTGTGTAGCATGCACTGCATTTTTGTTTTTACTTTTAACTAATCTATGTATTTATCCGTCTTTCTGATTCTTTTCACAAAAAATTATTAATATTGTAGGGTCTACGTGTACGTAAATTATAACTATATGAGAAATTTAGAAAAAAGAATACGAAATTAATTCAATTCTTTTAGTTGCATGATACAAGTAAAGAGCTAAATTGGGTTTTTTATAGGTTTGTTTCGCGTGTCTTATTCATGTATGTGGTTTTGCTAGGAATTAACAGTTCCCTTAAGGTCGTAATAAATTTGTAATTCTGCATAAACATTTTGCGTTTATTTCTGTTTTCGCGTACCTCTTATTGTAATATTTGAATGTAAGATAAATCTATTGTTTTCATCTGCATATTTGAGTATATTTTCTCTCTTAAGTCTATTAAATACGCTTGTAACGTATACATCGCCTGATAAATGGAAAAAAAGCGTTCATGCAGTTAAATTGTTAAATCAGTTTCAAATCAGTTTTAGTTTGCGCATGCGTAGATTAATCCAAATTAACCTCTGATCAAACCATCACAAATCGGCTGCAGAAACAAACCTTATATTTGCATGGTGGATCTAATACAACTTATGCGCCAAGTAAATTTCCAATGAAACAGAGATATTCGCTAGAATAACGATTGTGTCTGTGAAGAACAAAAAAAATACATAAAAAATGTAATATTACATTTTATTTGCGCGTATTTACTATATATAACATATTATATTAATATATTTTCAGGGATATCATGCATATAAAAAATGCAATTGCTGCAAATGACTTTTTCGCAAATGTGCTGACAGAAGAATCTTTGAATAAAGTCATAGGAGCATTAAAAGAACGAAAAGTGGAAAAAGGCACAGTTATTATTGAAGAAGGTGAGCGAGGTAATAACGTGTATATATCATCAAGAGGTACTTATGAGGTCTACATAAAGAAGAAACTGTACAGTACATTCAGCGATAAGCGAGTGTTTGGGGAATTGGCCATATTATATAATTCAAATCGGGCAGCTACAATAAAAGCTGTGGCTGATGGTAAAGTATGGGTGCTGCAACGAAGTGTATACCAGCAAATTATGGTACAATCAGCAATACAAGATTTTGAGCAGACACTCTCGTTTTTAAGAAATGTTCCATTAGTGAATAATCTCAGCGATGAATCCCTGACTAAAATAGCAAACATTTTGAAAAAGGAATTTTTCAAAACTGATACCGTTATTGTGCAAGAAGGTCATCCTGGTGATAAGTTTTATATTATAAGAGCTGGTTGTGTGACAGTTACGAAGAGGAATGAAGGTAAGGTTTCTGAACTAGGCAAGGGTGCATTCTTTGGCGAAAGGGCTCTACTAAAAGATGATGTTCGTCAAGCAACAGTCTCGGCAAATGCTCCTGGAGTAGAATGTTTAACGTTAACAAGAGAAGAATTTAAAAATCATTTCAACGACAATTTATTAATACCCGAACCCCAACCGAGAAGCAGCACACGCAAACCTACACGTGATAAAGAAGATAAAGAAAAAGTACATCCTACTAATGAATATTCCAGTATAAAACTGAATGAATTAGAAAAGAAAGCAACTCTAGGTGTTGGTGGCTTTGGTAGAGTGGAGCTAGTTCAACATAAGTATTATTCTAAACTAACATTTGCTTTAAAATACTTAAAGAAGATAGATATGGTGCAACAAGATCAAATCACACATGTTTTTAATGAAAGAGATATACAAATTGCGTGTGATAGCGTCTTTATAGCGCGTTTATACAACACTTTCCAAGACAATAAATACCTATACTTCTTGATGGAATGTTGTTTGGGAGGTGATTTGTGGACATATCTGCAGAAACGAAAAGGCAGGATGGTGTCGGAAACGCATGCTCGGTTTTATGCGGGTTGTGTCCTTGAGGCTTTCGCATATCTACACGAACGAAACTTTATTTACCGCGATTTAAAACCAGAAAATTTACTAATCGATACAAAAGGTTACATAAAATTAACAGATTTCGGTTTTGCAAAAAGTTTGAAAAATATGCCTAAAACATATACATTTGCTGGTACTCCCGAATATGTGGCCCCAGAAATTATATACAATCGAGGTCACGATAAATCAGTCGATTACTGGGCATTTGGCATTCTAATTTTTGAATTATTAGTTGGTAAAACTCCTTTTAGGACTGACGATCAGACGAACATGATGACATATAATCGCATTTTAAGAGGAATTAATAGCGTTTCTTTCCCGTCTCACATTACTAACAGCGCTAAACATTTGATTCAAAAATTATGTAGGCCTATACCAACTGATAGATTAGGCTGTCAAAAAAATGGTATTCAGGATATTCGAAGCCATAATTTCTTCCATGGTTTTGACTGGGAGAAATTAAAAAATCAAAATATGAAACCTCCGTTCGTGCCAAAATTGAGTAGTAACATCGATACGAAATTTTTCGAAAAATTTAATGAAGATGAGGACACTCCGCCAGATGAAACGACGAGTTTTGCTGATTTTTAAAAGAAACAAAATCAATGCTATGAGTAACCTATAAATTTGAATTATCAAGATGATGAAATGAAAACTTACGTTGAAAGTACGTACTAATGTGGAAACTGCTAAAAATGATGATATACATATATGCAATTAACTAATTACCCATGTGTGAATTTTATATAAATCTCCAATTAAATGAAGAAAAATGGGCATATGCATATATGTACCCAGATGCTTATTTAATTGCATTACAAAATTAAACCACACATTAATCATTATTAATATTACACGATTTTAGTTAAAATCGATACAGATGAAGATCTGTATTGATTTTCATTAAAGCATTAAAGATTCTTCGTTTATTTTTATATTTGTAAGACATTCTTGAAAATTAACACTAGTCTACTGCTTATTCTTAACATAGGTAATTCATTTATAAGTGTATTAATGTATTTTGTTAATCGCAAAATGGAGGTTTCTATATACCGCAAATTTATTCAAAATAATGATTACTAGATACATGGCAAAGGGAAATACATCAGAGTTATCTATGGTTGACATTGTTGAAACCCTGAATAGCAACTGATGTAAGATAATAAGCAAAACAAACCTTAAATATTACGTCACCAGCAATAATTGAAGCCGTATTTACATACTATCAGTTTCATCAGGAGTTTTTTAATTTTTTTTTAAATTTCTGTGGAAGCTGACAGTATGCTCAGGGAAATGTTAAGTACATTAGTGCAGCAACAACTGCCACAAAAAAAAGGTCGCTAGGAGGAGTGTTTTAGTTTTTTTATCAATACCATCGAATGTAAAGTGTGGATAACGTTGCACTGCCACTGAGGTATTTCAGGAAACTTGTCCTGCTGGAATCAAATGTTTACTAGTGTTGCCTTTGTAAAATTGGTATAGAGTGAGCCCGAAGCAACGGAAGATATTTTGGCGCATTTAAGTTGCCACCTATGTATATATGAAAAAGAGGATTCCACTGTGTTATTACCCGGGAGAGTCGGCCACATCTTTAATTTTGGTGGAATTGAATTCGGGAATTATAACTAGTTCTCTAGTTTCCAGCGCACCTTCTACGTTAAATATCCCCTTCCAATTTCCCCTTTGTCCAATAGTCATTTATTTCGAATAAATCTACGATATACGACGCACCTGTTTAAATTATGTATTTATTTTAAATGTACCTGTACGCATGGAGATTTACATGAAATACAACCTAAGCATATTTTATGTGTTGTTCTGATATTTTATACACCTGTTGATATGTAATTATATATTGTATATTTTTTATATAATTAACCCCACACTGAGAGGTATAAGGGGATACAGATTATATATATTTTTTATAATTTATTTTTGATAAATATATGTATAAAGAACGGGATCATTCCATCATTTGATGACAATTTCCATCGTATTCTGATAGTTTATATGTAGAAAGAGACAAAAAAAAATGTTTCCATAACAATATCGTTATCAATTCTTTCTAATTTGTAAATAATTGGAATATTGGGAGATACATAGATACGTTCATTATGTTGAAAACAACTGGTCTTATCTGCGTAAACAACACTTGAAGCATATCTAAACTAATACATACGTAGGAAAATTCCAAAATAGCGTATGAAGGTAATTTCTGCTTTGGTTTTTTAAATTGCGAGAAACTCTTGTCATTTTGAATTTCGTTAGACATTTTTTTAATTTGTTTTATGCAACAACATTAGAATAATGGAAATTGCGAGGAAAATATCAAAGGAAATATGATTAATTTCATTCTATGGGGACGAAGGAATAGTTAAATCATCCAGACACATTATCTTTGTACACAATTTGTCTGCATACATTTTCTGAATTCCCACGATATTCTTGTTTTCTGTCATCCTGATTTCCCCGAATCAAAACAAAAAGAGGGCAATAAGTTTTTGTTGTGTTTTTATTTCATAAAAGAGCGATAGTAATTCGCAATGTGTAATGCAGCACATTTGCTGGTAATCTTAGTAACACTTTTACTCGTTAAGTGTTGAGGCAGAAAGTAATAAGGCACTATTGACCTAAAATTAAGCGCTTCAGAGTTATTAGGCTTCCTTTGAAAAAGTCAGCATTTACATAAACTTATTTCTCCGGAAATTCACATTAGACAGATATGATTTTGGTACCTAGATTATACAGAAAATGACCTAATACACACGCGTTTATGTGCTTCTAAATTGCTGATGATTAAATTGGTGTGACATATTTTCCTTAAAAAGTTATTTTTTAAAATAGAACATTCTGTGTATTGTTTTAGTTTTGAATTTTTCGAAAAATTCTAAATAAAAATTACTAAGGCGTTAGTAGTTTAAAATCGATCATTTTATAGTATTTATTTATCGGTCGTTATAGAGACTTTTGAAACTGAACCTGCGTCAATTTTGTAAATTTGCAATTACAGAGTCGAGTAAATAATTGAAACAATTATAAAATAGTGATCTGGTCCCAAAATTGTTATTGCTTAATTTTATGTTAACTTGAACTCGATACGGATGGCAGACCGTTACGTCAAGACATTTTCAGTGGTCGTCATAAGAACCAACAGTCAATTTTCTTTGCTTGAAACAGGTGTTCTTTTCGGTAATAAATTGGCGAGTAAACAATTTTTGTCGTATTTCGTCAATATAAAAAGCATTTTTATGAACTCTTTCTTCGATAAATAAACTTCCGAAGAACGAGTTAGAGAAGATCATACCGATTGGGAAAATGAGAAATTAGCTATATCGGTATACCCTCCTCGCTCTCTCGCCGTACATGCGAGAGAGCGTGGAGGGGAGGGGACTGCGTGAAATCCGATCGATTCGATGCGAATCGCGCGTTAGTATGCTTGTAACAATGTTGGGGTGTAGATCTACTGTGTGCAAGCATACACGCTTGGAAATGAGAGTTTCGCATATTTATTTTGTTGTAGCTACGAAGCTTAGGCGAAATTAATGAGATATTCTAAAGACGAAAATAAAAACAGATTCTGATGAAATGAAAGAAAAGAAAAATAAATACTCTAGATATTTTTACTAAGATCGTCCGCACATCTACCTCGCTATTAACCACATAGGTAACCTTGAGCCATCTGCTGCCGCTAAACACCTCCGCTTGAGAGCGAGGAGGGGATAGCGATATGGCCAATTTTACATTTTCCCAATCGGTATGTATGCTTGCGGTTGAAAAAGTTTGTTTCCTACTGTTACCTCGAATATTTATCAGAAATTGTGAAATTTATTTGTCATTGTCAATTGTTGTCAGGTGATATTTTATTGAGAAAACGCCTTATACAAACAGTGTAGACAAGGCAAGAATTGTTACAAAATTGGAAATTGGACGGAGTTGCGGCTAGAGAATTTTAACTTGCTCGTAGCACTGCTCTTAGAATCAAATGAAAATGGGAAAAATGAAGAATCTGTTACAAGGATTCCTAGTTTAAATAGGATTTCAAATAGTGATGATTTAGATGTAGTAAATGAAAATCCGTTTGTCACTCGTATTAAAGCAGTAACAGTATTCAATTTTCCTAGTACTGTTAGAACTGCTAGACGACGCCTAAAAAATCACGGACTTTGAAATTATACTGCTGCACAGCGAATATTCTTAACAGATGAACATAAAGAAGAAAGATTTTAATTTGCTAATTATTTTATAATTCGAATCATTTCATATTCCATTTTTTAAACCTTCTAGATTTTGTAGTCTATCAACATAGATTTTTGATTTTAAATACCCTCATAAGAAAAAGTCAAGGGACGTAAGATCTTGTGATATGGGGGGCTACCCTATTGGTCTTTGCCTACCAATTCACCTCGCAGAAAAGCAGCTGCTTAAAAACTCGCAAACAGGACGTGCAACGTGCGGAAGTGCACCATCTTGCTGAAACCAAATATCGCCATTTGGTAAGTCAGGATTATCTTCATTTGGAAAAATGTCTGCAAGAACAGGTACAAAATCATCCCTCAAAAAATCCAGATATCGCTGTCCCATGAGAGTTTTGTCAAAAAAGAAAGGACCAATGATTCTATTGTCAACTATCCCTGCCGACACATTCACTTGCGGGGGTATTGAGTATGAGTTACAGTAATCCAGTGAGGATTCTGCCTACTCCAGTACCTGCAATTTTGTCTATTTACTGTTCCATTTAGGCAAAATGAGGCTTCATCCGAAAAGAGAATTTATCGAATGAAACGTAGATTACGGTTGCATAAATCCTGCATTAAGCGAAGAACACATGTAGGTACGCGAGCGCGTTGGCGATCAGATGCCTCACACGAGAGGAATTAAAACAGCACATACTTGTTGCGATCTATTGGCGATATAATCGATTTGTGCAGCGTTCATTCGCGTGCAGACGCCACATGTTGCATTTATCGCATCGTGCGAAGAATATTTTACAGAAAATGGCATCTCGCGATCGCTGCTTCCTACGATCGTAGTCGCCAACACTATCGCTATCGCGATCGTGGTCAAGTTCACGTATATGTGTTCTCCGCTTTATAACACAAAACTGTATTCGGTGATTAGGGTCATCTTCAATGAGTCACCTTCACTGAGTAGTTGTATTTTGTAAGGGTGATATTTTCGTTTTTAATACACGTAATATCTACTGATCGCTGAGAAACTCATTGTCTGTTGCAATTGATCGAGATACACCATAAGGATTCTTACACACACTTAACAAAATGTCAAGTTTCATATCATCATTCATTTTCGTAGGACGCTTTGCATTTGAAATGTGTTTGACATGTCCAGTTTCTCTAAATTTTCTCTCGATTTTGCTCGATGTGGATTGGCTGATATTTCTATCTGGATATTTCGCATTAAACAAATTGCACATTTCTTGCTGAGTTCTGGTTTTATCGCCGCATCCAACAAGAATTAAAATTTCTATTCGCTAAGTTTACTTAAATGATTCACACTTAGTTAGCTTTGAAAAAAGAACTTTGAAACTGATTATTCTGTATTTTCGATTGATACCTACTTGATCTGTAAAAACTTATCTTTACGTTTGCTGGGCTTTTTGTTAGTAGTAAATTTTATGAACAGGTAGATAGCATTTCGAACATTTGATTTAAAGGAAACAATCATTTCATTTCTTGAATAACAGCATTTATCTTTGGTTTTTCTTATCAATAAAATTGATGTTATCCACTCTTTAAATAACTTTTATTCGAAAATTTTTTTATATAAGGTATTAAAATTTTGGTACTATTTAGACAATTAAAACCCAGAACTCGAGGAAACTTAAAAATTGATGCAAAGATGTTTATTTTAAAAAAGATAAAATTGACCTGTCCGAACGTTTCTTCGAAAAACAAATTGCTTCAAATTTAATGAATTTATGCCATAGTTTTGCCGTGGACAATATTTTCAGATGAGAAAATATTCCAGTCCTCTAATGATGGTAAAATAAGAGTATATAGACCCCGCAACTGTAAATATGAAGAACGATATGTTCAACCCATGACAAAGTAGTCGTTTTTTGGTTGGCATGAATGTGGTCTTTGCCACAGAATTTCTATTCTATGGCAAAGACCACGTTCATGCCATCCCTTCTGGGAGACTAAACGAACCCAATTATGTATATATCCTACAAAATGTTTTGTTACCTTCTATAACTACCAGATACAGAAATAATCTTGTATTTCATCAAGGCAATTGTGGAATTCACACACGCAGATTGGTAAGAGAATGGTTTGACAACAATAATATTTAGGTTTTACCATGAGTATCCAGCAACCCAGTGTCAATTCAATAGAAAATGGGTGGTCACTCTTAATAATAATCATTATTATTTTATTTCTATTTTTTCCCAAAATATGTGTCAAATTACATTTTGAAAAAATAAAAGATTGAATTTGTATTAATAATAATAAAAAGTTAAAAATGAAATACATATGCAGCGTGTCCACCTACTGCGTGGACGGAAGATCATTCCCTCCTTGAGCAATTTAGAGAAAAAGTTTTCAAATAAAAAATATTCGGGGGCAAATGTTACATAACATAAAATTATACTCAAGTATACAGGATGTTCAGTTTCCGCAGCGCACGATACAAGTTTGGTTTTATAAATAGGACAACTTGTATATTATTATGATTTTAGATGTCTCTCTTTAATTCATGCCAACTGTTCAATATTCCCTATACCTATCTATCTTAGTTTTTGAGATAATTGACATAATTTGAGATTTTTGCGAAATGCTGCTGTTTCTTTAAGGGTCGATATCTTAAACGCCTTACACGCTAGGGTAGTGATTCAGATTTTATTGGATTGAGTATTTCTTGGAGTTGCAGGCAGTACATCGAAAAGTTTTTTATATTAACTACAGTCTACCAGATGACCATCGAAATCGTTGCCATGTTTGAATCATGCTATTTCAATTTTTTTTTAATGGAACACACTATATATTTTCCGACGATCTGACAGAGAAACTGTCGTGGGTTTTTTCTTACATTTCTCTATACTTAAAATGTGTCGTTCTTTAGTAAATTAAGTATGAAGCTATGCAGATAGTCTGCTAAAATGCATAGAATGCTGCGACGAAATACTGTAAACTTTTTTTCTAAGGACATTCATTAAAAAAACTGTAAAATTTAGTTTATGCACACAATTTCGAAGCGAACACCAGATTCCTACATAGAAACTGTAATACGATTCCTTATATTTAATTTTGCATTTTTTAACATCTTCGGGGTATTATTTCGTACAATGTATACGTTATGTATTGCCTTAAAAATAATCTAGGAAGTTTTCTGATAAACGTTTCTATTTGGCTAAATTGCAAAACTTTTTCATCTTTCAGTACGTTCTTGATATACTTTTTGCTGAAAAAACCTAGTGTGTGATGCTTTAAATAAATCTATTGCTTTTATATTGGACTCTAATCAACATTTGTCTAATCATTTTCGTTATTTATTATTTATACGTGCTGGTTGCCTTACTAGATATTGTATGTAGTAAAATAATTATTACTTCAAGTAGATGATGGAATTGTACCAAAAAAGATAACGTTTACACATTTGCTTTAATGAATATCTTTAACGAAACAAAATTTTATAACATTTCGTCACAGCACTCTAGGTTTTTAAACGTCTGGTTGATATGAAAAAATCGTCTATGTCTTTTCGAAAACTTCAAGAAATACTCAATCGAATAAAATTTGAATCACCGCTCTAGTACGTAAGGCGTTTAATATATCGGTCGTAAAAGAAACAGCGGCATTTCGCAAAAATCTTAAATTGTCTATTATTTCAAAAACTAAGATAGATGGAGTATATGGAATATTGAAGAAAGTTGGCATGGATTGAAGAGGAGCATTCAAAGACGTAATTGTATATAGGTGGTTCCATTTACAGAAATCAAACTTGTATCGTGCGCAACGGAAACTGAACACCATGTATACTTGAATATAATTTCATGTTATGTAGCATTTGTCTTCGAGTATTTTCTGTTTGAAAGCTTTTTCTCTTAATTGCTTAGGAAAGGAATTATCTTCCGTCCACGCACTAGGTGGACACGCTGTATATATGAATATATATATACTGTATATATACTGTATATATACTGTTATATTCAACATTGTATCTACGACAACAACAACTTCTCCCAGTTGTCACTTCGGTACTGACTAAATGTCAGTCTGGCCACTCGTTGGTAACTAAATATCCTTCTTGCGGGGATAATTGGAAATTTCTTCGTTACCATCCCCCCTCAGCCAACCGTCTTTGGAACGAGGACATTATAATTTAAATACAAGTCCAGATAATGACGAGTCTGGGGTATCATGGACAAATCTACTCGTTAGTTGATTTTTCTATTCACTTATTTCGTCCAAATTAATGTAGTCTGGAATAGTCTGGAATAAGCAACAGCATAAATTGCAAAGTACAACAGATAATATTTCATCAATTAAATCTATCTGAAAGGTTTCTGTAAATTAGCAGTGGATTTTCTCGTTTAAAGCTTGTTGGTGATAGTTCGGACCACAGAATCATCAACATACAACCTCCTGGTTAAGTCACTGCATTCGTTCTCGTATGCTAATATCATTTGATCTAAAGTCATCGAAAAGTTTCTATTTGGGTAAAATTATCAAAATTGGCTGTGAAATAAAACAATCGCCGGTCTTTCGCGATTTAAAATAAAAGAAAGATGAACGACGCCATAATTTTTCATCAATCTTTATTCGGCCTTGGTTGAATCAAAGTGTGTCTTAAATCCAATCCCAATATAAGTGTTCGTTTGTGTATTCAAAGTCTTTGTTAGAAGAAAAAAGGGTTAAATATCCAGAGCAGGCAGTTTCCTGTGGTGGGTATATAAACAGAGGGTTTATATACATTGGCATCGTTCAAAAGTTAAAGGTTAGTTACTTTTCAAATCTTAAAATTCGTTAATTTCATTTTGCTGAGTTGGAAATTCATTCTAAAATTGCCGTAAGGGTATCCAGGGATACCCCCAAACTTACAAGAATCGTTTATTCAAATTAAATTAGAAAATTTAACAAAATTTGAAAAAAAACCCCGAGAAAGATATTTCAAATTATATAGCTATCGTGGCGGGAAAAATGTTTCATAATTAAAGTGTCAAAGAGAAACGTAATGAAAATATTTTTAAATTCTAAACATGACTGTTAGGGGGCGCAGTTACTAGGGTCAACAGTAAATTTTAAATTAGCAAGTAAAAGTTTCAGGATTAATTATGATTTTATTGTTATTAAAAAGCCTAGTTAATTACGCAACACTTTGGTTAAAGACGTTTTGTCATATTGTGAATAATAAGTGCTGTTATAACTTGAATTTTTAGAAATAATTGAGAAAAACTCGTCCAGTTGGCAATAACGCCATCTGATACATTTCTTGGACATTAACGGGAGGCACAAATTGCGACGTCTAAAACAGCGCTGAATGCCCTTTCAAACATGTCCACATTGCTTTAATTCGGATAAAAACTGCAGAAGTTATAGCAGGTTAGTTTTACATGATTCGACAACGCCTGCTACACTTATTATTCACAATATGACAAGAGGTCTTTAACCAAAGTGGTGCGTAATTAACTAAACTTTTATAATAAAGCATTTAAAATCATAGTTAATCCTGGAACCTTTACCGACTAATTTTAAATTTACTGTTGATCCTAGCAACTGCTCCCCCTAGCGCTCATGTTGTGGAATTATTGGAAAATATTTTAATTAAATTTCTCTGCCATTTTAGTTACGAACATTTTTTTCCCATCACTGCTTCCAAGATAGCGATTGAAGCGACACCTTAAATTCGTTTGGGATTCTAAGTGTTCTTATTTATGCTGGTAAACTATTATGTAATATGTAATTTACAGACTAGATAATAAACACTTTTTTGAAATACAGCTGTTTTATGCTGAGGTGGTAGCAGTTCTGACATCATAGTCATGAACAACGCTGCATGTGAAATTAGCATTAAATTTCCAAACAAAGCACAACACACGCAGAATATAGAGATCATAAAATGTTAGCAGGCCATAGGATTTAAAATGCTCTTTACAAGATTCTCTACATATCAGACTACACAATATTCTGAGAGCTCATTTCTGTAAAAAGAAAACTCTATGTGCAGCGGTACCTAAACCCCACCACCAATGACATCTGCATTATAACACCTTTTTAACTGATACAGGGTGAAACATGTTTTTGAGAGTTCTTTATACACATTATCAATATGTGCGTCCCAATTCAAAGCTTCATCAGTAGTTACACCAAAGATTTTGGCCAAGTTTGTTAAGTTGATGATGTTATTGTTTAAAGATATATTGGCTCTATTATATTTTAGGCTATTTCGATATAAAATACATTTAATTTTTTCAAAATTCGTTATTAGTTTGTTAGCCTTTATCCATTTTTGTATATTGACAAATACCTCATTAGTAGCTGGAAATAGCTTATATACATTTTTACTAGTTATTATCAAGCTTATGTCATCCGCATACAAAATTATGTCCGTACATAGCGTTCCAAGGCAATTTCAAAGGGTCGGTCCAAGAACAGAGCCTTGTGGAACACCAACGCGTACACATCTGCTCTCGGACCAAGCTCTATCTATTGTGGCAGTCTGCACCCGCAACGAAAGTAAGACTTGAACCGTACGCCAGCAACACCATCAATCCCATACCGTTCCAATTTATGCAAAAGAACCGGATGGTTAACAATATCAAAGGTCTTCGTTAGATCTATAAAAAGACTTAGACAAGGATAGTTCGAGTCAAGAGCTTGATATATCTGTTTAAAGAAATAACACAAAGCGGTATCCGTAGATTTATTGCGACAAAGTCCTTTATAAAACAAATCATAGTACAAAATCCAGAAGAATAAATTATAGCAAGCAGTACAGGTCGCGTGGGAATAAGTAATAACACCCGAATATAGTTAACAAGAGCTAATCCCATCTATTCTTCTACGACTCGCAGCAATAATTGTCAATAACAGTGGAATTATAAAATATTAAATTTGTTTGTTGTGTTTGCTTCCGTTAACTGTTTATTGGTCGCTATTACTGTTACTTACAGAAAATGTTGTTTATGTTTTGTGAATAGTATCAAATAAATCCTTTAAAATAGCAAAGTATACAGTTAATTGTAATATTATTTTCAGTAACGGTAGCTGATGACTAGAGACGGGATTTTAGGCAAAATGCCTCTTTGTTTAGATTCAAGGCAAATTAAAAATAATACAAAATCTATATGTTTCTCGACAAATCAAAGCGATCTAGCTGTTTTATTTTGCCTACTTGCCTATTTGGAATTTTAACAGCCTAAATCGTGGTTTTTCGCCTATTTTGTCCTAAAATCATATTTATTTGGTCTAAACGTTTTTTTTTTTAATTTTAAATAAATATGGTTTTTACACAGCTGCATCTTTCTTAAATGTAAATTTTAGTTTTACAGCTAAAATGCTATAAACTAATACAACGATGGGTTTTCCCGTCTATTGCGTGAGGGGCAAAGTTTGGATTTGCCTGCCGTAAAATTTATATTACTACCCTATTGAAGATATATCCTCAATTATCGGCTTATCGCTCTCGGGTTCATTTACCTGCACCTACGTTTTTATTTTACGGGAATCCCTATCGGCTTGTTTACGCCCTGTAATTTAAACCATATAAGCAAATTTCTTCTCCCTGTTAACGTGATTAATGAATACACGATGCCCATTCATAGTTTATACAATGGACATTTTGATATTGCAGTTTAGATTTTATATTTATTCTCTTAATGTTTCTCTGGAGCGTATATGTGTGTTCCTATAGCGAGGTGGACTATTGACGAATCAGTATATAGTGAAAGACGTACTTTGAATTTTCATTTATATCGTAGCTTGCAACGAATATTTTTCGCTAGTTTTCTGTCGGTTTGTGCTTGTTTATCTACTCAGTGTATTGTGTATTTCCATCTACAACAATGCCAAAATCCAAGGAATCACATAGCGATAAAGTTCAAAAATGGCTGAAGGCAATTGGAGGCACTACTGTCTTTCAGCTGAATCCAAGCAACAGTGAAGAGTTGTTTTGTAAAGCGTGCGGAAAAATGGTAAAGGACGTTTTTGTTTTTCTTTCCTAACTTGTTTCAAAAATATTATTGTAGTTAACTTGCAAAAAGAAAAATCATTTAGAGCAACATGCTACTGCTCCTGGACATCAGGCAAATCTTAGGAAACCGTTGAGGAACCAAATGTTAATAGACACCAAAAATTCAAGAGAAGTCGACGTTTTTAATCGAGATTTATGCGACGCTTTTATGTCTGCAAATCTTCCTCTGGACAGATTAAACATAATAAATAATAATTTAAAAATGTATTTTCATACTTGAGTGTCATTAAGATTTTGTTTACACCTATAATATTTTTATTAATTTTTTAAGACTATTAATACTATTCGCGAAGAAGTTGGTAACAACGATATTTGGATATCTATAGATGAGACGACTGACTCTAAAGGTCGTATTATGGCAAATATGATTGTGGGTAAGCTTTGTTCTGAAACACCAGGAAAACCGTATTTACTGGCTACAAAGCAACTTGAAAGAACAAATTGCAATACAATGGCAAGATTCGTGAACCAAGCTTTAGGTAAGATATATTATGCAAAAAACTTACTTTAATAATATTGTAAATTTAATGCTAGATATTTAAGTTAAAGGCAACTCTCGTATTTTAGGTGTTTTGTGGCCAACAGATGGAATTAAGTACGAAAAAGTCAAGCTTTTAGTCACGGATGGTGCTTCTTATATGCTCAAATGTGGTACAAATTTGAAGATTTTTTATAAAAATCTTAATCATTTAACATGTTTTGCACATGGACTCAATTTGGTGTGTGAATGTCTAAGAAATCAATATGCTAATGTTAATGGTTTAATTTCAAATACCAAGAGAGTCTTTTTAAAAGCTCCACTGCGTGTGGCAGTGTATAAAGAAAATCTGCCAGATCTCCCTTTGCCTCCCGAACCTGTCTTAACACGTTGGGGAACTTGGTTAGAGGCGGTAGTTTTTTATGCGGATAATTTCGAAGCAATAAAATCAGTAAGTACTTTTTTAGCTAAATTTTTAAATAAGATTGTTTTATTTAACGCTTTATGTTTTAGGTTGTAATATCGTTTGACAAAGATTCAGCTAACTGTATTGAGCAAGCGCAAGAATACTTTTCCAATCAAAATGTCAAAAACGATCTTTTATACATCAAGTCGCATTATAAATTTCTCATTGATAACATCAAAAGATTAGAAACATTCGGCCTTCCTCTTACAGATTCTGTTGCAGTAATTAATAATGCCGAAGCAGCTCTCAAGAATGCCCCAGGAAAAGTTGGCAAAATAATTTTGTCAAGTTTAACCAAGTGATTTCGAAAAATCCAGGTTTCAAAACGGTTAAAGAGTTTACTGAGTTGCTCAGTGGCGAAGCAGTTGAAGTTACCGCTCATACCACAGCTGACTGGTCCATATTTAAGTTTTGTCGTACAACCTCGTGTGACGTAGAACGTTCATTTTCTTCGTACAAACTGCTGTTTTCCGACCGAAGAACAAATTTTACTAACGACAACTTGGAAAAACATCTTGTGTGCTTCGCAAACGCGAAATTTGGGGACATGTTACACGGCGATTAATTAATTTATTTATTATTTTAAACCAAATGAATCTACATATTTTAGTTATTAGTTAAAATTTGTGTTTTATTTCTTTTTATGGCTGAAATGTACCTAAAATTACATTAAATATCGTCTTCTTATTCATGATTTTTGTGTTTACCGTTTTTTTTAAGTATTTGCTTAACATGCCTAAATCACAGTTTTTCGTCCTAAATACATAGTTTTTAAGGCCTAAAAAAGGGCCTTTTTAGCTGTTTTTTACGACCTAAAATCCCGTCTGTACTGATGACGTAAACCGGAGGGCGCGGACAGCGATTCGATTCCCTCGTGTATTTTCCTTGCTTACTTGATTTTGTCATGACTAACTGAAAATAAATATTGATAGTAGATTAGTTTAAAAAATCGCTATAACCAGAAAATGGTATTTTAACAAAAATATGTTACACTAATTTGACGTAATACTTTGGAAGCACATTAACGCATATGTATTAATAGGTCCTTTTGTGACTAATCTTGCGGAGAAGACTCACCCTATATGCTTATCTTGCATGTGAAAAAAACTAAAATGCAACTTATTGAAAACTACATATGTACTTCTGGTGAATTTGAGTGCGTCACTTAAATACATCAATAACTTACGGTAAGATAAACGCTTATATAGTATATAATTCATTCGATAATCGCAAACTCTTAACGAAATTGTAAATAATTGCTTCTAATTACAGTCCACACCTTAAGGTCACGATTAATCGATTATTTGAAACCAATACTTTTCCCATTTACAGAAACCTTTCAATTTTGTCATTAAGAAAATTTTTGCCTTCTTTGTTACAATAGTTAATACAAGTGCCAGTAATTTAAACCGCTTAAAGTAAAATGTACAAAGCAGGTGACATTCAGAATTTGAGTTTTCTTAATAGTGTTAATAATTCTAAAGCCAAAAGGAGTGTTTATTTAGAAGGTGCTTCGATATTTTATCAAACAAACAAAGTGACGCAAGTTGCTCCTGCTGCCAATACCCAACTAAATAACTTACCGTTTAGTGCTCCTGACAGTGGAGTGGTTTATGAATCTTTAAAATCTATAATAATTCTAGAACGATCCATGGGCATATTTCCTATTCGCGTAATCCCGGGAGGATTTGCTAAGGTTACTTTACCATTAATGATATATTCGGTAATGGTATTTATAGTGATTACGCTCTATGTTGGATATATAAAATGGGATAAAGTCGAAATTATAAGATCGGCCGAAGGAAAATTCGAGGAAGCTGTCATCGATTATCTCTTTACAGTTTATTTAATTCCAGTTGTTATAATACCCATCGCATGGTATGAGAGTAATAGAATGGCTTCGGTCTTTTCAGAGTGGATGGCTTTCGAAAGGATTTACCAAAAAATTACGCAAAAGAAGCTACCCCTTTTTACGGGAAACAAACCGCTTTTAGTTGCATTGGGATTACCAATACTTTCATGCGGTACTATGATCGTAACCCATATTACAATGGTCCATTTCAGAATTATTCAAGTATGTATTTATAAGCAATCTTTTCGAATAGGTAGATAACATGTATTAAGCTAAAGAGAATGAATTCAGGAGGTGCAATTCTTTAAATAAGTGATATTGCTGAACGAGGATGGTATGAGAAGTACCTGTGTTTGGAGACCGATGACGCTTTGTGACAAAATCTGCATTACCGACTGTGAGTATTATTCTTTAGTCAACGTCTATCAAAATTTCGGAAAAATTCATCGAGTAGTGTTGTTTTGAGAGCTGTTGAAAGTGAGCAAGTTTATGTATTTGTGAAATCATGGAAAAAGAACAATATTGGTCAGTGATTCGTTTTCTTTTTTTGGATGGGAAAATCTCTACAGAAATCAAAAAGAAGTTGGATGCAGTTTATAAGGACCATACAGCTTCCATGACCATCGTCAGATGCTGG
This sequence comes from Dynastes maya, assembly GCA_029619315.2. NCBI lineage: Eukaryota > Metazoa > Arthropoda > Insecta > Coleoptera > Scarabaeidae > Dynastes > Dynastes maya. The sequence goes on from JAROYE020000001.1 coordinate 50,309,311, forward strand.
TTTAATAAATTTAAGCGTGGCCGAACATTCGTTTGGTGAGGAGCGGCTAGGACGTTTCATTGAGACGATATAATCAATAAAGTTTATGATATCGTGTTAGCAGACCACCGGGTGAAGATTAGAGAGATTACTAATATGGCAAACATCTCAATTGAAGGTGTGTAAAACATCCTTCACAAAAAATTGAGTATGAAAGAGCTATCGGCAAGATGGGTGCCGCGTCTGTTGACGATTGGTCAAAAACGGAATTGCGTGATTACTTCAAAGCAATGCTTGGACATGTTTAAGCGCATTACGAATGAGTTTCTGCGACGTTATGTGACAGCAGATGAGACATTGTTACATCACTGCACGTCAGAAACCAAAGGTCGGTCGCCAAAAATGGGTTCTTCCTGGCGAACGTCCACCAAAAAGGCGAAAATGATTTCATCAGCTGGAAAAATTATGGCGACGCCTTTTTGGGGTCCACACGGAATAATCTTAATTGATTATTTGGGGAAGGGAAGGATAATCACAGGGCAGACTATGCTAATTTATTGGATCAACTCGACGCTGAATTAAAAAGAAAATGGCCCCACCTAGCAAAGGAAAAACTCTCTACCATCATGATAACGGCCCGGCCCACTCATCGACAATTGCCTCGGCAAAACTAGTCCGGTAACAGCAGAAATTGGTGTCCCACCCACCATATTCACCAGATTTGGCCCCTGTGACTTCTTTCTTTTTCCAAACTTGAAAAAATGGTTTGGCGGAAAGCGGTTCACTTCAAATGAAGCGGTCAATGCCGAAACAGAGGCCTATTTTGCAGAGTTTGACGAATCTTATTATTTGGATGGCTTAAAAAGGTTGGAACATGGCTGGACTAAGTGTATAGAGCTACAAGGAGATTATGTCGAGAAATAAATTTACTAAATGCAAAGCAATTGCGTTGTCTTGCTTAACACAGGTATTTATCAGACCATCCTCGTATTTCTTTTGTTTTCGATAATGCATTATAAAATATACATGTTTATGTATTATCGATGCCTTATGCACCGAATTGTGAATATTCAAGCTTTGACTGGATGACTCTAACTATTAGAGTAACCAGTTGGTATATACAGAATAATAAATAAGGTTCGGAATTTCGTGTCCTAGTCACTTTGTTTATCCTGTACATCTATTTCTGATGTCCTTTGCATTTCCCATCCTTTTCAAATAGTACATCGAATTCATTAGAATAATTCCAGCTTTTGTAGGTTCTGTTGTATACCTTTTATCCATTTTGTTTTTATTGTTTTTAATTTCGATAAAGTGTAATGTGAGGAGGTTTAACGTGTTGTCTTCTATCCCAGTGTTAGAGAAAAGTGGCTTTTACATGATTTGCGAGAGGTGTATTGTACATGAAAAACAATTTTTTATGTGATAAAAAAGTCTGAGTGCAGAAGACGAACGTGAATGTTCTTGTCCATGCATAAAATGCAGGGTAAGGAGATTTTTAACATTTTCGGGTGGCAGCTTGATCTAACAAGCTTCAAAATATAATAGCTTAACAGAAATCAATGTATTCAAATTACTTCAAAAAGATACTCAACATTTTAGTTGACTTGTTTCGAAAAGCAGAAGAATTTGTACATATACCGTATATCTATGAAATATTCTCTTCTTTGTTGCACATATATGCAGCTATTAAATCAAATTTGGTTGTCAACAGGTATATAATAAATCCCTTTTTATAACTAACATCACTGGCAAATTAACTAAAGTGCCTTGTTTCTTGACTATAGAGCGTTGATAAAATTGAAGAAGAAGCTGCACATGGCAATATTATTTGTAAATATTTAGTCTACAATTTTAATACTAGAATAGAGTATTCCCAGGAAACATTTGAAAAAGAAGTATATATACATTTGACAAACATTGAATCACATAGATATTGTATTGAAGTGAACAGAAAGAAAACTAATATAAGTGAAAAACTGAAAAATATTCTCATATTATGTCGTCACACATATGTTTATGGGAATAAATGAATGCAAAAGTGTTAAAACAATCTTTTAGCGTGAAAAGACAACATCATCAGAAAGATTGCTTCTTTCTTCTTTATTCCGGCTAAGCTATTGGACCAAATCTCCCAATCCGGTGACCATGAAAGTTCGCATTAAAGAAAATGATAATTGCTGCAGTGGAATGAGATGGAGCTCCGTCCATTTGAAACCATGGATCCTCAATATCCATAACTTGAATTTGCGGAACAACATAATTACGCAGAAAATTCCAGAATTTATTAGAATATAAAATTCCCTCAATGAAATATGATCCCATAAGGGTAATGCCAATAATACATGCCCATACGTTTACTCTGGTATAGTATTGTGTGTGTGTTAAATTTTGCCATTGATTGGTTCGTTACCAGTACCTATACCAAAGTCATGAAAAAGTCAGTTAAAATTAAACAGAAAAAAATCCCAACAACAAATACTTACCGATAATTTTCAGAGTTGACTGAACCATTGACTGAAAAGGATTCACCACTACAAAGTATTTTGTTTACCATGTTTTTATTTTCATTTAACAAATCCAATAACGTATCATAGAAATCAGTTCGTCTTATTTTGACTTCTTCAAAAAATTAGTGGAAAATTTGTATTTGTACATTTTCAAAATTTTAAATACTAACGATCTGGAAATATTAAAATGTTGTGCTATCGTGTTTAATAATGAATTTCCTCTACATACCGCAGATTTTAGCTCTTCCGTCAGTATGTTGTTAATCTTTAATTTCTTTTTATCATAACATATCTACTACACCTCTCAAGCTTATATGTATATGCCGTTTTATACCAATTCAATACATATTTCTATTTTTTCATATGTTTCGAATTATTGGAATATTAACACTTTTTAATTATTGAAAGTTGAAAATTAAAGGAATGTAATGAGTAGCGACTTAGTTAATATTAAAAACTCAAATTTGAAATATTCGTGTTTTGTTTTCTGTAATAATCCCAGCAGCCACTCATCATGCCAAACGCCTCTATGTTCAATTATAAAAGAAGGCGTTAACACATGCAAATGTTCAGTGGTAAAAGAAATGCATAGGATACGTAAGAAGCTGTATTTAATCAGGATTGCACTATATGTTTGGTGAATAATAAGTATAAACATTATAAAATTCTTTTGCAGGTGATACCTTATTGCTTCATTAATACCATAACATATATTGTGGGTGGTATGTGGTACTTACATTGTGACATAATTGGTCGAGTTGCTACAGTGATTGCAAACGATTTTGAAACAGCTTTGCATTATATTGGACCATCAGTGAAAGTAGCGGAATACCGATCTCTATGGATGATGCTTGGAAAATTAACACGAAACGTTGGTTTAGGATCTTGCTACGTTATAACATTTCTTTGTTTGTACTTATTTTTAATTATTACATTAACAATATATGGTCTGCTATCTCAAATTCAAGACGGTTTAGGTGTCAAGGATGTTGGTTTAACGATTACAGCCCTTTGCGCAATCGGAGTTCTTTATTTTGTATGTGACGAAGCACATTACGCTTCCAATTGTGTAATAATTTTCATGGCGAGTAGTATTTTTCAAAACTCACGTATTTTCGTTTTCAAGGTTAGAGTCAATTTTCAAAAGAAATTATTACTTGTCGAATTATCGTGGATGAACGATGATGCACAACAAGAGGTAATGTATTCTAGAAAATGTTAAAAGTTCATGTTTATTGTTAATTTCTTTAGTTAATATTGTTTTCGATATTTTATCCTTTCATCCTTTGTTTTCCTCATTATTTTCCCTCGTTTTTTCATATTTTAAGTGTTATTATTTATTTTGTTGAACTTTATGTTGATGTTTTTGCTAGGGCCGGTACGTAGGAACCATGGAAAATAGAATTGGCCCAATTTTAAATTGATTTCAGCGTTGTTACGTTTATTTGCAGAAATAGGAGCAATGATACTTGTACAATTTTGTGCGATTTTATCTGGAGACTATGCATTGAATTAATGAAGCAGTTATTCGTAATAACTGTTGAATTTATTGTTGTCACCTACCATCTAATTTAACTAGTTTTCCTAATATCACCGCATTTGCCGGCCAATATTGAAATTTAATAATAAATAAAAAATCATATAATCCAATTCACACACTTAGTGCTTCAATCAATGGTAACCACATGAATTCTGATAGCTTTCAAGATGATAAAAAATAATAAGGTGCGTTTAAAATACATTTCAATAACATGGAAGAACTACATATAAATTTGTGTTTTAAAAGGCTTTTGTTAAATAAATGGATGTATTTTATAAAAGTTTGTAATCCAATGTTAAATAGAGCTCACTCAGTCATATATCAATAACAATCGACAAGTTTTTGAGGTAATTTGCCTTGATAAAACAGCCTAGGAAAAATGCTGTTATGACTTTTTTGTATCTGTAAATAAAATCAAAAAGGTACACATCAATGAAATTCGCAAATTATGCTCTTATAATATGTCTAAAGCCGCCTATTTTTTGTATTGAAAATAAGCAAGCTTATACTGTGTTAGTAAGTTTCGTAGTAAAGTGAATCGCTAAAATATATGGACACTCTTGCAACATTTGCTCCCTATGAAAGTAAAACGGCGTGGGGTCGTGCAACGGAAATTAATCAGAATCAGTAACAATCCAAGCGTTGTTAGAGGACCATCGCGCTAGACTCTAGTCATGCATTATACCCCTAGTTTATTTCTTTAATTGATCATCCTTGCCTTTTTCGATCTTTTCTCCTTGGTTATTGTTGATTTGCATTGTTTGTGTCTCGAAATTATACTGTGCAATAGTTTTCTTTTTAATTATATTCTTATAAACTAAGAAGTCATGAAGTGGTACCACGTTGGAGGCAGCACTACAAATGACTGCTTATTTGAACATCTATTATAATAATAGGTTTAACTGAATTTTTACACATAGAAATACGATTCACTTTGACATAAAATTCCATTAATTAGATTTAAAAAACATGTTTTCGTTTTGGAATTTGCATTTAAAAGATTATGTATTTATTATGCACTTACTATCATTTAAACATTTAATATATTGGATATTTGGAAATGCAAAAATTTAATCTAATTATTTTATAATGAGAGGTTCTATTTAGTTTTTGAATTCATCGTTTTTCCTTTTAAATTAAGAACGTTTTCGTTGTTTCATATATGACAGTGTTACGCTTAAGTAATTATTTGGAAATAATCAACTATTACATTCCATCAATAGGATAAAAATCAAATAAGATGTATTACGTATTTTCATAAATCTGTGTCGCGCAGATATCTCAGACACATATGCTAGGAGACTGACTTACGACTGTGTGGGCGGCAACATTATTCGCTATACACGTTGGCCCAGGCCTCACCAGGATGCGATATATATTGTACGTACCGCGATCTAGCATCGTTGCATTTATCCCCGCCGGCCAGCCTCGCCGCGCGCAGCTGCCATAGCTCTGAGAGGTCTATCTGATGCACTCTTTATTTGTCTGTGCGCTCGTAAGGTTCTAACAAGTGATCGTGGATTTCGAATACACTATGTTAATTTTACAACCGCAGAGAAGATACAGATCATTAAATGGTATTTTGCCGGAAATTACTACCGAAGCACGGCTGATCTATTTGCCGCAGAGTACTCGGATCGTTCTATTCCTTCGCATTCGACGATTAAAAGGATCGTCAAAACGTTTGGGAAACTTGGCTGCGTGGTCGGGAATTGCCGTAAATGCCAACAAATAGACGAACAGCCTCAAATCCCTCTAATGCATCCCGAGCGGGAGGAAAGAGATTGTTCGTTGGTTGAAATGGGCGAACCTTGCCTTAGTCGGCAAATTGCAGAAGAAGTACTGTGAAACGTATTTTGAAACGCAACAAATACAAAAGTTACAAAGTTCAAAATTGCTTGGAGATTTTTCCCCTTAATAAAGTAACATTGTTAGAATTTCAATGTATTTTGTATAACTATTGAATTTATTTTTCTTTAGTTTTATTTTGTAAGAATCGTCGTTTATTTCCCTACTTAGAATTACTTTCTCGTTCTTCTACATCGCGTAGCAGCAACAAAATGAATATAAGAAACTGTACTTTCTAACACAATTTGAGAATTACCCAGTAATTCTGTATTGGCGTTGAATTATAATATTACGTGATTGAGCGGACATGCGTGTTTATAGTATGCGTGCGTACCGGTGCTCGCTTTATGATGTACTGCGATTGGAGTGAGACTCGAATGCGCAGCTGCCATTCACAATGTTCGTATCTGGACCAACGTGTATGTATGTATGGGACCAGCGCTTATAAATGAATCCTTACCTACCCTAGTATAAAAATCTAGAAACGTGTAGAAGCTCCGTAGGTTTCATCATCATACGAAGGTAGTCACATACAGAAACAAGTTTTTTTTTGTCAAATTCAGTTTTGTTTCTCAACATAGTCTCCTTTAAGTCTATACACTTTTCCCAGCGATGCTCCCATCTCTTTAATTCGTCCAAATAGTAGTTGGCATCTTGTTCTGCAAAATAGGCGATTACAAATGTGATGACCTCCTCACTCGATGTAAATCTCTGACCTTTGAGTGAAACTTTGTGCCTAGGAAACAGAGAAAAGTCACTGGGGCTAAATCCGGTGAGTAGGGTGGGTAGTCTATCAATTTGAATCCCAATTTGTAAATGTTTGCCATGGCGACCACTGAAGTGTGAGATGGTACGTTGTCTTGATGGAACAAAACATTCTTTTTCTTCAAATGCGGCCGTTTTCGCGCAATTTCTGGCTACAGCTTGTCAAGTAATGATGTGTAGTATGCCCCCCGTTATTATTTTTCCTTTTTCAAGATAGACGATTAACACAACTCCATAACTATCCCAAAATACAGTCGCCATCACTTTCCCGCCACTTTGTAGCCGAATCACCCTTCGCAGTCCACTGTTATGGTTGTGCCTTCGCTTCAGGAATGTATTAGTGTATCCAAGTTTCATCTACAGTTATTAATCAACTTATTTCGCTTAAACTGCTTGGAAATGTTCATTCAAATACGTTTTTGGTCCTAAGTGAGCAAGCGCGGTACCCAACACGCGATTAGCTTTTTCATGTCCAAATCTTCAGACAATATGTGACAAACATGTTCTTTCGAGATGCCCACAGCTTCTGCTATCTCTCTAACCTTTGACGGTCCTCTAGCACAACTTGGTGAACTTTTCTGATGTTATCGGTAGTGGTTGCAGGTTTCGGCAATCCCGAACGTTTATCATCAACCAAGCTGGTAAGACCACGTTTAAATTCAACTGCCCAAAATTTCACCGTGGCAAATGATGAAAGCCCGTAAACAGTGTTGGCTTTCAAATGTGGCAAGTGGCGGCTCGATATTGTTTTCTTTTTAATTTTTACAGAAACACTAACATCGACTGACACAAACGACTGTTAAACAACAACTGAGCGTCCAACAAATTAAAAAATACAAAGCTTAACCAACACTCCCTTTCTTATCGTGGCCTGCACAAACTAGGACTAAACAGGGACATCTATACTTTTCACTAAATATATTTTAATTCATTTCCTTTCCCATACTCTGTTTTTGCCTTTTTAAATATAATTAAAAAAATGTAATGTTCTCCAAAGTCTTTTGAATCTTTACTTTATGGAGACAAAGCAACACAGATAATTTTCAAAGGTAAAATACGGATTAAGTTCTCGTATGTTTAAAATTTCCTGTTATTTTTAATGTTGGCAACGTTGGGTCATATGCATTTATAATGGAATATTTATATTATCAAATACCAATGTAATTCATCTATTTGCTGGACAATAATCTTGAAAAATATTCAATAAATTGGCATTCTTCTAATTCTGTACGTGAAGTGTTTACAAAAGAACCTCAAAATCCAAGCAGATCCAAAAAATGGCCGGATAAACTAGAACGTCTGGTCACTCTATGTAAATATATGATGCTAGTGAATAAATGCTTCAAATTTTCAAATCAGAACTACGAGAAGCTGTTTTATTTCTAGCCTTATAATAAAATGTAATGATAGCAAGGACACACAAGTTATTATTTAATTAATTCCGAACAACTGTTTCGTGAATTCATGGATTCCCATTGTCAATCGTATGATTGAATGATGTGAGAAAAAAAAAAATTAATATGCCTGTTCTATCCCTACTCTCGAGAAGATATTTACAAGTACCTACTTTTGGTGCCTCTACACCCTAAAACTAAAACATGCGAAATATAGGGAAAATAAACGAAAAGGTCTCTTGTCTCAGTAGCACGAAACGTAAAACTTGTGCCTGCTTTACCTTAATAAATCAATAAGAGTTAAGTAGGCCAATGGTCCTTTATTAAATTTGTCTTTATTCAGCAAATTTGTATATAAATAGTTTCGTAAGCGTCTAATTCCCACGTCGAAGTTACGTTCTAAATTAATTAATTAATTTTACGATATCTAATTTAATATCCATGAATTCTCGAAACAACTATTCCGAATGAATCAAAAAATAACTTGTGTGGTGCTGAGTGTTCCGATGCTTAAGTGTTATTTGTCATTTTCAATACTAAAATTGAAATATTCGGATAGTGTTTTCAATAAAACGATATCTAAAATTTAAAAGATATTTCTGAATATTATCAAATGATTCACGTTTCAGATAAATATGTTTTTAAGAGCTACTGAAATGAATCCAACTAATATAAGTCTTGGAGGTTTCTTTGACGTTAACAGGATTTTATTTAAATCTGTAAGTCTTAGCTTGACATCAATCCCTTAAATCTTATTGTGTTGCTTCTAGCTCTTAGCGACCATGGTGACTTACCTAGTGGTTTTATTACAATTCCAAATCAGCATACCGGAAGATGCAAATGTTGAACCACCTTCTCTCACAACAAAGGCACCGCATTAAAATAACAATCGTTGTACACATAGTTTACTATATATATGTAACTTTTTTGTTACGGTAATAAGTAGGTTATTAAATTGTTAAAAATATTTTATTTTTGTTTCTTCCCAATAGACTAGAGCTAAGCCTAGCGGCCTTTTAACTTTCTTATCAATAAAGCGTTTTTACATGACTACTGCAAGGCTGGTTGAAATAGAATTAGAGTTAATGCTAATCAGCAAATATAGGAAAAGGGGTCCGATGGAATATTAAATTTGGATTTCATACTGGATCCCGGTGATCTTAACCTTAGGAGGAGGGGGGTCCTGTGGATCTTCCAAGACTCGAGACAGGAAAGGATTGTTGGACACGTTATCTCTTACCCAGGTCTTCTCCGCAAGATCTCGTAGATAGTCACCTAAGGATGGGATACCGAGATCAGATCTTAGCTTCTTGTCTTGCAGATCTTGATTGCAAACTGTTGACCAGGCTATATGTTATTTATGGACGCAAGCCCATAAGTGAGTTCTTGGCCCGAGCGAACTACTGCTTACTGTGAGCTTTCCACGTAAGTCTTTGGTCTAGGACTAAGTCCAGATACTTGACCGAACCTGTCCAATCAAGCCTAGTTCTGGTTATAAAGGGATGATTAGCGGGATCTAGTTTCCGTTGCCGCTTCAGCACACGTGTGCAGCGTTTATAAGTAATTTACAGTTTTGCGTGGTTGGTAACATACGTTATAAATAATTGAACAAAAATATAATCATACTTTGGCGACGACGGGCTGGGATTACGATACTCACAACTCGACTCGAATCCGCTATTTTTAGTCGAGAACATAAAAATATAATTATTGTAATGGCGACTGACATCGTATTTTTCTATCGCATTCTTCATCTGCTGTGCTGCCTATTGTTCGGGAACAACTCCTAAAAGAGTGTAATATTTTTGTTCTATTTAATAATAGTAAACATACTAGATTAAATTTGATGTAATATAACAACATTAAACAAAAAAGAAACCGAATTCTAGAATATTCTTATATGTACATCATTGTCAAAATAAATCCGACTCTAATCAAAGTAAAATCTAAAAAATAAACTATTTTTTCAACTAAAAAAGGAAAGAAATAATAACTATAATACAAAGTAACTAGTTCTTGTAATAGTTTTCTTAATAAAACTAGTGCAATCCCTATCCCTAACCTAATGTACAAAGTATAATAATATTTTTGAATTTCAATTGTTTGTATTGCAGCTGTCAAAAAAGTGCTTAGAAGCAATAACCAAAATTATCTCCATATGGCTCATGGAATTGATGGAATCGCTGGAATCGCTCACGGCAAAAGCAATGTGAGGAGAGAAGATACTAGCCGACGGACATGTTTCTGCTTACCCGGTGTCATCTGCGTTACTCTCAACTAATCTCCAAAACCAGCAACAAAAGTATTTCCTGAGGCCATCTGATGTCAAGAGATATAGTTATGCCATCTAGAAGCCCGTGACAAAAAACCGAGTACAGATGTAAAACTCATTCTCGAGCAGTTCTTGAACTGCTGGTCCTGAGATGTCGCAGCGCATGAGCGCTCTAGTACCTGCACATGCAAGTAATTCCGACTGGCTTACCATGATATTTAAAAACCAGTAATGGGCAAAATAGGGGAAATTACTACATTTTTCCAGCAATAAGACTGCACTCGTGTATATTCGCCCATTGGGAAAGGGTTCGTGTTGCCTACCACTTTCCCCGAGAATCGACAAAACACCGGTCTCTCTAGTCACTTTGAAAATTTAGTCATTTCCCTTATCTTGCCCATCAGTCGTCTTTAATACATCGAAGCCTGTCAAAATTACTTACATGTGCTGCTACCAAAGCGCTCATTCGCTACGCCATCTTGAAAGCAGCAGTTCAAGAATTGCTCGATAGTCGGCTTCGCATCTGTACCCTGTTTTTTTGTCACTGGCTTCTAGACGCCATGATTATATCTCTTGGCACTAGATGGTGTCAGGAAATATTTTTGTTTTCATTTTTGTTGTTGTTTTAGTTTTTAGAGAGAAATGTGTTCGTTGGCTAGTGCTTTTTCTCCTCACATTGCTTTCACCGCCAGCGATTCCATCAATAGGCCGGGATGCACATGCTACTAGGTAGCACGAAAACATGCTATTTTTGAGAACATGCTACCTAGTAGCAGATTAGTAGCAAGTGTCTACGAAAAGAGCGTGCTAGTTAAGTAGCACGCTACTAGATCGTATGGAGGTCTATTTTTGATCTAGTAAGCATGCTGCATGTGAAGGAAAGCAATGAAAGCATGCTCATAGGCACGTCTGAAAGCGTTTACTGAACAAGGAGCATGCTACTCACAGCACACAACCCACTCATCGTGTAAAAAAATATATTGTATAAAATAAAATATAAATATGCCCATAACAGGTAGCCCTGAAGCTGTGCTAGTAATCAGCAAATGTAAACGCAAGGAGAGCATGTTACAAACGAGCACGTTACCCACTAGCAACCAAGCATGTTTATTCACTAGCATGTATACCCCTGGCCTAGGAGCTATATTGTATTATTTTGGCTATCTAACTGTATCCAACCAACCACTATAAATTACAAAACTCATCTTGTGCTAAAACGGCGCCGGAAATTAAATCATTTCTTGCACGAAGATAACCGTGTACTGTGTACTGTCAGAATTCAGAATTAATTCGACGGAGTATCGTAAATGTTTTGCAGAATGCGAGTCAACTCATTCCTCGAAATTATGCTCGAAATAGTCGACTAAACCGTTACCAACGATATATACAAGTTCTACGCGCTTTGACGTCAGCAGGCTGTGACGTATTTTGAAGTAGGCCGTCGTTCAGCCGTAAACGCGTTTACACGTTCAGACCGTCTCTGCGTTTTGAATTGGTATATCCAAATTATATTGGTTTTATTTTAAAAAATACTGTGTAGTGATATTTCCGTACTTTGTTGGTGATACCTGTAATGTTTTTCTAGTGTTGTGTAAGCGATAAAATCTTTTCTGAAACGATAAAAACGGGATAACCTAAAAACTGTGGCGTCGGCTATTTTCACATATTCAGATCGTTTCTTGCGTTTTGAATTGGTTTATCTAAATTATATTGGTTTTATTTAAAAAAATACTCGTGTAGTGATATTTCCGTACTTTGTTGGTGATATGTGTAATGTTTTTCTAGTGTTGTATAAGCGATAAAACCTTTCCTCAAACGATAAAAGCGAGGTAACCTAACCTAACATGGCGCCGGCTGCTTTGTATGTTTTGTTTCTGAGTTACGCTTTGTAAATAAAAGAAGATATTATTTATTTTTCAACAGCTACAGATTCAAGGACCGGTGAAACTATAACTGTAAGTTTAAAATATCCTAGGCTTAAAAAAGATACTATTCCAACTCAATTCCCTAACTATTCGTTGTATTTGACAAAAACGTGAATATGTTATTGTTCAAATAGTTTTATATTCTTACGTTATATTTAACGAAATTATTTTTGAACACGAAGCGATGTTTTTAAATGTGTGTAATAGTAATAAACGTTCGCTTTTAATACAATATATTTTAAATTATATCACCGAACATAGCCATTTTGGATTTTTATATATCTAAATGTCATTGTCAACGTATTGCAACAATTATAATAACTTGTTCTACAAATACCCTATTTAAAAATGATTGTGGGAAAAGTAATGATAGATTAGGTAAAACACCACATAATAGGAAAGATAGATTAAGTAAAAACCAAATAATAGGAAAGATAGATTAAGTAAAACATCACATAATAGGAAATTAAAGACCCTGGTTAAATAGCATGTCTGTAAATTTTCTCGTGAAATTGAACAAAATTTCGAATAAAATTGCAATTACTGTATCATTTCAACCTTAGTTTCATCCAATTACATGTATAATTACAAATGATAATAATTGGTCGATTAAATATCAACCACAAATACATCTTTCACGAAAACGGTGCTCGGTTACGTATTTGAATTTTGCTTTAAAACTTCGTTTTTCCAAAATAAAATCAAACGGGATGCGAAGAAAGGCTAAGTTGACGACTGGCATCCCCTTTAAACCGGAAGCCTTTCAAACCCTAAAAAGGAAATGCAAAAAACGATTCCTTTGCTGCTTAGGCTAATATCGTGCACGGCGATACATCACCAACCCAACGTGACGTCATCGAAGAGCGTAAGAATTTCTAGTTTCGGTGGTAACGACTAAACTCGTGATCCTAGGACACGGGCACAGGGGTTTCTCTTTTTACAATAGGTTAATAACAAGGTTGACATTCCCAGCCTCTCTATGAGATGGCGCCTCGACACAGAATTTTATGTTATGCTAATCTATGGACAGGGCCGGACAAGGTTAATTAACATTTTATATGACAGTTAATAAATAACAACATTGACGTTTTTGCAGTGGATTCTCACCGAGCGCGTCCAGTGCAGTCAATAGCTTAGTAAATTGACCAACAGATATGCGCTATATGTAAGCGTTGAAAATAAACTGTTTAGTTAACTCCATCGAGAAAATGCATATTAAGTAGGAGTAATATTTATGATCAGATTAATTTCTGTATCTGTAATTTAAATTTTTTGTAATAATTCCATAATTTGTTTTGTTGAATAACGAATAATTAATAATAAATTAATAAATAATTAATTAAATAAAGTTTTGCTATTAGGAAATATGTAGGTAATAAATTCATACGAACCAAACTTATGTGATAAAGTTTAAATTATTAAATCGTTTCACTAGATTGTTTATTGTAAGGTCAACACTATTTAAAAAAACACCTTCATCAAAAATCGTAGGCCTCGTGTCAATACGATGTTTGGAACATTAAAAACCCTACCAAAGGTTGGGACTAGAGCGACACTTTTTAAATTTCACGATGATTTAAGTTGGTAGTTCCGGCAATAAAGGATATATTTGTCTGTATTATGTTAAGAAATTTGGGTATATGTCATTTATTGCCGGAACTGCCAACTTAAATCAAATTTAAAAAGTGCCCGCTCTAGTTGGATTCGGCAAAATTCTAGTAAGATCGGCTAATGATTATAGTAATCGATGCCTAGAAGTGCGAGGTGTATTCCGTAACCCAACGCTTCGCCCATTAATACAACAACAACAACAACCTTTATCAAAGAACGAATTATCAATTACAAAGTCGTCCCATTTAGTATCTTTAAAACATCCAATGTATTCTCGAAAGTGGCGTTGAAATGTTTCATAAATGTTCCGTTGCGATTCCCAACAACTTATATTAACATATTTATATTTACAATGAAACTCAGAAGAGTGGGCTGAACGTGCCCAATGCTTGATAATATGGATATTTTCTCCCGCCATTTCCAGGCAGTTACGTCATTTACATTTATGAGATAAATGATTTAAACCAGAACATTAGGAAAAGTAATCACAGAATGTTTTATATGGTCATTTGGTTTCAATTATTATTTATACATAAAATAAAATTGCTACATGTTGTGAAATCATTGTATTTTGCTTAAAGATCCGATAATAAAAGAACTAAAGCGGTGGCTGCGCCATCTCATATTCAAGTATTCTAATATTTATCTTTTATAATTAATTTCTTCTATTATTTTAAAAGTTGCTGCTGAATGTAATCAATCGGATTTAACATTTCTACGAAAGGAAAAGTAAAATAAAATTCCACTTTTGATGATTTAAATTTAAACTGTTATATATTGCAAGTTCAAAACCTATATATTCTTTTGCGCCATCTTACATTTAAGTTTCAAAGTATTATTCTACAATCACTTTTAACGGTCGAATCAAGTACGCATTGAAAAGTAGTATTAAATTTTTATAATAAAATACCAAAAAACTATCGTATATATATCATAAATACATTGCTGGATTATTGAATAAGCTAAAATTTTAAGTGTTTTTCGTGCTGCTGTAGAATAATTTGTTTTCTGCTGGTGGAATCTGTAACAATTATATTTCTTCCGGCTGTCAAACTGAGCGGAGGTACTGTATCGTCTTGCTAGTTTTAATCACCTTGCATGTGCTGTTTGCCGGTTGTTAATTAGAAAAAATAGAAAAGTTGTAAGGTATTGGAATACACCATAGAAGATTGCAATAACCATGCATCAAGAAACCCTGCAGCTCATACAAATTCTAGAAAAAACCGTTTCGCCAGGTAATTACATTTATCTTTAAAATGTCATAGGTTGCTGTTAAATCTGCCATTACACACGTTGAATGTAGCATCTATTTTTTACGCTTTTGGAAACATTATTTGCTTACATTTGTCGTTGTTATTCTTTTTTGTGATTTACAGATATTTATATATATGTTTCTCCCATATTTTATTTTCACTAATTTGTTTTTCTAGATAAAAATGAATTGGAACAAGCATCCAGTTTTCTGGAACAAGCAGCTGCAACTAATCTTTCAGAGTTTATCAAGACTTTATCAGATATATTAAGGCATGGGGGCAATAGCCCTGTTGCTCGAATGGCGGCTGGCCTACAGCTTAAAAATCAACTTACGTCTAAGGATCCCAATGTTAAGTTACAATATCAGCAACGCTGGCTAAGTTTTCCAGAGGAAATACGTAGCTATGTGAAGAAAAATGTAGGTATTTATTTTTTAGTTTTTGTACTGTATGTGCACATAGAGCATTTTGAAACATTTGTCAAGCAATGAGATATAGACATTATTTATTTGATCATATTTACTTCTTAAATGTAGACTATAGCTCCAAAGAAAAACAAATATATCCATCACAATATTAATAGTGATTTTGATATACCTTATAGGTACTATGACATCATTTCTTAACAAGAGTATGAACTGTTCCAAAATATTTATTGATTTATTCTATTGGGCATTGCTGTGTAGTACTTTTTTAAATGAAATTAATAGTAATTGCAGGTAACTATCTGTTTACTTGAAGTTAAAGCTTTTACATTATTAATAATATAGCAAAAGACCTATTAGTGAACATTCCCTTTAACCACTAGTATTTCAGTTTTAGGCAAATAAACAGCTTAAAATCAAAATGCTTTACCAAATGAATGTTTTGTACAATTAAGCAACAAAATTAGACTTGTAATTGTTTGTTTAGAAGAGCTTTTGTAATATTACTTTTCAACTTCGAGATAATATACTAACACTAGCCATTGGCATACCCAGTGGGAGGTTTTTGGGGGTTAAAACCTACACCAAAATAATGGCAGATTATTATCGAGCTGTTACAATTCCATAATAAAAGATTGGTATGCAATCAAAAGGGATATATTCCGAGATAATTATATTGAATCTAAATTATAACCTTTGTCTGTTGCAAGATTACTCAATACAATCACCTTTAACAGATTGTCTATATTAGATTCAACTAATACATAGTAATCTTTGCATCTTCGGAAATGTTTTCAAGGATTGCGTGTAATACTCTGAAAATGTAAAGATTAACGTATAATAAACACAATATTATGTTGAAGATCAATTGAAATTTAGCCTTAGTCTAAAGTCTAATGGATTTTAAGATATTTAATCTTTTAGTAAATTTTATTTTTTCGGAAAAAAATCACCATTAAACATTAATAACTCTTCTTTCAAGTTTGTGATCTTTTTCTTTTTCAATAAAGCAATTCGAATGTTAAAATAACTTTAAAAACTTCCTTACTTTATGCCCTTTCGAATAGTAGGGCATGTGTTAGATGGTCATTAATGTTACAAAGGTAACCAGATATTGTGTTAATAAAGAACGCTAAAAAACCTAAAGCGTAATTATTACTGTTAGGTGTAAACCTAATAAACAACAATAATTAATAATTCATTTATTTAAATATCTTGCTCGAAGTATCCTCCTTCATGCCTTATACAAGATCTTCATCTTTTCCTCATCTCTACCATGGTAATTTTCAGTCTAATTTCTTTCCTTATTCTATCGCATGCACTGTTAATTTTTCTAATCAGATGGTCCCGGTTTTGAATTTCCTCAAGGAGACAAGGCTCTTAGCACGCCCCCAAACAAATGTCAAAAAATTAAGTTGTTAAGTTACTCATCGTTTAAGAGACGGGATATGATAACGAGATAGAAAGGTAGTAGTCCCCGTTATATTATCGTGCAACACTGATTTACTGTTTTGTCACAGTTTATGTTGAATTTCTTGATATTATTAAATGTTTGTGTTACAAGGGAGTTGCTATTCGAAAGGGAATAAAGTAAGAAAGTTTTTAACATTCGAATTGTTTTATTTAAATAGAAAAAGATCACCACAAACTTGAGAACTATAAATTTCCTATCTCGTTAAGAGAGATATGTAGGCCTATATTTCTTTCTAAATAAGTTCGGCAATGAATTGCCTCTTTTGAAAGAAAGATGCATTAAACTTCTATAAAAACAATTCTTAGCGTGATCTTACAAAAATAAGAGAAGTTATTAATGTTTAATGGTGAATCTTTGCTAGAAAATCAAAATTTGCCAACAGTTCAAATATCTTAAAATTCATTAGACTTTACCAGTTATTTAAAACTTTACATATGTCAACCCTATGTTGGTAAATTTAACTTACTTAAAACTTCCATTTGCGGGTACCGACGGTTCCACGTTTTAATAATAATAATAGCCTTTATTGTACAAGTTACACAGAATAAAAATATACAAAATATGAGAAAAATATCTGCCCGGTTATCGTAGATGTTCGTTTAAAACAGTGATTCCCAAAGTGGTCCAGGTGGACCCCCAGGGGTCCACGGGAGACTCGACGGGGGTCTACATTGGCGTGAAAAAAAAATGGGGGTGCACAAGTTGTAAGTGGGGGTCCACGAAAATTTATCTGGTTTCGATAGTAAAGAACAAAAATGTTGGCTTAGCTTTACCTATCAATGTAGGCAGATAATACACTACTCAAAAAAAGGGAGCAAAAAAAATTCCTAATTTTTCGGTAATTTTTGACAGGCTGTATTTCGGTGAAAAATGGTCGTATTAAGATTTT
Organism: Dynastes maya; assembly: GCA_029619315.2. NCBI lineage: Eukaryota > Metazoa > Arthropoda > Insecta > Coleoptera > Scarabaeidae > Dynastes > Dynastes maya. The sequence continues at coordinate 50,327,196 of JAROYE020000001.1, forward strand.
AAAAAAGCATTTTGAAGCTTTAAGATTCTAATTTTCAGATTTTTTGGCAAAAAATTTTTAGGAGCGACGGTTCTCATGAAATCCTAACTGATAGCGTGTCACGTGTCATCCATACTTTTCTATTTGTTTTCCACGTGACTGGTAAATCTTGGGTACAATATTTTTTTAAAGTTTATCGACGAGCCGCTTTCCCAATCACCAATAAATCTTTTTTTTGATCCGCCATATTTACATAAAACAAAATGGTTAATCTTTCCTTAGATAGTGTACACTTTTCTGATTTCAGCGATAAGGTTTATTCGATAACGCGCGGAAAAAAGTTAACTTTCATTTGCATTGAAGATATCCTCTGGCCGGTTACCAGGCAACATGGTCGGAAGTCTTTCTTATAAATTAGACAACGTCCTCTTGAATAACATCAGCTGCTTTACCGGATATGCATTTGAAACTGGCATTATACCTCACATGCCACTTTTGTAACCATCCATTAGAAGATTGAAATTTATTAATGTCCAATTTTTCTGCTATTTCCTTAGCTTTGAACTTTACCAACGGTTCTGATAGGAATGCGAGATTGTCTTCTCTTTGGGATATCTCCTTTATTTATTGTTACTTCGGCTGCTTCTGTTTGTCCAATATCAAATCACTTTGCGATATCACATACTGACACTTTCTCTTTGTCTAACAAATTCACTATTTCCATTTTTCTTTTTAATGTAAGTACCTTTTTTGGAGCCACTTTATGAATATATATGCGATACATACAGCAAGTAGAAAACAAATAAGCAAAGGTTATCATTGCCGGACACAATGTGTAGAACGGGGAATCATCGAACACATCAATGAATTATCTATTTTGCCTGTGTACTCGTTTGGTTATTGGAGTTGCCCGTCCTTTTCTTGGAGATTTTGGTCAGATTCATGCAGAAAATATAGCCTGGAGTTTGGTTCCAAGAACTCTGTCAGGATAATGAAGTCCGTTTATTAGAGTTGTCCGTAAGAAGTCGAAACTAGTGTGGGAATGCACGAATGCCCTCAATAGGCTGGGCAGCCGATCTAAGGTGACTCTGGTCTGAGTATCAGGACACGAAGGTCATGGAGGGAATGTAAAGGCAGACGAATTAGCCTGAGCAGGCTCGTCAAATGCTGACAGAAACCCAAAACATTCAGTGGGCATAGCATATGGTAGTTAAAGCAATTACTAAACAATGGAAAAATGAGAAATCTCAAGACTGGTGGAAGAGTATCCCAGGTCAGAGACAGGCCAAGCAATTTCTGATTGGACACAGGCCTAAATTTACAGAAGATCTACTAAGCAGGGACAGAAAGTATATTAGAATAATAGTAGGCCTGCTAACAGGACACTGTATGCTCATGAAACATATGAGCAACTAAGGCCTGACAGAGGAAGCAGCATGTAGATTCTGCCAGGCGCTGTGCGATTGTACAGCACTAGCAGGAATACGGCTCTTAGAAGTGGAATCGGAATATCCAAAAGCCGAAATCTACGCAGAGGGATCACTCAAGGCTGCTAGGTCTGGTGAAAAAGGCAAAGCTAGCGTAATTGATCTAATAATAGAGGAACCACAATAGATCTGAAAAGGTCGCACTGGGATAGATCAAGAACCACCTCGAGAATGAATCTGAATCTGAAGAAGAGCCTTCATTAGGCGAGTTCAGGTATTCGTTCGGAGTAACTTCGTTTACTCCAAGTGCCCTGCTCGCGCTAATTAATTCTTTGCCTATATTCACTGTTGTTGATTTTGCTATCATTAGAAGATGCCTCTTCATTGTTTGAAAATTAGTTGGCGGTGCTCGTACAAGGTAAAGGGTCTTCTTTTGCAGCACATATTGACATAGCTGTATGTCATGTCGAGTCTCTATATTCGCTTAGCGATATTGATAGGTGTATTTTACATTATTGTTCGATATCAAATGATATCACACCTTTACGATACAACGTCATTTTGATATCGAATCCTAGTTGGCGGTGGGGATTTCAACTTGAATCTGCAGGCATCGATGCCGGAAATAGTGATTCCATACACAAACATGATTTTAAATAGTGATGTTGAAGCAGGAAAATGTATTTCCGTTGGAAAGGCATAGCGATAATCACCAAAATTGCAGAACAAAAAATAAAATACTAACAGTTACAACAAAGTAAATGTTGAGCTTGAGGAAATAAATATTTTTCAGACAACTTTTTTGGATCGAAAACCATAATGCTACGGCATCACAATGTGTGTTATACACACCCATAAGAATATAGGATTTGTAATAAGTGACGTTTTGATTTTACCAAACTGTCGGACAATTAGCACACTCTAAAGTTATGAAACTTAATCGTATCAAACAGTTGTATAGTCTGGAACATTGTATGGTAGTACCCATTTGCCAATAGACTAATTATGAAGATATCACTGGCGGAAATGTGTCATACAAATACGCCTATCTTTGATGTAGGGGGTAAAAATTAAAGTTTTAAATGCTACTTTACAATGCTTTTTATGACATACTGTCAGTAGCTTATGAAAGAATCTAGATACCAGTAAATAGTTACAAAATATATTTATCTAGTAGCCATACTTATTTAATCATACTTGATTCAATAACGTCTTATATTAATGATTGATGAGGAAATTAATTGAGTACCATTTACATTTTTATATGTGTCGTGTATGTACTATTTAAACTGATTTAATGTACATGTAGTAATTAATTTTAATTTCATTACAGATAGTTGGAGCCTTGGGAACAGAAACAAACCGACCATCCTCAGCTGCACAATGTGTAGCATATGTTGCAGTGGCAGAATTGCCACAAGGGCAATGGCATGGTTTAATTGCTACTTTAGTAACCAATGTCGTACAAGCAAATTCAACAGAAATGCAAAAGGAAGCTACGTTGGAAGCGATTGGCTACATATGTCAAGAAATTGATTCTGAAGTGTTGGAGTCTCAATCAAATGCAATATTAACAGCAATTATTCATGGCATGCGTAATACAGAACCTAGTAATCACGTTAGGTTAGCCGCTACTCAAGCATTGTTAAATTCCTTAGAATTTACTAAAGCTAATTTTGATCGAGAAACCGAAAGAAATTTTATCATGGAGGTTGTATGCGAAGCGACGCAATCTCAAGACACTCAAATTAAAGTAGCTGCACTTCAATGTCTTGTAAAAATATTAACATTATATTACCAGTATATGGAACCCTACATGGCACAAGCATTATTTCCTATAACATTGGAGGCTATGAGATCAGAAAATGACGCGGTTGCATTACAAGGAATAGAATTCTGGTCTAATGTTAGTGACGAGGAAGTCGATTTAGCAATAGAGGATACGGAAGCGGCCGAAGCTGGTCGTCCGCCAACAAGAGTTTCTAGACATTATGCAAGAGGTGCTCTGCAATTTATAGTACCTATACTTTTGCAAAAATTAACCAAACAGGAAGAACTTGATGACGAAGATGACTGGAATCCCAGCAAAGCAGCTGGTGTTTGTTTGATGCTGCTAGCTACTTGCTGCGAAGATGAAATTGTACCCCATGTTCTGCCTTTTATTAAAGACAATATTAAATCAGAAAACTGGAGGTTCAGGGATGCGTCTTTAATGGCATTTGGGTCGATTCTCGGAGGATTAGAAAATACAACGTTAAAACCGTTAGTGGAGCAAGCTATGCCGACTTTAATTGAACTTATGTATGATAGCAGTGTGATTGTAAGAGATACAGCTGCCTGGACTTTTGGTAGAATTTGTGAAATTATACCAGAAGCTGCTATCAACGAAACGTTTTTAAAACCACTACTAGAAAGTTTGATAAACGGTTTAAAAGCAGAACCACGAGTTGCAGCCAACGTGTGTTGGGCTTTCACTGGTTTAGCAGAAGCTGCTTATGAAGCTGCTGATGTTAATGACGAAACAAGTGCACCTGACACGTATTGCTTATCTCAATATTTTGAGTTTATTGTTCAAAGGCTTTTAGAAACAACTGATAGATCTGACGGTGCTCAAGCTAATTTGCGTCCAGCAGCTTACGAAGCGTTGATGGAAATGGTTAAGAATTCTCCTAAAGATTGTTACGTGACCGTCCAAAAAACAACAATGGTAATATTAGACAGGTTGCAACAGGTTTTGCAAATGGAAACACACATCACAAGTCACAGTGATCGGTCTCAATTCAACGACTTACAGTCTTTGTTGTGTGGCACGTTGCAATCTGTTTTACGAAAGGTCTCATCTGAAGATGCACCGCAGATTTCGGATGCTATCATGACTGCGATGCTAACAATGTTTAATTCAAACTCATGTAAGAGTGGAGGCGTTCAAGAAGATGCTTTAATGGCAGTTTCCACATTAGTTGAAGTCCTTGGAGAAGGATTTTTAAAATACATGGACGCCTTTAAACCATTTCTTTATATTGGCTTAAAAAATCATCAAGAATATCAAGTATGCGGTACAGCTGTTGGACTTACTGGAGACATATTTCGAGCATTGAAAGTAAAGGCGCTTCCATATTGCGATGAAATTATGACTCTTCTTTTGGAAAATCTGGGCGATAATAGCGTTCATCGCAGTGTTAAACCGCAAATTCTTTCTGTTTTTGGCGATATTGTTTTGAGTATTGGATCTGAATTCAAAAAATACTTAGATGTAGTTCTGTCTACCTTAATACAGGCGTCGCAAGCTCAGGTAGATCGTAACGATTTCGATATGATAGATTATTTAAATGAACTAAGGGAAGGGGTATTAGATGCTTACACTGGCATAATTCAGGGACTGAAAGGAGACGGTCCCACCCCTCATCCCGACGTACTTCTTTTGGAACCTCACATTCCATACATCGTCCAATTTATATCACTTGTAGCGCGAGATACCGAAAACTCTGAATCCGTAATCGCAGTTGCTGCTGGACTTGTAGGAGATTTATGCTCAGCTTTTGGAGAACCTATGATTCAATTCCTTGATAATGAGTCGATAAACGAGATGCTTACGAAAGGTCGACGAAGTCGAGTTAGCCGTACAAAAACTTTGGCCACTTGGGCATCAAAAGAACTACGTAAATTGAAAAATAGCACTACAGCTGCTGCTGCCAGTTGGTAAGTTTCTTTTATTTACAAATTTGGCGCGCATTAACATTATATTGGGCGCGTTTTAGACCGAATCATAATTAGAGAGTTTTTGAATACAGCAACGGAAGTAATCGGTTTACTCGTTTTTGTTTGTTATCGCTGTTGTACGCTTTGTCTATCAAATTGAAGGCTAAACTCGTGACAGAGGTACAAGACGAAAGTGTTCAATTCATGGGAGCCCCCATTCTTTTCGGAAATTGAAATGCTAAATATTCAAACACTCCTATTTCTCGTACCTAGTATCAACTATTTATTTAGATCAGCTGTACATACATTGAAAACAGAGGGATAAATGGTGTTATTGCGGCCGATATGTTTTAGATTCCTGATTCTCGATTTCGAATAGGTAATTTATTTGCTATACAGGCAGTTAAGGGAGGTTCACATAGAAGCCGTGTTGCGGTGTAGTGGTGAAATGTCCTAAACAAATGCCAACATGCACGCTAGAGCTGCTGTTTTTTTAACGAGAACACGAATGACACTTGTATACGTATGTACGAACTTTCTATACTCGCGTGTTTATATACGGATGTCGAACTTCACGGGTACAGACACGGATTTTGAGAGACGAACCGTTCGAAATGTCCATTCTAGAATGTTTCAGACCGCTATGCCTGCCAACGTTCGCAGGAGTGCCTCGCGGCGCCCCTGTTTACTCTCTACGGCGCTCCGGGTCGCCGCGGCGCACAATTAGAAAACTCTTGGTTTAATGAAATATTTAAATACTTATCCAACAAACTTCACAATTTTTCACACTTCCTATATTCGCCCCAGAACAAACAAAGATTGCCGTGCTCATAAAAAAAGTTAAAGGGAAGAAAACGCGCGGTGAAACCGCTGACTCCCATAAGAATGTGGACGTAACGTCGTGTGCGCGTCAGAAAAGGACGTGCGTCTTAATGATTACAGATACGAAGTGTTTAGGGAAGAATTGATAACAAAAAATTGGATGAATTTGTCAAATTTTGCAAAAATATAAGTATTGTGCTGTATTTTCAAAAATCCAAATAACAAAAATCAAATGTTTCAATTTCGATAGCAAATTAAAGTACTTATATCGAATAAAATTTGAATTACTATCATGTAAGGTGTTAAGATATTGGGCGTAAAAAGAACATCGACATTTCGTACCTTAAACTAGAACTCAACTCAAAAACTAAGGTAGATACATAAGTATAGAAAATGTTGAACGAACCTAACTTGAAATGAAGAAAAAGACCGTTCTATCTGAAAAATAAACTTGTGCCCCGTATACTATAAAAAATTTAACACCTTAAATGACTGAATATAATTCTATGTTATGTAATATTTACCTCTAAATTGACCTGAAAACATTTGCTTTTGGTTTACTCGAGAAACTACGCCACTATGTGATCACGTTCAATAGTTTTATCAAAATATCGAAGTTTCTAACACAGTTTTTTTCGCCTGAGAAATCGTCTAATTTTCTGGAGAAAGAATGCTGAATTTTACCTCTGTCATGTTTATTACCTTATACTTTGCCGAGAACCAATCATACGACGTTAATATTACGTTAAATTATATTACTTTTATTTTCAGATTTACTTTGATTGGCTGTGGTATCACAGAAGGAAACGGTCAGAAGGTTTGGTCTACGGCATCAATTATGGAATCCGATTTTACTTAAAACAAAATTTGAATTGTATTTTTGGTTTATTTTTAAAATCAACTTGTCTACCATATAATCAATCAATTAAATTTTAGAGTTAATGCTATATTAATAAGTGTATTTAAAATTATACTGAGAAATTTAGTTGATTGTTGATGTGGTGGACGGTTGATTAGTCATGTAGTTGACAGATGACATGGTACCGTCCCCACTTCTTTCGGTTACTGGGGTGCCGAGTGTATGAGTGAACTATAATAGACTGTGAACCATGTGAGTGAATCATGAATGTTACCATAGCTGTGAGTTGGACGCTTGTGAAACTAAGTGCCGTGAAATACGAGTACGTTGCTCAAGACTGAAAAGTGGTGACATATTCCTCTCATCACTTCATGCCTCCTTTTGTTGGTTCTCATTTGATACTGTATTTTATTTCAATAAAGCATTTTTCACTATTACATATCGAATTTACTCTGATAAGTAGTTAGTTCATTTTTACTACAAATGTGTTTCAAAAATTCAAATGTATTCTGTAACTTACGTATTTTATATCATAGAGAAACAAATTTAACAATGATCAAAATTATATAATTTTATCGTATGATACCAATAAATGTAGTTTATGTTATTCATTAAGTGAATCTTTAAATTTTCGATAGCGTTTACAGCTATTTATTGCGCATAACTTACTGAAAATAAATTTATTCTTATAAACATTCATACTCAGGAAATTTTGAGAGAAATAAAAGTTTTTTCGTGTGATATTTTTTAAGAAAGTTTTGTGGGGCCGTGTGTGCCTTGCGTGGTTGATGTTGTGTGCTAAAACCAGGCTGTTAACAACATTCTCATCTATTTTTTTACTATGTCTTTAATAGTCTGGTTTCAGGGTACTTTAATAATGTTAGCAAAATAATTCAACTGTGATTTGGGAATGCTTCAGATAGTTGCCAAAAGTATTGTTAGCTTTGTCAAAATAATTCCATTAGTAATATTATACCATGAAGCCTTCCCAATCTTTAATAATTATAATTTGAAAATTATAATTATACAATTCCTGTATGTGTGATACTAAATTCATAGACAATCTTGAAATTGGCTGAAATGTTTATAAATATTTACGTATCAGCCTTTTTCATATTGCCTGTGTATGAACCTTAGGCTGTATGAATATTTGTATTAGCGTTTAAAGTGTGTGTTATAAAGTGTGATTGGTATATTGTGTGAATGTAGTTTACGTATGTCAGGATTTACGTATTAATTCTAGTGTATAAGGTACTGGCCTAAATGTTTTTATCTATATTATTCTCTGGAGGTTTTTTCATCGTCAAATTAAAATTTATACGCCAAGATAGTTAACAATTCATTTTAAAAATCCTTTATGCTATTTTAGCTAATTACAGGTTTGTTTCACCAAAGTTCATTATTACTTTCTTTAACAATTTAAGACTCGTTTCTTTTGATAGGTAATTGAAGTAAAATTTGTTTGTGACGAATGATGTTGAAGTAGATTATAATTTACTGGTGAGTGTTCTGTTTGCCGGTTTGAGTCATGTGTGCCATGATAGATTGTCTGTTAAATACTGTCAACACCCCCTCATTATACCGATGTTTGGCAATTTGTTGTTTTCTAAGTGCGGAAAGACTGAATTTGTACTAGTATAAGTCTTCATATAGTAATAATACATGTGTGCTCAATCTGTGCGCGTAAGCTATTGTTGCATTTTGAGTATAAATCAAGTGCGACCATTCCAAAATTTATCTTGTTAAACATCGGTTTATTCTAATAACAAAATTCATTAAATGTTACCATGTCTAGGTGCCTATGACCTTAATATCAGATTTAATTCTATTTTCTGCACGCTGTTTTGCATAGTATATTTAAGTTAAACCTTATAGCATATTTACTTGAAAATACCTTGTTATTTTTTTGAATTTCTGTAGTTCAATTTTGAAATAAATTCTCCAATCATTTTAGGTGTTTGAATTTTTAGGTTTTTAAAATACAATATATTTGACATATTTATGTTTGATCTTCGCTAGATACACGTCGGATAATGTTAAGTAATTACGAATTATCGTCTTTTATTCGCGTAACTAGGACTCTCTCTTAATTCGACTAACTACAAAATATGCGTTTTGGAAATGCATAGATTCTTGTTGGTAATTGTACACGTTTATTACTTCTCTAAAAATTTGTAACTACTCTCTGGCGTTCAATTAATAAAAAGGTATAGTCTGTAAAATCTGCTTTTCAAGTTTATATAAGCTAATACACATTTACTTTTTCGCCAATATGACCACTGTAAATTTGAGCACGTTATTTCATGCCATTTATAACTTGCGTTGCTATAAAAAATTGTGCATAATATATTTTTATGAAGATTTTTGCATATGATAACTGTAGCTATTGCTACGTCGTAAACCAATTTTTATTAAAATTGCATTTTTCCCAGGTAAAAAATAGACCGAGCGCCATCTATTGTTATTAGTTTATCTGATAGATCGCTAGCACAGTTATAGTTACAGACGCGAGCAGCGTGGCAGTAGTATTAAGTTTCTAATGGAGGTGGGCATTCGCTTCACACGTTTACGTCCGTTTCTTTTACTCATCACGTTTGATTGATTCCACCAGTGATGGTTTTACGATGACCTGTCAATATGAAAAATCCACAATAATAATAATGAAACTGACACCTGACAAATTCCCCACTTATCATCCACCAGGGATGGGCAAAATAGGGGAAATTATCAAATTTTCAAAGCGACTAGGCAGACTCGTGTTTTGTCGATTTTTGTGGAAATCTGTAGGCAACACGAACCTCTACTCATGAAACGCATCAGCGCGAAAGTGTAGTCGCTGCAAAAATGTAGTCATTATCCCTATCTTTCCCATCACTACCATCCATCGACTTTAAAAGCAAGTGGAAAATTTTTATATTTGGTGGATTCACCATCAATACAAACAAAAACAATACCTGATTGATTTGGTTTGCCAACTGGGCCCGCCCGGCAGCTTCGCCGGTTGTCGGCCCATCAGTCAGTTTGGCTAGACAAGGAGATGGTCCAATCCGTTCGATCCCACTTCAAAGAATGCATTCTCAAAGAAAATGTATTGCACTATTCTCAATGTTAAAAAATTAATGATAATTTCAATAACGATATACTTATTATTTAATCCAAACAACTAACCTGGATATATTAAATCATTAAGAGGTTTTTTTCTCTTTATAACACTGTTTTAATTTTATGAATTTACATTCTTTCGTATGAAATTGTAGATATTGAAAAATTAGCTACACCTTCGGCACAAATAAGTACGACACTGATTAGTAGAAAATACTTTAATAATTTAACTACGCTAATCAGTGGCCTTTGTCAACACACTTCACTTTCCGCGCTCGACTCCTCTCTTTTTCTTTTCCGACTTCCCCCTCTATGCCGCTTTCTACAGAATTTATGATACTTTTCAAAGCAGTGTTTTTATTGCAAAATTAATAAAAATATTACAATATTATTCCGTGGACTTTCATGACTGATACATATCCACGCAGCACGTTACATTTTAGAAATGTTTCTCATACGTAACATTGAAATGTGAGTAATATTTCTCAAATCTTCAGTATATGTTTGAAATATGTACGAGATGTATGTATATATATACCAGGTGATTCATTTATCTTGAGACGACTGAATAACTCAGAAACCATTTATTTAATCGAAAAAAAATGTAGATAAAAATTTTATCATATGAAAGGGGAAAGTGTATTATAAGGTCCACGTTTAATTTTAGAAGTGCCATCAATGACTTTCAAGTGGTAAGTTACTTTTTTCAAATGGAAACCTATATTTTTTTAACAAGTATGTTACTGTCCACGAAAAAGCAAATAACTTTTATCTGTAACTTTTTTTTATTTAACATCCATTTACCGATATATGTAAACATTAATAAAATGATGAAAACAAACAGAAGAAAACCAGTAGGCTTCGCTTAAAAATAACTCGCGATACTTTAATAAATGTTCAAAATGTTGTCCATTTACTTCGGGGTACTTTTGTATACGATAAATAAAAAATTCACCTGTTTTCCGTACGATTTCTAGACTGATGCGTCTGCCGTCGCCACCCCGTTGGTTTGCGTGACGCTTTAGAGCAGTGGTTCTCAAACTTTTTTTCAAAGGGCCCCCCTTAAGGCAAACATTTTGTTCGAAATTCCCTCATAATAAAACGGCGACTGTTAGGAGTTACTGGTATTTTTCTCCTCGTCGTAAAGCACCAAGTTTAAAAATATAAAAATCTTTCCGTTTTTATGTTTTGACATATATTCGAATGTTTAATTATATTTGAAAATCAATGTTAGAAAGATCAACCAATATAAAAAAAGAAAGATTTAAACTTTATGTTTACCAATATTTCTAGCGACTGTCAGCTATCTGCGCCATCTATCACCAAGTAGCACAATTTCTTTGTTCTTCGCGTTTTACGGAAGTTTCCACCATATAGACTGCTAGATGGCACTGGAGCTTTCTGGAAGTTTCAAATTGGCTTTATATAAGCAGCGAAGCGCGACGAGGCATCATTTCCAACTTGTGTGCTATGTTGTTAGCTACTGAGCGCATTATCGGTTATTTTGAAATTTATTGGGTAAGTTTATGTTCCTGAATATATGATAAAACTTAGGTTAGTTAAGTGTTAAAGCATTATTTTTTATATGTTTTCATTTACGTTTCGAAAGATGGAAATAAATGTCTTAGTCAAGCGTTTTCTTTTATTTTGGAAATCCTCTCGCGACCCCCTCAGCTCTTTAACGCGACTCCCCGATGGGTCGCGACCCACACTTTGAGAACCACTGCTTTAAAGAAACTAATAAACACAGGGGAAAATGTGTGCAACAGCAATGGAAGCCTCCTTGATTTGTAGCTCATTTGTTCCTTTACTGCAGTCATTTTAACGTCGGTTTCTTACGAAAGGCGCCCCTCATATATAGGTGCCCTCGTGCAGTGTACAATCTGCCTAATGGCATGGTGCGGCTTTAGCCACATTAAGCTACATTTATGTTTCACAATGTGATAAAACATATTGCGTATTCGATGAATGTTTGATTTTCTGGTAGATCAGAACATTCCCATAGAAAGTAGCAGCAGTTTCTTTTGATATTATGACTTTACCATTGCTGTAAGTATGTTTACGAATTTACAGCGATTCTCTTAAAAAACCCAACGATTTTTAAATCCAACCTTAGCCAAGCCAAGCTTATTTGGTTGTGGTATGGTTACGAGAAATGCTCAAAATTTATTTATTCTGCGCAATTCAAGTAATTTATCTGAAAAAAATCTGTATTATTCAACCATCAAAGCTTTTAACGCATTGTCTTCAGAATTAAAACAAGTACGAAATACAAAGGGTTTCAAAACCAAACTAAAAAAATATTACTGGAAACTGCTCTTTATAGTTTCGAGGAATATCTCCACAAACAGTTACATATTTAGTGTATTTTATGATGACTAAACTTTATATTTTCTTTTTAATTCGTTGTGTTTGTCTTTTCTGTTTTATTGACAATTGTCTACATCTTAAAAAATTCTGGACAGTAAATAAGTACAATGCAATATTTATTAGCAGCCACAAACTACTAACGGTAGTTAGCAGTTACAAAATACTCCTAGCAGGTTGCTTCGTAACAACCCATCACTAATATTTATTCCTAGTTTTTTTTAGGGTATACTTCGCTTCATCAATTTTTAATTTCTTTGTCTTCCTGTCAGCCTAACAAGAATCTATCCAAAGACTCGCTTGCAACAGAAATGGTGAAAACATTAACTGGCCAAGCAATATGTAGTGGTGATGAAGACGTACTTATCTCCATCTACAAAATGCAGACGATGTGTGTCGATAATCAAATATACCATCTTCCTGTTGTAATTTTATATTATGGTAGCACTACCGCGGAAACAGTGTGACATTTTACCGTCTATTGCAAGCAAGCAGTTGCTTGGAAAAAATACGATGATTAGGAAAGCCAATCTTTTCTATAGTTTTCGAGAGTGCATATCGTGCCGTTTTGCCCTGCAACGCTTCGTATAGATTAGTGTATATACGAGGGTGATTTGTAAAGTAAGTTCCGTTTGGTTATTAAAAAAAATCACCAATACATGAAGAGATTTTTATTATATACAACGTTACTTTCAGCTATTTTTCTACATAGTTGCCATCAAGATTGAGATATTTGTCATAGCGATGAACCGGTTTTTTAATGCCCTCTTCAGAGAACTCTGCCGCCTGTGAATTAAGCCATGCTGTAACACTGTCCTGCAGCTCTTCATCGCTCTCATGTGATCCTGTTGTGAACTGAACGTGAAATTTGAGGGAAAAAGGCACTCAGTTCTGTGATTGTGAATCGCCGATTTTCACGAATTTCCTCTTCGATATTACCTAAAAGTTCGTCCGTCACAATAGTTCGTCTTCTACTCCGTTCTTCATCATGGACATCAGTTTGTCCTTCTCGAAACATACGGCACCATCTTCTAACCACACTGTCACTCGTGACCTTTTCACCATAAACGAAACAAAGTTCACGATGAGTCTCGGCAGCATTCATGTTCTTTGCACACAGAAATCGGATAACAGCACGCAGTTCACAGTCAGCGGGATTTTCAATTGCAGCAGCCATTTTAAACGACCAAAATAGCACGAAAGAATGTCCGAACGATTCTCTTACTAGCACTGCCAGACTCACATTGAACCAGACTACACCGTAGCGCTGCGATCGCGCCGATATCACCACTCCTCTGCTCACTAGGCGGAAACAGAACTTACTTTACGAATCACGCTCGTAGACTTTCTTTAGATTTTAATTTTTGCAAACGGGTTTTATGTTATAATACAATTAAGTGCATTTTGTTCTATTGCTTAAAATCATATCATCATATACTTCAGTATCGATAAATAAAAACGCAACTCCGCTTTTTGTGGGATTTATTTCCTTTTGCTGAATATAAAATACACACATAGCTATGAATGAAAATGGTTGCATAAATGACACGTTGGAAACTAATATAATTAAGAGAATCATAGAAATAGTTAATCAATAAACTTATACCTTACAACCAGAAGTTACTGAACTAAAGAAAATACTTACACAGGAAAAACTCTTAAAAAGGATCAGAATATTGCTGTTTTAAATAACAAATGGAAATATTAAAAAAACTACAAGAAAAATATTATTTTATTTGGATCTGGAAGCAACAAGTAGCAATATTGTATCAAGTACTATAAATACGCTTGAAGAATGTCTGAGATTGAGTCTTTCTATAGCAGATATCGATATATATATACAGTATTGGCAAAAACTCTATCACTAAACCGGTGGTAGCGTTTTATCCCTTACCTGAAAAGGAAGGAGATTCTTAACAATAAACGTAAACTGAAGGGGACAACATTGGTAACTGATGAGGATTTAACGTACGAGGGAAGAGCTAAATATAAGATCCCAAGAAAACATCTCCTTGAAGCCCGCTCTAAACAGTTGAACGCATATATCAGAGGTGGGAAATTGTTTGCCAATGGAGATGCTTTCACTCCTGAGCTGTTTAATGAAAAGGAAGGCAATGACAGCGTCAACGTCCTTACAGATATGATCTGTTAGTGTACCTCCTACCCCCAGTTTCCGCCACACGGACCTGGAGGGACAACGAGTCCCATTGCGGTGAAGCCTATAACATCGGGTCCATCGTTGAGGAATCAAGTTCCGAGTAGATTGGTAAAGGAGAAAAAGTAGTAGTAATTTTTGTTACATGTTATTTGATTATGTACGTTCATTTGGCCATCATACGTTAGAAATAGTTTTGTTGCCTGTCTAATATTTTCAGATTTTCTATAGTTATACACCTTTAATTTTTGCTCTGCACAACCGGCAACTTGCAGTTTTTTATAATTGAAATTGTCTGTATGGGGTTTATGGACGTGCAGAGTAGATAATGTAAATATATGCAGTCACCGAGAAAAATATACGTTTAAAACAACAATATATATATATATATATATATATATATATATATATATATATATATATAAAATATGAGACAGCAACATTTTATCTTAAATCCAACCCTAATTTTTGTTAGGATAACTACATACTTTTTTTTTGATTTAATAAACGTGTTGCAATTCTTAAATTGTTTTTATTATAAAAATACAAGGATTTGCTGCCCCAAATATATGATCACTCGTGACACATTTCCGTGACTTACAGAACTTGCTTTTGGGGGAGAAATTCGATGTTCTGGCTGTTTCAGAAACGTGACTGCATCAAGACATTCCCTCGTCCATTTACAATATAGACAATTACAAGTTACTCAGGAATAACCGTCCTTCCAGGGGTGCTGGAGTTGCATTGTATGTGAAAACCTGAATTAAACTATGCTTACTCTCAACCATTCCTAGAATGTCCTGGAGTTTGACAGAAATGTGTTGCTTTTCTGTCCATTTTGTATGTTTGGAAGATTTCAACATAAATTTGCTTGACGTTTCTGACAAATCTAGAAAATTTTTGGATTTTCTTGAAACGTAAAACGTCGTGTAGCTTATTGAGCAACTCACTCGGCCCACGACATCTACCCTGATTGAGCTGATAACAATGAACACGGAAGATTTAGTGTAGAGACACAATGTATTACGTGTCCACCTTCCCGACCGTTCCATAATGATTCGCAGTTTTCTGCTGTAGTTGGATCAATAGTAAATCCAAATAAAATAAATTCCATGTGATTCACTCTAATTTCAATTTTTGTGAAACAATTTATAATTTTTGTATTACTCGGTCCGACGAGAAAAGGATTCAGATGGTGCAGAACTCATGCGTTGGTCTAACTTTCGGCTTTCGAGGTAGACGAGGTGTCACTGCGCGTCTTACTCATTTTAGTGCATTGTATATCCATAATACCCGAACTCTGCACTGCATGCTCCTCTTCCTTAACATTATTGAGAGAATACTGCCGCGCTATCTATACAACAAAGTATGATTTAGGTATCAAGAACACAACCGTAATACTCGTATTGCCAATATATTATGCCTACACAAGCACAAGTTAGAAATTTTTAAGAGAAGTTTCACGTATAACATCAGCAAGGTCTTGAATACTTACATACTTACGCGAGAATAGACCCCTCCTCTTCTTATTCCCTTACTAAAAGCACAGCGCTAATTTGAATACAATGAAATATATACTAGCGCTGGAAAGGATTCATTTATAAGCGCCGGTCCCATGCATATAGCGAATAGTGTTGCCGTCTATGCGTAAGTACGCTTTCCTCACTCTTCAGGTTCCCCACACACATGCCAGCTGCTAGTCAGTGAGTCAGTCGCCTGACATACGTGCTTGAGTTACGAGCTCGGCTTCACTGCTCATTTCAGGAAATACATAATAATCTTATTTGATTTTTATGGTATTAAAGAAATTTAATCGTTGATGATTTCCAAATAAATACTTTATTGTAATATTCCTGTATATGAAACAAAGAAATCGTTTTCAATAAAAAAAAGATAAATTCAAAAAATAGATAGAACCTCTCATAAAATAACTACGATTACATTTTTTTTTGCAAATATTCAATATATTAAATGTAGGGGTATAACGCATCGCTTGACTAGACTGCGATCCTCTCATGGCAGCGGTTAGATTATTAGTATTATTACTAGAACCCGGTAACAGGAAGCCGTGCCATAGCCGTACCTGCCTAGTATACAAAAACAATAGTAAGAAAATAGAAAAAAAAATAACAGAACTAATACATAATTACATATAATATGTGAAAAGTAGTGAAACACAAAGAAACGATTTTTTGAATATGCGTTTTATTTTCTTTTCCACGTCATCGCGTACAAATGCAACATGCTTACGTGCCGTTTGCTCCGTTGGCAACCGTAACTCGGGATTGTATTTGTCCCAAAAGTCCTTAAACGGTTGTTTATCGAGTAAGCCTAGTGGCAAGTTACAGTTTATCAACATAAGAATTACATAAAAAAATGCACTTCTCTGTGGCATGCCCAATTTTCGTTTTCTATGCTGTGCGGAATTTACGTGTCTTGTACAATTCCACTTCTTATTTGACATCAAATGTATTTTGCACACTTTCTTACTCCCGTTGTAAAACAAATCGGCAAAGTCAGAAATAAACTTATTTACTATGTCTTGAAAAGGTAGTTTTTTAGCCTTCGCCATGTTCACTAAAAGCTACAATTAATAACTACGTCTATATCAATAAAATCAACACACCCTAGCTGCTATCCAATGCAAAACTGAACTGAGTGATGATGATTTGTCGTGTCGTATTATAATCTACCAGCCCTCCCCGCCCACCTAAACACAGTCACACCGCCGCTGCGATTGCTCTCCAGTTACCGGGCCCTAGTGATAATGTAACAAGCACTAGTTGTAATAATGAAGCCATTATGCTATTAATAAAAAATAATGTTATTCTCATTTTCCATAATTGCCTCCCCTGCACTAGAAGAAAGTTTATGTTGTATTGCTTGTAATCGTAGCATTAAAACTTTTTCTAAAAAAGGTGGGTATGTGCATAAATAAGAAACCATATGGTGACCACATAAATTTTTGTTGTGAGGAAACATCGTAATAATTTGTGCTAATTCGAAAATATTGTATCAAATAGGTATAAGCGATATCTATAGTCGCCAATGGTATACGTGCAGTGCAGCAGCTGTAATCGAGAATATCGAATATGCAACTTCTCCTTATGTATTTTGTTTATATTTTGTAGTTGATACTTTGTGTTTTTGTTTGTTTTTTTGTTAAATAAACACTTGAGTATAAAACAAAATAACGATTAGTTTTTCCTATATTCTTAAGCGTTAGATAGCTAATAGATAATTTTAGAAACTCCTACAACAGCTCAACACTACAGCATGTCCACCTAGTACGTGGACGGAGGATAATTCCCATCCTGAGCAATCTAGAGAAAAGGTTTTCAAATAAAAAATATTCCGAGATAAATGCTGCACAGCATAAAATTATATCCAAGTATACAGGATGTTCAGTTTCCGTTAGTCACGATACAAGATACCACCTTTCAATTCATGGCAACTTTCATCAATATTTCCTATACCTATCTATCTTAGTTTTTGAGATACTTACATACTTTGAAATTTTTGCGAAATGTTGCTGTTTCTTTAACGTCCGATGTCTTAAACGCCTTATACGCTAGGGTGGTGATTTATATTTTATTCGATTAAGTATTTCTTGGAGTTTCAGGCAATACATCGAAAAGTTGTTTATATCAGCTGGCGTCTACAATTCCTTCGTTGGGTTGGGGATTCCAACAGTCTGCAATCTCTTTATATTATAAGCTGCCGCATATATACCGCGTTAGTAAGTTCCGTAGTAAAGTGAACTGCTAAAATATATGGACAGTGTTGCAACGTTTGCCCGCTATGAAAGTATAAGGTGGGGGAGTCTTGGGAAGTGAATCTATCTCTATCAGTAAAAATCCAATCGCCGTAAGGAGAGGATCGCGCTAGACTATAGCCATGCATTATACCCGTAGTTTATTTCTTTAATTGATCATCCTCGCCTCTCATCTTTTCTCCGCTATTTTTCATTTGCTTTGTTTGTGTCTCGAAATTATACTGTAGAATAGTTTTCTTTTTAATTATGCTCTTATAAACTAGGAGGTCGTTAAATGGTATTACGGTAGAGGCAGTACTGCAAATGACTGCTTATTTGAACATTTATTATAATACGTTCAACTGAATTTTTACACACACAAATACGATTCATTTTATCATAAAATTCCATTAATTAGATTTAGGAAACATGTAAGTATTTGTTATGCGCTTATTATCATTTGAACATTTAATATATTGGATATTTGGAAATGGAAAAATGTAGTTTAGTTAGTTTATAATGAGAGGTTCTATTTAGTTTTAGAATTCGTCATTTTCCTTTAAAATTAAGGACGTTTTCTTTGCTTGATATACGACTAAAGTCCACCAATAGGACAAAAATCAAATAAGATGTACTACGCATTTCATAAAATCTGTGCCCAGCTGTTACCTCGACTAAGTATACCAGTCGACTGAGTTGCGAGTGTGTGCGCTTGTCTCGGGGCAGTGAGGAACGAAGGGGACGTAGCATAAGCGACAACATTATTCGCTATATGTATGGGACTCGCGCCTATAAATGAATCCTTACCTAACCTAATACATAAAAATTGCAAAAACTTGCGTGGGTACGCACATATATAATTTTCTTCACGCCGGGTTGAGACAGGGCTCTCTCACTCAGGTCACATCTCGCCTAAAAGAATTTTTAAAAGACAAATGTTTTTACACGATTCAGGAGTTTTTTGATATGCACGCAGCCTCCGTACGCGTACGTCCAGAATAGTGGGATATATATGTGTTTTGTCACGAGTGTTTTAAATATATTTCTCGTATTGTGCTATATTATTGCGCGGTCATTAAATTTTTAGCAAAAGATTACACCTAATCACATTCATCAATGTTTATACGGCGCTTATAACTATTTATCTCCTTCATATTCCACTGTAAAAAGTGGGCAAAATGTTTCCGTTTGGGACAAGAATTCCTTGAAGATGATGAGCGCCCTGGTCGACTAATTGAACTGATAACACCTCAAAACATTTATTATTGAATTGAATAATTAATGAAGAAATGGTATTAGCAGATCGCCGTTTGATAGTGAAGGAATTAATAGTGATGTCTAACATTTCTGAAACAAGTATTCGCCCTGTTCTCCAATGTGAACGTCGGGTCGAATGTGCGCGCTCGTTTTTAAACATGTGTGGAGACGACCCAAAATCGATTCTGGAGTCCATTGTCACAGGAGATGAAACAATGGTTCTGTATTATGATCCTCTATACAAAAAGAAATTGATGGAATAGCGGCGACCCGATGAACCTCGTCCCAGAAAGCTGTAGTACAACATTTTGAGGGAAAAACTTTAGATTATTTTTACAAGGGTGTAGAATTATTAATTGATCGTTGTAATAAATGTATTGAAGTTAGGGAAGATTATATTGAAAAATAAAAATTGTTATATTTTACCAAGTTTATTTTTTCTTTATCAAGCCGAGAATTTATGGCGCCTACTATGTAAATTTGCTCTACGGTGGATATAGAAAGGATACATAATGCTATTTCAAAAAATGACATTTCTGGTGTTTGAATTGGGTAATGTTTGGTGTTCAATATTGAAGACTGTATATTTCGAATGCGTTCTAGCACCATATATGTATATGTGGGTAAAGGCAAGCATGTAATTAAAATTTTACGTTAAAATGTTGTATTTCTAGAAGGGAAAACTAAAAATGTAATAATATACAGGGAAATACTTTTGAAGGAAACTGTATGAGGTCTATTATGTCATCAGGAAATTTTAGCTTCCTACTATTTACACAATAGGCACAATTTTACAATTCCAAAAGGTTGGGACAGCCTGCGTATCGAAAACAGTTGACTGTAGATATAGGTAATCCTAAACAAAGTGATTCTAGATTTGCCAGTGGAAAACGTATATGTGCTAATAAAAGAGCATAACTTGTAACTCTTTTTTGGATCACGCTGTATATGCTAAAATAATTTTAGATCTTTTTATAGGTTTTTATATATTACCAATAGTAAAAGCGCTATCGAAGAATCTCGCACTATTGTCCCATTCAGTATATAACCAAATTTGTAGTTCTTTCCTTCTAGCTTAAATGTAAGACCATTTCTGGCCAACTATTTCATAAATAGCGGATTTATTTTGACATTTCTTGCATTAAAAAGAATGTTTCTTACACAAACTAAATGCTTTTCGAGAATACTTTGTTCGAATTGTAATAGAAAAGGTAAATTGCCAAATATTGTTAAAATTGACTTTAAAAGGGCTACTGATCTAAACACGATGTATAATTAAGTGCTGCTACAACTTCGATTCTTGAAAAATACTGTAAATCTACTTAAAATTGGTGTAGAAATGGTACTTTCATCTATAAAACCTATCTTGAATGTATACATACGTGACTAATTGTAAGCGATGTAACAAATAATTCATGTTATGCTTCCGCTAGCTGTTACCGGTTTCTAGTTAAATTTCTATTTGATTGACGGACATTTTGTCAGATGTTAGTACACGCAATATAAGTGGAAGGCTAATCAAATGTGTTGATTTCTAGTACTGAATGATTTATTTTCAAACTGTATTTGATTGCGTAATACATGCGAGACACGAACCCTTAGTTATTGTATATTATATTGTATATAGAATCCTTAGTACATACCTAGTATAGCATAAGATACCGTATTCGACATTAAAACATTGTACACCTTCCGAAATTGTTATTGTTTGATTGGTGGTTACTATATCTTGTTACTCCAAGTTAATATTTTATCGTGGCAAAAAAAACTAAAACAAAATCTAAGTTAAACACATACATACGTTAAACAATTCACTTTTTATTTTATTAAAACACATTAGTTAGTTTATGAAGCATTGATTATTGTTGTTTAGCTGCTTCTTTACAGCACAAAACAAGTAGTAGAAGGAGCGCGCGATCCAAAAAGGCTACCTGAAAAGTACTGATTTCTCGAAGGTGATTGGTTAATATTTACTTCCAAATATGTTTAAAATTACCAACTATAGAAAAGAGAACTAGGAAACCGTCACACTTGTCATTTTCGCTCAAGGATAGTAAACTACAAGGATTGCTCATTGCGACCAATTTGTCTGTGCGAGGTCAAGTCGATTGTGACATCGCTCGCGTTCTATTATTTTAATTCGAATTCATTATCTTCTTCGCATGTGAATGTGGCTAGTCTTCCATCTAACACTAATCCACGATATAATTCTCATAAGGCAAATTTTCTAAGACTACATAGTGATGTAGCGCAAATTGACTGGTCTTTTCTTTTGATGCATGAAGATATGTTGCAATTAGTGATTTCTACAACAAGCTCTACAGGACATTCGATGTATCAGTGCCAATAGTTCAACATTATAATGCTCGACGATATCGTCCTTGGTTTTCACCTAAAATTAAATGCTTAATTAAGCTAAAAGATTACTTTTAAAAAAGATGAAAGAAAACGCAAGTAATTCAATTCATCGTGAGTTGATTCTGCAAGATCGAAATTAGAGCTGGTATAAGAATTATGATCAAGAAGTAGAGCAAAACATTACCATCAAACCTAAAACTTTAAAACGTTATGGTCATTTATAAATTGTATAAGATCAATATCGAGAATTCCAAGCAATGTGACGCATAATAATTTGGAATTGAATCAACCTCGGGATATAGGAGCTTTTGCAAGAAAATTTTCTAATGTATTACGGCCATCTTCAGCAGATTTACCTTTAATCTCCGGCAATTATCCAAGCTTCAGCCTGCTCTCCTTTATAGAGGAAGACGTTTTATATTCTATTAAGGCTCTCAAAGCTGACGCGGTATGTGGTAATGATGACATTTCCGGATTTGTTGTGCGCGATTGTTCTTCAGTGCTTGCGTATCCACTAACGATCATATTTCATTTATGTGTTCGTACCTCAACGTTTCCCGAAATTTGGAAGACCCGTAGAATAATACCAGTTTTGAAAAAAGGTGATCATGGTAATATTGGTAATATAAACATCTATAAACCAATTAGCATATTATGTATTTTTTCAAAAATATTTGAATATCTTCTATATCGTGTAATATATCGTCACGTGTATACACATTGCTTGGTGACCAATATTCGAAAGTTTATTTGGAAATATCCAGACTAAAGCTGGCCACGAGCGGTACCGCGCAGTAGCGTAGAGTCGACCAGGCCTCGCGTTCCACTAGAGTTATTCTGCTAATAGAGATGTTTGCTGCCGCAAATAATTTCGCTCATCTTGTAAATAAAAATTAAATAACACGTGCTCAAACACTTACCATTTTAAGAGTCCTCCGTGAAATCACAAAGTGAATAATGTCTGTTAAATATCTGCAACATTAGATATGTTTCAACTGTTGTTTCGGCAAAACTAGTACGGCATGAGGAAAAAATGCGTTTATATGCAGAGAACGAACGTTCTACATTTAGTGACGTAATATTTGCGTAAGTAAAATAATCTTTCAAATAACTTAACGATTCTGTTGACGCACCTTCACAAATGTGTCTTAATGTGCCAAAATCAGAATTTTCCTCAAAAACACTTTTTCTAGAACAGAAACATTTTTTGCGTCTTCAATCGCGCATAGCTATTGCATCTGCTAGCCCGAAGTAATTGTCGTGAATGATTTTTAAATCCATTTTAACCTGACTATCTTGAAATTTCGACTGGCTTTTCTGGATAGCGGCAGCTTCCTTTGTATCGAATTGTAAAACCACGTTCTTAATATTGTCAAAATATTTATGATAATAAAACGCGGCCTGCAACCACGTTCCCCAACGAGTTAGAATAGGTTCTGGTGGCTCTGGTATACGAGGGCACAGTCTGTGAAATTCGCGAATACGTTTCGGTGATTTGACAAATACTGCTTTGGTATGCGCTATTAAAGCATCTACCTCAGGATAACATTTTCTGATACTATCCGCCACAAGATTGAGAGCATGAATTTTACACGTAATGTGTAACAAATTAGCAGAATGCTTTTTAAGAGACCGGCCTACAGAAAGCATGTTTGCAGCACCATCACTCACTAACATCAAGAGTTGGTTTGTTGAAAGTTCAAACTTGTCCAATGTATTTAACACTAACTTTGAAATTACTTCGGCAGTACACTGTTGTATTCGTTTGGAGACTAATAGAATTGAAGGTGCCGATTGATGAGGTTCCAATTTGCGTGCCATTACATTAAGAACAGAATGTTTCTTCCGATCTGCTGTTTCGTCGACACATAACCACAATTTTTGATCTTTCAACTCCGATTTTATTTTTTGTTCAATATGTTCGCGCGCAGATGGCACAATTCTTCGTAACGATGTTCGACTTGGTAATTTGCACTTCGAATAGTTATTCCAAAAGCAGATAAATGGTTCCTTGTCTAGTAAATTAAACGGTATATTACATGCGATAAATGTAACGCATAAATTAAATATAAATATTTCATTGTCTCGTGCGCAATTTCTTTTTGAGACATGCTTTTCACTATTTACGTGTCGTAGACAATGTTGTCTGGACCAACACATTAACGGGATTTTACAGATCACACATTTAATTTTAGCACCTTCATATATTAAGTCTGGAATTTCTGCAATAAATTTTCGAAGTTTGTCCGACCGCGGAAATCATAATTTTTCTAGGACAGATAAACAATTGCGCAAATGACCGGCAGCGAAAATGTCCGTACTGCTCCGCAGACGACGTAATACTACCGTTCCTCTTGGTCCGAACTGGTTCTACGCCGATGCCCGGTACCGCTCGTGGCCAGCGTTAATCCAGACTTCAAACACAATGGATCTCATGTGAGGTGTTTAGCGTGCAATAGGGGTTCACTGATTTGGAAACGATTGCGATGCGAAAAATATGTCAATAGGCGCAAATCACAAATGGAAAAAGCCCGGTTAGAAACCCATTGTTAAATTTATAAAGGATTTAATATTTATGATGAGTGTTTCTAACATTCCATTTAATAACATCCAAAAAGAACAGGTCTTCAGATAAATACAACCTCGATTGAAGATTGTCAAGCGAATAAACATTGCGAAATTATTTACCATGTGTGCGTGAAAGAATAGAGAATATAATTCGGTGTGAAGTACGGTAAAAAATTGTGGCTGACCGTAGATAAATCGACGGATTCATAGAAAAACTCATTGATATATAATTATGAGCGGCCACTTCACCATTAGGGCAATTGGGCAATCGCCTCCCAAAAATATTTCCTCACAAAATTTTGTAAGGAGTAAAGAAGATTTGTATATTATTTTAACATTTTGTCAGTTGTTTGGAAATATTTTTGGGAGGATGGAAAAGCAGCCGCTACATAGTGTAGTTGAAATATTAAAATCAAATGGTTCATCACCTCCATATTCAATAGCTAATACAAGACTTCAATCGTGTAAACTATGATGAAACCATTAAAAATTTGATATTAACCACTATCAAACACAAGACCATGGCTTAAATGCAGATGATTTTAATGACTTCTTCAGTTTGATTGGCGATGAACTGACAGCTAAAATACCTGGTCTCAGTCAAAATCCTCTTCTTTTGCTGGAACAAGATCCAAATCGCGTACAGTGCTCCATTTTTCCGGTAACCGCCCAGGAAATTGGAGACATCATCACACGTCTCAAGAAAAGTACGTCGCTCGACGTTTACGGGCTATCGTCCGACATTGTAAAACTATTAAAATGTGACATCGCAGAAGCTCTAGCTCGCTGTTTTAACGAGTGTATGTTAAGGGGTGTCTTTCCAAAAGAATTGAAATTGACAAAGATAGTGCCCGTTTACAAAAAAGGAGATGAAAGAGATTTAAACAACTATCGGCCCATCGCACTAGTAGCCATTTTTCTCCAAAACATTCGAATATGATATTAAACATCGAATAGTAAGTTTCTTTGCAAAGAACGACATCTACTGTAAGGAACAACATGGATACCGTTTGGGAAGATCCACGATTACAGCGGCTACTGAAATATTACAAACGATAACAACTGCTTTTGACGAAAAAGATGATGTTATACTAACCTGTTGCGATCTTTCAAAAGCTTTCGATTGCGTTAAGGTACACATCTTGCTGGCCAAATTAAATTACTATGGAATTAGAGGACCTACACTCAAGCTAATAGAGTCGTATTTGACGCAAAGGAGGCAAGTAGTTGTGTGGCAAAATACGGAATCGAAGGTACGTCCAGTTCATAATGGGGCTCCTCAAGGATCAGTTTTGGGCGCAATACTGTTCTTGATATATGCCAATGACTTACCACATAATGTACAATGTGATGAAATGTGTTTATACGCAGATGATACCACGCTATTAACCAGAGGAAATATGCACGGAGATCTGCAGAAAAAATCCGAATTAGCGTTAATAGAAGCAGATGAATGGTTTAAAAGTAACGTCTTTTGTTTGAACAAAACAAAAACACAGACGCTATTACTATCTACGAAAGACTTACCTGAGAAAAAAGTTTTTGCTTCCTTGGTATAGACATTTCTAACAAACTGGACTATAAGACGCATATTGAAGTCACTTCTAAGAAGTTGGCCACAGCGATCTACGCCGTGAGGAGGATGATGGCGGTAGCAGCATATGAAGCGGCAAGAGAGGCATATTTTGCTTTATTTCATAGTAAAGCTACGTATGGTGTCTGGATATGGGGACATTCACCAGAGGCGATTAGGATATTTCTAAAACAAAAAGAAGCAGTTAGAATTTTAAGCAATGTATACTACAGAACATCATGTAGATCACTTTTTAGAGGAAATGATGTACTTACTTTGGCGTCTTGTTACATTTTATCGTGTTTAATGTACGTACACAACAACAAATCCAAGTACGTAACGCATAGCGAGCTTCACGAACACAACACACGCAGTAGAAACAACTATATAATCCCATACCATCGATTAAAAACGTCGCAAGTCTCCACCAACTATCTGGCCGTTAAAATATATAATCATCTGCCCAATAGATTTAAGTTACTTAATGAAAATAAATTTAAGCAAAATATTAAGATGTTACTGCTGCAACATGAATTTTACTCTGTCGACGAATACTTCAAAATAGTATTATAAATGCATGCAACAATATTTTATATATTATGCTTTTCTATATATGTATTTGTACGTTTTTCTTGTTCGGTTTGTCTTTACATCTATTCGTTTGTTTATATGTTTTATTACCTTTTTTTATATATACACGATTTTATTTATTTATTTACTTATATATTTTTACAATTTTATACTTACGACAATGTGAATGCCTCTGCAGGTCAAGGCTGAAATAAATTATTATTATTATTATTATTAAGTGTTAATGTTTCGGACTAATAGCGGATCAGCTATTAGTTACTATTCGCTACTGCTATCCAGATGTAAATGAAATAATAGCACAGACTGAAGTAGTATTCGTCAAATCTCTCAAACGAATTCGCTAATTTCATGAACAGTGTCCTAATATCCCAGAGCCCTCACAACCAGTTTTGACCCGATGGGGAACGTGGTCACTCTGGTCTCTAATGTTACAAAAGAAGCTGCTGCCATGAAAGCAAGTCAATTGAAATTTCAAGACTATCAAGTTGAAATTGATTTACAAGCTATTTTTAATAACTACCAGGCTATCATGAATGTCATCACAGCATTACCAAGGTGTTCATTATCATTAGATGAAGTGTTTGTGTTAGAGTAAAATTTAATAGTGTACTTATAAAACATACATATTTGGTTAGATTAGGACAGATTTATAATAACAGTGCTCCTACACTTAAATTTATTTACCTCAAAATATATTAGAATTATGCAAACACAACGTCGTTATATATCGAACAGTCGCTTTCGTTATATATAAATAAAATTTTCACCACGGCGAACAAGGCTCAAGGAAATGATAGTGGAAACGTACGCGTTTTATTCGGATGTTTAGTCAAACTCATTCGGAATTTTAATATTTACTAGGTAAGTGTTTCTCGATACGTACACGGAAAAAAATTTGTCTATTTTTCAAAATAATAATAATTTATAGTAAGAATTACAACACCTTTATTTAATCCAATAAAATATGTAGTTGCTCTAACAAAAATGTGGTGTTGTCACATATTTTACTATGTTTATTGTTATATGGACTATATATTTTTCTCCGTGTATTATGTTAACTATAACCTATAAATTCTTAAGTAGCGTTCACATAGGTAGCACGAAATTAGTGTAACGCGAAACGTCAAACTGTACAAAAATGTCTTAAAATTGGCCTGCAATTTCTTACCTATATAATTGTTGTAAAGACTTTACTCTCTTAAATCTATGTTTTACAGCTTCTAATGAACGTCGTTTTTTTCAAAATTTCCAGTAGGTAACAGCTTTTATGTTCTTCAAATTGTATAACTTCTAAGACTTCTTCCTGTGAAGGTGGATATCTATCATAAACAAATTCTACAGAGTATGGCCTAAATTCTTGCAAGAATTCTAGCGTTACGTCGCTATTTACTTGAAAGGTTGTATCGTCCCGAAATCTAATTAATATATTCTTCAATACGTCGTGCATTTCACTTTCTTCATTGTTGAAAACTATTGGACGATTATCACTTGCGACATTAAATGTCAGTATTAGTAATCGAACTACATTTACTGGATTTACTACCATTGTTGAACCAGTACTGTAATTCTCACAGTCAGATGCAATATTAAAAAGTTACAAAAGTTACTTTTTCTTATATACTTATTTTTACTCAAACAAATCAACAATTTTAAACTATTACATATTAACTATTACTTACATTAAAGATTATTGTACTTATTATAAGTGTAAGTCATACTTTATCATTGTTATCATATGTATGTACAGCTGTCGTCGCACTATATCTGCCTTCATAAGTATCATTACCAATTTACAAATTTATATATCGGATTTTAAAGAATTAATAAACTCATTGCATAAATTATTCTATCACATTGATTGTGAGTCAGTAATAGAGATATCCGAAATACGTGTACACATCGAAGGTAATACATTATTCGCACAATATCTTTAACATATCTTTGTTTTGCACAGGCATTGACAATTACATAAAGCGACGTATTGTGAGGCAAGTTTTATCCTTTTCTAATAATTATTTTATAAAAAGTGAAGTACGTTTTTGAAACTGCGTAACATCGACAATATGACATTTGAATAGGTTCATTCGTGAAGGGGTGGGGGAAGGCACCCCAAATTTTTAAATAGAAATACTATGCTATTTTCACATATGTAATAGAGCTCAAAGAGGCGATTATTTTGATATATAACTTTAATGTATTTGGTCCAACCGTTATCGAATTATTTTCAAAAAACCGAAAATCAAGTAAAATTTTAGGGGTGGTTTCACCCTCTTTAAACGAAATTGGGCCGATAAGGAAAATGGCTTCGAAGATCTTAGAGTAAGGATTACTTGTCCACAAAGTTTCAATTTTTTTGGAATTTACGGGTTCGGGATGTTCCCTTGTCAGTTAAAAAGAATTGAAAAGCATTGGGGGCGTATGTTTAGAGATAAGAAAATGCACGGTATGTATAACTCCGAGCATTAACTTTTGGTTCGGATTCGAAACTCGAATTTGAAATCCTAATTTCGAATTCGAATTAAAAAATAGAAATTTGTTTTCGAAGTTTTTTCGAATACAACACTAGCCTAAGCATGAACTTGCAGGCCTGTTAGCCAGTTATTACCTCCAATTTGATGTCATGCGAGAGTGCAAAAGCACTTACGGGCCCGGGTGACATACATTTCTCCTACGACTGGTCCAAAATTTTGACAAAACCAAGATTTTATGAAAATATATAACATTTACTTATATACATACTTAGATAATTGTCAAAGTTGTCAATTTCTGTTGTTTACTTTACCTCCCTACGGACATAAAATTCTATTACATCCCACTGTCAAGGGCAACTAATGTATATAACCCGTAAATCACACTTACGTCCCTAAAATCAGAGCAGTAGTGATTGACTTACGTAGTCGGTAGTAAGAAAAATTCATATTTGTGGACATTTTTACAGTCGTGTCAATATGGAACTGGAGTGATTACTAAGGTTCGACAAACGAGTGCAACGTCAGAGGCGTATCGCGCAAAAGTAGGTACGTGAAATACAGCATTATTAAAAAATAATATATTCTTACCTTTTATTGACGTCTTGATGTCCACTGCGACAAAATACTACTGCCCCAGTAAGCTGCGTAAAACTGCAACATAAGCAACGCTTCCATTGTCGATTCACTTAGCCTTCGACGTTGGTCTGAAAATGTTTTCGTCTATTTCGAAAATGATCGTTCTACATCTAGCGAAGTAGGATTTGCGTAATTCAGATATTCCTTTAACTCTTCTGTGCATTCTTTATTTTCAATAATAGACCGAACCTTTTGTAAATCGGGATTTTTGAGCGACATCTAGTCTTATAGGATCCGTCAAGCTTTCTAGCGCGGCTTGTAAATTATCTAAGGTATTTAATGAGTCTCGTAAAGACAAGTGACTGTTTTGTAACAGCGATATAACTTGTATAACTGCAGAATAGATTATGGAAATTTCATCTATTTGTAATTGAACGTCCGAATTGGAAAAAAGTTGCTGACTCTCTCGAATCGCTGCGAATTCATTTGATTTAAATTTTAAAATAACATCCTTCACATTTGCGAAATATTTATGATAATAAAATACTGCCTGGAGCCATGTTCCCCACCGAGTTATTACAGGCTGAGGTGGTAGTGGAAGTTTCGGACACAATTGTTTGCAAACGCGGATATGTTTGGGAGATTTCACAAACATTTTTTTGGTAGATGCTATTACATTATTTACCCTCCGATACTTCTTCCGAATGGTTTCTGCAACGCGGTGATACGTGTGTATGAGATATGTTATGTGAAGAAGAGTTGCAAAGTATATTTTCAACATCCTACCAACTTTCAGCATTGTTGCAGCTCCATCAGTAACTAACATTGTGACTTGGGCTCCTGTGATACAAAATTCTCTTAACGAATCTTTTACTATCTTCACAACGGTTTCAGCATCACTTTTTTCAATCCTTCTACTGGTTAATAACAAGGAAACTGCTGGATCATTTCGTTTTAAAGGATGCGCTACACCATGAATAACGCTGTGTTTCTGTGCATCAGTTGTTTCATCCACACTTACGCAAATTTTATTATTTTTCAACTCGTGTATTATACAGTTTTTTAATGTACCCTGCAAATGTGGTAAATTGTATCGCAATTGTCTATTGGTTGGTAATTTTCGAGGGAACATATTTATTCCAAAAAAAGACCAAAGTGTTCATTGTCTACTAGGTGTTGTGAGACATTGCGCACACTTAGCACAAAAATAAAATCTTACAGAAATTCCCAGTACAGAATATTGTTGCTTAAATTCAGTACATGACCTTTACTTTTAAAATGTCTTCTACAGTGAAATGTATCGCGACCTATCATCCTTATATTGCAAATTTTGCACTGAATGATAGTACCTGTATATTCCAACCCAGGGAAACGACTAACATATTTATTCACATGCGATGCTAAAGGTAAACCTCGCTTACGACGATCCATGTTTTAAAACCGTTCACGTCCACGCCTATCGAATGACTAAACTCTCCTCTGGCTTCGCATCGACCTAAGTTCCCTCTCGACACTTCTGCCGTAGCACGCGTTTGTCGAACCTTAGTGATTACTGATGCCACTAAATCCAAAATCCAAGTAGAATAACCGTACTCTTTCACTAAATGATGTAGTTATACAACTGTGAATTGGAAGGTTGACTGAAAAATCGACTCTCTGGTCATTAAAGATACAATTGTAGAAATATAGGTAATAATAATAAGATCTCTTTTCTATTCTTTATAACATTTTAAAAACTACAACAGCAACTAGTTGTTTAGTTACGTAACTATTTCCACGGTTGCTTAGAATAAGGAGAACAACAATTGGTGCGAAACTCACAATTACCTGTATATAATATTTCATAATCTACGGATAGAACGATATTGGCACTTTTGTGTAATTTAAATTTGCGTGAATTGAAGAACTTGACGAAGACGCAAATATACTTACACAAGCACTAAATACATTTGGTCTTATGTAACGGGTCGCAAAATATTTTTTGTACCTAACATCGTAAACGACTATTTTTATGAACGGACTTATACTGATGACGTAGGTATATTGTGTAACCTTTCCGTATCAATTAAAGTTGCTATTTTGTTGCAGACAAGAGTGTTCTGAAAACTTATATAATTCCTTTAATTTCAGTGAATGAATTTACTACTTAAAAAGAGAAATGGTGGAGTATTATAGGTTGGATAATATAAATATGTACTTCTTAAAACTCCTACTTATATATATGAATTGATCAGTTAATTGGAATTCGCTTGATGATTCTCCACGCTTGGAGAAGACGTATAATAGCAAAACATATTTGTTATTTAACAACAATCACTTTTAAATCATTTGGTTTTGCAATTTACGAAAAATGTTTGGTTGTGATTACCCTAAAAAAGGGGTGAAAATTACCCCCAAAATAGGAGACAGCTTTTCTATTTGATATAATACGTGTAACTTTACTCCTGTGGGTGAAATAAAAATATTGGTAATTAAGATTCGGTGGTTTAGTCGTAAGAGGGCCTGCGCCTACCTGGACAGAGTTAGGTAATGTCGCGCTGTGCGTTCGAGTCCCACTAGGATCAAAATGTTCTCAATGAGTCGGGTACAATCCTGAGTTACCATTCGCATGTTGGTGAATAATTAACTGCGCTTCACTCTTTACGGCGAAGGCGTGGTAGTAACAAAGTCACGGAACGCTTTACACACACAAATCCTGAGGTTATGACAAGCTTGGATCGTCACCGCACGTTGAAAAGAAAAAAGTGGTTTTTATTCTCATCTATATATGTAATACTTAAAGAAACATTCAGTTTCTAAGCTTTCAGTTTTAATTTAGCTGATTTTAGGTTTTTCAATACCTTCTCCAGGTACATTTTCCAAAGGTATCGCTGCAAAATTTCGATGGGCGTTTCATTACAAAGCTATTTGAGGACGATTTTAGGTATTCTGAATTCAAATGGTAAGTAAAACAGACATTTACTCGGTAATTGACTTATAGAAAAAGCTGATTCAAATCATTTTCAGTATGGATGCAATGGACATTGGTTTCATCTAAAAGGATTGTCCAACAGAAAGCGAATTCGTATTTTAAATACTCTTACCTTTTGTGAAATATACGGTCGCTGGGGTGAGATATTTCAGTTATCTTATTTTAGTTTTTATATCGGACTTATCCTACAAACAAATTTGACTAATCAGTACACTATAAAATTGAAATACAATACAAACATACATTCCCTTTACAAAACTGTAGAGGTGTTAATACTTGCACCCCGTTCAAGAGGTGGAAAAATGTAAAAATCAAAGTGTGCACAAGATCCACTTAGCTAGGTGTGGAAGAAACTTGAAGTGCACATTCTTCAATTGAATCAGCATCACCGTCATCCGAAGATGGTTCGTCCGAGTCGTGTACATTTTCGCCGCGTGTACTATCTGTTGGAGGCAGTAGTAACCCCAAAACAGCAGGCAGGAATTATTTTGCTTTTCTTTTTGGTATTCCGGAGATTAGATATAACTGGATCGGAGATTAATACAAGCCTCTCGAAAACGCCTGCCAATGTTTTCTACCTTGTTTAACGCTTCTTGACCTTCCTTTGAAAATTGTTGAATTGGCAACAGTGCTTAGGGGGGCTTATTCTGCCCTGCTTACAAGGGAACACAGGGAAGTGTCCCTCACCGATTTAAATGAAACTTGGTGGGTTTGTAGACTGATGCAGTGTAAGAACAACGGTAACTTTCATAGATGCTAAATCGCCCGTTTTATATTATTTTATATTAATATATAACTGTTTTATGAGTACTAAAGGATAGCGACAATAGTTTGAATGTCATAGTTCTTGTTTTCCAGAAACAACCCCCACCCCCCGTATTTTTTTAAAATTTTAAAATTTTTATTTGCTGGAAAAATACACAAAGTTATGCAGAATTCACCCATTTATATTAAACATGCTATAAAATAACTCAATTTAAAAAAAAACCATAACATACGAATTGAGTAGGTATACCTCCGTATGTACATATGTATGTAGGTATATATGTAAATAATATTACTTATTGTTATTGATGTGAACAAATCGAAGAGATACTTATCTAAAGTATCTGTGTAAATATCTTTAATACTTTTTAGATCATTTATACCTTATCAGCATTACATTCCATTATTTATTTTTAAAAGTATTCGATTAGCGTATTATCCGTTATACTCATAAAATTCCTCATTAAAACTTCAAGTGCTGATTTTCACGTGCAGATTACATGATTTCTATAGTATTTAAATTTTATCTAGATTAATGTAAGTATTAAGATATCTTGTATACCATAAATGCTTTTGCATACGCATATATATAAAGCAAGGCAAGTTACAATTAGTACTTGTAGTCTTCAGTTTATTGACGACGAGTACGTTTCGCAATTAGGCTGTCGAAAAGTGTTTCTTGAAGTCATGAGAATCAACGTTGCTAATGTACTGAATTTGCTACGTACAACATTCCTTGTTGCAAATATCGCTGATACACCTATAACACGTGAAGAACAAGAGTTACACGAAGCTATAACGGATACCATTGTGAGAGCTCAAGAAAAGGCATCTTTTGCATTTGAGGCAGATGTAGCGCTGGAATTTGAAGACTTGGCTGGTCCACAGGAACCGCAATTCGTTGAACCAAGAAGTGAATATGATGAAGATTATGAACATGAAAACTGTGTACCCCAAGAAGGAGGTAGTTCAATTGATATTGAATATAAAACGCGAGCCGTTGAGTTTTGGAAAAGTGGAAAAGCGAAACGACGTTCGTTAGAATCTGTCCAAAATCGATTTAGAAAAGTAATATAATACGTAAATTTCTTATTCTATCTAAACATTTAAATACGTAAGGGAAAGTTTCTAAAACTAGTACATAAAGATATCTTGTACAGTTTGATACATCAATACTAATAATAGCATTTGTATCTTTGGCGTCCATTTGTTCCAGGTAAAATCAAGTAGGCAACTTCAGAGGTGGGAAGCAAGTGTTGACCGGGGTGGCACCAACAAGGACAAAAGTACATACGTTACAGAATATGTTCTGATAAGATTTGAGGAAGCGCTAAACAGCGGAAATATTATCCACGACATAGATCTTCGCAGATGGGCGCTACAGGCAAAAGATGAAATAGAGTATCATTCATTTAAAGCTAGTCATTGGTGGATATGGCATTTCAAAAAAGTACATAGAATTGTTTCTCGTAAAATAACAAAGCTTATCACACGATCCACTCATAGCGATGTTGACGAATTACGATCCACAGCCGAGCGATTTGTTAATGAAATTAAACCTAAAATTAGCGTTGTTGGACAAGACAACGTTTACAATGCAGACGAGAGTGGCTTTAATTTAGAGATACATTCCGGTCGAAGCTTGTCCGCCATTGTAACAAAAACAGTGGAAGCGGTCGTGCAATCATTATCATCTATTACACATAGTTACACAATCATGCCAACAATTTCGTCAAATGGACGACTATTATCCCCCCTCTTTCTTGTGTTAAAAGAAACAACAGGTCAATTTGGACCGAACGTACAAAAAACACTTTTTAGGCCTATTAACGTGTATATATCTGCATCAACATCAGGGAAACTGACCTCGCAGCATTTTAAAGATTGGTTTACAGATGTTTTTTTACCAAATACTAACGCTGAATGTGTCTTGTTATTGGATTCGTGGAGTGGGCATTGTCCTAAAGAAGTGAGCAATTTACAATTAGTACCAACGAACAAAAAAGTCGATATTTTTACAATATCTAAGAAGACAACTTCAATGGTACAGCCTCTAGACGTCTACGGTTTTAGAATATGGAAAAATGTTGTTAGGACTTTTTCAGATGACGTACTGCTTATGGGATACGATTTAACTCTACATCAAAGAAACACTATTATCCACTATTATCTTTGACACATAATCAATTATCATCGCCGAGGTTCTTCAATCTATTTAAGTATGCGTGGTATAAAAGTGGATACATCGAAGATCGGCCACCGAAGTTTGAGAATCCTGTACGATTCTGCTTCCCGAAGGATTTACAAAGTACACCACTATGCAGTATTTGTGGCAAACCTGCATTTCTTCGTTGTGCGTGGTGTAAGCAATTTCTTTGTTTTCAACATTTCTACACAGATTACCATTATTGCAATAACTATGCGGAGTAGCCTGTTATTTATTTTTGCCTTTCTTCGGATTATCTGAGGGGGAACCGAGGTCCAGGTCCAAACCTATTCGGATAATCGAGACTATACACGTAAAACTTATAAATATTATTATTGTCATTAAAATTGTTATTAGGTACCAATTTAATTATCTTCATTTTCATTAGTTAGTTAGTGTAGTTTAGGCTCTATATTTTTATTGTATTCAATATTATTACACAAGGTGAAAGTAAATGAATTGTATGAACATTAGCAACGTTGATTCTCATGACTTCAAGAAACACTTTTCGACAGCTTAATTGCGAAACGTACTCGTCGTCAATAAACTGAAGACTGCAAGTACTAATTGTAACTTGCCTTGCTTTATATATATATGCGTATGCAAAAGCATTTATGGTATACAAGATATCCTAATACATTAATCTAGATAAAATTTAAATACTATAGAAATCATGTAATCTGCACATGAAAATCAGCACTTGAAGTTTCAATGAGGAATTTTATAAGTATAACGGATAATACGCTAATCGAATACTTTTAAAAATAAATAATGGAATATAATGCTGATAAGGTATAAATGATCTAAAAAGTATTAAAGATATTTAGACAGATACTTTAGATAAGTATCTCTACGATTTGTTCACATCAATAACAATAAGTAATATTATTTACATATATACCTACATACATATGTACATACGGAGGTATACCTACTTAATTCGTATGTTATTGTTTTTTTTTTTAATTGAGTTATTGTATAGCATGTTTAATATATATGGGTGAATTCTGCATAACTTTGTGTATTTTTACAGCAAATAAAAATTTTAAAATTTTAAAAAAATACGGGGGGTGGGGGTTGTTTCTGGAAAACAAGAACTATGACAGGTAAACTATTGTCACTGTCCTTTAGTACTCATAAAACAGTTATATATTTGTCTTAACTTTTTTTTGATATGTCTTAGAGTTTTGGAGATATTAAAGCAAATAGCGAAAGGTAGCGTTGGCTGTAGGCCGCCCCATCCCCGAAAACGGCCGATTTAGCATCTATGAAAGTTACCGTTGTTCTTACACTGCATCAGTCTACAAACCCACCAAGTTTCATTTAAATCGGTGAGGGACACTTCCCTGTGTTCCCTTGTCAGTGTAAGAAGTTGCATCCTTTGCCCAAGATATATTGTCTGTCAGGCAAAAATACGATGGCGGTACTTCGTTTTTGCTGTCCCAGTAACAATTAGTATCATCATTTATAACGCTGGCCACGAGCGGTACCGCGCATTGGCGTAGAATCAGTTCGGACCGAGAGGAACGGTAGTATTACTTCGTCTGCGGAGCAGTACGGACATTTTCGCTGCCGGTCATTTGCGCAATTGTTTATCTGTCCTAGAAAAACTATGATTTCGTCAGCAAAACGACCGTGGTCGGACAAACTTCGAAAATTTATTGCAGAAATTCCAGACTTAATATATGAAGGTGCTAAAATTAAATGTGTAATCTGTAAAATCCCGTTAATGTGTTGTTCCAGACAACATTGTCTACGACACGTAAACAGTGAAAAGCATGTCTCAAAAAGAAATTGCGCACGAGACAATAAAAAATTTATATTTAATTTATGCGTTACGTTTATCGCATGTAATATACCGTTTAATTTATTAGACAAGGAACCATTTATCTGCTTTTGGAATAACTATTCGGAGTGCAAATTACCAAGTCGAACATCGTTACGAAGAATTGTGCCATCTGCGCGCGAACATATTGAACAAAAAACAAAATCGGAGTTGAAAGATCAAAAATTGTGGTTATGTGTCGACGAAACAACAGATCGGAAGAAACATTCTGTTCTTAATGTAATGGCACGCAAATTGGAACCTCATGAATCGGCACCTTCAATTCTATTAGTCTCCAAACGAATACAACAGTGTACTGCCGAAGTAATTTCAAAGTTAGTGTTAAATACATTGGACAAGTTTGAACTTTCAACAAACCAACTCTTGATGTTAGTGAGTGATGGTGCTGCAAACATGCTTTCTGTAGGCCGGTCTCTTAAAAAGCATTCTGCTAATTTGTTACACATTACGTGTAAAATTCATGCTCTCAATCTTGTGGCGGATAGTATCAGAAAATGTTATCCTGACGTAGACGCTTTAATAGCGCATACCAAAGCAGTATTTGTCAAATCACCGAAACGTATTCGCGAATTTCACAGACTGTGCCCCCGTATACCAGAGCCACCAGAACCTATTCTAACTCGTTGGGGAACATGGTTGCAGGCCGCGTTTTATTATCATAAATATTTTGACAATATTAAGAACGTGGTATTACAATTCGATACAAAGGAAGCTGCCGCTATCCAGAAAAGCCAGTCGAAATTTCAAGTTAGTCAGGTTAAAATGGATTTAAAAATCATTCACGACAATTACTTCGGGCTAGCAGATGCAATAGAAAAATTACAAAATCCTGCGGTGCCGTTAGAAGAATCTCTACAAATAGTGCAACATGTTCACGCACAGCTATGCGCGATTGAAGACGCAAAAAATGTTTCTGTTCTAGAAAAATTTGAAAGTGTTTTTGAGAAAAATACTGATTTTGGCACATTAAGACACATTTGTGAAGGTGCGTCAACAGAATCGTTAAGTTATTTGAAAGATTATTTTACTTACGCAAATATAACGTCACTAGATGTAGAACGTTCGTTATCTGCATATAAACGCATTTTTTCCTCATGCCGTACTAGTTTTGCCGAAACAACAGTTGAAACATATCTAATGTTACAGATATTTAACAGACATTATTCACTTTGTGATTTCACGGAGGACTCTTAAAATGGTAAGTGTTTGAGCACGTGTTATTTAATTTTTATTTAAAAGATGAGCGAAATTATTTGCGGCAGCAAACATCTCTATTAGCAGAATAACTCTAGTTTAACGCGAGGCCTGGTCGACTCTACGCTACTGCGCGGTACCGCTCGTGGCCAGCTTTAATTATTTATGCTCAGTTTAACATGCAGAAAATAGATAATAAAACCTAGATAATAAAAGTGAGTTAATAAACTTTATTACCATATTAATAAGCTCTATTATCGTTTGGTACGTGCTTTTTTATATATATTGTTATATCTCTTATTAAAAAATTTGGCCGTCCCTATATAGATAATGAAAGGTATAATAAATTATATACAGGGTATGGTATCTCTCACCCCTGGTATATCAATGGTTTTGAGTGTAGACTGTAAAATTACGACCTTCGCAAGAGCTCAACGGATTAAGCTATATTAAGCGTTCTAATTGTTGTGCATGGCTCCATTACTTTTAATTTGTAATTGTTGTAATGTTGTATTATTGGACCATACGTTATTCACACTACATATGTCTTATTATAAATTAATGTTTTAAAAACACTATTTTTAAATGTTGCTTCGCTACTATATGAAGATGGCATCTAAGTTAGCTTATTATATTTTGCTACATAGCTTTATTGAACTTTTAAATGCACCTAAGCTGCTTTTTAATTCTTTATTAAAAAGTTAAAAAAATGATTTGAAGAATATGAAAAACTGAAGTCTGGATCTTACAAATTCCTTATTTATACATAGGTATAAGGGACCGGTTTCGTGCACATCTTCAGGCCAGCTACAATAGAACCCATCGATCAAATCAATATAAATAAATATGTGAAAATCTTAATATATGAATTTTTTTAAATAAACGCTTATATCAGTTTTATTGTTTTTTTCTTTCCGTAAGATCTAAAGAAATAAAAAAAAACTCCGGCTATAGTAAGCAACACAAAATTCTATCTCTTGATTTTTACATTTACATAAATGATACACATCGTATGTATTATTATTATATTGACGTATCCTATGATTCAGGGACAAAAAATATATTATTATTATTATTAAATAACATGCAGCAGTATGCAATATATTAAAGAGCCACATGGAAGACTTGAAAAGGATATGTAGTAAATAAAACTTAGGATTAATTGGACGAACAATTTATTTAAAATCGATTTGGTATACATATGCTCCTACACCAGAAGATGTTTACGTTTATCGATGAAACGTTGTTCGAAACAAAATCGATTGAGTTCGAGTTTAGCCCAGAGTTGTTGATATCACGCCAACGTATCCGAGTTGAACAATAGACATTTTGTTCGTGTCATTAATGTCAATGAAGTATTCGACTCTAACGTCATTATTTTGTTGTTATTATTTGATGATGCTTACATATTTGATCGCTCTGCATACATTTTTTTAAATAATAGGTTTAATATCCTCATACCCAATAGAAATAACGAATTTAATTCCATATGCGTATATAAACATTTTTCTTATGGAACCTAAGAGATCGACAAAACATCTCGTATATTCTTCAGTTAAATGCATAATAAGTCTTTTACGTAACCGCTTTTGAAATTTCGTATCTTTTTAACCCTTCAATTACGATGTTCGTGTCAGTAGTTTTTGTCTGTAGCTTGTTTTAAGTATCCTTGGCGTTTATGGAAGAGTTGAATTTTCTCGTTTACGTACAGCGTCTAAATACATAAGAAAACGTGTTCTAAATGCCTCGTATAACCCGAACAATGTACAGATTTACAGTAATTCTAACAGAAAAACGACTGCGACCTTTGATCTCTGTAATCTTTGAATTGTATCTGGAATCCTAGAATAATGTATCGTGCTTAAGAGATTTATAAATATATTGTGAGAAATAAATTTAACATGAAGCAAGCTTAACTACGTCTTTAATTTTTGTGTCATAATTTATATAAGCAAATCAGGCAAATATCTACATATGTA
Organism: Dynastes maya; assembly: GCA_029619315.2. Lineage (NCBI taxonomy): Eukaryota > Metazoa > Arthropoda > Insecta > Coleoptera > Scarabaeidae > Dynastes > Dynastes maya. Next base: position 50,367,715 of record JAROYE020000001.1, read on the forward strand.
TTTATTGAAATTGCATATTAATTGATTAAAGTGGAGATTTATTGATGTAAGGCATTATATTTCTTCACACTTTAAGATGTATTGCGCTTTTGATGTATGGACATACATGTAATGAAAAGTGTGATGTTTTTATGTACATATATACTATTGCTAAGTTTAATTTTATATAAAATTTAGAATAAAATATGGTCGCACGTTGCAGGACCACAATGGATTGCGAAGGAAAAAAGGGTAGGCAAAAAAAAAGAGTTAATAAAAACGTATCGATTCAAAATATTTTGGCAAATATCACCACGGCGGCAAAAGGAAATGCAAATATCGATAATTCTGAAACTGAAACAACAAAAACTATTAATAAATACGAGGTAACAGATGCTGGTCCTTCTCATGTGTACTTGGAAAGTAAAGAAAATTTAGGAAATTTGCATCAAACGTTAATAGGTAAAATTCCCTTAGTATATCATAAATAAATCAATCGAAATATCAAATCTAAGAATTAAGCTAACTTTAAACACTTCTACGTCGGCAAATCATCTCTTGGATTCTGATATTCTTCGCGACAAAGGTATTTCTGCCAATTCGCTTCCTCAAGAATTGAGCCACATCACTGAAACTCTGGTCCTCAATAACACTGTGCTCGAATTGGAGACTTTTTTTTTGCAACAAGCTGGGCACCCGGGGATGAACTTAATTCAAGTATGGTGAACAATTTCAATTTTTACATTTTAGGCCCAAAGACTCTAAAAAACGTAATTTTTATCATTTTTTGATCATTTATTGAATTTAAATCGATGGAAATCGATCGAATAGACATCGTATTTTTTTGCAAAAAAACATTTTTCTTAATTGTTTCATTTTTCATTCTCTGGTTGCCCTGATTCTTCTGTATCGTCATTTTCTTTTTGTAACTTCCAACAATGTTACCCATGCATATGTCTTTTTTGTATTGCTGCTCAGTGCAATCAGAATGGAATTTTTTGAATTGGTGTTGTGTAGCAGAACCGCTTTCAAACAGCTTTTTGACGAGTCGATAAACAATCGCCAATGCTCGGGATTATATTCATTTTGCATCGTTAAAATCAAACCACGGATATCAGTGCAATAAACGAGTGAACTATTCTCAATGGATTTGAAAAAATTCATAACGATGATGACGATTGATTGCTCCATATATCCGACCATCTGCTTCCAAAATGTTCGTTTGTTTCAAGTCCTTTGGCAAAAGAGTGGATTGTCGCTGTGATAATTTCAGGCTTCTTATCATATTATTCAAACGAGATTGCGTGATTTCAATGTAATTGCATGGCGCAGTGACATTTGATAGTTCATACATACATTGATACGCCTGTTTCTTTGGTTTTCATGGTTTCTAATGCTGATGGCTCAGATTGTTCTGTTGAAATTGGTCTTGTTGGAACAGGAATTGTATTTGAATGCGGCAGCAGCAATTGAGTATATGTTGTTGGAATGTATTTCAAAGAACCATTTTTTCTTCTGTCCATACCGTCAGTATAATTCACGCACGCATAATATTTAGCAGGATCATATTCTCTCGGATCTATCCAAATAATCGGAACACCAAATGACATAGCGGCTCCGGTTTCTGTCCATTTATTCAAAATCAAACCGCATATTTTACAAATAATAGACGACGTCCAATGCACATCAGTAAAAACATTTTGTGAGAAATATTGCTGATATAAATCGGTTTCGCACTTGCAGCAGAATCATGTGTGGTACCTACAGTCAAGCATGGGGGTGGATCGGTAATGGTTTGGTATTGTTTTGGCGCGACATCCGTGGGAGACTTGGATAAAGTAGATAGAATTTTAAGAAAAGAGCGCTATTGGGAAATTTTGAAAACAAGTCCTATACCATCTGGAATGAGAATAATCGCTGACTATTTTATATTTCAACATGATAATGATCCGCAACACACCTCTAAACTGTGCCGCGAATATTTAGAATCGGTGGAACGCGAAAACAATATCAAAATAATGAAATCACCTTCTTAAAGCTCAGATGATAACCCCATAGAGCTTTTGCAGGAGGAACTCGATAGGCAGGTGAAAATAAATCCTCCAACTTCCAAGAAATCGTTGTGGAAACAACTGCAAGAAGACTGGCTTAAAATAGAACCCGCTACTCTGACGAAATTGATAGAGAGAATGCCGCAAGTGTGTGCCGCAATTATTAATAGTGGAGGTGGTCATTTCGATGAAACGAAGATTTAATTTTTTTGGTGGCAAATAAATTGTATAGTTGAATAAAGGCTATAATTTTCTTTGTTTTAAGAGGATTTTATTAAATGCAACTTCCTTGATTTATGCGTATTTCTTTGGGTGGACGAATAATTATGGCCGGTAGTATCCAAGAATTTAGTTAATCCTTTTAACTATTTGTCATTATTAGGGCTGCGAAATTTGCAAGTGTATGAAAAAATATTTAGGTTCTTATAATATCGTGGAGTGAAGAACGTTGGTAACGAGCGAATGTGTAATCCTTTGCTGTGTCCTTTGTGGTTTGTTCCCTTATTCCGAGGTTCATTTCTTTTTTGTGATTTTTAATGCTCTAATGAACCCCTGGGCGAGAAGAGCGTTTGCCTTATTTTCATCCTTGACAAAGGAATGTATGTTGTACAGTGTTGTTGGACTTGGCACGTAGCCGAATCTATTGAATAATATAAAAAAATTAAATGATTCTAATTCAAAACAGGACATGGGCGTTTTTTCCGATGTTTAGTATGGGAATCTCGGAAACTAGCGCAGATAGAAAGACGTGGGGAAATGGGGAAACAATTGCAGCTTTACGAGTTCAATTTAATGAGCCTTTTGTTTTTTGGAAAAAATACACTGCTAACTATATATCTCGAAAAAACTGGTGTTTGTTATTTCGTAGCTCTGTTATTATTGACTTTAGAAAAAAGTGTAAAGGCGAAAGTTACTGCTAATTATGTGCTTAATAAGACAGTCTAACCGAAATTTTTGAGGTATGACAAAACATTTGTGTTTTTTTAACAATTACATTTTTTTACAAATAAATAAATTACGGCTAGTTTCTCCTTTTAATTATCGACACCGATTAGTACGTTTTGCTAACTCGTTGCTCTTATTGGGTATCGCAGCTCTACTATAGGCGCGCCTTAACATGCTAGAGCGGAGATCCAAATTTTATTCGATTGAGTATTTCTATACGCATAGACTGCTGCGACGAAGTATTATAAAGTTTTGTTTTTCTAAAGATATTCAAATGATGTGAAATGACATGCACACGAGCAATCACGTGACTTTTTTCCCTCAAATGACATTTTCTTCTCAAAATTATAAAATTTGGCTTTGCTTTTCAAATTTTGTGAAATGTCAGAAACGAAGGTTGTTTGCTCCCAGTTTTTTTTTTCCATTTTGGTCATTTTCAATACTCACACACATCAGTGCATAAGAGGAGCAAAAACACCATAAAATCTTGGAAACCGGTGAATGAGAGGATAATTGTTTTAGAAATGTCTCTACAAGGAAGAGATATCGTAATAGTAGGAACATACGCTCCCACAAATGACACAAAAAAGAAGACTTTGATGATTTGACGATGGTACTGGAAGCAATAGGTGCTAGAAAATAAATTGTCTTAATGGGCGATCTAAATGGACGAGTTGGAGGAAAGCAAAATAATCTAGTAGTGGGGAGGTATGGAGAAGAAGCAACGAATGTTAACGGCATAAGATTAATCGAATTATGTCAACAATTCTCATTGTTTATCAAGAACAGTTATTTTAAACGCAGGTATATCCATACAAATACTTGGGTCTCAACCCACAAGAAAAGCTCAAGTCTCTAACTGACTATGTGATTCTTAAACAACAGACACACCTTAAAACAGACGTTTGAGTATACAGAGGGGCCATGTGTGGATCAGACCACTTCTTGGTCAAAGCGAAAGTATTAATACCATACCAACCATACCATACAACATTAAAATCGAGGGACAGATGACACGACAGTAGAAAGGATAGGTTGGCTTAAATACAACTTAAACAGTCTTCAAAACGATTCTACAATATTCCTCTCCAAACTCAGATTGGCAAATAAATTTAGGTGCGGGGGACAGAGACGTACCATTAAAGAATCCTACAATAGGATTAAAAGTAATATACATAAAGCTGCAAAGGAAGCCCTTTGAAAATATCTTGATTCTCCACATAAACGAAATTATTGGTGGCAAAATGATATGGATGGTATGGTAAAAAGTGAAAGGGCAGCTTACGAGAAACTTGTTGTCTACGAACGATCCACAAGATCGAAAGGAATATGTCAGACAGAATTACATATAATTTCAGTGTTGGGGTCTGGAGGTAAATATCGAAAAAAATACATGGTATTTTGTGGAACCGGTTGGGACTTGAAAATAGGAAATGGTGTTATTAAGTTAACACATGAATATAACTACTTGGGGGTTTTGTTTACTGATGATGGATTATATGAACGCGTTATAAGTAGAAAAGTCACCAAGGAACGAACAATTATGACGCAACTGCACTCATTGCTATGGACCAAAGCTATCAAAAAAGAAACAAAACAAAAAATATACACGACAATGGTACAGAGCTGCATCACATATGGATCTGAAGTTTGGACTGTCAGTAAGAATATGGCACAAAAACTAAATGCGGTTGAAATGAATTATTGGAGAATATGCTGTTAGAAGACGAGGATAAATAGGGTGAGAAATTACAAAATCAGACACGATATGGATGCGAATATTACACTCACCGATAACATCGAAAAAATACAATTGAAATGGTATGGTTATGTGAAAAGGATGCCGCAAAATTGTCTGCCCAGGAAAGTACTTGAATGGGTACCATATGAGAGAAGGAAACGAGGAAGGCCCCGAAAGAAATGATCAGAAAGATGCAATGGATAGAAGAGAATTATCAGATGAGAGTTGGATGAACCGACAGTTATGGCATAAAGGATGCGAGAAATGGAATAGGTTGTAAAATGCTTGTTTGCTATATATATTGAATTGTAAAGAAATACTGCCACGAAATGCCTTTACTAGAATTTTAGTGCACTTTTAAACAGTATCAATATAAAAATGGGTAAACTAGGAAAAAATTAGGAAACAAACAACTTTTTTCTTTGGCACTACAAGAATTTGAAGAACAAAGCCATATTTTGTAATTTTCTGGAAAAGATGTCAAATTTGGCGGTTAAAAAGGCCATGTGATTGTTCGTGTGTTTGTGATTTGACATCATTTTTTAAGCAAAAATAAATGACAAAGCTCAAATTTACCCATATTAATTAATAAAATTTTTTATAATATTACAATATCTTACTATGAGTATACCAATTATCTCATTATTAGATTTCTGTGATTTTCACTTTAATTGCATCTTACTATTAAACTAGAATTTAAATTATGTCTTACTATAAACTAGAAAGTGTGTTGCTGAGTTTACACATTTTAGTTTTTTTTTTCATTTGAAGGTTTAAGAGGTATTTTACTTTGGAACCGCGAACACCGACAACAAATAGAAAAAAATGTAAAACTGATTGAAGTAGAGGATGTTTTCATTGTCTTTCTGCAATGTATTATTAACGATTATATTTGTATGGTCACCATTCACAAAAGGAATATCTAAATTTTGTTATATAACAGACCTCGTATGAAATAAAATGTTTCCTTCATGAAAAATATGAGGGAAATGTTTCATCAAATATTGTCATGTCTTTGATAAATAATTTGTTAGACAATGGAAGAACTCTGTAGACTGATAACTATGGCTGCTAAAATACCAAACTCATTTAGTTGGTACTGTGCGTTCGGACAGAAAAATGAACACAACAGGGCAACTTCGGAGTAGTTATGTTCAAATGACACAACATTTGAGTTGTGATGATGTTAAGCACCAAGTACACTGATGAAATTAAAACCATTCGCCAAAGAGGTAGAGAAATCGAAAAGCCTGCTATAATCCTTGATTATTTATTTATTTAATTGTCCAACAGATTATATCGATATAAGGACAAACAAAAACTAATTGCACATAATACATACATTTAAGCACATTGCAAGGATTACAACGAATGTAAGCATTTTATGTTGTCGGACCAGACAGCAGAAGCCGTCGGCGATGTAGACAGGGAATATCTACTTAGGACAGCCGTCTGCGATACGGACGAGGTTGGAAAAGCCTACCAAGTACAGGTTAGGCGGTCAGCGATGTAGACAGAGAAAATCCATCTAGGATAGCTCAAGCCGTCAGCGTTATAGGATATGTTCGGATCTTGCCCAGGACAGCTCGAGCCGTCAGCGATGCAAGAGAGCGACGGGAGGGAACTCCTTCAGAATAAGATTCTGCATGGCTTTATATATCTAAAATTTGGATGGCGTATCATTTCTTGTACATGCTGCCTTCCTACACCGCGCGTTGTGGACTGATGAAGCTACTTTGGTAATGATGGGCAGGTAAATTTACATAATTGCATTACTGGTCTAGAGAAAATCCTCATTAGATGAGAGAGGTTGATCATCAACATAGGTGGAATATAAATGTTTGGTGTGACATTTGGTGATAAGGTTGTTGGACCATTTTTGAATGCAATTTAAACGGCAAAACATACTTAAACTTTTTACGTAACGAATTACTACTGTCTTTAGATGATGCTTCACTGGAAATTCGAAAAACACGGTGATTTCAGCATGACGGCTGTCCAGCTCATTATTTACGAATTGTCCGTGCCTATCTTCGTAATACGTTTCTATATCAGTGGATTGGAAGAGGATCAATTTTTCCATGGCCAGCTAGATCAACAGATCTGACTGTGTTTGACTTTTATTTATGGGGAACAATAAAGGACCTGGTTTATCAAACACGTCCTACAGCGAGAGCTGATATGATTGAACCGATCCATAATGCCGTCGCCAGCCTACCAAGAGTAGAAATCGAAGCAGCAGTTATTAGCACTCGTCGTAGACTAAATCTGCGTGAACAATTAAAATAAATTTAAGTTATTGTTTATTTTCATTTCCAATAATACTACATTAGGTACTGTTGGTACTGTTTTCGTTTTGCATTGTTGTCATTTATTTGCTTATTTTGTGGTTGCCACATTTTCTTATTATCATTTCTTTATATTATGATATTATTAAGTAGGTATTTGTAACCGATAGGGAAATTATTACTGGTAGTGGGTTGTTTTCGTTAATATCTGGAAAAAGGGAAAAAGATATCTCTACGCTGTTTTCGCCACTATTTTAGTCTGTCAAAACTCTTCAAACACAGCATAAGAAAAGCATATTGTTACATTTGAATTTTTAAAGATAATTGAGAAAAACTCGTACAGTTGCGAATAATGCCATCTGGTACGTTTCTTGAACATTAACGGGTCACACAAATTGTGCCGTCTAAAATAACGTTGAATGCTCTTTCAAACAAGTCCACATTTTCTTAATTTGTGTAAAAACTGCAGAAGTTATAGCTGGTTCAGTTTTACATGATTTGGCAACACCTACTACAACTATCACTCATAATATGACAAAACATCTTTAATCAAAGTGTGTTTCCCGGCTAATTTAAAATTTACTGTTGACCTTAGCAACTGCGTCCCCTAGCAGTCATGTTTGGAATTTAAAAATATTTTCACTCAATTTTTTTCCCATCACTACAGCTATTGTAGTTTCCAAGATATCGCCGGTCCCCTCTTAGTGGGACATGCCGTATATACGCCGAACTAAAACGTTTTTGGCATATTTTACGCGGTTTACAGACTTGTTCTGGTTTCTGATTTAACCAGTGTCGGATTTTCCGATGCTCTAGAGTATCACCCTCCACCACACTGCATCGTGCCACATAACATCTTCTAACTCTCCTCAATATTACTTGTTTAGCACGCACACTCTACAATACACAGCTGTGAGACAAAATGCTATATAATTCACGATTTAAATATTTAAATATTAATACATATTAACACATATGTACGCAAACTATAAACAATCTTCTTAGGAACTCATTTAATCAACAGCACGGTTTTACTTACTCATCAAAAAATTCCACTAACACCCCAAATTCTTAAAAATATAAAAAACAATATACACTGTAAAACATTTAGGTAAATTTACCTATGTGTGTGATTATTTACAAGGAGTGTTGTTAACCAAATTTTACGGTAAACTGTCTTTTTGGTGAAGTCTCCACAAATATGAAGGTCATTTTTTGGAAACTCTTAATTCTACACATTTGAAGAAACAATCAACACATTTACTGGCAATAACTTGTTTATTAAGATGTTTTCCCCTTAAAAATGGAGAAAATAAATATATGTGGTAAATATTGCGTAATTGGGTTAAACAGAAAAATGTTTTCATATCTACTATGGGGATTCGAAACATATAGTCCGTTAAGTTGGTATAAGTTTTAGATGCTTATATTCTTATGTACTAACATTGATTCTCTCAGTGGCCAAGTCCAACAAAGAAATTTATTGGCATTCTTACATAAAACAGTGTGATTTCGTCTTCCAGTCAATGTTGAATATAATGATGTTCAACATATTGCTATATAAATTCAAAAATGACTAGTTTTCCAGTCCAATTGCCAATATTTATACTCTGTGTAAGTCTGTAATATTCGTCAATAGTTCTGAATATGTTTTACACCAAAACAAAATGAAAACTCAAAATTAATTGTCGCTTTTACTTTTTTCTATATCAATATTTTCATATGAAAATCAATCACGAATAACGAATACTTGGATAAAATGCCCTTAAAATTAACTGATAGTGAGAAATGTTGTTATACCGAAAGCAGATTTTCCCTTGAAACTCAACTACCGATCAGAAATGCTACCACGATGTTTCAAATAAGATCAATAATTTTACTGAACGAAATTAACTTGTAGGTACGTATGTTTACTAGATGCGTTTTACTGAAAAGTAAATTTGGCAGTAACTTTCACCTACAGTGGGTAGTGTTACCTTAATAATAGGAAACAAGCACATCTAGAATAAAATTCCTGTACCGAATGGAAGAAACCCAGTTGTGTCCAATTTTTTCAGTGTAACCTTCATTGTACACAGCGCTATAAACTATAAACATTTAAAATGACGTTCTCAAATACACCGAGAAAAAGTTCTTGAATCAAACAAATGTATATCTTTGAAATTATTTATTAATTCAACAAAGGTTTATTTGAGTGAAAGCGCATTTTTTAAGAACAACAAATTTAATTTGTTTGAATGTACAACTGTTTTTGTTTGACATGATTTTGTTGAGTTAAAAAATATATGTTAAAGTTGTGAGCTTCGTGCGTCGTCGGCAATTTCCGTTGCGTGAACGCAGGCCAATCGCAATCGGAGACCTAGTTTAGGTTATGTGAGATGGTGATTCGAAAGCGATGAGATGTAAATAAAGAAAACAATAGGTAAGTGGGATAATGGATTTATATATTTTTACTATAGTTATATGTATATTTTTACCATTGGATAATTAACATAATTTCTGTATAAAAAAAAAATAGTTGCCACAGATTGGTAAATATCAGAATTCCTGTTTGTATTAGCGATTAGCGAAAATTACAAAAATCTCGCTGATATCGTTTTCAAGGTCAGTAACCCCAATGTTAGCAGTTTAAGTAAATTGCTATTCAATTCACCACACATTTAACAATGATTGGATCTTTCCGTTTTCATATTTCGTAACTAATTGTTAGTATATTTCCTTTTTTTTTGATATAACAGGTATTGAGGTATCTACTGTTATATCAACTACCCTTTTTATCATAATACTTAGCACCCTTCTAGCACCTAACCATACAGTTACACCTGTCACTCGTTCACGATTCTTAGGATTCCTACGAGATTACCGAGATAGTAAGTTTTGTAAAATTTTTTGCAAGCAAAAGTAGTACAGGTATCACTTTAATCTTTATGTGTCTGTACACGCAATACACAAGGTTATTTTGTTGTTATGTCATTGAAATAATTTTGTACGTATACAATTACAAAATTACGTATACATGGATAATTCTGAAACAGTTCACTAAAACCCTTACCACAATACTTAATTCGTACTGGACGCACGTTTCGATAGCCAAGCTATCATCATCAGCAGCAAGACTGAACTAGCTTACTGAACTTAGTTCAGTCTTGCTGCTGATGATGATAGCTTGGCTATCGAAACGTGCGTCCAGTACGAATTAAGTGTTGTGGTAAGGGTTTTAGTGAACTGTTTCAGTGTTCCAGTGCCACAGTTTTAGAGTATCCGTTTAACATGGATAATTATTGTTTTTATAGATACCTATATAAAAGTGCATACCTTTTAACCTTTTTTTTTGTCGACGTAACTGCGATGTTATTAATATTGTTAAAATTGGGTTACAACTTCGACATCGAGACCTAACCTAACCTAACCAGATTCACTTTACAGGTTCCTGGGAAATGTGAGTAATTTCGAAGAAACTTGAAGGAAATCTGCAAGGTTCACCGTTTTTGTTTGCAACCAGGTAGATCTTTAGGAAGGCCTTGATATCACCTTAACGTAATGGAGGGAGTTAGTAGTATTTAGCTGAGGTATATTTACAAGAATAAAAGCACCACGTCACTACAAAATGGAGATTAATTTTGGGCATTATATTTATTCTTTATGTGCTTTTGTTAGTTTATCCACAGTGTTAATAAAGTTTTTCAAAAGATTGTGTATTTTTAACAGATTGTTATCCTATGTGGATATTTTCTTCTCTGAAAAGAAGAAAGCATCTAAGGCACTAACCATTTCAGTGGAGTAATAATACCAACAGAATAATATATTTGCCAAAGTAATAGCATACTTTAAGCCACAGAAATATTTTGTTAAGCAAATACATATTTATCTAACCTTTTAATGGCGAACGTTCCCAAAATGGGAATATACTAAAAAGATTGGTTTTTTATTGAATTAATCATATTATTTGCATAACATTTTTATAATTAACAACCAGAAAAGTTTACATGTATGTATATTTTAAAACATAAAAATTTTATGGATGTAATATGATTACTTCAATAAAAAATAGTATGTTCCCATTTTGGGAACGTTTGCAGTTTGAAGTCAAATAAATGGAAAAGAAAAATATATTTGTTTCAAATTGACGAAGTTCTTTAAAAGAAGGAATTGTATTGTTGAATCAAACATATTACGTATATTAAATCAAACAGACGTATTTTCAAATCAAGCTTGAGGTTATTTGTTTCAAGAGATCATATGTTTGAATTGAATAACGATGTAAAAAAAATATTTCTTTGAATTAAAAAAAATTTATCTTTGTCGGCATTTAAAATTACGATTTGGTTGACTGAATGCATATTTGTTTGAGTCAAGAACTTTTTTTTTCTCTGTGTACGATCACAACACTGTTGGTATTACAGTTCTCTGGTAAATGTCCCGGAACCGTGTGTGTGCACCACGTGATGGTAATATGAGAGGTAGGCGGAAATTCTCCCATTTAACATTTCGAGCCACGGTGTTCATAACAAAACTCAATATGAATACCACACAGCAATGTACACATTCGCTGGCTTATAGCTTTACTTGTAGTAATCAGGCAATTCCCCTGTTTTACTTTAAAAGCCATTACGCAATTAGGCAAAATACCTACCGGAACTAGCAAATTTTCGAAATTTCTAAAATGCTTAATTACGTCGGAAATACCAAGAAAATAATGGATTTTCACATTTCACAAACGGAAGCCACTATATATCAATTAATTAGTGTACTTGGCACGTTGGAATATTATCTGTCGAAATATTATAATATATTTGCAGACAAATAACATCTAGGTATAAAAGAGTGATTTCGTTTTTGGCATAAACCCCGTGGTGTAGTGGATAGCACGCCTGTCCAGCAAACGGGAGATGTCAGGTTCGGTTCCTTACCGGGGTTGAGATTTTGTCAAATATGTATTTTTACGTCGGAAATACCAAGGAAGTCATGGATTTTCAGTAAATATTCATAAATTTTAACATTTTTACTACATAGAAATGTTATAGGCACCAAAACTTTTCGGAGTGTAGGGTCAAATTTGTAGTATTGTAATCTATTCTATTGCGAAATAGTATACAAGTGTTTGTTTTCTTTATTAACGACTAACTTATTCGAAAACATCCAAGGCACATATATATATACGTATAAATAAATCTTGTTGATTTTTTCTACTTTTACGTTTTTATAATTTTAACATATTTACTTCCTGAGTAATTTTACTTTTCTATTACCTCTTGGAATAAGAAGAAAGAAACAATTTTAAGCACAGGAATTGTTCGCTTTTATGATTTTATTCTGTTACAGCGATGTTTTATTCTATTAGAAGCAGTTTTAGAAATAAATATTAGAAAATTCCTAGTTTGTGCTCTATTCTCAACTTTAGAATATTTTATTTAAATTGGGATGATGTACTGTAGGTATATAATGGCGATTTTTAATCCTTTTAGCTGCTGGCGCATCTTCAAATTTAAAAGTGTTTTCTTTCACCACCAGTAAAAATTTAATTGCACAGCATTACCTTGGTGTAACACAATTAGCTGTCAGACTTCACTTACATACAGAACTGCATCTCGCTCTCAACTCGCTTTATTTGTGTTTAAATTTTTCACATTTTCAATTTTTATCAAAAGCGCCGTTGAAACCCAATAACCATTTTCTTGAGTTTCCAGTTTTCGTTTTCAATTTTGTGCAAATTTTAATAATATCCATCATGTACTTTTTTATACTTGATTTACGTTGTCTATTATAGGTTACGAGTTTGAGGAAACGTTATTTATTTAACATAAAGACATTTTACAGTGCACAATTGAAATTCACGTAGATATTCAGTAAACCCTCATTATAGCGAACAGGCACGGGGGAAAGGGATAATGTTCGTTATATCGAGGTGTTCGTATAAATGAAATTTCGTTAGTGCGAATTAGTTCGTTATAAAGAATAATAGCACGTATGTATGTGTATATATCATAAGGATGTTTCAAGAGTTTATTATTAAATAGGTATTACATAGCTACATGTAATTGCAATGCATATCTTATATATTTTACTCATGCTAAAGTAATAATAAATACATAACTAAATCTTTTTAAAATAGTGCAAATTTTATTTTTATTTTTTACTATGGTAGGTAATGTTGATTTCGGAATGTAAAATTTATCCGCGATCTTAGTTTTGAACATTTACTTTTTTCTACCCCTTCTAAAATATCCAATTTTCTTTTTAAAGAAATCCCTGCTCTTTTGTTACTCATTTTTATTAAATTATGTTAACGATTAAATCTTAACTCTAAAATAATCTATCAGAAACTAAAATAATAATAAAAAATAAAAAATACCGCTTTGGAAACGAATATTTACACACGATTTCTAAATTATATAGGTGTAAGATTATCGCTTAACTGAAATTTCGTTATAATGAAATAAACTGCTTTACAAATACATAATAAGCTTTCGTGCAGTGATTCTTGTTCGTAAAATAGACAATTTCGCAGCATCGGTGTTCGCTGTAACGAGGGTTTACTGTATATCTATAGACAGTTTGCAGCGTAATACATTTCAATAAAAATATATTTTTTTAATTGTTTGTGCTGATTTTTGATAGGTAGGCAAACATTTACATTCAAAATTTTGCACTATCTTTAGTTATTGTTATTACAAAAGATTCTAGTTTAATAATTTATCTATTATAAAAACAAGAAAAAAAGTATCGAAGATAATTATAATTGGTTATCGGACTTTACAAAATCCCACGAGTTTAATTTCTTTTAAATAACCATAAGCTAACTGTATTTAATTGACCGTGACAGCATAGCCGAACTGAAAGAAAAATCGATGCCCAGGATCCGCGTGAAATTCCAACATAACGTTCGCGCCGGGTATGATGTCATAACCGGGACGTCATAACGGTTACGTCCCGATTGTGGATGAGATGTGTGGGGGACGCACAGTACTCGCTTGGTGAGAGCCTTAGCGGATCGATGCTATGTGACGTCAGTGCGGTTGTGACGTCTGCAAAATCGCGAACAGCGGTTTATAATGGACCGGTTAAGAGTGGCAGGGATATAGAGTAACGGTGTAGACTAGGACGTGCAGTCGCGTGCAAATCTCAGAGTGTTCTGGACCGCATCGGTGGTATCCACTCTCTTCGCTTCACAGAAAGTTACCGACAATCAGAGCTTTAGGGACCACTAATCGCTAATTGTTCTGCGGCCACTAGGCTGCCGATACAATCTTTCTGATCGATTATTCGTACCGAAAGTGATTCATTAGTTAATTATTGCTAAAATAAAATAATTTATAAAAATTCCCGTTTCCTGAAAAAAAAATTAAATCGCCATCAGTGATCCGCACCAGTGCGCTCTTTTGCGAGGAGCAAACTTTTTAAAAGAAGCAAAAGCTTCATCTCGTCGAAGGTTGTGAACTTTCTCTTTCGTTCCGAATACCACAGTGAGCTTCTAAACGCTAAGATAAACATTTTTGCATTAATTATGTTGTAATAATGTGTGATATATGAGGTTCGTAAGGGATCCAAGCGTGGATTCTCCTGTAGGTGGTCAAGAAGGGTTGCGCTCACCCGCTTCACCAGAGTCGCAATTACGAGATTCGCCCTCAGGTGACTTTTGTGTCTTAGACTGATGTTTTAATATACATTTCTGTCATACACATTTTTTATCATTTCGATCGGCTTTTGTAGAGTATTTTGGTTTACGTATGAAATCTACATATCATAACTACAACCCGCTAACATTTTGATGTATATACACCTACATATATATGCATGAATATTAATGGAATTTGCGGCAAATCAAGAAGACATAATTAAACTGTTGTGTTGCATGACGATTACGTACTTTTTTTTACTACAATTTTGTTTACATCTGCTTCTAAAATCAAATTGACTATTAGAATTATCGTCACTATATTCGCATGTAGTGTCTAAGCCACGAAAAATTCGTACTTGTGGACATTGAACGATAAACATTTTCGAGAGGACTCGTGTGCTGTACCATGACATCCTCGCGACATGCGATCCGGTTCGCCGCCGCAAAAGCCCCGGCTGCAATCCTATAATTCGCGCCACACAGACACCAACAATAATTCTCCTGGCTACAACTATCTACGAAATAAGTGTACGTAAATTTGTCCTGCCAATTATCATAACGCTTTTTTTTTAATTACTAACATCAATTAAAGAATATAATGCACATGAAGAATTTCTTTCAAAATCCGCACTTATCAAAAATTTCGGTTGTATCTACTAGTTCATGCTTATAATTTCTGGGGAAAAAATCAACCACACTCAGCGTTGTTTTTTTGTATATGCAAAATATAGATATGTCTAACATTCTGCAAGAACAATATTTGTTAGTGACATTTGTTGATTTTATAAGATCTACTTTAAAATAACGCTTATTTCTCTCTCATTTGGATTCATAAGAATTGGAGGCATATCAATTTTGGATATATAAATTATAATCAACACTTATTTTCGTTTCCAGTTAATGTTAAAAGTTTATTAACAATTCTAACAAGTATTGTTTTTGAAGAAAATTCAATTTCATACATTATACGGTGTATGTCTTTAAATATTCGCTTAAGTAATTTTTGAAAGGAATAAAGAACTTAGTAGTTACGCTTACATCCGGTTGCGAATTTTGTACACAGATGTAGAAAACCACCTGTAGCCTCCATTGGCTGAATAGTATCTTCGGATCGACTGCGTGTTATTTTAATTAGAACCGTAATTTTTAAAACAAATGTTTTATTTTAAAATATACAATAAATTCTGATATCAATATTAAACTTAGTTTACTACTTGTCATCCATAATATAAATGTATGTATTGTGTGTAAAATATGTTTTCTTAATAATTATTTTTCTATTTACTTATTAAGTTTAGTACATCATGAAACAATTGAACACACTGAAAAGAATTACAACTACACCAATGCCTTTTCCCTACTATAAAAGTTGCTCACAGTTTTGTGATGAAGAAAATTAGTATACCTATATGGACCTTACAAAAATATGCTTACGTAAAACTACATTAATGAATATAAAATACTGCAGCTTGTGTAAAATCATATTTCTTTTATGTTCAAAAAATTCTCCATGAAAAATCTATAATAGCAACAGAAATTTAAATAATTTAGATACATATCTTTTGAAATATTCATATTATTACATCAATGACTAAGTTTTAGTAAATAAATATACTACAATTATTGTATTAGGTATAGCTGGAATCACATTTAATTTTGGGTAGGTACCGTATAGATTTAAATAACACTCAAAATGTTGACCATTGAATCCTCCAAATATCGTAATACTACCAGCAATAAGTAGATACTACACATACATGATAACCTCTGAAACCGTAAGAGGGTGCATAAGTTATAGCTACGATTGTGTTATAGAATTCTGCATTAAAATATTGCTATTCATTTAAAAAGTGAAAAACCATAATAATTAAGTAATATTTTCATTTGTAAAGAAATAGGTTGGAACAATCAACCATTACGTGAATTGTTATCCTAGAGCTTTTTGTTTGCTTCAATATTAATGACAATAAACTTATTGCAAAATGCATACTTACCAAATATTTGGCAAAGTGATAAGAAAAATATGTACTAAATTCTTTCTATGTAAATATTGCTTTCCAAACCTGTAAGAGGATTTTCCATGATAAATAATGTTTATGCTTCAGTGATTCCCCGGTAATAGTAACGATATCCATGTGATCATTTTGTCTTCCTTATATATGGTTTTACCGCTTATATTTACTTGAGTCTATATTTGAAACTAGTATTGATTTTATTCTTTAGCACTGATTTAGCCAACTCTAAGTTTGTTTTTAAATATATTAGCGACCCTTTGTAAAGTCATTTTGAATAGAAATTAAATATACATATTGCTAATGTCGGTCTTAACATTCAATTTCTTTTAATCCCCTAAATACCTACAATACTTGTTTTATGTGTCAACTCACTAGATGGGATATTCTGCTTGGTATTGTATTTGTTAATTAATGTTTGCCATCTTTGGTTTGTGACTTTGATGTATTTAATTTAATTTTCCCTAAAGTTCAACATTTAAAAAAGCAAATATATTTTTTCCGTATCCAATTAATAACGTTTTATTGCTTAGTGAAAAACTCTTTAAATATTGTTGGTGAGAAGCATATAACATCGATAGTAATAACTATCACTTTAATCATAATGTTCTGGATTAAACAGTGGAGATAATATTAAAAACTTGCCTAATTGGTCACGAAACAATACCTGTATGAGTAAATTAAAGTAATGTTGGATTTGATAATTAAAACAAAGCGATTGAGATAATAAAGGCCATTTGTCTCCATTTTTAACAGTGTTATTACTGTTTACCAGTTGGTAATCGTAAAAACAATATTAAATGTAGTAAATACATACTTCCTCTGTCCGAGAATAGTTGCTACATTTCAATTTAATATTTGTCCGAAAATAGTTGCTACATTTTGTTTTATGTGAAATTAAATAAAGAAACAAGAAATTACTGAACAAGACTATTTTTTCAACTAAAAATAAACATTATTAACTTTGCACTACATTTATACTCGGTTATTTAAAAATTCTTGTCCGGTTTTAATGGCATTTTCGTCGCATTTAATGGATCCAATTGATGGAGCATTCGTCTTAATATTATTTTATTTATGTACTGCAATTTGTAGGTCTTACAACCTTTATGTAATAATGTACTTTCCATAGCTTTCTGGGAAGACAGAAATACATTATCTAAGGTTTCCCAATTTGTATCCCAGTAGGCCTTTTGTATTGCTTCAATCAGTTCGTCAGTATTTTTTTGTGGTAACTGATGTATTGATTGAATGGAATTGAAAAATCCCAAATCTAACACATTAAAATCTGGGCTGTGTGGTAGCTAAGATTTCAATTGCATATCCCAACCGTCTTCAGTAAACGCATGCGTCAATGCAGCATCATTAGAATAGAGATGCGGTTTTGCATTGTCTTGCTGTATGTATATTGTACTTTTACGAGAACCAAGAGGCAGTACCAGGCAGTACCATTTTCCTTATTTCTTCTTGATTGACAACTTCCACAGGTTGGGTTACTAAAGTTCCTTTTGGTCGATTCTTGCTATTTCTCTTAGCTGGCGAAGAAGACACAAATGGCAAAATCCCTAACGTCCCATCAAAATAAGCGTTTCTGTGTGTATCCCAGCGTGGTCGAGCAACTGCTACCATAAACATTACTTTGGCGATGAATCTTTTACTTTTATAGGGTCTATATGGACGATCTTCTTCGGGAGCTATATAAAATCTTCTCTTAGTTTTACTTAGATAGAACCATTTCTCATCCATGTGTATATAATTGAGTAAATCCTCGAAATATCCAGATGGTAGCAAAAAATTTAAACAAAACTCAACTCGCTGCCGCATATTCTCTTTTATCAACAACGGTTTAACAAAACTAGTAACTCTCTTAATTCCCTTTCCTTTTTTAATCTGTCGTGCAATGTACTTTTTGGAACTTTACATGCGT
This sequence comes from Dynastes maya, assembly GCA_029619315.2. Classification (NCBI taxonomy): domain Eukaryota; kingdom Metazoa; phylum Arthropoda; class Insecta; order Coleoptera; family Scarabaeidae; genus Dynastes; species Dynastes maya. The sequence continues at coordinate 50,386,276 of JAROYE020000001.1, forward strand.
AAGCCAATGATCTTAATGTGCTTCTTTTACAGAGAGGTATAGTAGCAATATTTTCAATTTGTTGACTATAATCTTTTTCCATACGACCACATTTCTTTTTACGAGAATCAACATTAATGATCAAATTGTTCATTTGGCATTCTCGAGCCTGCTTCCATAGTTTATGAAATTGTTGAACGGGAACAGCAAAATTTACGCGCGGCGGCATTTATCGCACCCCTATTAAGTTTTTCGTCGTTGAAGTTTTGCAATAAATAATGTAAAATTTGTTTACGTTCATTATTATTAAATTCTCCACACACACATAAAATACTTTTAGCCATTTTGCAATAACAGCGGTTAAATTACAAATATACTAACATTTGACGTTTGACAACTGCATCTCAAAGCAAGAGTGTAATTGCTATGTGACGTTTTGATCATCGCACGCTTAGATTCACACATAATCTACCTACTACATCGAACAAATTAATGTACCTCATATACTTGTAATAATCATTACATTAAATTGAAATGTAGCAACTATTCTCGTACAGAGGAAGTACATATTTTCCAAATGAAACATACAATACTTGGTGAAAAATAAATTTTACTGAATGGTTGTGTTTAGTTTCATCTTCAGTTATACTTTTACCGTGAAATAAAGTGTAAAAACAGTTGTAGTTTTATTAACCGTCGCTTTTCAGTAATGTCAGTAGCAAACCGTGAGTGTCGACCGATTTACATATTTACCGGTTAATAACCAAAGCCGATTTAATAGGTATCTAACAGGGAAGAGAATATTTTATAGCTATACATTGTAGGCGGTACTGCGTAGCTATTAAATTAATAACGCATAATTTTTAATAATAAGAAAGGTCTGTTTTGGACAGGCACTTGAATAGTAACTAAATAACAGCAGCGCGCTAAGAGCATGTGTTTATTAAAAATGTGGAACATTTAAATCAATTTATTCATAAATTTGTTTGTGCTTTTTGTTTAAATAATCAGCTGCACTTTTTTTTGATCGATATACAGCAATATATTTTTATTAAATTGCATTAAATTGGCACTGAAAATTACCGCTTATACGGTGATAAATTTCTCAGTTTCCTTATTGAATTTTAGAATTAAAACGGAATTGTTTAAAAATGTAGACGTTAAAGGTTTAGCAAAATTACAACAGAAAAATAATAAGGTATTACATTGATTACATTGACATGTATAGTTAACAATGCAGATGTGCAGATATTTGGTTTTTTAGATTACGTCCGTTTCTAAACACTTTAGAAATAGATATCTAGCAACATGTTTCGGATAGCTAATGCGTTTCAGTCATAAGATATTCTAGAAGCACTTTATACAAATTATAGTAAACGGACAGTAGGTGAAGCCTTGTGATCAGAAAGTGGAGCCAAATTTCGGTGACATGATGCGCTAGCAAAATCTCGTGAATTGTTTTTAGAGTAGGCACGTGATAGAAATTTATAGTATACATATCTAGTTGCTGAGAAACGTGTCTAAATTTACCAATTGTCTACGAATTTCGCATCAATCAGTTACAATACAATTGCAAATAACTCTATATCAGTATCGAGATCGCGAAAATCCTGTCGATCAATAGCATAGTTTCCTTCTTTATCATGATCATACTCTTGGCAATAATTAACGCTGTTTCCTGCCAAACTTTAACGGTTTGTCACAAGTGCATTAAACTGTATCGTGTGACATTCTACAATAGGCATCAATGTTTACAATTCGTAATGTATTCAATTTAGTTATGTCTGTTTAAAGATATGTATTACAGAACGTGCTATATTCGAACATTATAGACGTCAATTAAATGTTAAAGCTTTTTACATTGAAAAGAGAATTTCCTATTTTTTAGAGTTAATGGGAGGATTATTACTAAATAAAAGATATACATATGTAAAATACCAGGCGTGAAAGAAAACCCTATTGGATTGCGATATATGTATTTACCAAGCGTACAGTCTTGCCATTTATTTCAACCGGACTGCAAATGTATATATCTAGACTGTTTTTATATTTGTAAGCGGGTCTTGCAGGATGTTCTTGTATAATACCCGCACATTAATGGTAGTTTCTCAAACAATCGGTACATCAAATTTATGTACGATATTTAGTACGGTCCTGTGAGACAAAAAAAACGGCCAACCTTATCCATTGAGATACTATCTGTGGCGTGGTACCCCCTATGAATCTTTACATTTCTTCGACAGTGTGCATACTAGAAATGAGATATAAAATAATTGAATTCAAAAGAAAATGCCAGTAACTGTAAAATCACTGTAACCAACATAAATTGTGGCAACGCAACACTCACTACATGCAACTAACTTACTTATTCTCAAGTACCAGAGGCATTATATACAGTGACCGCCATAAAGTCGGCATCAAATGGGGACATTTTTTATTTTTAATAAAAAAAAAATACGGCAGTAACTTGTTCTTGCCTGAAAAGCTATTTATACCCTAATAAATGTACTAAATGATGTTCAGTTATTTAAAGAAAGGCGTCAAAATCCAAAAAGTGCTATTTTTCGGAAAATAAGCAAGATTTCCATGAGATTTTTTTTATCGTGTGTTAGTTTTAGCTACGTGAATAACCTGAAGGCTAGAAAAAAATCTTCCGCAATATTTGGATTTTTAATTTCTTTAAATGTTTTCAAAATTTCACCGAACTTTTTTTATATGAAAACTTTAATGAGTTATAATTGAAATTGTTAATTATTTCCTTGGTTTTCCTTTTATTTAACGAAAAGTTTTATTGCATAGTATTTGCATTTTTTATTTATGCAACGTGCTTTTCAGAATATGAGATGTCTGTGGAATGTTTGTTTTTTAAATTAATTATTTTCAAATTTAACAGTTCGTTTTAACTATTAAAGCTAGATTATTTTTCTATTATTCATTCAAAGGAGAGGAGAATACTTTGAAATTTAATTTTTGTGCTCTTTCTGTTATTTCTTAAAATTGTGCACACATTTTTGCTAGATACGTATGAAGAGAAGAAATGTTGTTATTTTTTGTTGTATGTTAATTTAAATAATTTTATGTCTTAATTAAATATTATTTTATTAAAATTGTCGTTCAATTATACTGAATGATTCAAATTTTACGAAAGAGAAGTGCTTTAAACATTTCAAAACACTTTTGAATACTTACTTAAAATAACAACGAAAATTGCTAGCTTTTTTTTAATATAAGATCTTTTTTACAAATTTTTTAGTTTAATACACATTTTACACATTCTAAACAACTTTTTTGTTGTAAAATTTTTCTCTATATTAGTTAATAAATGAAGTTTTTGCAATTATTTTCAAAAAATGTCAAATTTTATAGGTAACGTGTCAATTTTTGATTTTCCAAGAAACTATATATTTTTTTTCCATTTGATGCCGACTTTTTGGCGGTTACTGTAGATACCTTTTGTTTGTTAGGTTTTTATCTATATGTCATTAATATTTTGTAATATAAATTTAATTAATATTTTGCTAGTCAATTGAGGTTTGTTTGCAGTTTAATGCACTGCACTTAACGTTAATAAGAGGTATCTTCAAAATTGCAATAGGTACGTCAATTTTGAATACATAGGGAGTTTCAAAGTGACAATCAAAATATTAAATTGTAAACGTAGCTTATCGCTGCTACTTTATTTTTAAAATCTTAAAAAGGGAGTCTATGATTATAAAGGCTCTTAAAAATCGATCGCCCAATTTCTCAGTACAACTTTGTGAAATCTAATGGTCCAGATTTCACAAAGTTCTATTGAGAAATCAGGCGACCGATTTCGTTCAAAAAGCACATCATCAGGCCAGCTACAAGGATATCCAATAAAAGAAAAATTACAATAATGGAAAAAGAAACCTAAAGTCGATAAGCAAAAGCTAATGAAATAGTTTTTTTTTATAGGTTACAGTATAATTAAATTATTTCTTTAATAATGTAATTAAATAGGGATTATTTTTATATAGTTTAATAATTAATGATTATTTAAGTTTATTTATCCCTTTTTTTATCCATTCCTACCTTTAATATGAATATTTTCTTAACTTAAAACTAAACGATTTACTTGGAAGAAACACGTTTCTGTCTTGGATTTTCTTGAATTTCTAACCCTAACAAAATATCTATTTAATGTAAATAAACTTTCAAGAAATTTATTTTCTTATGGTATACATTTTTATAGTCTTGAAATAAAAATATTTTCTTGAATAGAGACTGATTTTTGTAAGAAAATCTATTTTATTAATGCAAGAAACCGTTTCTCTGCGTGTAGTAGAATATTTCCAATATTTCTGGTGCTTACATTTTTGGCGAAGTTTTCACAAAATCTCATTGTATTTGATTTAATGTTGTTTTTGCGATCTCGCTGATATGTCATTTTTAAAAGTAACTTTCCCTATTAGTAAGTTTTTGTATGGGATCCCTTGTTAAAATTTATATTTGAAACGATCTAATTTGAATCGGTTGGTGCACAACGAATCATGCGATTCCCGACTTTTATTAAAATGCTGGACAACGGGCCTTAGTTACGGACACACATAAAAATGTTTAGTTGAAGGATATTAATACACTCAGTTCAGCATCTTTTCAATTACCTGAAACGGTGAAAATTGATCAAGGATAAATAGCAAAACCCGGACGAAGATTCTGCGAAGTTTAAAAAATATGATTCCTTTAAGAATATCACAGTCATATTTACGTACTTTGAATTTTCAATATATTTACCTTAGATGCAAGACATCGTCAGTATAACTCGTATATTCGATTTGACAAGAATGAATTCCGTTCAAGGTTATGTTTTTATTTGATTTAAGAATATCACAAGCTTCTTTTAAAACTTTTGTATTTAAGAATACATTATACTTTTGCTAACACTATACAATATTCAAATTAGCGTACTCTTCAGATAATCTTATGATTACGCTAATAATTTTGATCGAAGTAATTATTTTTTCTGTGCAAATTTGTTATCTGAACTTATTCTGCGTCTCGATGAAGATCGAGCGAACATAGTTATAATTACAACTTACCTATTTATGTAGCTTATTATTATTACAATTTTACTTTGGGTGAATAACCGTAATGCCTTTTTGTATCCACGGACGAAGGAGTGAATTGTCTATCGCAGTAAATGATTAGATACAATTTTCAATATACCTGAAAGCGTTTAATGTTTTACTTGTCATCTCCTTAAGAATATATTTAATCCTGTGAACACCGGCTTAAAGATTTAGCTCAATGTATATTTAATAAGAGAACTTCAGCAACTGTTCAGTTCCGATTTTTATGAAACTTGGTAGGATTGTATAACGCGTACTTTTTATTACCTATTGCAGAATTTTTACTATCAATTTTCGGAAAAATACGCCAAAATCAATGATTACAGAGAGCGATTTCTGTCCTTCTGGAATGGAATTCCGTAGCTACAAAAATTGTGTTTAGTATTTCCGATTGTTCTTCCTTATCTTTATGGTTACTAATACACAACATTTATTCCTAGATACTCTACAATGAGAGATCTTGGGGTATTGTTTGATACGAACATGTCGTTCGGTGACCACATTGTCTCCACACGTTTGCTACTACGTATTCCATTGTGCTACTTTAAAATAAATAACTTTTTTATTGGAAATTTAACATTAAATTATATTTGGAAGGGTATTATCAACATTTGCTGTGGACAAAACAATCGCCATCGCGATTAAAATAATGGAGGGGGACGCCAATTAATTTAATTACAGTTAGTCAGGCTTTCATCGAAGTAACTCGTATTTTGACTGTGTTCCAAGTTTCAAAGTGTGTAATATTCAAATCATAGTAAAAATTCAAGGTAGAAGGTTGGAGTTTGAGAATTGGTCAGTTTCCCGTGAATCCCATATAAACATAAAGTTTATATGACACTTTAAAAATTCAGGTTAGTTTGCTTTTTTCAGTTTCAATTTGCGTTAATTTTCATTTACTGATATAAAAATTCGTTCAAAATTGCCGAAAGAGTGTGTAAGAACAATGTTCCTGTTCTAAAACATTTCAATATATTTATATACAGGTCTTGTAAAGCGAATGCGTACAGTAAAAAAAGAAGGCGTTAGTCCGAGCAAGTAAAAGCGAACATACTTACGCGTGGGCAGGAGAGGGCGCGACGGCGTGATTAACTTGTGATCTCCAATCGCTGAGAGGGAGCGGGTGACTCGCTATTTTTTGCTGTACGTATTCGCTTTACAAGACCTGTATATACGAGGTATGGCAATTAAATAACCGGACTGGTGCTACTATCGGCAAACAGCTAGCACGCCACGGCAGGTTTGAACATGTCTGTGCTTGTAAATGCTTTCCCCACCCTGAGATCGACGGGCTCGGTTGTACGTCGCTCAGTCTCGCTGTAGCAATCGTTCGTTCAAGTCCTTACGCTAGCGTCACGTCGAAAAAATGCAGAGTGTTCAGATCGAGCAACGAGTTAACCTCAAGTTTCTTGTGAAACTGAGAAAAACTGTTACAGAAGCTCATGCCATGTTAAAGGAAGTGAGTGTTCGCGCACACAAGTTTTTGAGTGGTGTAAAAGGTTTAAGGAGGGATGTGAAACGACCGAAGACGATCCGCGGCCTGGACGACCCTCAACATAAAAAATGGACGGACATTCAGAAAATTGGTAAATTGATCCGCGAAAATCGTCGTTTGAGTGTCCGAGCTCTTGCTGAAATCTCAGGAATTAACAAAGAAACTGTCCGTCAGATTTTGCATGAATCATTCAACATGCAGAAAGTTTGCGCAAAAATGGTGCCAAAACTTCTCCAGAGCAAAAGGAGTCGAGAATGAACATTTGTGGTGACCTTTGAATAGTGGTTTTTTACCTACGACCTGAAACAAAGCGCCAATCGATGCATTGGAAGAGCCCAAGCTCACCACGGCAAAAAAAGCGAAAATGAGCAAGTTTAAATTCACGGCCATGATGATTGTTTTTTTTTTGATACGCGTGGAATTATTACGTCGAGGTTCTAACTACCCTTCGTGAACGAGTGAGAAGACGAAGTCCCGATTTGTGGAAGAACAAATCCTGGATGCTCAACCAAAACAATGCGCCAGCCCATTCCGCACTGTCTGTGAAGGCGTTATTTGCGAAATCCGGCATCACCGTGTTGGACCACCCACCGTACTCGCCCGACCTGGCCCACTGTGACTTTTTTTTATTTCCGAAGGTAAAATCGGAGCTTAAGGGGTCAAGATTTGACAGTGTGGAAGCGGTGAAAGCGAAAGCGACGGAGGTTCTCAACAAGCTAACAGAAACGAACTTCCAGCACTGCTTTCGACAGGGAAAAATTCGCATGGAGCGTTGTAGGGATTGGCAAGGAGAGTACATTGAAGGGGATAAACTTTGTAATGTAATTGGTGATCAATAAAATGTTTTGTAGCACCAGTCCGGTTATTTAATTGCCACACCTCATACAAGTCCTACTTCAAGGAGTACAGAAGCGATTCCTGAAGTACTAAAACAAAGGTACTCGATGGTGTCTATCTTATCGGATGGAAGAGATGAATTTAGCGCGCATTTCCTATCCAAATTGAGCAACAATTGATGTGTCGTTCTCTGCTCTGCCAAATTAAATTTACAGTACCTCAGTATGCTACAAGATCTTTCGCAACTGTCGACGTTCCGTGATATAGAACAAATGTTCTGTGCAATGTTCCAATTACTCGTACGGCAAAAAGTGCCAACAATTTGTTTGAGAACCCGTGTTATTAATTGCAAATTGTAGGGAACGTTATGTTACCTTTTATGCTGAAATTTTAAGTTCACTCCTGTGTTTAATCTTGCATGGCTTTAGGTTAATAGGATTTATCTTTAGTTTATTATATTGTTACTGTACTGCACAGGCATATTCTCAATTTCTGTCCTATAGATGGAAACGTATTGTTTTCTGTTGGGCAATGAAGGATATTATTATTAGTACTGACAATGAAAAAACAACTACATTTTTACTAATACCAAATTATATCATGAGAACGAAAGACGTAAAAATGGATTAAAGAAACGGTAATTCTTTTAACAAAAAAAAGTTATTACATTTGAAGGCTTATTTTTCTTTTATACTGCTTTATTCTTATATCCATTGTACTTATTTCTCGGATTATGCAGTGATATATAGAAATTATATCGTTGCATATTACGTATAATTATTATAATAGAATTGAGATTAATTTTAAGCAGCAGATTGGAGAATATTTTCCTACCTAATGAATTTAGAGTAATACGTACAGTACCGTTCATGGAAGTTCGGGCGAGCTGACAAATTATATTAACTGTTTAGGAAAAAATTTTAAAATTATATAATATACATTTCTGTGAGGAATTATTAAAATTAACTTTTTCTGGAAGCCTTTTACCAATTTCCAGGTAGTATTTGTCTATTATAAGACCGTTATCATAAAATATATAATTATGTTGGAAATCCCCAATAATTACAGTGACAATAAAGCTTTATAATAATCCCTAGGAGGATTAGCTGATTCACTCGTGTTACCTGAAAATATTCGTATACCCTTTATAAAGTATTGTAACATTTGTAAACGCAATAGTTCTGAAGAGATTGTTATTGTGAAAGTATCTGTGGTTGTGCAAGTGAAAAATAAAATAATTTCGGTTTGACTGCTTAAAATGCCCCGTGGAAAGCCTCTAGCTGTTTCAAAACGATCTGCTATTATTACCTTGCATCAGGAAGGGTACGCAGAAAGACGCATTATGGATAAATTAAAAATAAAAAAATCTACAGTACATGATACTATAGTTCGATTTAAGACAGCCGATGACGTGCAAGATCGTAATCGGCCAGGACCGTCAAGAAAAACGACTCCTGCGGAAGATTTACGAATAAAAATAATTAGTAAGCGCAATAGAAGATTAACAGCATCAGAAATTGCTGCAGAATTCAATAATGGGCGAGATTCCAAAGCTTCTGTGAGTACTGTGAAACCTCGGATGAAAGAGGCTGGGTTGCATGGGCGAGTGGCTTGTCGAAAACCGTTACTCCGAAGAGGAAATAGGCTGAAACGACTGAAATGGGCACAAGCTCATAGAGATTGGACAATGGACGATTTTAAAAACGTTTTGTGGACTGACGAATCCAAGTTTGAGGTTTTTGGAAATAGACAGAGAGTTTTCGTACGCAGATCAAGAGAGGAAAGAATGTTATGGGAGTGTATAGTTCCTACGGTGAAGCATGGAGGCGGATCTGTAATGGTTTGGGTTTTTTTTCCTTAATCGGAACAGGGGACAAAAATTGAGGGCATAATGAAAAAAGAAGAATATCGGAAAATCCTGGAGGAAAATGCCATACCGTCAGGAGTCCGATTAATTGGTCGTAGATTTGAATTTATGCAGGATAATGACCCCAAACATAAATCTAAATTGTGCACAGATTACCTGCAGCAAGAAGAAAATGGAAGAATCCTAAAAATTATGGAATGGCCGCCACAGTCCCCCGATCTGAACCCGATAGAGTTGTTATGGAAAAAATTAGACCGATGTGTTAGGAAAATGTGTCCAAAATTGAAGGAACATTTGTGGACCATTCACCAGGAGGTATGGACAAGCTTGCCCAATGAAACATTAGCAAAATTAATTAATCGGATGCCGAGAATAGTGGCAGCAGTCCTAAAGGCAAAAGGTGGATTTTTCGATGAAAATCGGATTTAAATTATTTGTATTACATTAACTTTTTCTTGTTAATAAATTTGTGTTTGAAAATATGTAAAATCATGCAAGTAAGTATTAAATATATGGCCACTTAGTATTTCTCTTATTTTCTTTGACTTCCGTACATTTTTTTGCTTCCCCGAACTTCCATGAACAGTAGTGTAGGTATTACTCTAAATTCATTTATTTAAAAGAAACTTAGAAGATTAATGTAAGATGCCTTTTTTCATCAAAGCATTTTCTCGGCTTCGTACTACAATTTATCGTTTTTCAAATCATACCAAATTACTTTCGTTGTTATAGATTATAGGCTTTTTGGAAATTGAATTTCCTGGAAATATCTAAAACTCAATCTTAATGTGTTTAGTTAATTCACGTTTAATTCAACACGTTCTCTCGTATATGTCTTTGAAAGGTATTTGTATCTTTATACTTATTGATGCTACTACTTAAAATGGTTTATTTATACTAGTGATAATAACTGAAGATTTATTTTTGTAATTCCCCTGTGCTTTGTTGTCGGAAATTTGTGAATATTATGGGAAACGTTAAAGTATTTCCCGTGTTTGTCATAATTTGGAAAGATTAAGGGGGGTTAAGGGATATGGGGAACGCTTCATAATCACATCGGTCTTTGTGGTTAACTATTTTATATATGAAATTTGTTTGTTGTTTGTATCTTGCATCCATTCACACTAAAATATAATTGCTATTGTAAGTACGTGTGTTGTGGTTTACAGGAAAATTTCCAAGACGGACAGTCACTAACATTCCTCTAGCTAAATAAACTTTTCGTTAAAGATGTACCGAATTTAAATTTAGCTTTATTTAGTACACATAAAACAAAACGTAGTACAATCAATCATGCTAGGTTTTTATGCAAGGATGTGCAAGGTCTCAACCTATTAGGGGGCGAAGTAGATACTATTTCTCATCTCTACGCGGAAAAGTGACACACCTTTATATTTTTCGCTATGCCTTTTACTTTTCTGGGCATGATTTTTCCACATGATGTATGGAAAAACATGAAACTGGAATTTGGAAACTTGGCGTTTGAGCGATATTGTCCTATTTTACGAGAAGTAGACACCAGGCACTTTAAACTGGTTCGTTTTTTGTAATAGTAGAAACTTGATTTACTTCACAATTAATTTTTTATTTAAAAATATTTTTTTTTCTTGATTTTAGCGGCTTTATTGCTAAATATATTATTGTTTGAGTTAATTAAAGCTTAACATTTTACGTTTCGACAAATTTTATTGTCTTCTTCAGAAATGATTCGTTTTTAGTAATACGGTTCTTTGTTTACTTTTTTGTTTTTTTGAACTTACAATAGAACATTGTCAACTAACATAACACTTTAAAATTCTTTTTTTTTTGTTTTGTTTTATGAAATAAAACATTAAAACTATTCTACGTTACAATCTTTTGGTTATTTTAACTTATTTTTTAAAATAATTATTCTAGTCATCTTAGTTGGCTGACGGAAAGGCGAATGCGAATACTCCCAGCAAGGCGGCACACTTTCAAAAAATGTTTTATTTGTATAAGTGTAAGAATAAATTTTTTTTTTAATAAAATATTTTACTATCGTCAAATATTCTCAAAGCCAAAAATTGAATGCAATACAATTTAGAGTTTGAGTAATTAATCATTACGAAATAGGATAATAAATCTTAGAAGGTCCTTCGATTTCAGTTTTGTCGTTAACTGAATTTTTATGTTTGTTGATTTGTATCATTTCCAGTATGCATCTTGCTTTATAATTAACTTCTTTATTAAGTATAGAAACATTTTCGAAATTGAAAGTGTGTCCCGTGTTTATTGTTTTTTTTTAAGGCAGTGATGTTGTTTTGATATTTGTGACCTTTTAACCTATCATTCAAATGTTGTGTTTGTCCAATTGGTAGACGCCATTACAGTGGTTACATGGGATTTTATATACTACATGGGTTTGTTCATTTTTTTATATCTTATCTTTCATTTTGGAAAATGCAAACTCTTTTATTTAAAAACTAACTGGAAAAATAACAACTACCCCCAGGCTTTAACAGAAAAAATAATCAAAAATAAAATCCACGCATTTTACCAAGCAGATGATCAAAAACAAAAACAACAACGATAGACCAACAACAAAATATGTCAGTATAACCATATGTCCCACAATTATTCGAAAGAGTTAACAAAATTTTAATGCCACATAACATTAAAGTAGTACATCAAAATTACAATAGTTTAGAGTTTGCATTTTCCAAAATGAAAGATAAGATACAAAAAAATAAACAAACCCATGTAGTATATAACATCCCATGTAACAACTGCAGTGGCGTCTATATTGGACAAACACAACAACATTTGAATGATAGGTTAAAAGGTCACAAATATCAAAACAACATCACTGCCTTAAGAAAAACAATAAACACGGGACACACTTTCAATTTCGAAAATGTTTCTATACTTAATAAAGAAGTTAATTATAAAGCAAGATGCATACTGGAAATGATATGATACAAATCAACAAACATAAAAATCCAGTTAACGACAAAACTGAAACCGAAGGACTTTTTAAGATTTATTATCCTATTTTGTAATGATTAATTACTCAAACTATAAAGTTTATTGCATTCAATTTTTGGCCTTGAGAATATTTGAGGATAGTAAAATATTTTATTAAAAAAAAAAAATTTTTTTCTGACACTTATGTGTGCCGCCTCGCTGGAATCGGACGCGTTTCCGTCAGCCAACAAAGATGGCTAGAATAATTATTTTAAAAAATAAGTTAAAATAACCAAAAGATTGTAACGTAGAATAGTTTTAATGTTTTATTTCATAAAACAAAACCGAAAAAAGAAGAATTTTAAAGTGTTATGTTAGTTGACAATGTAATTGCAATTCTATTGTAAGTTCAAAAAAAAGCAAAAAAGCAAACAAAGAACCGTATTACTAAAAACGAATTATTTGACTTGTTACAGTTTTGAACATGTATGTACATTCTGAAGAAGACAATAAAATTTGTTGAAACGTAAAATGTTAAGTTTTAATTAACTCAAACAATAATATATTTAGCAATTAAGTCGCTAAAATCAAGAAAAAAAAAGATTTTTAAATTATTAAACAAGAACGGCTAAGAAACGAAATATACTTTTGTTTCATTTTTTGATACTTACATCTTTTTACTGCTGTTTTTTTAACGGAAATTAAAGCTTTGCTATCTTAATCGTTTACTAGAAGTGGAGTTATAGATACGGGTTGTATTTGTGTGTTAGCTTTTTCGGAAAATGCTATGTTCAAAATTTCATTTATAATTTTATGTTTTCAAAATTATGGCTGTACCGCTATTTTCAGCATATCTACTTTTAAGTTTTATGCGTTGAACACTTGTTATTTATCTTATCTTAAATGCAGCGCTCTATAACTTCGCATTTTACCTAAAATTCTAAATGAATTTTGTTATGTGTATTGTAGTTTTACTTAACGGTTTAGATCAACCTATAAATAGATGATATAAATAAGAAAATTGATTTCTATACGCTTATTTTATTTTTTAGTGCGAAGGTATGGGTGTATTTCGTTTATAAATTATATATATTATATATAAACCGAACTACTAACTCTTTCGGTAGGTATTTTTCTAGATCTGATTCTTCTTTTCAAACATTCATTCTTAAATTATGCTTACCAATACCAAAATCTTGAACAGTACATGATGAGATTGTCAGATTTATTTATTACTTTTTTTCTTTACAACTAATTAATAATGCTAAGAAATAAGAATACATTGAATGTTACATGTTGTATTAGGAGTACCTCTCCTAATTATCGATATTTAGTGAATGTGCTAATTGAATTATAAGTAACAGTTTTTATGGAGGTAGTTTCACTTTACAGTAGTAAAATTTCTAGTTCTAAATGAACAATAACAGGTAGGATACATATGCTAAATTTTTTCTTTTTTACATTTACGGAAGCCAGTGATAGGATTTGCAAAAATCTTAATGGATATAAGTTAAGTAAAATTGTAATTTTATAGATAGTATGGACACCTAAAATACCTACAATATATATCTCCGAAATAAAATTATCATCATTAAAATAAATTAAATCACTAGGAGTTTCCCAGTTTTGATTCTTTTTTATTTATTGATTAGCTCCGATGAAACCACTTTGACCACATTGGATGTTATTTTTACTGCGTGTATAACTTCCTCTATGGTTTTTGATGATATTTTTCTTGTAAAATGACTGTTATTTTTTCCCTGTCGGTTCTCATAATTTGCGCGTGCGCGACATGTATTGTTTAGACATTAAAATTAGAAAACAAATTAATGGGAGATTTTTATTCTTCCTTCTAGAAAACTGCTGATAATTGGGAAGGTGTGTACACTACCGTTCATAGAAGTACGCACACCTATCTACTTTCATAAAAGACGTAGTGTATGTATATTAAATAAAACAAACAAATTCAAAAAATTTGTATTAATTTATGAATAGAGAGGCGTATTGGGTATTTAATATTATCGTATTCATTATTATATACGAACAAAAAAATTACAGCTTTATAATTTTCTTTATTAATAATTCCTGTTATTTTAAAGATTACCAAATTCAAACACCAGAAACGTCATTTTTTTAGATAACACCATATATCTTTTTTGTATTCCCCGTACAGAAAATATTTATATCTAACGTTTCGTGTATTTCATACAACTGGTTTGTGATGTTAGTATTGCTTGGTTACCATAACAACAGTAAACAAATGATATTGACCTTGACACACTAAACTACTGCTTCAAATGTTGAGTCCAAGTCGGCAGTTGAAAATTACATCCAATTGGCTTCTGGTGTTAACATAGTTTGGTTACCATGACAATAGTAAACAAAACATACTGACATTTACGATCTTGGATTGTTGATTCAAAATTTCGAACTTAGGTAAAGGAGAGTTAGGTAATAGGTTATACATTTATCAGGAAAAACTGAAAGAAATTGTATCTTTTAGCTAACAAGATGTACAAGCTGCGCTACCCTAACCGACGATGTCCACAACCGTAAACATTTGTCAAATTAAAGCTAAGATTTGATGATACTGGATATTCATTTTACTGATCCGAAATAAAAAAAATACCGCATCTTTTTAGCGACAAGGAACAATGGAAACAATATTTTGACAAAAATTCATGCAGTCTAACAATAGGTGATGTAAACATAATTATATCAGTATTTTTTTAACATGTAGTGATAAGGTATGTAAGCTTTCTAATGCTTGTCATAACCTCAGGAGCCTTTAGTGCATAAATTGTGAGTGTAAAGTGTTCCATGGCTTTGCTACATCATCCTCTCACCGTAAAGGGTGAACCGCTGTTAATTGTTCCCCAACATGCGAATGGTGACTTGGGATTGTACCTGGCCCACTAGGAAAATTTGATCCTAGTGGAATTGGAACTCATATAAAGCTAAAATAAAAACAAAACATCTAAAAAGAAGACAATAATCTGAAATACACTACGAACTAACTTAATAACTTTTATTGTAATTTTTATTGCAATAATCAATAGCCATCTACTTATTTATCAATTTCCAGTGGCCGTTCGAATTCTTTCCTTTCACCTCGATACATTTGCGCAATTGTTTATAAAAGGTATTCTGCATTTTTCTTAGCACATTAACTGTTGCACTCCGGCATGCTTGCGCTATCCCTAACTTTAAACATAAATAATAATAATGACAATAACAATAATAATGTTCTTTATTTCTACTGAAATGTAACCTTACAAGAAAAAGGTACAAAAGTAGAAACCGGCAATGTGTTAAGAAGCGTTGTGCTATTGCTATAACCTAGTACGTATTCGTGCATTTTTTCATTCTGTTTGAAATTCATTTTATTTTTAAAATTAAAGATAGCACATTCATACATATAAATTCCGAATAGTGTCAATAAACCATTCGCTTTGAATAGCGACCGAAGAGAGACACCGCAATCCAGATCCAGCATTGCCCGCACCGCTAACTTCTGTAAAATGAATACGCGTTCCGCATTCGACGAACATCCCCATACACTGTTTTCATAGTTGTAAAACTTTAATATTTTGAATGCGAAGCAAACACTGGTGAGCCTGCTACATATCTACCCTATCTCTTGATCCAACTTTAGGGTATCATCTATAGCAACACCAAGAAGAAACAATATTTGGCTAATTTTAAGTTTTTTTTTTTGGTTATATAAGCTATATTATCCGGAGTTGCTGTATCTTCATTACATTTGAAAAAAATGCAACGCGTTATATTTCTATTTATCTGTAAAAGATTTAGTCGGAACCATTGTTCCATGAAATTTAGTAATATTGAGCCGTTTCGAGTTAAACAAGGAAAGTCAACACCACTAAACAGTTAGTATCATCGGCATAATTTACAATTTGCTGATTGCTGTTGGAAATATTTTCAACCATATCATTAATAAAAATTAAGAATAATAGAGGACCCAGGGTGCTGCCTTGTGGTATGCCAATATTTCTTGTTGCTGTATTTGAGTATGCTGAACCACTGCCTAGTTTTACGGTTTGTTTTCCATCAACTAGATATGATCTGAACCGTCGTTAGCGATGCCTCTGATACCGTAACGTTCCAACTTCGCAAGCAAAATAGAGTCCGCTATTGTGTCAAATGCTTTTGATAGGCATAGAAAAAGACCACATACTAAATTATTGTTTTCTAATTGAGATAGTATCCACCCTGTATAAGCAAATAATGCCGTACTAGTACTTTTTCCGGAAATGTGACCACGTTGATTTTTATTAAAGAAGTTTTGGTTTGCAAAAAACGAATACATCTGCTCTGAGAAAATATTTGCGAAAGCGGTTAGATGACTAGTAGGTCTCTACGTTGTTGTAATCTCCTTTCTTATGTACGATAATGGCATACTTTAATGATGTTGGAAACTCACCACTGGATAAGGACGTATTACGAATGTGACAGAGAGGATCAGCAATCACAGCAAAACAACTCTCTAACAGGCAACGGTATTTCAACTCCCACAGAATGTTTATTTTTGAATCGATGTATGATTTCCTTTAAATCCGGTGGTATTACAGATCTGATGAATTTTGTTTAGTACTAGTATTGACATAGTTATTTCTTATACCATTTAAATTTAAAGAAGTGTTGAAAAAATTATTGAATTCATTAGCTAAAGCCTTAGGATCAATAGTGTTATACTACTAGTTTTATCCAATTCCTCATTTATAATGTTCCACATGGTCTTAGATTTATTTCTTGAATGTTCAATTTTGTGGTTATTTATTTCTTTTTTGTACGTATTCCTTTTTTAGTTGATTTAAGTATAGTTTACAGTCAGACCGATATAAAGTAACTAATTCGAAAGTAGATATTTTTTCTTTGTACATCATTATTTCCGGAGAAGTTAACTGACTTTTTCTCGGTTTAACACGTGGTAACACGTGCGAGTAGAAAATGTGCATTGATATATATTGAGAGTTGTAAGGAAGTTATTGAATTTTTCGTCAACAGAACCTTTCTTAAAAACCAATTCAAACCGTTCGTCCTTAATCGAGGAGCAAAATTCGGAAATTGCTTCTCGATGAAAATTACGACGCAACACAACTGTATTGGCATTCAACTCATTAATCATTATCAATATTTAAATGCACAATTTGAGCATTATGCACTGAAATTCCCGTAACTATTGTCGACATTTTCATTATTAACTATAATATTATCTAAGCATGACGCAGTCGAACTCGCAATTCTAGTAGGTGTTGCTGTAGTGGCAGCAGACCCATAACTATCGAGCAGTGATAAAAATTCACTTGTGTTGTTATTATCAGCTACAAGATCTACACATATTAAAATCACCGCATCTAACGTACTTTAGTGAATTGTTAAATTGTGTTTCAAGTAATATTGTTGATTTATCAAAAAATATTTCGATACATGAATTTGGCGATCTATATATACATATCATAACGATTTGTTTATTACTAATACTCTTGGCTTCGGCAAATGCTGAATTTTAGGTTTTTGATCCTGTTGCTTTTTGTTAGTGTTGACATTTGAAGATTCCCGTTCTCTGTCCAACACTGTTTTTCTTTCCTTTGTAATATTCTTTAAGTTGTTTATTTCTTCGGATAAAATTTTGTATTGATATTTTAAACTTCTGATTTTAAAGGATTTATAATTGCTTAAGTTAACTTTAGTAGTGCCTCATTTACCTTCATAGATATGAAAACATCGATGTACTGTAATTACACCGAGATGTCGTTAGGTACCGGTTGTACATTGGATATTCCCGCGTTTTCGTTTGAAGTTAATTCAATCAGACACTTCTCACAGCTCCTATTTACCCACATTCTCTCATCGTTCTATATTCTTGTATCGTTACGTTGACACATTTTATGTGATAGTTTGTATTACATTTATTTTGGCAGAGGATATAATCCTCATATCTCTCAATCTTTTTGTCACAACAACCACACTTCACTGCCGTGATTGTCTCAGATGTGTAGGTATATGTAGTTCATTTTACAAGTAGCAGCAGCAGTAGTAGCAGCAAGAACAGCAATGTCAGTATGTTTTGTTTACTGTTGCCGTGGGAACCAAACTACTAACACCAGACACTTGGATGCAATGCCCAAACGCAGGAGTAGTGTTTAACTGTAAATATCGGTATACATCGTTAAACAAAAATATTAGGGATATACAGTACCGTGCAATCGAATTAGGGCCACTTTAATTTCAACATACAAATATTTGCTATTAATATTATAATAACCAACATTTCTAAATATTTTCCGCAATAAAATGTTTTTAATTGTATTTAAGATAATCCTCTTAAGTAGGTATAAAATTCTCGTTATTACAACCCCCACCAAACATTCCTTTCTATCCAAGGTACGTTTAGGGTCGGTAATTGGTGACTGGCTTTACCTGCTTCAAGTTAGTTTACGTGTAGTTTTGATGGTGTAAAGTGCAAGTATTAGGTTTTCGTGCTATAATATTCGTTTTACATGTTGTTTTAGTGTAATTAAATTGAAATTTCGTGACGTTTAGTTTTCTTTTTTTATTGATAAATTTTGTGAAATGGGCAAACGTAAAGACATTTCAAATGAGAAAAAAAAAAGCAAGAATTGAAGCATTATTAGAGACGGGGCTGTATTCGCATCGGGAAATAGCCAGAAGAGAACGAGTTTCTCGTCAAACAGTCGACAGGATAGCGATGTCAAAGAAAGAAAATTTACCAGCGACTTCAAGTGGTTGTTCTCATTGTCGCGGTATCCGCAAAACTTCGCCACGGGAAGACAGAATTATCATAAAAAGGGCGTTAGAAAACAGGCAACTGTGCATTAAAGAACTTCAGCGTATATTACAGGCTGATACTATAAAAATATCAGATCGAACATTAAAATTGCGCTTATATGAAGCCAATATCAGAAGTAGACGCCCTGCAAAAAAGCCGAAACTCACTTTAACGATGAAAAAGGCAAGATTGCAGTGGGCGCAACAGCATCGACATTTTACTGTTCAGGATTGGAAAAAAGTATGTATCAATATTTTATGTATATTTTCAAAATTTTTAGTAAATTCGAAAATGTAATGAAAATTTCTGTTTCTAAAGGTTGTTTTTAGTGACGAGTCACGGCTAGAGGCTGTAACTGAAGTTGCTCGTTTCGTTAGAAGAAGACCATCGGAACGATACGATGAAAGCGCAGTGGTAAAAACAGTGAAACATCCACCGGCAGTCATGATTTGGTCCTATATATCATGGGAAGGGCTCGGACCGCTCTATTTTGTAACGGATACCTTGAATCAAATTCAATATAAAGAAGTTATGGAATCAATATTGATCCCGTATATGACATCTTTAGACCCTGAAAATTACTCTTACACATTTATGCAAGATGGTGCACCGTGCCACAGGGCATATTGCCATGGCCAGGCAATTCCCCCGACCTGAATCCAATCGAAAATGTTTGGAATTCTTTAAAACGGAGTTTATGCATCTCCCAATACAACAGTTTTGAAAGCAAACATAACAAATAGCTGGCAAAATAATGCTCACCTTAAAGAAGCTGCAGCAGCGTGTATAGCAAGCATGCCAAAAAGAATTGCTGCTGTCATAAAAGCAAGGGGTGGTTCGACAAAATATTAATGTACGTGTTAATATAAATATATATATATATATATATAAATAAATAAAAATTGTTTTTATCAAACGTTGATACTTTGTATTATTTATTAAGCTAAAACTCAAATTTATATAATGGCCCTAATTCGATTGCACGGTACTGTATATGTTCTATACGATGAAAGCAGAAACAATATGTGGAGCCATTTAAAACAATTATCTTCCTGATGCTTGAATATGGCAAAGTTTGGTGTTCAATACTGAACAGCCCCGTACATATAGAAGGCGCTTTAATACCGTGTCTAGATAGAGCCAAGTGTGCAATTTAATCTCGTAAAAATTTAGGCTAAAATGTATTTGGATTCCGGATTTTTTGAAGGAAATAGATATATATAGCTGACTGAAAACAAAATTAATAATATCTCGAAATCTGCTAGAAATAGACATATGAAATCCATATTACGTTGATTTATTTGTAGATGAAGAAACTAAAAATGTAATAAAATATGTTCTATTTAAAGTAACAAACAAAGTCCTTGGTTCACTACTTATCGATCAGCCTGTATATACAGAAATATTTTTATGAGATAGCTTATGGTGTCTATTTGATTATCTGAAAATTTTGACCTTCTAACTTTACACAGTAAGCACAATTCTACAATTCCAAAAGATTAGGTCATCCTGCCTTGTTATATGTACTTCTTATTAAACAATCTGTTCCTAGATAATGAAAGGTATAATAAATTATATTACTAGGTATGGTATTTCTCATATCTGGTATTTTTTAAGTGCAATAAATAAAAAATGTTAGAACAAATATTATAATAATTTTTTGAATTTTAAGCTAGTGTCCATACTTCTATGAACGGTAATGTATATCATGTCATTCACGTTAATAACGATAACTAGATAGAGTTCTGTATCTTTCTAAAGATATGTTGTACAAAATAAAAAACTTTGGAAGGAAATTAAAGCAAATTAGAGCAAAACATTAGAAATTAAGAAGAAGAAAGTGAAGTTCTGGTATAAAGGGAAGTGAAAATTCCTTAGGAATAATCTTGTTACATAATGAAGTAATTTGCCTGGGAATACGAGAATATGACGATGTATACTGGGCAACAAAGTTGACGTAGAAGTACGTACCTTGTGTTTGAAATAAATTATAAAATAGGTTGACATTTTTTTTTTGTTTTATTATTAAACGAGCTCGATTGCTGCTTTCCACTTTTCTATTTCAATAAAGATTATCGAAAGTAAAGAAATAGTGGCTTGAACTCTGTGCGGAAATCGTTCATTAAAATAGTTGTTGAAATTCCGTTGATTGAGGTTTCAAAATTTCCATCTATTCATTTATCGCTTTGAACCTAGCAGCAAACCGATACACAATTATATATATATATATGTATATGTATACATGTAGGTATTTCCATGTTTTCGTACTATTTTTAGTCCGATAAAATCATGTACACTTTTAACTAAGTGTGCGGCATTTATTTTTTTTTCTTATGCACGCTGATTTTTCTTTATATTGACAGTAAGACATCCGCTTGAAATATTTTTATCTGCGACTAACAAAGTGTTAGTTTAATTACTTAATTGAACGAATAGTTCTAAATCTATAATGCAAAATGGAATAAAAGTATTTTTTGAAGCCTTTTTGAGGAATATAATAGATAGGTAGATAAATATTTATGCATAATAAACAAGTACTTGAAACAGGTCACAAAAAAGGAAAGACAATATAACACCATCAACTTAAAAATCGTTTACAGAGCAACAACTAATTCCTAGCAGATATGCCTTAACTAAGTTTTTGAATGAAAAGAAATTATTTGCGTTTCTTATATTTACAGGTACTTTATTATAGAATTTGTAGCAATTGTAAGATGTACCTTTCCGAAATGTGGATTTTGTGGCGCAGGTAAGAGATAGTCTGTATTACGTATGTATATTGTGGTCATTACTACAATAATAATCATTATTAATATATACCTGTAATCTTCTTGAGGTGCTAAGAATTGCAATAGTCTTCTAATACACCGATTGGTAAAATGCGAAATTAGCCATATCGCTATCCCCTCCTCGCTCTCAAGCGGAGGAGTTAGCGGCAGTCGATGGCTCAAGCTTACCGATGTGGTTAGTTATGAGGTAGACTGCAGTATGTGCGGACGATTTTAGAGAGAATTTCTGGAGTATTTATTCTTCTTTTCTTTTATTTCATCAGAATCCGTTTTTATTTTCGTCGTTAGAATTTCTTATTAATTTCGTCTAAGCTTCGTAGCAACAACAAAATAAATATGCGAAACTCTCATTTCCAGGCGACCTTGACTTCAAATTACTACGTGCGCTCTTCGCACAGTACGTCTACATCCCGACATTGTTCGAAGTATACTAGCAGGAATTGCTCGGATTTCACTCAGTCCCCTCCATGCTCTCTCGCATGTACGGCGAGAAAGCGAGGAGGGGATACCGATATAGCTAATTTCTCATTTTACTAATCGGTGTATTGGTTAGGTTAATTGTGGCGAACCTATGTGTCAAACTTGTAGGTACCAAGTAATCGTCGATCGAGGAACATTACGCTTTTTCTTGAATTTCGTCTATTGTTGTTTTATAGGGGTTCTTAAAGCATTATGTGCCAAATATGTTCTGTAATTGTGAAAGTTAGAACTTTAATGACGGTGTTTCCAATTATTGCATTGTTAAAATATGATTACAAGGAAGCCTCTGATGTAGATAAGAAATACTAATCTCATGTACCTACATCTATTCACCTTAATAATTCGACTCATTGCATTTCGAAAAGATTAAGAGAGGTGCGCTCCTTTATTTCTGGACCTTATTAGTGAGCTTATATTATCTTTATTAATTTTTAAGATTAATGTAATTTTATCAAATTTAACGTTTCGGTTGTTTTTTGTTTGGCATTGAACGATTCCGCTTGAATTTTCGTTGGAATTTCAAGTCAATCTTCGATGTTGCAAGACGTTGCGTTTTTATTGATCAACAAATTTATTGATGTGAAACTATGGAATCAACGTCTTCCATTTTTCACCATATTTTCAAATTCTCCTCGATTCGGCAAATAACTAATTCATGTTTGCGTTTAATCCGATAAAATGCATTTTAAGACACTAATGCAATGAATAACTATTATAAATACGGGCGATTAATTAAGGAGATATAATTAATACAACAGTGAGTAGATAGATATGTGGTTAATATACATATTTATAGTTATTTTATACTCATTTAAACACTAATCCTGACATTTCTTTCGGTGGTCACCTAGGCATTTGGTGTTCGCGAGTCATATGAAATAATTGCGTTTTAGCACGTCATCTTTGCTAGAATGTTTTGAAAATACCCAACGTAAAAATTTTGCAAAATACATAAACAGCATAATCTGTATACATACGCACAAGTCGGAACATGTGTTAGAATTTCGTAATGTATAGCTGAGCAAGCCAAAATACGGAAGCGTTTTATAGAGAGCGAACGTTGTATGACGTCAAGCCGTTGTTATTTATATCCACGTCTCGACGCTTGGCTACATAATGACCCGTGACGTCGCAATGACGTCATTCCGCACACCCATTCAATTTGCTACGTCACGACGTCGACATCGATCGATGCCGTCATTGCCTTTTCGTCTTCGTCTCGCGTACGGTTTTGGGAGATTTTCTGTCTTTCTAATCTTTTCGACGCTCATTCAGCGTCGAGGTCACAGCGAAAGTTTGTGGTAGTACAATTCTCGTCCTACTTTCGAAAGGTTCAGGTTTCAGCTCCAGCTGAATTTCTTTCGGTTTTTTATACATATCATATTAATTAAACGGGTTTAAAATTACACACATAATAAAGAAAATTTTAAGAAGGAGAAAGTGCGGAAAATCTTCTGTTCGAAATACTTTAGGTAAGTTTGAGATGTATTTTGCGAAATAATTGCATACATTGCTTTGCTTTTATTAGAACAACTGTTACTAAAAGTCACAAGGAACTTTTTAAACATGTAGGTAATACATATATGTTGTTATTAGTATTACTATTATTAGCTGCTAGCGCTGCTGTGATTTTCAAAAAAGAAGTGCGCGAATAATTTTGTTGTCCGCGGTCAGCATCCTTTACGTTTTATCTCTAATTTGGGGGATTTCCCGATTTTTTACATTAATAGAAATATGTATTATTATTATTGCTTTTAAATTGTAAGTGTTGAGGTGCCCTATTAATCGAATTACATGACGTTTTTTTGTTATATTTTCAAATACCTTAAATAAATTAGTCGTAATCTTTATTTTACAAATTGTAGTAAATAATGAAATATAAGAAAAATACTATTTAACTTATATATGCTAATGCCCAATAATTCGAATTAATATTTAATTTTTTTCATCTCATGACAAGCTATTCGTGTTCGTTATTTTTTTGTTCAACTTTCGACATAATGATATCGATTGCTTACGAGTGAGCATGGATTTATGTTACTAATTTACCTAGAGTACTAATAGTTTTCTCAAAATCGGTTATTTACCGCTGCCGGTGATGTTAGAAATCACTGCTAATCTTGTTTTACAAAAAACAAAAATATTAGTGGATCTTTTGTATATGGTTTATTATAGGACCGCTTGTGTTAAACTTTTGTATTTATAAATAACGTTCCAATATTTTTGTTTTAAGGACTATTAAATATATTTTAAATCTATAAGATTTATTGCCAAACTTGGAATGTGTAATCTTATACATATATGTAAATTTTGAAGGAACAGCTAAAGCTAATGAGCATATGGTATTATTTTAAGTCATTATAATAACAAATATGTGTATTTGGTTCTCTTAAACATTTAAATATAGAGTGACCGTCAAAAAGCATTTTTAGAAGATCAAGTCTTAACGATAACAGGTACATGAAATAGGAAGTCTTAAACTAAAAAAATGTTGAGAGGCAAAAATGAAAAGATGGTCCAGATCTCACAAAATTCTGTGTTAAAAAGTCAGGAGACCGGTTTCGTGTTCAAGAACACATCCTCAGGCCAGAATCATGCATAACAGTGGCAGATTATGTCGAAATTTAAAATTCTGGATTGAGGATGTGTTCTTGAATATGAAACCGGTCTTCTAACTTTTTAATACAGAATTTTCTAAGATCTGGATCACTTTTTCATTTATACCTTTCGTACTTCATCTCACACAGAGCCTATGGATTATTTAAAAGGTGTGGATAAAAGAATCATAAATAAAAGAAAATCAGGTAGTAACTTTTCGTTGTTATTTCAAGTACTCAAAAGGTGTTTTGTAATATTAAATATTGCTGCCGCTTGATTGTGTGTTTTATAATTCTCACTAATAATCAAAACAATTTCTGTTCTGTTGGTTAAATAATTTATCTTGTTCAAATTTTAATTAAATAACTAGTTATTAGAAACATAATTTCGCCCTTCCAAACTTGAAAATAATTTAATTTAAACACTCCACGTTCTACTGACTTGTACGATTTGAATATATAAACTGAGAGAAAAACCAAGTCATTTAGGCAATTATAAAATAACATTTATAAGGTCTCTGTAAAGGTAATTCATTAACATGATTGGATTAGGGTTTTTACAATACATTTGAGTAAAAATGAATTATTGTTGATAAATACTTCTGCCTTTCATAAAAAATGCAAATATGAAAAAAAAATATTACTTTTCATTAGATAAAAAAAATTAAGGAAGTAATTGATAATTTTAATTATTTTTTACAATTTTCAAGTTTTCATATAAAAAAATTGAATTTTAAAATTTAGTCTTGGTACGTGAAATTTTGAAAACACTTCACAAGCTCAAAATTCAAATTTTACGGAAGCTAAAGAAAAACAATTGTTTTCTAGCTTTAAGATTGTTTAGGTAGCTAAAATTAATACACGAAAAAAAATCTCTTTGAAATTCTGCTTAATTTCCAAAAAAACAGCACTTTTTAGATTTTGATAATTTCGAAAAACCCAATTCTTTAAATAACTTGGTATATTTGATAGGAACTAAATAGATTCTCAGCAAGCACAAATACTACCGTAATTTTTTTTATATTTTCCATTTAATGCCGAGCTTATGGCGCTCACTGTATACAGTGAGATACAGAATAATAAAAATTAACTGAAACATCTACGTATTCCTTTCCAAAAGCACGTAGTTTGTATTGTATTTAGCATTATTAAAAATCTTCTATGTTATAGCTACCTAACTAATTATGACGTTACCCAATTGTAAGGTAAACATACTTTCCTATTAAATCTCTTAGAAAACATTAAGTAACAAACACAATTACTTGTTTCTCTAGCGGAAAAGGATAGCTCAAATATTGACGTTTACGTAATGCATCTTGTTTACACATGTAAATATTGACATAAGCAAAAGTCTTCCTAATAAAAAAGATTTTGTGAAAGTAGCGCCTGCATCTATTTTATGGCATGTATATAACATACAACATACATATACATACATACATAAATATACTAAAGCATCTTTGACTTATTTAACGTTTCTCCGAAAAGAAGAAGCGTTTTAGAAATATCTTGAATTGTTGCAGCTCACCAGAGAAAATAGCTTGTGTAATTTTCAAAAATCATGGCGAAGAAGCACGTGAAAGAAATGATTTCTAAAGCTTACATTAATTGGTAAATCGATTAACGATGTGTTCAAACTTTTGAAATATGAATATAATTATGTGTCAACAAATCTCAATGTTGTCTCTGATTTGGTTTACCTAGAATATCGTTATTGGTACTTGTTTTAGTTTTATTTCTTTCGCTTTCCTTCCAAAATAATACCTTTCCATGCAGTAGCCAACATTTTTGGTCTAGTTCAAGGACAAAAGATTAACATAGGAAAGCGAATGACATATTTTTCTTTTAATACATATATGCATATATTTTCTAATACAAACGCCATTTATATTCTTCGGGGACAGTGATCAAATGTTGGCTATATATGTATGTATTCTATTTGTCCCTTATTTGATTACTAAAAGTTATAACAATGAGCCCTAAGTGCATATGTATATGAAATGGCCTTAATTTTAGTGCATAGTTTTTGATTTCTAGTGTACACGTTTGTGTACGTACAATTTGTTTTCAATTATCATAAATTGGAAAAGAAACATAAAACAAAAATAGAGCGCATGGTTTTGCTTCTACATATGTCGTCATGATAACGGTAATAAGCTGAGCGATTTTCGTATTCGTTTTATTGACCGATGACGTCATTGTTTTAATTACGCCACATGTGGGCGCTCACTGCTGTATACATCTGATGCGTTAGTCTATGGATGCTTGTCAGCTGACTATGATCGATTGGGCGCCGTTCTACTCATTTTGAGAAGTAGCAACAGAATATTCGAGGTTTATGGCTTTGTAGTGCGCTTTTTTTTACGCAATGATAAATTTGAATTATGTGAATCAGTCAATCCATGTAGGTACTGATCTAATCTTCTTTATCATCGTAAAATTGCCGTATTAAAATCGCAATGTTAGGTTAAGAAACTGCAAATTAGGTATCTCTTGGGTAAATTTATATTTTCGTCTATATAAGAATAAATTACCTATTCTATAAGTAATTTTCTTTAAGCCGTATTCGACTAGTAACAAAGTATGTGCGTATGCAGCCCCGATGGGATAGAATGGCTGGTGAAGCGTTTATACATGTGTTGTTGCGGTTCCACGACAATAATGCTCATACATTTTTACTGCAGTGGAAATGAAGATTTACCGCAATATAATTTCCGAGTCGAATCTGAGCACTTGAAACCACAAGTAATTGAAATCCACGTCAATTTCCCATATAGTCATTGAGAATTTAAGTAAATTGAGCTTTCCCTACTTCATTGCTTTGCGGTCATTTCTAAAATTATTGAATTAATTTCAGGATATTATGCACAATATCCTGATGTGAAATATATTAATTATCTACTTACGTTATACTATCATTTGTAAGCTGTTAAATGCAATTAAGTACGTGGCTGCTAATTAAAAACATTAAGGCTGCATAGGGTAGCCCGAAATTAGTGTAAGGATTTGACAACTGAGACCAATGATTTGCAAAGAGGAGGAACACAGAAAAGTTATTGGAAATTGCTGAATAATTACGATATAGATATTCGTCATTAGTAGAGTAACCTAATCTTGCGGACTCGCATAGGCGTCGGTATTACGGGTTAATATAAGAATACGAAAAATTCATAAATAAACTAAACCGGTAGAGAAGCAGGCATGTAGCGTCGACCTTGAATATAAATCATGTTAAACCGCGCTGAGAGAGATTTCGTTTTAGTACCGGTTGTGCTGTTGTAGAGATTAGTCGAACGGTCAAGGTTATGTACTTACGTGTCGCTTTTGAAAATATAGCTGGTGTTTTTTGTGTGTTGTAGTATTATACCAAGTACATAATTAGTGTATCGTTTCATATAGAACTAATATTTACATACCTAAGAAAACAATGCCTCGTAATAGATTTGCTACTAATGTACATAAGTATGTGTCACTTTTTCCCCATTTAAAATATAACGGTAGTGCAGTTTTTTGATTAATATGCAATGGTCGTTTGGCTGCATTGGACAGAACTGATTGCCAGAGACATGTCAATGGTATTAAGCATATGAGAAATGCAAGAACTGAAATACCTTATACACTATTCCTCATACATTTATTAATTATGTTTACCTCTTGTAATCTTCCGTTGTCGTTGGTGAGAAAAGCAGCTTATAAACGTTTTGGCGACAATACGTTCCAAAGTACCCATTATCCTCACAAACACAATTATAGAATCATTTGCCGCGAATGAAAGAGATGCTAGAAAATGTGTGTAAACGTGATTTGTGTTCCAAAAAAATATGGATTACCGTGGATGAGACGACCGATATAAAGAAAAACAGTATTGTGAATATAATAGCTCGCGTTTTATCTAGCGAGAACACAGCATCTCGATATTTGTTAGCTTGCAAACGTGTTCAACAATGTACCGCGGAAAATATTCAAAAAGTGATAATGAACGCTTTGAAAAAATTTAAAATTGCCCAAGATCAAGTTGTGATGATTGTGACAGATAGTGCAGCAACGATGTTAAGTGTTGGGCGATCCTTAAAACATATATTTCCTAACTTAATACATATAACCCGCGTGCTGCATGCTTTGCATTTAGTTGGTGGAGTTGTTCGACAACATTACGGAAACGTTGATCGGATGATTGGAAGTACTAAAGCAGTGTTTCGTAAATCTCCTAAACGTTTAAAAGAATTTCGTAAATTTTGTCCAGGTATTCCAGAACCTCCTGAACCAATTTTAACGCGATGGGGTACTTGGCTAACAGCAGCTTCTTATTATTTGATCCATTTTCAACAAATTCAATCAGTTATAATGCGATTTAATCGGAATGAATCCAAAACAATTAGAGAAAGTCAAAGAGAATTTCAAATTCCTCAACTTTTAGAAGATTTAACAACAATATGTACCAATTATACAGTATTACTAGATGCCATCAGAAAACTACAATGTACTGAATTGTCATTGCATGAATCATTAGACATAGTGGAGAGTGTAAAAAATAAATTACACACATTAAATGATACACCAGGATTATGCACTAGTCAAGAGTTGGCAGATGTTTTAAGGAAAAATCCCGATTTTAATAGTTTAGAGGCCGTTTATAATAAGTGTAAGAATAGTGAACTTTTAAGTGATTTTGAAAAACAGTTTCTACATGCAAATGTAACTTCCTTAGATGTGGAGAGATCGTTTTCTATGTATAAGAATATTTTTTCTTGTCGACGCACAAGGTTTAAAGAAGTAACTGTGGAAACATATGCAATGATGCAGGTTTACAGTAGTTCACATCCTGATGCCTCTAATTTGTTGAATAATTAGCAAGTAAGTTTATTTATGAATTTTTTGTATTCTTATATTAACCCGTAATACCGACAACTATGCGAGTCCGCAAGTTTTGGTTACTCTAGTCATTAGGTATTAGAAGCCAATGCTAAAGTTAATTTAGAAAATTATAAAGTGCCCACAAGTGGATATTGCAATTTAAACGAGAGTTTAAGGAAATCGAATAGCGTCTTGGAAGATAATAAAATTTGTAGGGTGCTCATATAGGCAAGACACAGCGGAGTTAAACCGTTGCCAAAGATTTACAGGTATCCGTTAAGACGTATATCGAAATGTGTGGTGCAGATAATGTTTATAACGCAGATGAAAGCGGGTTTATAACGCAGATGCACGCTGGTCGCACCGTAACCTATAAAGGTGGTAAAACAGTTGAATGTGCTGTACAATCTGTAATACCTATAATATATAGTTATACTACACTGTCTACAATATCGGCTGCACGAAAACTTGTATCACCTTTGTTAATAGCATTCAAGAAGACTGGAGGCATATTTTTCACATTTCCAAACCATAGTATTTTATATTTGTTAGACATCAAATGTTAAGTTTGAGGCTTCCACGTCAGGCAAATTAACATTCGAAATATTTAGGAAATGATTGAGGGATGTGTTTTTGCACCGAATAACGAGTGGGACGCAGACTACTCTGCTACTCGACTCTTGGAGTGACCACTTTCCTGCCAAATTGCAGACATACATACTTACCGAAAAACCTACACATATTCTGACCATTGGCTTTGGTGTATTGAAAGCATTCGTGAAAACGTTTTCAGATAAAGTTTTACTCGGCAACGATTAGATTTAGTGATCTAATCGTTTTATCCATTCAGTAAAATATGCTTTTTCACATTGCGATGGAGGGACCATACCTCTATGTTCAATCTGCGGCAAGCCTGCTTTCATAAAACGTGCGTACTGTAGTGACTGTTTCTGTTTTCATTTCTTTGATGATTTTCATTACCACGAGTTAAAATAATACATAACGAATGTATACTGGCGACAATTTATAACATGCTAGATATAACTATAAATATACATATTGCACGTACAGTGCTCTATGATTTTATTATATCTCTTTCAGAACATTTTACATCCACCACCATAACATTAATTGTGGAACTCTATCCAATTTTTGTGATTTTTCACCACTTACTTTTATTTTTATTCAAATGATATGAACAAAATGTATGTTAAAAAAAGCTGTACCGTTACAGTAAAACTTTGGTAGTTATCATGCGTAAATTGGTACTTTCTTCTATGTATGTACTCTACAAAATACTACGAATTCAACCATGAATAAAGTAACAAATAAAATAATACTGAGCTTTCATTTTACCAATGTAAAAAATTGGTGATGAAGATTAGTCGCTTACAAAATTTGATGTTCATATATCTCAAATTAATTTTATAGGAAATTACATAAAATTGTAGGTATGCATACAGTTTTATACCATACACTACGGTTGCTTTTATTTTTTGGGTGGTTAGGGCTGAGGAGGCATCAAGTATGTATATAAGCTTAAATGGTATTTTCAAGGGATCACTTGTGCGTATATTTTGCCCTTTTTCTTTCAACCCCCACTCCGCATAGGGGTGGCAAAAAATCTCATCTGCGTTAATTTGATAGATCTACTCAACTCAGAAGCAGTTGTCTGCAGTTAAAACTTAAAAATTCGATAATTGTTTGGGACAATGTATTTGCAAATCATTAAAATCTGGTAAAGTAGTCCGGGTTCTTTTCTAGAGAAAACCATAATGAGCCTACTGCGATCGGTGTTCAACTTATAAGGTGATAGTAGATTGCAGCTGTTTTTAAAATTCCCAATATCTTGGTTGTTATAACTAGACTGGGCAAACAGCGGTAACAGTCAGTGTAGTAGATATGTGGTGAGGAGTCGGCGATTATTTATTTCACGCGTTTACAGCGTCACTACTAAATCGATGCTGTATGCGAGTAGTTCTGTGTCGTAACTTATTTCGTAATTGTACGCTTATGTTTGCTTTAAAAATGTCGCAGTTAGGTACGTCGCGAAAACGATCAATGGTAGACACAGTTAAAAACTTTATAGTGGACATGCCGGACTTAATTTTTGATGGCGCTAAAATTCAATGTCTACTTTGTAAAATCCCTTTAATGTGTTGGTCCAGAAGTCATTGTCAACGTCACATCGAGAGCAAACAGCATTCTTCTGCAAAAAGTGGCATACGAGACCAAGAAAAATTTATATTTGATTTATGTGTTACTCTTATTTTATGTAATCTATCGTTTCGTTTACTAGATAAAGAAGCATTTGTCTCCTTCTGGAATAAATATGCGGATGTAAATTACCTAGTCGGACATCGATACGAAATGTAGTGCCATATAGAAAACATATAGAAAAAAGAATGAAAACGGAATTGAAAGATAGAAAACTGTGGTTGTGTGCGGACGAAACAACAGATAGTCAAAAACATTCTGTGGATAATGTAATGGTACGTACAATGGAACCACATCGACCGTCATTCTCCTTCTTACTTGCTTCCAAAAGAGTTATAAATTGTACTGCCGATGAGGTTTTAGAGGTGGTGTTGAATTCATTTAACAAATTTGAAGTTTCAACTAAACAACTTTTAATGTTTATGAGTGATGGTGCCGCAAACATGCAAACATGGGTGATCTCTTAAAGAACACAGTGGTAATTTCTTACATGTAACGTGTAACTCTAAATCTTGCGGCACAAATGATTTCTACATGTTTTCCACTAGTAAATGCAATGATTGCTAGTACAACGGCAGTGTTTCTAAAGTCCCCGAAACGTACCCGACTATTTCACAAACTGTGTCCTGATTTACCTGAACCACCACAGCCGATTGTTACACGTT
Source organism: Dynastes maya (assembly GCA_029619315.2). Classification (NCBI taxonomy): domain Eukaryota; kingdom Metazoa; phylum Arthropoda; class Insecta; order Coleoptera; family Scarabaeidae; genus Dynastes; species Dynastes maya. The sequence goes on from JAROYE020000001.1 coordinate 50,418,885, forward strand.
GGGGAACATGGTTGCAGGCTGCGTTTTACTACAACAAATATTTTGATCAAGTAAAGAAGGCAGTTTTAAAATTCAATCCGACAGAAGCTGCAGCAATCAAGAAAAGTCAGGAAATATTTCAAGATAGTCAGGTTAAAAGAGTTTTACAAACTATTCACAACAATTACTTCGGACTAGCGGAGGGAATAGAAAAATTACAAAATGTTTCGATGTCGCTAGTGGATTCTGTTCAAATTGTGAATGATGTTCACGCACAGTTATGCGCTGTAGAAGGCGAAACAAATTGGTATTTAATACGAAAATTTGAAAGTATTTTAGAGAAAGACTCCGATTTTCTTATATTAAGACAAATTTATGAAGGTGTGTGTGAAGATGCATTAAGTTGTTTCAAAGATTATTTTAAATATGCAAATATAACATCGCTACACCAACGAAGAGAAATGAGATTGTTAAGTATTTCTTACTCATCGAACCGAAATACAACAATAGCGAGTACAAGATATTTACAATTGTATCTAGAACAACAACAACCACATCGTACCATTTTTCTAGATAATAGAACCGCGTAATGTTTATGTCAACGAGAATTTGAATAAAAATCAACGGGATATTTTACAAATGGTAAATTAAGTGTGTTTTTGCAAAGTTTACATAAATCTTGTATTTTCTAGATAAATAATAATCCATCAACATCTACACGCGAAGTGGTGTCAGAATTAAATTTTCCCTAGACTTGAGTATGAAGAACTTTATGTCTAAGTAAGTTTAAACCAAACAACAATTCACTTAGCCACAGTCTGGTGATAGTTCAAGACAACTGGAATACTGCGGGAAGACGACGAATATTTTTTAAACAAAATCATGTGGTCAGATGAATCAAAATTTACCAATTCCGGAATCTTTAACAGAAAAACGAAGTATGCTCCCCGATTATGATCGGGTAGTACAGAATCTCAGAAAAATAGGCAAAGGATTTTCTTGAACCAAGTTAACAAATGTCTTAAACAAAAGAATACAATTATTTCATTACAAGTATATACTTCTCTTAAGCGGATAAGCGGAGAATGGATGCTAAGAAAATATTTCTTTTGATTTAAAACAGTTATTGTTGTGGATAATTGAAACAGTAATTGTCTTGAATTAAGGCGGACAGCTTTGATACAAGTAAACGTTTCTCTGCGTGTAACTTCCCAGATAACAATATTCCATTAAATCAACCACACCACTTAGCGGGGAAACAAAACGGCGCACCGGTTCACAATGCGATAATTGTGAGGAATTATTTAGGTTAAGAGTTCCCAAATCATTGGATTGGAAATAGTGGTGTTGTATGGCCGGCGAGATCTCCTGACGGTTCCTCTGGATTATTTTTTATGGAGAGTTGTTAAAAATAATATTTATGTATAAAGTTGAAGAACTTCGACGTAGAAGAACCATACAAGGGGTGAATCAAAGTGCCGGAAAGCGTGTGCAATTTTGCATTAATGAAAATAGCCAGTTATTTCAACATTTACTGTAATTGTTGGTTTATTGTTTTGTTTCTTATTATTGTTACTGTTATTGTTATTTTCATTTATTGTTACAAATAAGGTGCAAAATTTACATAAATTTTGTAAAAACACACCTTCAATTTACCATTTGTAAGACATCTCGTTGATTTTCATTCAAATTCCTGTTAGCGCGGTTTGGTAAACGATCCATTCTCGACCAAGTTTCTATCAATGTCTACGATGTGGCTGTTGTAGTTGTGGATACAATTGTAGTTGCTGTTGTTGGATTTTGGTTCCATGAATAAAAAATACTTACAACATATTTCGTTTCTCTTCGTTGGTGTACGATATTTTTCTGTTACTAATGAACGATAATTGAAATGTTTGACAGTTTGCAATTTCAGGGCTACCTTATTTAATCTTAAAATGTGTTCTTCATCAATTAAAGCATATCAAAAACTTTTGTTAACATGTTAGACGTGGTTGAAATAAAAAGGAAGACACTTTCTGACGGTGTGAAAATCCAATATAGCACCGATAAGAAATAAGAAGTTGATGATGACCAGAAAGAACCGAAACGTTACATCTAACTTTCGACTACACTATTAAATAGAAAATGGCAAATGACCTCAGGAACGGTGTTTTCAGTTTTTCTCTGCAGGACCATATAAAGATGCTAGAAGTAAAAGGAGAGAATGAGCATTTTTGTTTTTTTTTTTCTAATTTTGAATCATTTGCAGTGCGAAATTTCTATTTTCTGCAAACTAACTTTTGCCATTATTAGCATTTCAATTGTATTGCCAGGTTCAACGGAAGCGACGTCAACTTTCTTTTTTTAAATATAGCATCCTGTACATTTTTACTTTTTTTGAAAGGTAATCGAAAGACGAATCCAAGGATACCACATATGTTATACTTTAACTTAAGAAATATGACGATCTGCGGCAATATAGGTTTTGGTAATCTGTTTTTTTTTGTTACGCAAAATTGGCTAGGAAAGAGCGCCAAATTATTTCTTGTGGCGCCAGATTGATCTAGAGAGCTCGTTACTAAGCAAAGTAGTCATAACAATTACCAAACTGTCAAATTTCAATTCCAAAAATGTAAATTATCCTTGTTATTTATTGTTATTATAACCTGCATTTGTCATACTTTCGCTTTTTGCGCTCGTCATTATTTTATGTCATTTTAACTTGTTTTGTTAATCGTTGTTTTTGCTTTGTTTTATCGAACTTTATTGTAATTTATTAATTGTGGTAAGTTTGTTTAAATATGTTAGTTTTTGATAGACAATATGTCTATTTTTTAGACTTTTTGTGTTGTTACTTTTATGACGACTTCGGCAGGAACCATGTAAAATTGCCGGGTCAATTTTAATATTATGTAAATCTGGACAATTATTACCTTATTTGTCGTGGTTGCGCAACAAATTGTACAATTTAAATTATACTACATTCTGTTAAAGCAGTTCGCCCTGTAAATTTTATTCTATCTATGCTTACTTAGCGCAACGTTCAAATATTTCGGGCTGTACAAGAGCATTATGTTCCATTTTGTCTACTTGATGGTTATCTTATGTGGTCCATACGGAGGCCATTGTAACATCAACAACATAGAAAACTGAAGCTAAAGCACATTGCCTGTTAAAAACTAATGAATTTAAACAAACCTACAACAATTAATCAATTACAATAAAGTTCGTTAAAGTAAAGGAGAAACAACAAATAACAAGTTCAAATGAGATAAAATAATAACGAGCACAAAGAACGAAAGTATTACAGATGCTGGTTATAATAACAAGAATAATCCACGCTTTTGGAATTGACATTTGACAGTTTGGCAATTGTTATAATTACTTTGCTTAGCAACGAGCTCTTTAGATTAGTCTGGTGTCACAAGAAACAATTTGGCGCTCTTCCCTGCGTAACAATAAAAACCTTTATTGTTGCATATCGTCATACTTCTTAAGTTAAAGTATAACACATGTGGTATCGTTGGATTCATCCTTCGATTACCTTTCCAAAAACATAAAAATATACAGGATGTTTTATTAAAAAAAAAGAAAGTTGACGTCACTTCCGGTGAAACCGAAAACACAATTGAAATGCTGATAACACCAAAAGTTAGTTCACAAAAAATAGAAATCGACCTATTTTTTCTAAAAACGCTAGCTTCTGTCGTTCAAAAGTTAGCATGGGGTAGGAAGCACTTTAGGACCGCACTGTATACGAAATTTTGTATAGATACGGTTGTCAAGGCATAGAAGTCACTATATTTTGCGAATTTCTAGTTATCTATTCGTATACGCAGGCAATTGTATAGATTTCATTGCTGCGATATAGCTACACATACATATATTAGCTTAACGTACGTACGTACAGCCGGGTTTGTTGCGTGCCTGAATTGCCACTGTACACTTACGAATTGATGCTGAGACAATTGCCCAGCTTGGTTTACGAGTACACCTTGTAGTAAAGTGCAGACCGCACAGCAGTTCAGCATTAGGTGCTCTCATTAGATCTGTCCGGGCTTCTTTATGGTTACAGATCTCCATCATTCGCGAGTACTTACACCACTTCAGACAGTTATGGCCGGCAATTATACGATTTCTTTAGTTGTCGCTTGTATTTCATGCCTTATTGTTTATTTTACGACTTCACGATCTGCTCGTTTTACACTATGATTTATCAGCTTATGCGTTATACTCACTCCCAACTGGCTATTACGTAACGTAGGCTAGGAAATGCGCTTATGTAAAACTAGATTGTCTTTTATCTACTTGGAGAAGACTTCTTACTAAAATTAGTGGGATTATCTGCATGTTTTCGTTACGCGATGATAATAAATAATGTAGTTGTTTAGAAAATGTTGTATGAGGTATGTTCTTCTTTCAAGGTTAACTCTACATGTTTAAGATACGCGACTCTGTTGAAATGAAGCTGAACAGTATCGTTGGAGTTATTTATATTCTAACTGATGGGAGATTACGTCTTATTACAGTTTATTTTGTTTTGACTTAATTAATGATTGTCTTCATCAATACGAAATTTAACCCTAATAAACTGTACTATTTGTTACATAAGATGCGAGCCACAAAATCTTTCTCCTGAGTTGGCTATGAATGAGAATGATAGACATAGCAGTCATGTCTGAGTTTAATTCATCTTTATAAATTAATAGAAATTGAAGTTGAAATATTGTAAAATAATGGCTACATTTATTTGAGAAATGGCAGAAAAATGGATGGTGTATGGCTTTATTCTACAAGAGACGCGTACGAAGATTTTCTAGAAGAATTTCCAAATGAAGCTATTCCCTATGATTTCAGTAGATCTATACACCGTTTTGTAGAGTTGTTTAGGCATATAGGAAGTGTAAATCGTAAAGAAGTCAGTGGTAGATCAAAAATCAGAAGTGAAGAAAATATTGAAGCGGTGAGACAAGTAATGGAGGAACGTCCGCAGACTTCTGTACGACACTTACAACAAGAACTAGATCTTTCTTATGGAACTTGTAGACGTATTCTTAAAAATGATCTACATTTATACCCTTATCGATTACAAGCAACTCATGAAATACTTCCTGCAAACATGCCTGTAAGACAAGATTTCTGTGAATGTTTTAATAACCGTTTAAATAATGACAGGGTCATAGAAAAAAATATATTTACTGATGAATTATGGTTTCATCTCTCTGGCTATGTTAATTCTCAAAACATAAGAATATGGAGTATAGACAATCCACATTTTTTTATGGAAACACCATTGCATTCATAGAAAATTGGTGTTTGGGTAGCTGTTAGTAAGAGAAGGATTACTGGACCCATATTTTTCGAAGGTAGGTTAAAAATATAACATTTCCAAAATGTATTAATTCCATAGTACCTGCATATTCTGACTTTTTATGTAATACGTAATTGAAATCTCATAAAAGTTTCGCTACTTTTAGGAATACTAAATGCTGTGCGATTTCGAATGGATATTTTAACACCATTTGTAAATATGTTATATGATGATGGTCATTTTCAACAAGATGGAGCTCGTATACACACTACCAATGAAAACATAGCTTTTCTAAAGGAATTCTTTGAAGATCGTATAATTTGTTTAAATACAGAGATGATATGGCCACCACGGTCTTGTGATCTGACACCATGCGATTTCTTTTTATGGCCATACTTAAAAAATTCCATTTTTAAAATCCCCGTTGTTGATCTTCACGACTTACAACAAAAGTTTATAAGCAAGATCGAAGAGATTAATAACACACATAGGATTCTTCGAAATGCTGTTGATTCCGTTAAAAGGAGAATTGAGCTCTACAGAGAAATAGGTGGTAGACACATACAACATCTTATTTAGTAAATATTTTTCTCCAGCATAAATCTTTTTTTTATTATAATTGATATAGATATAGTTTTAAAGCATTTAATACATATCCTAACCTACATTCTATCAGCTGTTGGTCTAAAATTAACATAATTAAGTTAAGACATGAGTGATTTATTTCACGGCCAACTGAGGAGAACTATTTTTTGTCTCACATGTTACATATGTACATCACTAAATGTGTAATGCAACTTCCGTAAAATCATTAAAATGTAGTTGTGGAATAAATTGGAAATATGTACACAATTATGTAGGGTCAGTCGGAGTTAATATCGTACAAAAATGTAAACATTCTACCTTAACTCGTGAATTACTAGACCAAATCTATATACGAAAAGTACTGTGATATGCCCTTCTTGATGCTGAATCCATTTATGGATGCAAAAAAAAATAGCTAGTAGCAGTAATTCGAAAAAAAGTCTAAAACCGTGTATCAAATTAGCCCCGCCTGTTGGGACCAATTTGATACTATAGAAATAAGTGGGGGCTCTAATGGTACACCCTTGACCTATTGCATCACCTGTATTTTTGCCAAATCTTTACCTTTAACTGTCACAGTGATATAAGCCACTATTTAAGTTACTCGCACATACTGTAAAACAACGCCCTAAAATAAAAAGCTAGCTTTAAGACTTATTTTAAATTAGATTTATTGAAAAAAATTGACTAAAAATATTTTTAAACATCCTTAGACATAAGATTCGTTATAACACGATTTCTGAAGATTCTTAAAAGATGAGTGGAATATCAATTTTCCCCTTCGTCCATCGGGCTCAGCAAGCTTTTTCCAAAACATCTTGTCCTTCAATTAATGAAATATCTTCTAGCTCTTTCCAATAAGAAACTACTGTTTCCACCTTTTTCTTTAATTCTTGTGCAATATTCATCAGATAGTTTATGTTGGAATCTTCAAGGATTTTAAGATGCCCTCTAAGGTCGTCAGGCTTTAATCTCTTCATTCTACTAAGAGTGAGGGCGCTTGATATAGCCTGCTTCTGAATATGGATGTGAAGCGGTGTTATTCCCAGGACTTTAAGCGCTGCTGTGAGACAGCTACACATTACACCTGTAATGTTGAGACATACGAGTCTCTAAACATGTTGAAGCTGCAAGATTACAATTACGCCCCCAAGTTACCTGTATTAGGGGTATTCGCAGAGGTCGGCCCCCGACCGTAGTGTAATGGAAGGACCTCTTCCTGAGGGAACCGCTTTGCCGATTACGGTAACCCTTACGCCAGGTACTATCGCATATATATGCCTAGATTGAAGTTACTAATAATATAAACATAAGTTGATAATACTAATTTTACAGTTTTGACTTATAATCTTCACGCTCTTTTTATCGTAATGAAAAATATCTCGAATAAGTCATACAAACATATTTCTTCATTTAAAACTAAACTGGGCCAAAAACTCACCTAAATGTAAAGCACTGAATCGTTGCACATAGCGAAAATTAACTTGCGAATGGATCAACATGTGATTCAAAATATGAAAGTACACTATCGCAAACCTCTACTGATGTTTATCTGAAGATGTCAGAGATACTATCTCCTAAAGGCGCTTGGTGTGCTGTACCATCGCGTCTTATTTAACATTAATGGAAATGTCTGATGTGGAGAATCCGTTCAAAACGAATGGTGAAAGTTAGGATTCTATTCCGGTTGCGACGTAGATTATTAGATTTTCAGGATGCTCAGGAAACAAAATCCTATCAAGTCAATCATGATGAGGAATTACGCGAGATTACCGCTTGCAACGACGTTTTTCAAACAACAATGAAATTGCACAATAGCTTGTGGGAGGCGATAAAGAGATTCTCGCTACATCATTAATAGTGGACCAAAAAAGCAATAGGGAAGAAAGAGAAAGGTGTACAGCATAACCAGTGCAAGGGGCTGTTGCTCGTATATAATCCCTATATACAGTGCGGACCTAAAGTGCCCCCCCCCCCCATGCTAACTTTTGAATGACAGATGCTAGCGCTATTAGAAAAAAATAAGTCGATTTCTATTTTTTGTGAACTAACTCTTTCCGTTATAGGCAGTTCAATTGTATTTCCGCGTCACAGGAAGTGACGTTAACTTTCTTATTTTAAATAGAACATCCTGTATATGTTTACGTCTCTGGAAAGGTAATCGAAAGGCAAATCCAATGATACCACATATGTTACTTTGACATAATAAATATGACAACATGCAGCAATAAAGGTTTCCATTCTTTGTGCTCGTTATTATTTTGTAATTTTAACTTGTTTTATTAATTGTTGTTTCTCCTTTATTTTATCGTACTTCATTGTAATTAATTAAATAGTGGTAGGTTTGTTTAAATTTGTTAGTTTTTGATAGGCAATGTGCTTAAGTTTCAGTTTTTTATGTCGTTGATTTTACAATGGCCTCCGCATGGACCACGTAAGATAAACATCAAGTACTTAATTTCAATATATCATGAATTTGGCAACAATTACCATGAAGTGGAACATAATGAACACTGCCCTTATACAGCCGGAAATATTTTAACTTTGCGCTAAGTAAGGATAGATAGTATAAAATACAGGGCGAACTGCTTTAACAGAAGATAATATGATTTAAATTATTGTACAATTTGTTGCGCAACCATGGCAAATAACCCAGCAATTTTGTATGACTCTTGACGAAGCCGTTATAAAAACTTAAAAAACAGACATACTGTTTTTTAAATACTACCATATTTAAACAAACTTACAACTTACAATTAATTAATTGCAATATAGTTCGTTAAATTAAAGAAATAACAACAATTAACAAAACAAGTTAAAATGAGAGAAAATAATAACGAGAACAAAGAAGGAACGTATGAAATGCGGAATATAATAACAATAAACAACAAGAATAATTTACGCCTTTGGAATTGAGATTTGACAGCTTGGCAATTATTATGATTACTTTGCTTAGTAACGAGCTCTTCAGATCAGTCTGGCGTCACAAGAAACAATTTGGCGCTCTTTCCTAGCCAACTTTGCATAACAGCAAAAACTGATTACCAAAGCCTTTATTGCTGCATATCGTCATATTTCTTAAGTTAAAGTATAACATATGTGGTATCTTTGAATTCGCCCTTCGATTACCTTTCCAGAAACGTAAAAATATACAGAATGTTGTATTCAAAATAAGAAAGTTGACGTCACTTCCGGTGACACCGGCAATACAATTGAACTGCCGATAAGGGCAAAAGTTAGTTGACAAAAAATAGAAATCGACCTATTTTTTCTAAAAACTCTAGCTTCTGGGCACTTTAGGTCCGCACTGTATATTGAACATTAAAATATTGACTAATAGTTTAATGTTTAATACTAAAGTTTTGTTTGAAGTAAAGTTTTGTTCTGTATTTTTTAAGTTCAGTCAGGCGGGTAGCATTTTGACTATTGAAAAGCGACCAACTCATCATTACCTCGAAATTCGTGAATAATAAGTACCTACTCCTAGCGAGATAAAGGGAGAACACTAGTTCCTTTAAGTGTGATTCTTTATCAAGAGATTAAAAATGGTAACTTATATTCTAAAAAGAGGTAAAGTAATTCCTTTTCTTGTTTTTTAACTATATTACAGTTGCTTGGGATAACATTTATTCCGTATTGGAAACATAGTTACATATATTAAGCTTTCAATAAATTTTAAGTAATTTACAGCTTTCCGTCTTGAACGTTACCTTCTACAATTTCATTTTATTCTGCCACTTTTAATTGTGAAATTGCTAATTATCGTTACGCGAAAGTAAAAATTCTGTATTCTGTATCTTTTAAATATTTTAGCAATGCTTTAACTGGTCGAGTGTACGTGGCTCCTATTGGAGTCGCGTCGGCTCATCAAATGCGCATTTATAACTTGTTTCGCAAAGATAGTTTTGAACTTTTTTATTCCATCGAGTTTTTACTTTGTTTTGGAACATTTATATGTAATTTTATCTGTCGTCCTGATAACGTTTTCTACGAATGTTTTATCATTTTTTTTGTTTTTTAAATTGCTTCCTTTTCGTGCGTTTATACAGGTTGGGCGACATAAGTTATACCAGTTCTTGTCTACCATTATGTATTTTTTACCCATATTTACCCAATTTATTTCTCACTACTTACTAAATTCTGAATATAGTCATTCCCTGAACTTCCAATGGTAAATCCCTTAAACTAGCACAATAACGAGATCAATGTTGCAGTATTGGACAACTGATTGCGTGTATTATTCTCTTCCCTAATCGTCTGCTTGTAAGAATTTGAATTTATGCGACATTCATTTCTTCTACGGTTTCGATGCATTGGTAAACTTATAATTAGTCTGGGCAAACAGCGGCAACAGTCAGTGTAGCAGATATGTGGTGCGGAGTCGGCGATTATTTATTTCACGCGTTCACAACGTCAGTACTAAATCGATGCTGTATGCGAGTAATTCTGTGTATATGTAGGCTGTCCTAACTTATTTCGTAATTGTAAGCTTATGTTTGCTTTAAAAATGTCGCAGTTAGGTACGTCGCGAAAACGACCAATGGCAGACACAGTTAAAAACTTTATAGTGGACATACCGGACTTAATTTTTGATGGCGCTAAAATTCAATGTCTAGTTTGTAAAATCCTTTTAATGTGTTGGTCCAGAAGCCATTGTCAACGTCACATCGAAAGCAAACAGCAATCTTCTGCAAAAAGTGGCGTACGAGACCAAGAAAAATTTATATTTGATTTATGTGTTACTCTTATTTTATGTAATCTATCGTTTCGTTTACTAGACAAAGAAGTATTTGTCTCCTTCTGGAATAAATATGCGGACTGTAAATTACCTAGTCGGACATCGACACGAAATGTAGTGCCATTTGCTCGTGAACATTTAGAAAAAAGGATGAAAACGGAATTGAAAGATAAAAAACTGTGGTTTTGTGTGGACGAAACAACAGATCGTCAAAAACATTCTGTGGTTAATGTAATGGTACGTGCAATGGAACTACATCGACCGTCATCCTCCTTCTTACTTGCTTCCAAAAGAGTTATAAATTGTACTGCCGATGAGATTTTAAAGGTGGTGTTGAATTCATTGAACAAATTTGAAGTTTCAACTAAGCAACTTTTAATGTTTATGAGTGACGGTGGGTTCTTACATGTAACGTGTAAAATCCGTACTCTAAATCTTGCGGCACAAACGATTTCTACATGTTTTCTACTAGTAAATGCATTAAACGGATACTCAAAACTGTGGCACTGGAACACTGAAACAGTTCACTAAAACCCTTACCACAACACTTAATTCGTACTGGACGCACGTTTCGATAGCCAAGCTATCATCATCAGCAGCAAGACTGAACTGGCAGCAAGACTGAACCAGTTCAGTCTTGCTGCTGATGATGATAGCTTGGCTATCGAAACGTGCGTCCAGTACGAATTAAGTGTTGTGGTAAGGGTTTTAGTGAACTGTTTCAGTAAATGCATTGATTGCTAGCACAAAGGCAGTGTTTCTAAAGTCCCCGAAACGTACCCGACTATTTCACAAACTGTGTCCTAATTTACCTGAACCACCACAGCTGATTATTACACGTTGGGGAACATGGTTGCAGGCTGCGTTTTACTATAACAAATATTTTGATTAAGTAAAGAAGGTAGTTTTAAAATTCAATCCGACAGAAGCTGCAGCAATCAAGAAAAGCCAGGAAATATTTCAAAATAGTCAGGTTAAAAGAGATTTACAAACTATTCACAACAATTACTTGGAACTAGCGGAGGGAATAGAAAAATTGCAAAATGTTTCGATGTCGCTAGTGGATTCTGTTAAAATTGTGAATGATGTTCACGCACAGTTATGCGATGTAGAAGGCGAAACAAATTGGTGTGTGATACGAAAATTTGAAAGTGTTTTTGAGAAAGACTAAGATTTTCTTATATTAAGACATATTTGTGAAGGTGCGTGTGAAGATGCATTAAGTTGTTTCAAAGATTATTTTAAATATGCAAATATAACATTGCTAGATGTCGAACGGTCGTTTTCGGCATTAAAAAAACATTTATTCCGCACGTCGTACTCACTTGACTAAAACAGCTGTGGAAACATATCTAATGATTCAAATATTTAACAGATGTCACCCAGTTTGTGGTTTCACGGAAGACTTTTAAAACGGTAAGTGTTTCAGCACGTTTTATAATATATTTCTTAACTTATATTTTATGTGTAATCTTTTATGCGCTCGCCACGCCTCTGGTTGTTACCGCGTATTTGGCCAGGTTACTTATAATTGTTTGTCATTGCAATTTTTCTGTTTTGGCAATTAATAAAAACGATGTTTAAAAAAGAGGGTGAACAGTATTGTCTTCAATACATATTTTTCGCGCCAACCACACAGCTCATATTTTCAAACTGTGATAGGAATACCTTAATACTCAGATTTTTATCGTAAACATTGTATTTGGCAAACAGGTATGTACACTATCGTCCTTAAGTTTAATCGCATTACCTAAACCTGTGAAGTTACTATGAAAAGAAATAGATAAAAGCATTATATAATATTTTACTTAAAAAGCAGTTAGTTTAGACGTAAATACAGTATACGCCAAATACAGTGCTGAAATGTTTATTTAGTTTGTTATGCATAAAGTAAGTGCTCCAAGTGTGCACCGCTGTAGACATAGTTCATATCGTTTACGCAGATCTTCAAACATATCCCGGAACAAAAGTTGCTACAGACTCCGAGAAGAAGTGACGACTTGCTTCGTAATGCAGGCACAGTTCTTACAATTGAACACAGGCTCCTTTAATATACCCCACAAGTAGGCAACAGGTGATGTCAGATCAGGGGATCCGCCACTTTTTTCAAACTGGGTTCACCTTCACTACCACTTCCCTACGAACGAAAATAATACTCAGATATGAATATTATTTCCTCCGTCGACAGTCCTATCTCCAATGGCAATTGCACAACACAACTTCCTTTGCACTACTGGGAACACCTGCGCTGTGTTCAGATTTACACACCGTGTGCACACTGGGCTTCAATTTTCGTTTAGATTTCAAAGTTGTTTTGTCTGCGTAAGACATCCACGGCGTTTTTCGTTATGCTGCGCTTGTTTTGATTCATCTTCTTTTTTAATTTTCATTAAAATTTTGTAACTGAATCAACGATACATATATTTTCTACATTTGTCATATTCCGTGAAAAACATGCAAGACAATCTTCTTTTGCTTGTGAAATATTCAATTACTTGGAATTTTATAGGTTATCCGTATGTTTTGAAGTTAGTGCGCAAGTCGCCTAACTTTCGTCCAGCTATCAACCGGGGCGAAAGGTTGTCGTCCGAGCGGCATATATGAACGCCGTGGATGTCTTACCCAGACAAAACAACTTTGAAATCTGAACAAAAATTGAAGCCCAGTGTGCAAACGGTGTATAAATCTGAACGCAGCAAAACATACGGATAACCTACAAAAATCCAATTGAATATTTCACAAGCAAAATAAAATTGTCTTGCATGTTTTTCGCGGAATATGGGAAATGTAGAAAATATATGTATCGTTGATTCAATCAAAACAAACGCAGCATAACGAAAAGCAACAAAATATGGTAAACTTTGTTGATGCTTTAAATAAATTATCCCATTCTTTAGATAAGTTTAGCCACAGTATTGATAAATTTGCTAATGTTATGTCAACCAATACAAATTTAATGTAATATTTATATTAATTATACATATATTGTCAGAATTTATTTTTGTTTTTTTTTTATTTAAAGGCAAATACAATACAAGCTGCAATCAATTATCAATTCTTTATAGTTTATAGGTGGTTTATAGCAGGTCTATTGGTTAAAACTCGAAAACAGCATAACCTAAACAAAAGTTGGGGACTCGCATAGGCGTCGGTATTACGGGTTAATATAAGAATACGAAAAATTCATAAATAAACTTACTTGCTAATTATTCAACAAATTAGAGGCATCAGGATGTGAACTAGTGTAAACTTGCATCATTGCATATGTTTCCACAGTTACTTCTTTAAACCTTGTGTGTCGACAAGAAAAAATATTCTTATACATAGAAAACAATCTCTCCACATCTAAGGAAGTTACATTTGCATGTAGAAACTGTTTTTCAAAATCACTTAAAAGTTCACTATTCTTACACTTATTATAAACGGCCTCTAAAGTATTAAAATCGGGATTTTTCTTTAAAACATCTGCCAACTTTTGACTAACGCATAATCCTGGCGTATCATTTAATGTGTGTAATTTATTTTTTACACTCTCCACTATGTCTAATGATTCCTGCAATGACAATTCAGTACATTGTAGTTTTCTGATGGCATCTAGTAATACTGGTATAATTGGTACATATTGTTAAATCTTCTAAAAGTTGAGGAATTTGAAATTCTCTTTGACTTTCTCTAATTGCTTTGGATTCATTCCGATTAAATCGCATTATAACTGATTGAATTTGTTGAAAATGGATCAAATAGTAAGAAGCTGCTGTTAGCCAAGTACCCCATCGCGTTAAAATTGGTTCAGGAGGTTCTGGAATACCTAGACAAAATTTACGAAATTCTTTTAAACGTTTAGGAGATTTACGAAACACTACTTTAGTACTTCCAATCATCCGATCAACGTTTCCGTAATGTTGTCGAACAACTTCACCAACTAAATGCAAAGCATACAGCACACAGGTTATATGTATTAAGTTAGGAAATATATGTTTTAAAGATCGCCCAACACTTAACATCGTTGCTGCACTATCTGTCACAATCATCACAACTTGATCTTGGGCAATTTTAAATTTTTTCAAAGCGTTCATTATCACTTTTTGAATATTTTCCGCGGTACATTGTTGAACACGTTTGCAAGCTAACAAATATCGAGATGCTGTGTTCTCGCGAGATAAAACGCGAGCTATTACATCCACAATACTGTTTTTCTTTATATCGGTCGTCTCATCCACGGTAATCCATATTTTTTTGGAACACAAATCACGTTTACACACATTTTCTAGCATCTCTTTCATTGCGGCAAATGATTCTGTAATTGTGTTTGTGAGGGTAATGGGTACTTTGGAACGTATTGTCGCCAAAACGTTTTAAAAGCTGCTTTTCTCACCAACGACAACGGAAGATTACAAGAGGTAAACATAATTAATAAATGTATGAGGAATAGTGTATAGGGTATTTCAGTTTTTCCATTTCTTATATGCTTAATACCATTGACATGCCTCTGGCAATCAGTTCTGTCCAATGCAGCCAAACGAACATTGCATATTAAGCAAAAAACTGCACTACCGTCATATTTTAAATGGGGAAAAAGTGACACATACTTATGTACATTAGTAGCAAATCTATTACGAGGCATTGTTTTCTTAGGTATGTAAATATTAGTTCTATATGAAACGATACACTAATTATGTACTTGGTATAATACTACAACACACAAAAAACACCAGCTATATTTTCAAAAGCGATACGTAAGTGCGTATCCTTGACCGTTCGACTAATCTCTGCAACAGCTCAACCGGTACTAAAACGAAATCTCTCTCAGCGCGGTTTAACAGGATTTATATTCAAGGTCGACACTACATGCCTGCTTCTCTACCGGTTTAGTTTATTTATGAATTTTTCGTATTCTTATATTAACCCGTAATACCGACGCCTATGCGAGTCCGCAAGTTTAGGTTACTCTAGTAATCAGTTAAACGTGGAGGTAATGTTATGGTCTGAGGGTATTTTGGGGGTAGTCGGGTCGGAAAATTGGACCAAATAATGGAAAGAATAACGAAGGATGTGTGTCTCGTTATACTAGTATAAATAGTAAACAATCCTTTTCAGAGCCAATCGCAAGAAAGAATTTAGTGTTTAACGACACGGTCTCCCCAAAATGCGTATTGGAAGCCCATTGAATTGCTATGAGATTATTTGGACCGTGAGGTATGTACTTAAAGCTTTCCCCTCAAGCAATGTGGCTTTTTGGACTGCCTCACAAAATGTCTTACAAATCAAGTAATATAGAAAAAGACTATCTTCCAAAACTAATAGATCGCATGCAGGCGCATTTGTAACGCTGTCGTTAAAGCAAAAGGTAGTTATTTTGATGAAAACAAAATATAATTTATATTATATTTTCCGATATTTTTTTAGTAAAAATAAAGCATCTACTTTATTTCATCGTAACACTATACTACACATACGTAAATTTGTATAAAATAATATATACTGTATTCATAAAGTATGGTATATACATACATACTTATTACTTCTCAAACCAAACATATTTAGCATTGCTTTTGTTAGATTACTTAATATAACGTCTCGATGACCCAGAGGTAAGAAAGCTTGTTTCTGACTGTAGCAGAGTAGTCACCATTGGCATGTTGGGGGAATAATTAACTGTGCTCCACATTTACGGCGAGGAGGGGGTGATAGCAATAAAGCCATGGAACACACAAAAGGTTGTGACAAGTTCCAAAGGTTCTATACTGTGTAGGGCCATTACTGTAAGCAAAGAAGGTTTTTGTATAAGTGCCGGTATGTATTTTGTATCTCGTTTTTTACTCAGACTACACCTCTACTTTAACTACTGGTTATCAACAATATTTTTGATATTGTGGACTACGAGATTTTGATGTTTGCTGTTGATATGAAAATCTTTTCATGTATAACTGTACACGATAATTCTTTGAAACCGCAAAAGAACTTAAAATTAATGTTTAACTGATGCATTTCAAGTAGGTTAAGTTTAACTGTGACAAGATGTTAAGTACTTAGAAGTACTAACACATACCTAGGTTTTGGGATAGAATTTGACTTTATAACTCACCTATGTTGCCTTCATTGCGGAAATCGTTTCTTCTGCTATAAATACCATGGATACATAACACTAAAATACAACTGTGTCCTTACCGAAACCATTATTTGTCTTCTATGTGTGCTCTGTCAATTTAAGTAAGATGCGACTTTCTGGTGTTACTATGATATGCACAAGGAATCAATTGAAAGTGTGCAAAAGCGCTTTCTGCAATAAGGAAATAGGTTTAAAGGACCAATTTTGGATCATTTTCTTATCGTTAATATGCGAGGTCATGTTAATGCATGCTATTCATTTGGTGATTTAGTAGCAACTTAAATTTGGATCTTGTCTCAGGTCTTTCTATACCAATTGTATGAAAATCTCAACAGAATTAGGAGCTATAAATGATTAGCAAAAGTGACCTATCTTAATGAAACACATGAAACAAATACTTACTGTACCATATTAATGCTCTGAAAGTACAATTTACTTTAATGAAGAAGCGGTGCGATAAAGAATCCAAGGTTATCCTTTCGTACGTGCAGAACATTTCCGCGTCGATTGCGTTTGTTTTTTTAATAAGTATATGACTTACAGTAAGTAACGAGAGATACAACCTGGAAAAATAGCTTGATGATTTATAAGATATTTCTATACACCTCTGCTTTTAAAATCATTTTGCAACCAAAGTGAGAACGTATAAGAAAAGGTTTCCAGTACTAAATATTTATTGTAAGACATACTTTAATGATTTTTAATTAAGTTACTACTAAGTTCTACTGATTAAGAGCAATTCAAAATGAACGCGTCCGAATTCAAACACTAGAAATTGAAACATGTATATGCATGGTCCGGTCCTGGGCTAAACGGTGAGGAGGTGCGTGAAAAGTGCTCTATGTTTTTAACAAAAAATTCCGGAATAAACCAGAGTAGTTAAATTAAGTGAGATATTAAACACATCATAAAAGTATAAGCAGTAAGTAGAACTAAAATCGTCACAAGTTAATCGTCAGCTAGACAGAAAAGTTGAACTCAAGTATATAAAAATAAACTGAACCCAATTATAAATCCAAGGGAAAAAACACCAGGCACTGGTAAGAGGCGTAAGCCTCTTTCCGCGGTAACGAAAGTTTGTAGAGACAGTGCCGGAGTAAGGAGGCGACAGAATCGAAATAAAATGAGCGGAAAAGAAACAGACAGCGATGATTCTTCAAAAAGAAAAAGAACAGAGAATGAACAGGAGGAAGCCTTTACAAAAAGTAAAAAAAACATTCAGGTAATCAGCAAAGGTGAGTGTAGGTGCAGAAGATAAATTTGCGGTACTATTCCAGGGAATAAGAGGTATAAAACCAGAAAAGGGGAGGCTAAGAAGAAAAGACCTGAAATTGTTAGGGTCAGAGATGAAAGAATATAAAGAAGAGATACAACAACTAAAAAATGAAAATGAGAATTTAAGACAAATATACGAGGCAACCGTACAGGAAAACGACGAAATTAAAAAGAAGATAAGTTAAAGACTGCGTGGAGATAACTGAAAAGACAGAAAAAAAGAATAATATTATAGTATATATATATATATATATATATTAGATTTGAATAGGGAGATAATCAGTTTTAATAAACGGGTACTCTAAAACTGTGGCACCGGAACACTGAAACAGTAAGTTTATTTTGAGGTTTTCACTTACAATAAAGAAAATGAAATTTATCTATTTAAATTACTTACACTTATGTATTGACGGGTGCTTGATATGTGTGTGTGTGTATAATCCTAATGGTTCTTTCTTTCCTCTTCTTGCTAAAACCTTCTTATTTTGGAGCCCTTTGATCGTCTTCTCGAATGAAATTTCTTCGAATTACTTCTTTAAATTTTTCGACTGATGTAAGATTCTTGACAATCGTTGGTGATGATTTATGGTTCACTTAAAATGCTTTTCAATACATTTGCACTGATAACTTTGACGAGATTTTAACTTTTATAATGCAATTACTAAAAATCAATCGAAAGATGTTTGTTTTCTGTCAGAATTGTTTTCGTTGCTAACTTCTGTTTTTTTTTTCGTCGTCCCTAGCATTGCCAATCTAACGACTTGATATTTAATTTTGATGTTTTGAAGATCGAACTCGGTGTCGCAGGTGACGTAATGGATTTTGACGGTTATTTCCAAATACAGTGTGTTTTTTGTGTGTGTACGTGTCATTTTTACAAATAATGTTTTCAAAATGTAAATAACTTAAAATAACCAGGAATGTTGATTCTCTCTTGTAAGATATCATTAAGGGAGTTTTTTTTTTAAGAATAAAACGTCAAAATCAAACGTTAAAACTCGAATATTAATCGAAAATAATTCAAGTTCCGCATAAAACTCTATTAAAATCTAATATCAGCGAATTTTGGTATAATATTAATTAGAATGAATTTAGCAACATATTAACATACGCTTTTCACGTTGGAACATCCTACTACGGGCCAAACAGTCCTTCACATACGGCCGGAGACCCGAAAACCGCCAACTACACATTTTCGCCTACGTTTAAACATATATATATATATATACATGCAATATAAATTACTCCTTGATTTAACAGTGTACCCCTAGAATGTGACGTAAAAAATAACAATTGTTCTTCAATCGTTTACGTGCTAGAAGTTGACACGATTAACAGGAAACAGTGTAGTATACTTTGAAATATTCAGTTCACAATTTGTTAATGTCAACTAGACGTAAAAAGTTTGAAAGATAACATCATGTTGAAACAAGTAATTATTCAAGAACGCTATTTCAAAGCAAGGATAACTGTAATAAAATAGATAATCTAAGAGCGGCATAAATAAAGCGAATTTTAAAATGCTGTATACATGAGGAATTTATCCGATCTTAACTGTACAATCAGTTAGGAGAGTGTGTAGATTAGAAATTGCATCTACATAATATATGTAGTTCGTATTGCATTAGATATGCACGCTTGGATATTACTTGTGTTTAATTGCCTTTCCATTAATTTACTAATAGTGTTCGTCAACACATATAATTATTGTGGCAAGCAATCATATGGGTGAAATTTTCGAAGTATTTTTATAAAATTTAACAGTTTAAATTGAGGACATCAAGGATAATAACACAATAAATCATTGCTTGCCACCAACACATTTTTCTATAATATAAAATCTTGAATATTTTATAGAATCTGTAGTAAGCAAACGTCAGTTTACGAAGCATTTTTGCATTTTATTGGCGGAGTGGTTTAATAATATATATACAGGATGTTTGGCACAACGATGTAAAGTTTTGAACAGCCGATAGGCGTGGTAGGAACCATATTAACCACATTTACCTTAGTTCTTAGTCTAATGGATTTTACTTTTAGTAAATTTTGATTTTCCGGCAAAAATTCATCATTAAACATTAATAACTCTTCTTATTTTTGTGGGATTACGTTAAAAGTTGTTTTTTATGGGAGTTTAATGCATCTTTCTTTAATCGCGTACTCTAAATCTGTGGCACTGGAACACTGAAACAGTTCACTAAAACCCTTACCACACTAGTATTGTGGTAAGGGTTTTAGTGAACTGTTTCATCTTTCTTTCAATTAATTAAAGTCCGAAGTTATTTAGAAAAAATATAGGCCTAGATATCTCACTTAACGAGATAGAAACTTTATAATTCTGAAGTTTGTGGTGATTTTTTTCTTTTTAAATAAAGCAATTCGAATGTTAAAATTACTTTAAAAACTTCCTTACTTTATGCCCTTTCGAATAATAGGGCATGCGTTAGATGGTCATTAATATTACAAATCAGATATTGTGTTAGTAAAGAACGTTGAAAAACGTAAAGCGTATTCATTAGTGTTAGGTGTAAACCTAATAAAACAACAATAATTAATAGTCAATTTATTTAAATATATTGCTCGAAGTGTCCTCCTTGATGCCCTATACAAGATTTTAATCTTCTACTCATCTCTACCATGGTAATTTTCAGTCTCATTTCTTCCCTCATTCTATCGAATGCACTATTGATTTTTCTAATTAGATGGTCCCGATGTTGAATTTCCTCGTTGTAGACAAGGCTCTTAGCACGTCCCCAAACAAAGAAATCGAGGGGAGTCAAGTCGCATTCGGAAAAGCGTTGTTTAAAAATTCTGTCACGGTTAAACGATAGTGAGCCGGACAATCATCATTTTGAAAAGATATAGGACGTCTTTCATTTACAAATGGTGGCAAGTCCTGTACCAACTCTGGCAGATCGTTTTGTAAAAATTGTAGATAAGTCTCTCCACTGAAGTTGTCGGGTAAATAATGTGGGCCGACGAGAGAATTACCTATTACACCGGCCAACACGTTTACACTAAATTTGTGTTGAAACGATGTTTGATGCTTGACGTGAGGATTCTCTCCTTTGTTTGCACAATAATGCGAATTGTATAAGTTAATCTGCTTTCATCAGTCCACAGGATGCTGCGCAAAAGAAAATTATTTCAGGATATTTTTTGTCATATGCAGGCGCATTTCGTAAAGTTGTTCAGTAACATTGGTAATGAATAGTTGGTAGTGATAATACGCAACAGCTGTTGATGATCATTTGACTTCAAATATTTATTGTGAAGGCTGCGGGAATTGTAATCGTGCCAATTATTATTAAAATGCGTACAAATCAGTTATTAATGCTGGTAAGAGTGCCTGTTCTCTTACCTGTTATCTGATAAGATATTTACCGACCAAGAAAAAAAAATAAAAGGAAATGATCGTACAGGTCAAGAAAGTGGTTGTTAAACAAGCAAGGAAAAAGAACTCTGGCTTTGCTAAACAACGAATTAAAGCAAGAAGATCCAATGCTTATATAGATTTTCTAAGAATGAATAACAGTCACTTCCAATTAATATTGAAAGTAACATTAAAAGGGGAGACACTTTCATGAGTGAATGTATTAGTGCTGCACATAAGTAAGAGCATCACAAACAACACATCTAAAACTGTTTTATTAGTTTATTTCAATGTTTTAATTAATTGTAGGCTGGATGTTACATTACGGTTTCTAGCTACCGGAGAAACTTATCGGTCGCTGATGTTCAGTACAAGAATTCCTGAAAGCCTGTTAGTAATACCATTGAGCACATGCCTGTTGGCGCGATGTTTGTGCGCATTTTCTCGCGTCGATTCTTGTCAAATTTTGTTGAAAATAAAGAACATTCTCTATATTTTTATTGTGAAAATTTTCATAATAAATTTCAGAATAAAAATACTGTTTGCCACGTCAAACATTTTTCAAAGAGTTTGTTTGAAAATGTTCAGAACGATTTTGACTAAAATTTTTATAATAATTCTTGTAAGTGTCAAACAGCTCTTATATACACTGCGCGGCAAAATTATGAAATAAATTCATTCAATTTAAAGAAATTTGTTTTTTGAAGAGTGCTCGGACAGGTCAATTTTATTTTTTTTAAATAAAAATGTTTACATCAATTTTAAGTTTCCCCATTTCTGGTTTCCTAGTAATGACGTCATCGACAATTTTTTAAATGACAATTCCCGATTTTATTTTTACGTTGATAGATCATTTAATTGTATAAATGGTGCAATCAAAATTTTAATACCTCACAAAACAAAATTTTCGAATAAAACTCATTTAAAGAGTGGAAACATAAATTTGATTAATAACAAGAAGCAAAGACAAATGCTGTTATGCTGCTTCCCTGGAGGGTGAATCGATAGGCGAAGACCAATAGAGTGGCCCCCCAGATCTTACGCCCTTTGATTTTCCTTATGGGGGCATTTAAAATCAAAAATCTATGTTGATAGACCACAAAATCTAGACTTGAAAAATAAAATTAAGTATGAAATGAGTTGGATTAGTCCTGATATTATTCGTAATGTACGAAATGAAGGTATCCATTGATTTGCTTATTGTCAAGAGGCTGGTGGATGGCATTTCCAACTTTTGGTTTAAAGGAATCATTTCATTCCTTGAATAACAGCATTTATTTTTGCTTTCTGTTATGGTTTCCACTTTTTACTTTTATTTGAAAATGTTGTTATGTGAGATATTAACATTTTGATGGTGCCATTTAGACAATTAAATAATCTATCAAAATAAAAAAATCGGGAATTGTCATTTAAAAAAATTGTCGATGATGCCATTACTTGAAAATCAGAAATGGAGAAACTTAAAATTGATGCAAAAATGTTTAAAACCAAATTGCTTCAAATTTAATGAATTTATTCCATAATTTTGTTGCGCAGTGTAAACTAATCGGGTACTCTAAATCTGTGGCACCGGAACAGTTCACTGAAACCCTTACCACAATATATAACTCATACTGGACGCATGTTTCGATAGCCAAGCTATTATCATCAAATATAACGATAAATAATAAATAATCCCTAAATTATAATGTAAATGGTCAGGATGACGTAAGTTATTCAAATCCTTGTTTTTCAGTGAAGCGGTTCATTGCGCATGGTTACAATTACAGCTGTAATTAACTAAACATGATGTAACAAAGGATAAACGCTGGAATTTAATGGTCCTAAATCTGAATTCATTAAGTGATTTTTGTTTTTGTAAATTTCCATGCCTTCATAACAATTTAATTGAACAATACTCTTGACGTTTTTAATTAACTTCATATTATCAATATTATGGTTATTTTCAAGCATATATAGGGCAACGCTAGATTTATCAAACCTTCTGAATTTGAGATGAGCCAAATGTTCTTTGTACCTGATTTTGATTGATCTTTTTGTCTGCCCAATATACACTTGATCACAATCTTTACATGAAATTTTGTAAATTCCTGATTTATCCATGTTATCTACTGGGTCTTTGGAACTTCCTAAAAGGTTTTTAAGGTTATTGTTTGAAGAAAAAACAATCTTGCGGTCAACTTTAGAAAAGATTTTTTGAAGACCTTTCGTGTAACTTGGATAAAAGGATAATTTAACATATTTCTTATTATTACGGCCGTCAATGCGTTCTAGTGCTTATATTTCTAATTCTTAATCTATTCTTATATTTGCTAATAGTATTATAGACGACTTCTTCAAAGAATCCGTTAAAGTTAGCAATATTTATGATTTCTTTTAGTTCATTTTGATATCTATCTTTAGTTAAAGGAAAATTGGGTAACCGGTGCACCAAAAAGTTAATAGCCGAAAGTTTGTGTTCATATGAGTGATTAGAATCCTGTAAGATAAATCTATTATTACTAGTAGGTTTTCTATATAGGTACGTCTATTTCTAACTTATTTTTATTTCTTATTACTAACATGTCGAGGAAAGGAATCCTGCTGTCTTTCTCTTCTTCATGGGTAAATTTGATAGAGGAAAATTTTGGGTTAAGTTATTCCATGAAATCCGTTATTGAACATTTGCTGGTGTCTTCAACCAAAAAGTGTTGGATAGATTCATAAATTAAGTACCAGTATTTTAGAATTAGTCAACTAGAGTTAGAAGCATATAGTTTGCACTTAAAACTATGTAACAGCCTATGGATTTTAGAATATTTTGAATGGATTAATTATCTCAACAGGATTGAAGACATTATTGCTAAGAAAGTTTCAGATAAACAAAAAGTTCTCATGAAAAAGTTTTCCAAATTAGTCACCTCTAGCAAGCCGAAACCTGCCGAGATAATTACCTCAACTGAGTTAGTTAAAAATGAATCATCGGAGTCTTTTAGCAAAGAAGAGATCGACTTGTTAAACAAAGGTTTGAAATACAACCTGAAATTTAATAAGCCCCCGGTTGAAGAAATTATAGTTGGCATAGAAAACGCGATCAGTAATTTGGATGACAACACAAAAATGTTATTCGTACCGCTCAAATTTTGGATGCAAAAGAATGCACCTGACATTGCACGAAAAGATCAAATCATTGCTAGAGGAGTAAAAAACAAAAAATGTTTTTATTTAAAATGCGACAAAGGTAACACTGAAGTCATCTTAGACAAAGAGGATTATTTTAATCGAGTCAACACCACTTTGTCACAAAGTTCTTATTTAAAATTATTAAAAAATCCTTTGTCTAAAACGATTACAGGAGCTAAAAAGACCATGTTAGAATGTAGGGCTGTCATTAGCGATAATTTAAGATTTAGACTAACGGTACCAAACCCAGTACTGCCTAGGATGTATTGTTTACCTAAAATACACATGCCCGGGAAGAGTATGATACCCATTGTTTCGAACCTCAATAGTCCTTACTTACTTTCCAAGTTGTTGTCTGACAAATTGAACCAGTTACCTGTACAGTTTCCCGATTTGGCTATTAAAAATTCTTACGCGTTTATTGAAAAAACTAAGGAGATTGAGCTTACCGATAAAGAAATTTTGGTATCGTTTTTTATCGTTTTTTGGCGTAAGTTCACTGTTCCCTAGTATTCTGGTTGATTTAACTTTGGAATATTTAGAAACACTTTTGTTAGATAACCAAATGGATAGAGAGGAAGTTACTAGTTTCCTTTGACAAGACTTTGCATGAAACAAAACCTTATCCAAATTAACAACACTTTATCAACAAACAGAAGGAACGGCAATGGGTAACAGCTTGTCTCTGTTTATGGCTAACCTCTTTATGGGTAAATTTGAAACCGACCTGAAGAATACTTTGGCTTATTTCCCTAGGCTTTGGATCAGATACGTTGATGACGTTGTTTGCATCTTTGACACCAGCAAATGTACAACAACGGATTTCATGGAACTTAACGCAAAATTTCCCTTTACCGAATTTATCCACGAAGAAGAGAAAGACAGCAGGATTCCTTTCCTCGACATATTAGTAATAAGAAATAAAAATAAGTTAGAAATAGACAGGATTCTAATCACTCATATGAACACAAACTTTCGGCTATTAACTTGTTGGTGCACCGGTTACCCAATTTTCCTTTAACTAAAGATAGATATCAAAATGAACCAAAAGAAATCATCAATATTGCTAACTTTAACGGATTTTCTGAAGATGTCGTCTATAATAGTATGTATTAGAAAACATAAGAATAGATTAAGAATTAGAAATATAAGCACACTAGAACGGCCGTAATAATAAGAAACATGTTAAATTACCCTCGTATCCAAGTTACACGAAAGGACTTCAAAAAATCTTTTCTAAAGTTGACCGCAAGATTGTTTTTTCTTCAAGCAATAACCTTTAAAACCTTTTAGGAAGTTCCAATGACCCAGTAGATAACATGGATAAATCAGAAATTTACAAAATTTCATGTAAAGATTGTGATCAAGTGTATATTGGACAGACAAAAAGATCAATCAAAATCAGATACAAAGAACATTTGGCTTATCTCAAATTCAGAAGGTTTGATAAACCTAGCGTTGCCCTACATATGCTTGAAAATAACCATAATATTGATAATATGAAGTTAATTAAAAACGTCAAGAGTGTTGTTCAATTAAATTGTTATGAAGGCATGGAAATTTACAAAAACAAAAATCACAATGAATTCAGATTTAGGACCATTAAATTCCAGCCTTTGTTACATCATGTTTAGTTAATTACAGCTGTAATTATAACCATGCGCAATGAACCGCTTCACTGAAAAACAGAGATTTTAATAACTCACGTCATCCTGACCATTTACATTTTAATTTAGGGATTATTTATTATTTATCTTTAGATTTGCATTTTAGGCTTAATTATAGTCCTGTACAATGAAGCGGCTCATCAAGAAACACTTAAAGTAGAAGGGTAATATAATTAAGGATTACTATGCTTATTTTAAATTTACATATTGCATAATTTATTTGCTATTTAAGGTTAGTTTTTCACCTAGTTTATTAATTCAGTTTTACCGCAGATGATGATAGCTTGGCTATCGAAACGTGCGTCCAGTACGAGTTAAGTATTGTGGTAAGGGATTTAGTGAACTGTTTCAGTGTAAATTAGTTATTTCTGGATAATGCCTATTTAATTTACTGTTGTTGCATGTATAATTTCTAAAGTATGATATATATGTGTAAGTAATAAGTAGAGAAGGACACATTTTTTAGTTTTTTCCTATTTTCTTTTTTGCACTTATCAAAGAAATAAAAAATCTGTCTAATTTCTCCTTTAAAATGTTTTCTTACAGATTTTTAAACAACTCAATCTCTCAATAGTACCTACATGTACCTATATTTGAGCAAGTAAAAATGGCGTCTATAAACTCATACTAAAATCTTCGAGAAATTATTAAAACCAAAATTCCTGCCACTTGTTGGTCATATAAATCTCACGAGAGAATTATTATTTTAAACAGTTTTACATGTTTTCTTAATCTAGATTTTGATGCCGCCAGATTTTTATTTGTCCTAACAATACAACTCGTAGTGTATCAATGTGGTATGCATATCTAATCGCAGCAGGGAAAACCAAGAAAAACCGTTGTAACAATTTTTTAATCTTTTACAGTTTGTGTGATCACCACATTTATAACAATAATTACTAATAATTTTAATAATTGTTAACATGTACTTATTGTTATTATTCATTAATTTACTATTTTATTCTTATTTGAGTATTTATACAATACGGTCCTGAAGATACCGCATATGTTATACTTTAACTTAAGAAATATGAGGATGTGCAGCAATAAAGGTTTTGGTAATGTTTTTGTTGTTACCCAAAGTTGGCTAGGAAAGAGCCCCAAATTGTTTCTTGTGACGCCAAACTGATCTCAAGAGCTCGTTGCTAAGCAAAGTAATCATAACAACTACCAAACTGTCAAATCTCAATTCTAAAAGCATAAATTATCCTTGTTATGTATTGTTATTATATCCTGCATTTGTCATACTTTCTTTGTGTTCGTTATTACTTTATGTAATTCTAACTTGTTTTGTTAATTGTTGTTATTTCTTTACTTTATCGAACTTCATTGCAATTAATTAATTATGGTAAGTTTGTTTGAATATATAAGTTTTTGAAAGACAATATGTCTGTTTTTAGGCTTTTTATGTTGTTACCCTTATGATGGCTTCGGCACGAACCATGCAAAATTGCCGGGTCAATGTAAATATTATGTGAATCTTTCAACAATTAGCATCCTTTTTGCCATGGTTGCGCAATAAATTGTACAATAATGCATATTATCTTCTGTTAAAGCAATTCGCCCTGTAAATTTTATACTATATATATGTATCTATCCTTACTTAGCGCAAAGTTCAAATATTTGCGGCTGTACAAGGGCAGTGTTCATTATGTTCCACTTCGCGGTAATTGTTGCCAAATTCACCGAATATTAAAATTAGGTACTTGCTGGTTAACTTACGTGGTCCATAGGAGGCCATTGTAAAGTCAACAATATAAAAAACTGAAACTTAGGCACATTGCCTATCCAAAACTAACAAACTTAAACAAACCTACCACAATTAATTAATTACAATAATGTTCGATAAAATAAAGCAGAAACAACGATTAACAAAATAAGTTAAAATGACATAAAATAATGACGAGCACAAAAAACGAAAGTACATATAAGCAAGTTATAATAACAATAAATAACAAGAATAATTTGCCTTTTTGAAATTGAAATTTGACAGTTTGGCATTTGTTATGATTACTTTGTCTAGCAACGAGCTCTCTAGATCGGACTGGCGTCACAAGAAGCAATTTGGCACTCTTTCTTAGCCAACCTTGCATAACAACAAAAACAGATTACCAAAACCTTTATTGCTGCATATCGTCATATTTCTTAAGTTAAAGTATAACTTATGTGGTATCGTTGGATTCGCCTTTCGATTACTTTTGAAAAACCCAAAAATATATAGGTTGTTCTATTTAATGAAAGAAAGTTGATGTCACTCCCGGTGAAATCGGAAATACAATTGAAATACCGACGACGGCAAAAGTTAGTTTACAAAAAAAAGAAAGCGGCCTATTTTTTCTGAACACGTCGTTCAAAAGTTTGCATATCGGGGGGGGGGGGGGACTTTAGGACCGCACTATATACGTATTTGTCTACGCCACGGTTCCATACTGACTTTCTTTTAAAACGGCAGATTACACATACTACATAAAAATTCCAAAGTAGATTGCTTGATACAAATTAAATAATTTACATTTATAAATTCAATAAAAATTTCCAGAAAACAAAATATTTATTAGCCTCCTTTCCAGCAGATACTCTTGTTTTATAGTTCTGAAATATTACAGAATCAATTTCAGAGATTTGCATAATCGCCAGCAATTTGTTAGCAATATATAATTTAGAAAATTGCCATTAATAGAAAATACTATGGTAAAAAGCAATATACAGAACTAATCTATAGATAAATGGAATAATACATTGAAATGTAATTTAATAGTTATAATACACCACATCCTGCAATAATAATAAGGTTTAGAAAATTGTTAAGGATACTAGTATACAAGTAAATGGGTAAAAAAGAAAATATGAATTGTGCATTCTGCTTAATTGGTTGTTGTTCGAATGTGGCAAATTTTGACCGATTAAATGAGTACCCAAATAACAGAATGTATGCAGTATATGTAGAATAAAATAAGTCCTTAGATATAATAAGTTATACGAGGAAATTGTTGTCCTAAAAACTTCAACATATAAACCGATTGTGCCAACCTATATCGGGTAAAGAATCCGCGTTTTTTAGTTACATGCATGCAAAGGGGCTTTCGTGAGTTAAAATAACACAAAACATTAAATGTTTGCGAAGTTTTGTTCAAACAACAATTAAATGTAATAGTGAAAGTGAGGACCTAACAATTTGACGAGGATGAAAAAGAAAAACATTGGCTGGTTGGATCAGTGGATGGGAACGGTAATCATAAGCACAAGTAGAGTCCGAAGAAAGACATAGAAGATAGAGTACAACATGAGGTCAAACAGTAACACCTGCTGGCAGTATGTCAAAACGCGTGGGTGAAGCCATCAAAATGAATGAAAGATGTATATATACAGTATTTGTTTCATTCTGTTTTGTTTATTTTGATAAAACTGCATTTATGATTTACACAACCCGTTTTTTAGAAATAACAAAGAAAACAAAATATAACTAGAACAATATTACATATACAGGTGTTTTAGGACGAAAGGGAACCACCTCGTGGATATATTTAGGGTTAGAATAAGAAAAATAAATTCGTTTCTCAACCATTATTGCAATAATTTATGGTAGTTTGTTACATTTTTTCAATCAATAATTTTAAAGTTAATAATAGCACAATATTTATTAAAATTAGCAAATAACAATAACCTATGATGATAGAAAGGACTGTGGCGTAGTATGGCGAACACTAAAGCATCGGTACACTCACTAAAAATCTCTGATTAATTCAGAATAATTGTTTCGAGAATTCGTGGATCCCATCATCAACAGTAAGACAAAGATTTTGTGCGGTGCGAAGTGTGTCGATACTTTAGTGTTTGCAACAATAACTTAACGAATATTTTCAAGGAAAGCACTACTGTATCACATATTTATTGCTGCAGCCATTACAAAAATAATCACATTCAGTTCAATATGCTACACCGAGAAGAACATGTACTTGAAATACCTATATGTTAAAATATGTGACAGCAACACTTTATCTTAAATCCAACTATAATTTTTGTTAGAGCAACTATATATTCTGTTGGCTTAAATAAACGTATTGTAATTCTCAGTATAAATTGTTCTTATTTTTGGAATACAGGACTTCGCTGTCCCAACATTTTCCTCTGTGTACCCAAGCAGATTATAAACGAGCTGAAAAATGCATTGAAGGTGGTTTCATTTATAAAATTAAAAAAAGTCCAGTAGTATCAAGTTAATAAAACACAAAGTATTTTCAAGAAATCTATTTCACAACCACACTTTGTCTAAATTGCACATAAACATACACAACAACGACATGGACATCAAAATAAACAATCATCGTAGAGGTCATGATATGGAAGTCGCTGGATTAGTATTTTTGTCGATGGAAGTAAACAAACAGACATTGAAACACAAAATAATTTTAAAATCAAATATGAAGCTAAATTTCAACATTTGAAACCTATAAAAATGTTTTTTTTTAACTACTCCATCTGTAATGATAGCAAGGACTGTGGGATAGTATGGCAAAAAACAATATTCTCGGCACACTCCGCACCACACAAATTATTAATTAAGTCGGAAAGGCCGTTTCGACACGTAGGCCTTCGAAACGGCCTTTCCAAGTTAATTAATAATTTGTGTGGTGCGGAGTGTGCCGAGAATATTGTTATTTACTCGATCTGTTTTGGCCATTGGATTTACAAACAACGAAGAAATTGGGAACATTAGTTGGAGTAGGAAACAGAAGAGGATTTTAAAACATATACGCGCACACTTATACACAATAAGAGACAATATTATAATGTGCAGTGCTATTGTTTTACTATGCAACCTATCCCTATGTTGCCTTTTAAAATAATCGAGTCAAAGCATTGTGTGTATGTCGGTAACTAAGCAATACATGTTTGTAATCACTTTGACAGTTTAGTACCTGTCTGCGTTTGATATTTTATTATTTACCTTAAGATGTTCACTAAAGAAGAAAAAGTGCAAATATGCCTTTGATATCAAAACCATAATAGTAACATAAAAATGGTTCGAGATTTATTTTCCGTAGAATATCCAACTAGACCCATTTCAAATCATTCAACAAGATTGCGCATATTCAATAAATTTAAAAATGAAGGATGTGTTGACAATTACTTAAAGCATACTCCAGTAAGAGCAGGATTAAATGAGGAAACAATAGTGAATATTTTAGTTTGCACGGAAAAAAATCCTTTCAGGACTTTAAGTCAGATAGCATCCATTTCTAATATTTTCTTTTCAAGTACGAGAAATGTTCTTGAATTTGAAAAATTTAGGAGTTATAAGATTCAAAATCATCAGATTTTTGCCGAACAGTCTTTAATTTATTAAATTCAAACGAAGAATTATACAAATTTTGTTTAAAATAAATTCACAAAATTATAGGAAAATTTTATATTTAGTTACGTTTCAACAGAATTAATTTTATCTATTATTAATTATTTGTTACAGATATTGGTCACAAAATAATTTATCTGTAAATGTTTAAAATCACACGCACACACAGTATAACGATAAAATAAACGTTTGGTTAGGCCTAATAAGTAACACATTAATCGGGCCATTTCTTATTAACCGCAATTTGAATTCAAATTGTTCCTTAAATTTTTACTATTGTTTTATATAGAAATACCCTTACATTTTCTTTCCAATAAACGTAGTCTTTGTTTACATTTAGAATTTTAATTCGATGAATTATGATTAATTGTAAATTAAATTAATGTGACAGATCGTTATAGCCTATTACTTATTTACCGACATAATGTCAAAGTAACCATAAACATGTGTTACCGACATGGACACAATGCTTTGACACGATTATTTTAAAATGCATCATAGGAATATGTTGTATAGTAAAATAATAGCACTTATATCTCAATATATATATAAAAAACTGTGTTCTAGAATAAGATTCTTGTTAGAAAATTTTACAGTAAAAGCAATTCTTTTTGACTTTTTCCTAATAATATAGATACAATATTCAAAAAAATGTTTCTTTAAGGTTGCTATTTTACTTGCAAAAATCACCTATATTGTTTATAATTTTGTGTATTATGTAATGTTGCACGCTTATTTCTTTCTGTTCTCATCGTGGTGCATCTTTATCGACTACGCATGCGTAAGTAATTTTACCAAATATTTTACTTTATGCTATTTAA
Source organism: Dynastes maya (assembly GCA_029619315.2). Lineage (NCBI taxonomy): Eukaryota > Metazoa > Arthropoda > Insecta > Coleoptera > Scarabaeidae > Dynastes > Dynastes maya. Next base: position 50,451,240 of record JAROYE020000001.1, read on the forward strand.
AGCGTCCTCGATCCAAACTTGACTAAGTACAATTACATAGGTAATTCCTTTTCAGTGCAACGGTGGTTGATTTAATTCCTTGTGTAATAGAACAATAAATTAAAGGTTGTCGTTGAAGACAATGTTAAAACAGAGTAATCGTTTGGTTGATAAAGACCATATTTAGATTATTTGTCGATTATTATTTCAACTGTTTTAATTAAGTATGGGTTCACGTTTCTTTACTACGAGACATCAGTATTTAACTAGTTAGCAGTATTTTGCTGTAAGCATGAAATTTGAGGCGGGATCGTTAACAGAATGCTTGTTAATATATTTTGTATGAAAGTTCCAGTTTTGACGGTATTAATTAAGCAAGCAAAGCCTTCCTACGTTTACTTTAAAGTCCAATCCTTGTAAAGCGATTTTCTAATGGATTTTTTTAATTGGTTGACGTAAACCAATGGGAGTTGCACTGTTATCAACAGCGTATGAGGAATACGTAGCACTTTAGTCGTTCATAGCATTTAATGCTGCGAAGTACAGATTGGACGCATATAATTATTGTAGGTAATTGAACAGCTGGCTTTAATTAATAAAGCAATAATAAAAATTGTACATCTTAATATAAGCATACCAGATTTAATATAAACTTATACCTAGATCTACCGCAGTTGCATGTTACATCTATTTATCACAATAAAACGCATTTACTTTCTTGAAATCTCAGGACTGTTGCTATTATAAAATTTACAACAGATTTCCTAATACATAGTTATACTGCATATGTATGCATGTACGTACATGCATAAAACTTGAGGGTGTGGCTATTATAGAAAGTTATTCGAACCATTTCATTACATCCTATTTATTGTAACTTTAAAACTGGCATTAATTTGATATTTTGCAACATTTTGACCATAACTTTATTTTTCAGGAATTTATGAATATTAAATAAAATTGAATAAAAAAAAACCTTAAGAATGCTGTTAAAGTATACCTATTTACTAAATTAGATCGACTGGTTATGTACTACTTATCTTATGGAATATTCATTACAAAATTTCAATTAATAAGTAGAGTAACCAAAACTTGCGGACTCGCATAGGCGTCGTTACTACGGGTTAATATAAGAATACGAAAAATTCATAAATAAACTTACTTGCTAATTATTCAACAAATTAGAGGAATTAGGATGTGAACTACTGTAAACTTGCATCATTGGATATGTTTCCACAGTTACTTCTTTAAACCTTGTGCGTCGACAAGAAAAAATATTCTTATACATAGAAAACGATCTCTCCACATCTAAGGAAGTTACATTTGCATGTAGAAACTGTTTTTCAAAATCACTTAAAAGTTCACTATTCTTACACTTATTATAAACGGCCTCCAAAGTATTAAAATCGGGATTTTTCGTTAAAACATCTGCCAACTTTTGACTAGCGCATAATCCTGGTGCATCATTTAATGTGTGTAATTTATTTTTTACACTCTCCACTATGTCTAATGATTCCTGCAATGACAATTCAGTACATTGTAGTTTTCTGATGGCATCTAGTAATACTGTATAATTGGTACATATTGTTGTTAAATCTTCTAAAAGTTGAGGAATTTGAAATTCTCTTTGACTTTCTCTAATTGCTTTGGATTCATTCCGATTAAATCGCATTATAACTGATTGAATTTGTTGAAAATGGATCAAATAGTAAGAAGCTGCTGTTAGCCAAGTACCCCATCGCGTTAAAATTGGTTCAGGAGGTTCTGGAATACCTGGACAAAATTTACGAAATTCTTTTAAACGTTTAGGAGATTTACGAAACACTGCTTTAGTACTTCCAATCATCCGATCAACGTTTCCGTAATGTTGTCGAACAACTCCACCAACTAAATGCAAAGCATGCAGCACGCGGGTTATATGTATTAAGTTAGGAAATATATGTTTTAAGGATCGCCCAACACTTAACATCGTTGCTGCACTATCTGTCACAATCATCACAACTTGATCTTGGGCAATTTTAAATTTTTTCAAAGCGTTCATTATCACTTTTTGAATATTTTCCGCGGTACATTGTTGAACACGTTTGCAAGCTAAAAAATATCGAGATGCTGTGTTCTCGCTAGATAAAACGCGAGCTATTACATTCACAATATTGTTTTTCTTTATATCGGTCGTCTCATCCATATTTTTTTGGAACACAAATCACGTTTACACACATTTTCTAGCATCTCTTTCATTCGCGGCAAATGATTCTGTAATTGTGTTTGTGAGGGTAATGTGTACTTCAGAACGTATTGTCGCCAAAACGTTTTAAAAGCTGTTTTTCTCACCAACGACAACGAAAGATTACAAGAGGTAAACATAATTAATAAATGTATGAGGAATAGTGTATAAGGTATTTCAGTTCTTGCATTTCTCATATGCTTAATACCATTGACATGCCTCTGGCAATCAGTTCTGTCCAATGCAGCCAAACGAACATTGCATATTAAGCAAAAAACTGCACTACCGTCATATTTTAAATGGGGAAAAAGTGACACATACTTATGTACATTAGTAGCAAATCTATTACGAGGCATTGTTTTCTTAGGTATGTAAATATTAGTTCTATATGAAACGATACACTAATTATGTACTTGGTATAATACTACAACACACAAAAAACACCAGCTATATTTTCAAAAGCGACACGTAAGTGCATGACCTTGACCGTTCGACTAATCTCTGCAACAGCTCAACCGGTACTAAAACGAAATCTCTCTCAGCGCGGTTTAACATGATTTATATTCAAGGTCGACACTACATGCCTGCTTCTCTACCGGTTTAGTTTATTTATGAATTTTTCGTATTCTTATATTAACCCGTAATACCGACGCCTATGCGAGTCTGCAAGTTTAGGTTACTCTATTAAGTGATGTACAACTTGCTCAAAATGACAGTTAACGTGTATCTCGCGCAATGCGGATTTGAATGGATGCGAAATATACAATAATGTCGTTGGGACTTTTACGTCATATTCAAGAATATTGCGATCATGATTCACAGTTGCATAATTTTTAACAAACATACATTCGGGATTTTACATTTGTGTTGCACTTTAGCTGATGGATTAGACGTGTTTTTTGTTACAGTGGAATTTAAATGTTAGTGAAGCATTCCTTGTATTTCATTAGTGTTACTTTTTCGGTAGTAAGTGATAGTTATCTACATCTACATCTACAACAATAAACGGAAAAAAAGAGTCAAACTAAGATAAATAAAAATTTATTACAAGTATCTGCTAGTCTTTTTTTCATATGTAGATTTTATATGCAATGAATTCACTAAATAAAGAGCAAAACTGCATATAGTGTTTTGTGAAACTACAATTTTGACCCAAATATTGCCGAAAGCTTTTTCAGTAGTTAGTTAATCTTTTAATATACTACCTAAATTCGCATTATCTGAGTTAAGAATAATCAAATTTAGAATTATGGATGTTGCTGAATCTAACCAAAGCCTGTGCGGAATGCAGGGGAGAGTCGCCTAACTCGTACCATTTTGGACAAAATTAAAAAAATTGCCCACATTTTTGTGATTAGATCATTATTATTAATACAAATATTTACTTTGATCATTCTTTCTTCTTATATCTTTTTTTCAGATTTTTAGTGATGTGATTTGAGTAAAATAAAACTTTTCTTAGAAATAGTACAAATGGTACGATTTAGGAAAACGGTCGCCGAAATCGTACCACTAGGTTTCCTTAATCGTACTATGTGGAATTACTATAACCATAATTTTAGAGTTATTTTGGAACAAAAATAACGCAATAGATTATGTTGGAAATGAGTATATTTATACAAACGTAGTTTACTAGTCTAGTAGTCTACAAATAAAATATTTTTATTCTCTTGCAAGAGAATAAAATATTTAGAAGACGTAATAAAAAACAGAACATTCAACAGAAAAATATGGAATAATTTATGTACATCTATCACAAATATATGTTCCGTATTCAGCATTAGCACAAAGTTCATGTGCCCAAAGTTGGCACACATCACACTTAACCATAGATTCCATCCTACACTCTCCAAATAGGAAACACAGCCACTCTTCTTCATTTATTTCTACTACAATATCATTTGGTTTCTTCTCAATGTTTTGCTTTTCTATTGATCGTACTTTTATTTTGACCTGACGTCTTTGTTTCTCCTTAAAGGCAGATTAATTTGCTTCCAAGTTACCTTTATAAAATGTTGCAGTTAACACTTTTGCATTTTGAGCACGTTTTCCAGCTCGAAGATTTTTATTGTTTCCATTCACATCAGGAATTGGCAAAATATCTTCAACAGAAATATCGTGAACGGCTAGGGATGTGGATCTTGTCTCTTGTTTTTGAATGCGAACAGCCAGAGGGATACCGTCGTTATCTTCTGATTACTGTCGTCTTTGTTTTCAACCATTGTCGTTTGTGCAGCTTGGAGATCATCTTCTCCCACAGAATCAACATCTGTATAAACATTGTGGTTTACAGACCAAATGCCGCATTTCCGAAATCCATTGACGGCATTTGCTATACTTGCTGTTCTACCATAAGCTTCCCCTATTAAGCGTCCTACTTGAAATTGGGTTACTGTTCTTTGAGAGTGATTCCTCAACCATTTTTCAACGGCCTGATCATAGTAAACTTGGAATATTTTAAATATCGCAACATCCAGGGGTTGTAAACGATGAGTAGTGTGGCCTGGCAATTGTAAAAGTATAATTCCGTTCTCTCTAGCTAGTTCAATAGCTGCTAAATTTCTTGAGTGGGTTGTGTGCCCATCTAATACCAAAAGGAAGTTTTCAGGTTAGAAATAAAGTGCTTTAACCAGGTCACAAATAGTTTAGAGTTTATGTATCCAGTATCTGATATCTCAGTGATAGAGCCAGCAGGAGCCGCTTCTGATAGATCTGGAGCCATTCTTTTCCTTTTAAAAATTAACATCAGTGCTATATATTGACCTGACGCGCTTGTGCAGCATACAAAAGTTGTATGAACTCCTCTTTCACCGCTAGCCACAACACCAACTTGAGATTTTCCTTTCTTTGCTAATATTTTCTGGCATCTTTTCTGTACCATAGAGAACCCTGTTTCGTCTACATTGAAAATTTTAGAAGCTGCCAAACCATTTTCATCAATTATTCTTTCCAATATATCAAAAAATTCTTTAACATTAGTCCTATTAAAGCCCCTGTGTCGCGCGATCGGTGTAGACTCTGGTTGCCTCAGTGAAAGTTGAGGATGGCGTAGCATTAACATTTAGATCCATTTCTTTCCAGCCATTCTTTTAGTACTATTGAAGTTGTGTTTCAGTCCTTTACGTTCAGAAAACTCGTAAGCAGCCTTTCGTACCTCTCGTAATAGTTCTCTCTAAAAAAATGGACTCTAATCTTAAAATTTGTTTTTTTAAGTCTGCCTCCATTTCTTCAGAAAAGATGCAAGATCGCCCAATATGTTTTGTTTTCTTATTGGGATTAATAAACCTCTTAAAGGTAGGTTTTGGAATTTGAAAGCGGCGGCAAACCTCATTAAAACCAATTTTTACGTCCCGAAAGGCATTTAATGCTGCTTTCATATCTGCTTCACTGCACTGATAATATTTTCTCTTTTCCTTTTGATCATTAATTTTCTGAAAAAATTAATAAATATTTGTATCACCATAAGCTTCCTAAATCGTACTGATACGAAGTAAGCAACCACATAGTGGTATGATTTAGGCAACTTCATACAAAATAACAAAACATATAATTTAACAGATTTTTTAAAAGTAAGATTATGTTTAATCACATGCAGCGTCGAATAACAGAACACCGTTTTAGAAAAAAAAAGTTATGTCAATTACAATCGCCTAAGTCATGCAAAATTACCTACCGTAGTTCAATGAAATATTGCAGCACCGGATTAAGAAAGCTTTAATATGTATTATTTCTCCAACGGCATTTACTACATTAAGCTGATCGTTGTTAACACTGATTGGCTACTTAAACTTGCTAAATATGCCATAAGATCTCACAGATGTAACGGTAAACGAAATATTGAAAGGGTACGGTTAAGAAGCCGGTACGATTTACGCGACTCTCCCCTATCTACTAGTTACTAGAATAAATCAAAAAACTTATTTACTTTGTTAGGATTTAGCGTGCTTTAAGTTTAACAAAGCATGCAATGACATACATTCAACAAGAGGTGTAATTTTAAATCAACAGAAAAACGCAATATTTTCGCAAAAAGTGGTTATATTTTTATTTTAATCCAAAGCACAACTCTGAGGTTGGTAACGAAAGACAATATCTGCCAAATGTCCGCCTCGGCTCTGCCTACAGATGGTCATTCTTTTGATGAAATTTTTCATCTTGTTTTCGCATAATAGTGGCTGTATTTCGCCAATAGCAGCCTTAATATTGTCTTTGAGTGCTTGAATCGTTGCTGGAGCATTGGCTTCATTTTTAATGTAGCCCCAAAGAGAAAAATCTAATGGTGTTAAATCGCACGATCTCGGCGGCCAATTGAAGTCTCCATTTCGAAAAATCACACGTCCAGGAAATTTTTCACGCAATAGAGCCATTGTTTCACGAGCTGTATGGTAGGTGGCGCCGTTCTGCTGAAAATAAACGTCGTCCACGTCCATAGCATCAATTTCAGGCTAAAAAAGTCAGTCAACATCGTTCGGTAACGCAATTCATTCACTGTAACGGTCGAACCAGCAACATATTCGAAAAAGTATGGCCTGATTACACCACCAGCCCAAAAACCGCACCAAACTGTCACTCGTTGTGGTTGGAGAAGTTGATCGACTATTTCTCTTGGGTTTTCGAAGCCCCAGATGCGATGGTTTTGTTTGTTGACGTACCCAGACAGATGAAAATAAGCCTCATCATTTAGAATAATTTTGTTGAAAAAATCATGATCTTGTTCATACATTCCCAGCACCCAAGCAGCGAATGTACGGCGTTGTGCGTGATCTGCTGGCTTCAATTCTTGTGTCAACTTATACGCATGTACGCCAAGATCTTTATGTAAAATACGGTGCAAACTGGCTTGTGATATTCCCAATTCCTGTGATCGTCTCGAAATGGACAAACCTCGGTTTTCAGCCACACTCTCAGCAACATCGGCGATATTTTCAGCTGACCTAGCTGGACAAGCACGAGTTGGAGTTTTCACATCACTAACTTGTCCGAGACGTTCGAATTTATTGTTTAAATTCACTATAGCTGTGCGAGAAGGCGCTTGATGACCAAAAGCAGTATGAACTTTACGAACGATATTTTCACAATTTTTGTAGTGAATTTTCACAATTTCAATGCGTTGTGCGAGTGTGTATCGATCCATATCTGAAAATCTCCTCGTCTTTACTTGTCAAATGTCATCGCAATTACAGTTGTATGTTAACAGTTCAAAAATGGCGAGAAATTTAAAATGACACCTCTTGTCGAAAGACCCATTACTTTGTTACTTAAACACTTTGAACTAATACTTTCAGTTAAAATTGTTGCTACTAATATAAGTTCTTAAGTCATTCATTTTAGTTTTGAGAAGCACTATAGGTAGAGTTAAAAGAATTCCTGAAATACCTAGATTTCGAAAATCACTTATTTAGATATTACTCACAGATCAACTCCAGCGCGAATTGAGAAGTTGCAGCGTCAGGAATGCCATTTTTTTTAGATTATATTTTTGGCTTCCTTAATCGATACTTAGTGGGAGTCAGTATTGTTAAAATATTATGGAGATATTGTCGTTGACTTTATACATTACATACCCGATTCTCAATCGAACGTTAAATTAACTTTTGTTTAATAGTTTATCTAAAACTGAACCGTGGAAATAAAATAGGAAATCCTTAGATCGTATATTTTTCTGAAGCTAGAAGGTAGAGTATAATAGTTGAATTAAAACAAAATATTTAGTTCATTATTAGTAAACGTTTAATTAGTAGCAATAAGATATATGGAAAAACGAAAACAAAACATAAATATTATTAAATATGACAGTGTAAACTCAACTATTCAAAAAATTATACAAATTGAAAAATGTATTGTAGATCTTCATCTAACTGCAGCAACTTTGAAATCGTACGTTTTTTGATTTCCTAATATTCATTGTATTCATGAATACGAAAGCTCAAGACCTGCTTTCGCTAGAAATTGAAGCTGAAGATCTTTCCAAAATTGCCTAACATTCGTCTTGTTGGTCTTGCTACGTGAGATAATTAGCTCATTTAAAGAAAGCTATGTAGATGTATGGATATATGTATTCATAGTGATTTGTGTCATTTTTTATTCATCAAGCAGCTATAATCATTCAGTACAGATACTAAATGTTCTCATATGCTCCTTTCAATCGATTTCATAATAAATATTTATAACATAGCGGTATATATTAGACGTATTTCCTTTGATTTTTTCTTCATCATCCAAATTAATTAAATTATACATGTATTAATACAATACAATCAATCCATATTACAAATTATCACATTTCTAACAACTTTTCCCATACACTTATATATAGGAGAACGCATTTACTTTTCCATTTTAATTACTTACGATGTTAATTAAATTTATTAAGAATAAATTCCATGAATAAGAACTTGTTACACAATTTAAAATTCCACATATCAATTTGTAACATATACAAGTCAAAGTGTTATGTACTACTGTTTTTCCCTTCTGTTTTATAGGTAATTTGTGTGATACGTTTTATACCCTCTGTAATTTACAGCTTTCATCAATATTTTCTATACCTGTCTATCTTAATTTTTGACATAATTTTAGATGTTTGCTAGATGTCGCTGTTTCTTAACGGCCGGTATTTTAAATGCTTTATACGCTGATGCGGTGATTCAAATTTTATTCAATTGAGTATTTTTTGAAGTTTTGCGCAATACATCGAAAAATATTCTATATCCACTAGCGTCAAGATGGCTATCGAATGTCATTGCCATTTTTGAGTCATGATATTTCACTTCATTTCAGTGGAACATCCTGTATATTTTTCCAGAATCTGGTAGAGAAACTGTTCTGGACATTTTTTATAAACATTTCCCTCTACCAAAAATGTGTCGTTCTGTAGCAAATTAAATATAAAGTCGTGTATATAAGTTTGCTAAACAGATAGAGTACTACCACGAAATATAAATTTGTTTTTCTACAGATATTCATTAAAAATAATCTGTAAAATTTAATCTATGCATACAATTTCAACATCTGTTTGAAGTGAGCGTCATATACCTTCATACAAGCTGTAATGCGATTCTTTGTATTTTGCTGAACATTTACTAACATTGAGGGAGTAATATTATGTGTAATGTCTAGAGTTTGTTAAAAAGGTGGTACCGGCAGTGGCGCACCGCATAAAAGTAGGTACGTAATATACAATATTAGTGAAAAATAATATTGTTACCTTTTCCTGTCGTCTTGATGTCCATTGTGGCAATTGGCAACCGCCCTGGTAAGCTGCGTAGAATTGCAACATCAGCAACGCTTCCATTGTCGATTCATTCAGCCGTAGACAGTCTTGTGAATACGTTGTCGTATACTTCGAAAATGATCGTTCGACATCCAGTGAGGCAAGATTTGCAAATGTCAGATATTTCTTTTCCTCATCCGGGCACTCTTGATTTTCAGTTATAGACCGAACCTTTTGTAAATCGGGATTTTTCGTTAAACTTGCACCGAATTTTTGAGCAACATCGACTCCTATAGTGTTCGTCAAGTTTTCTAGAGAGGCTTGTAAATTGTTTATGCAATTTAATGCGTCTCGTGCAGATAAGTGACTGTTTTCTAATTGCTCAATAGCTTGTGTAACTTCAGAATAGTTCATGGAAATTTCATCTATTTGTTATTGAAGGTCGGAATTGAAAAAAAGTTGCTGACTATCAAGAACTGCTGCAGAATCATTTGAATCAAGTTTCAAGATGACATTTTTCACTTGTGAAAAATATTTCTGATAGTAAAATACTGCCTGGAGTCATGTTCCCCATCGCGCTGTTACAGGTTGAGGTGGTGGTGGTAATTTCGGACACAATTGTTTGAATACACGGATGTGTTTGGGAGATTTGATGAACACTTTTTTGGTAGATGCTATTAACTTATCCACCATCGGATACTTCTTTCAAATGTTTTCTGCTACGAGGTGACATGCGTGTATGAGGCATGTTATGTGAAGAAGAGTCGGAAAGCATATTTTCAACATCCTACCAACTCTCCGCATTGTTGCGGCTCCGTCAGTAACGAACATTGTGTCTTGGGTTTCTGTGATACACAATTCTCTCAACGAATCTTTTATTATCTTAACAACGGTTTCTGCATTAGTTTTCTGAATCCTTTTACTGTCGCTTTGAACTCTCTTGCGGTACTGTCGAGATCGACTACGAGTTGAAAATTACCCCTACTCACGCCGCTACCGCTACGCTACTGCCGTCCGGTACCACCTTTTTAACAAACTCTAGTAATGTCCATGTTATCCATTGCCTTAAGATATTCATCTAGAAGGTCTTTTTGATAAACGTTTCTATTTATCTAGTTAAATTGCGAAGTTTTTTTAACAACTTTCAGTATATTTGTTGTATGTTATTGTATGTTTTACTGCTGAATAAACATAGTGTGGGATGCTTTAAATAAATCTATTCGTTTTATACTAAAAAACATTGTTCTCTTTGTTTTCGCTATTTATTAATACGTGCATGTTAACTTACTTGGCCATGTAAGTGTAGTTGGTTACTTCGAGTAGATGCTGGAATTGTACCAAAAAAGATAACGTTAACATACTAGTTTTCATGAATATCTTTAGCGAGACAAAAGGTTATGGTACATATTTCGTTGCAGCACTGAATGTTTTTAAACGAGAAATTTATCAGGACAGCTTCATATTTAATTTAGTAAAGAACGACACATTTTAGGTATAGGGAAACGTTTATACAAAAAATTGTAGGCTAGTTTATCAGATCCTGGAAAAATCTATAGGGTGCTCCATGTAAAAAATTGAAATAGCATGAATCAAACATGACAACGATTTTGATGGCCACCTGTAGTCGCCAGTTGGTATAAAAAATCATTTGATGTGCTGCCGAAAACTCCGAGAAATACTTAATCGAATAAATCCTTTATTTAAAAACTTTTTCTCGAAATTACTAAGAAAACACGCAGTATATATTATATATATATATACCCATATCTAATTTTGTAAACTGTAGAAACTAGATACTTGTTCTTCTGATGTCAAGAACAATTTATGTAAAGCAATTTTCTAAATCATTCTGAACCTACCGGTTACATCCGGGTACATTTTTGATTTATACGCTTCCGTTTAATGTACTATTCTTTCTTCACAATTTCCATTTCAAATAATGTTGATTTAGTCTTCTATTATATTTATGATTCCTTTCAAATTCCAAACGTTCGATTTTATTTATAAAATAATAAATTGGGATATTAATGCGGATAGCTAAACTGTGAACCTTGCAAGTAAGCTCTGTATGTGAATAGAATGAATTATGCAAATGACGATATTAATGTGGTTCACAAAAATATGACCTTGCGTTGTTTTTTAATCTATTTTGATGAGAATCCGCATGTGGTAATAAGTAAATCGCACTAATAAAATTTCTTTCAAAACGTGTGCTGATATGTGTATACACCGTTAATTTACTGAAATCTTATATACAAATTATAAATGTTTGAATTTCTCGTTATATAAAAAAGAACATAAATTTGATCAAGGTTATATTCGTTTAAATTCACTCTAAAGGCAAAACTATTATTGATTATCAATGATTATACAAAATTACATATAAAACAAGCAGAAAAACAGTTTACCTCGTTAATTTTGTTGTCTGTTTTGTACAGTTTTTTAAATTTGTGATGTAGTTACATTTGCTTACATATGCATATTTCTTTTATTAGGAAAATTTTTGATTATTTCTCTGCTTAGGTATGGAATCTAACGCCTTTAGAATCAAATGCAATTAATACAACATGTAAATTTTGAATGTGTTGTTTGCATAATCAATCACTAATGAACAAGTTAGTGACATTTTTTTTAATGTTTGTTCATTACTAAATGCATACAGACTCATAGAAAAGAGAAAATAATTTAATTGATTTATTATTGTCGCTGATATGTCTAAACTGTTAAAAGACAAAATCTGTTTTATTTAACGATTTTGTAATGATATTGTACTACTGAAAGTACTTATACCTCATGTGTTAAGCAATTTAGGTAAAATCAATTATTGAGTCAACTTAAAATTAGTTTAGACAAACCTTCTGCTATTGGTGCTATTTGCATTTCATTATATTTTGTAATTAGTATCTTTTAATTCTTGCAAATAGTCTTATTAGTTTTCTTCATATTGTTTTCAGTTTATATTTAAGTATTTGATTTGGTATAGAAGATATTTGATTTAAAAATAAATCATTCGAACTTCTTTTAGAATAGAAAATATAAATGCTATAAGATTGTATAGATATAAGTGAAATAACTATGCCTTTTTTTTTCTAAGTAATAACTGTTTAAATTAATAAAATTTACTGCAAGTAATAGTAAAATCGAATTTTATTCTATCAATTTTTGCACTAAGAAATGATAATGAAAGACGTAAAAAATGTGGAATTCAGTACCTTTTATTTGCAATTTTAAATTATACATAGGCTAATCAATTAAACATTACTCGCAGCTAATTAATTACGATATATTGTAGTGGCATGATTGCTGGTTTGTAATTAACTAGTTTATTTCTCTGCATTGCGTGAGTGTAGACAAACGTTAGATAAATTTTAAATGAATCATTGTAATTCATCATTCTGATTTTATTAAATTTAGAACATTGAAATGCGGTATGCTAACGAAGAGCCTTGATTCTATGCAAATAGTATCAATAAAAACAAATTCCTTAAATGCTACTCTAAAACATCTAGTTAGCTAGAAAGCTACCGTTCATTTGTTACCATTTTACAATGAACACTAGACATAAAAGTTATAATATCAAATACTCGCATTTTTCTTCCTTAATTTCAATACCTACATTCATACATAATGATTCCTTCTTCTTGACATGGCGGTAACTCCATCATTAAGCAGTAAATAGTTTTAAACTTGTAACAAAGGAATAAATACTTTAGGGACCAGTTGTACGAGAGGCGCTCAACGTTGAACGAGGTTCATTAATTGTTCAACACAGCGCTTGCGTTGTACAAAAGCAATTCGTATAGTTCAACGTTCAATCCAAACATTGATTTACTGAACGTCAACTAGCGGTGTTTAAGAGTCGATGGAGTCGATCAAGTAAACCGCCTGTCATTTTTCGGCAAAGGTAGCTATTACAGATATTATCTGATTTATGTTCTATCAGTAAAACCGCCATTTATGTAAATAAAAACTACATACCGCTTAAATGATTGATTTTATTGATAACCAAATAATACTTCCGTACACTTTTCCGTCATTGACATTCATGAGAATATGACGTGAACGTCACTTTTCTGTTACTGACACTGACGCCGTTTTCGAAGGATATAATTCGCTCGGAAAACCATTAATATGTAACATTACCCATGTCTATACGACTAGACAGTGTTACCAATTCCTATTATTAGGCGTCCTACTGAACCCGTGCTGAATTTCGTTCGTACAACGTTCTTCTAATCGTACTACGTTCAACCTTGATCCGTCGATCAGTTAATCTAAACTTGAACGACCTTTAGAACAATCGGCCCTTAACATAATTGGATAACTGAAACAATGAAAGAAAAAACATTTTTGGTACAAATCGTTTTATGAAGGTTTCAACAGCTTCTTGAGGTGATAAAAATCGTTGTTTGTTTAACATTCGGAAACAAAAAGCAGTCGTTACGCGGTAAATCAGGTGAATAGGAGCAATAAGAAATAATCAATTGTTTGACGTTCTGTGTGAGTGCTGGCATTGTTATAATGAAGGATGATGCGACATTGTCTATTGTTTTTCCTGATTTCATCAATGACTTCTAGCAAACAAATTGTTATAGACCATTCCGCATTAATTATTCTTCGATCTTCCAAAGCAATGCTTGCGACATGTCCAGTTTAACAAAAGAAACAAGCAATCATTTTCTTGGAAGTGCTTCGTGAACCAGTAAATTTTGTTAGATTCGGTTCATCTGGGAACACCCAAACAGTTGATTCTTGGTTAGTTCCGGCTCGTAAGGATATATCCAAGTTTCGTCACCTATTATGATGTTTTGAAGTTCCTCTGCCGAATTTTTTGAGCATTTCCTTATACCAATTGACACGAGCCTTTTTTGTGCTTGGGTCAAATTATGCGCAATCCATTGGAACCTTTTTCACTTCTGAATGTACATGCAAAATTGAATGAACTGCGGTCGATTCGCCCAAGCATGCCTCTATCTCACGGTAAGTCACATGCCGATCTTCTTCAATGATGTTACGCATAGCATCGATGTTTTTTGGTCGACCTTCACGAAATTCGTTACTGACGGAAACACGACCATGACGAAATTCTGCAAAATTTGAGTTCAGAGCGATATAATTAAGATTAATATTTAATGTTAAGAAAAAGCGTGCTGAAGATGTTTTTGGTAATTAGTATATTTCTTTCTATATTAACACTAGCACCGCCGCACCGGTCAATTTGACCGTCTTTCAATTTTAAAGTTTTTTTTTCAACGGAATTAATTTTGATATGATCTTGAAATCATGTCACCTTTCCTAGATTTAGTTTGGCAATGCTCTCACAAAATTTTGAATATTTTATCGAACTCTAAGCGGTGTTCTGGGAAATTTTACCCTAAACGGCCACCCCGGTCAAATTGACCGGTACGTTAAAAAATGTTTTAACAAACTTTATTTGTCAATTCTTTTTCTTGGTTGCAACATTTGAAAGAACTAAACTTTTGGGCATGTACTACATGTACATACATACATAATTTCAAACATTTATTACATATGAAACAAGGCATATAACTGCATCAACCGATCAGAGCTTGTTCCTACTTGTTAGTACTTGCTCGTACTTGTTTCAACATGTTCAGCTTTGTCCTCGACAAAGAACCTGTTTCTATTCGTGCTCTTTTTAGTGTCATGCATGCGCAGACTTAATATGGCGCATGCATATAAAATATTTTGCAAGTTTCAACCTGCACTATTGTGAACATATAAAAAGATCGGTAGTACTCTGAAAGTGCATTCGTCCTGTTTAGTTAGACTGAACAGTATGTGGTCCAGTAAAGGCCTCTCGGCTGCACAAGCTTTAGCGTATTTAGACGAACTGGAAAATGTTTCACCAGGAAATTCCGAGAACGATTCTAAATCAGTTAGTACAGACAATGAAAACGAAATTCGTTCTCGAGTTGTTGCGAGTGAGGAACAAAATAGTGATGAATCTGACACCGTTTGTGATGTAACGGTTGCAGTGACTAGTGCTAGTTCCAATGATAAGCAGGAAGTGAAAACGTCTGTTCGTTCTAATCGCCAGCAAAAGAAACCAACAGAAAAAGGAGTTTCCTTCAATCTTGGTGCAGTTTGCAAATCAGAAGACAATTCCCAATGGCAAGTAATTTCTGCGAGTCAGCCTACTACAGGCAGAAAAATCCAACCCAATATATTCAAGGACAATCCAAGGTCAACAGGCTATGCAAAACAAAAAGTAACTGCAGAAAATGTGAGTAGTTTCTGGAGATTATTTATCGATGACTCGATGCTGAGACGCATAAGACAATGCACCGAGGCTGAAGCCAGAAGACAACTAGACAGTCAAGAGTGGCAATTATCTTTAGGAGATCTAGAATCCTTTATTGCCATTCTATACGCACGTGGTGCTCAGGGTTCCAGTCACTTAGAATTAGATTCCTTGTGGCCTAAAAAGTGGGGAATATTGTTTTTTAGTCAAACGATGTCTAGAAACAAATTTAGAGAAATCATGCGATATCTCAGATTCGTTCTCAAGTCTACAAGGTAAGAAAGATTGGAACATGACGAGTTTGCTTTAGTTTCTGAAATATGGCAAAAATTTACATTACAATTGCAAAATTTGTTATGTGCCCGGAGAAAACAACAATAGATGAACAACTTTTCCTACAAAAGCAAGATGTCGATTGACGCAATATATGTCCAATAAACCGGATAAGTTTGGCGTTAAATTTTGGCTTGCTGTTGACACTGAAGCTAAATATGTGCTGAATGTCTTCCCATATTTAGGAAAAGATGATTCGAGCCCAATAGGACAACCACTTGGTGAATACGTCGTTCTAAAATTATTAGAGCCTTACACCAAGAAAGGAAGAAATGTGACAAAGGATAATTTTTTACCAGTTTGGAACTTGCAAAGAAATTAGCAAAACTAAACACCACAATTGTTGGAACTGTGAACAGGTCGAGAAAAGAAATTCCCGAAGTAATCAAAAAAAGCAAAGGTTCTTTATATGAAACTGTTTTATTCACAAGTAAAGAAAATGTTTGCACTTTGACAGTGTATTAAGCCCAAATAAGCAAAAATCTTCTTCTTCTAAGTACGCAACATCCAACACTTCCGATTGATGCTGGTACAAAGAAAAAGCCAGAAACAGCTTTATACTATAATAGCACAAAATATGGCGTTGACGGAGTAGATCAAATGGCCCAAAAATACAGGGTGAAGGCATCCTCAAGAAGATGGCCAGTCCATGTTTTTTATAATATATTGGATCTTGCTGCTATCAATGCGTTTGCTGTATACAAAGGCATCATTGGCAAAAAAATAAAACGTCGCAACTTTATTCTGCAATTGGCAGAAGAACTCTCGCAACAATCCAATAACAACGAAGAAGGCCCTCAGGAGGGAACATCGAATCAAAAATGCAACAAGAACTTACAGGCTGGGTCAAAGACAGATAAGCAATCTCGCAAAAGACGTACATGTCACGAAAAGAAATGTGAAAATAAGACTTACGATAGATGTAAGAACTGATCATGAATAACACATTTTCCACATACTTGTGGAAAATGTGGATTTAAAGTAACTTATTGCAAAAATTGTAACGATATTTAAAATACCAAAGTTAAGTTAGAAGTTATTTTTATATTTTGTGAATAAATATACACTTTTATGCAAACAAATTATGTTAATTAATAAAAACAGTGGAAACAAAATTGAGTTTTAATCACCGGGCGATTTGACCGGGGCGGCGTTAATTGTTAATGGGAGGAAACCGTTAAATGCTAAAAAACTACGAGGGATGATCGTAAAATAAGGTTCCCATATTTTTTAAAAATAGACAGCATTCTTTATTTTCTTAACATTACACATCGTTTTAAAGGAAAAAACTTAAGCTATTTTTCAACATAATTGCCATTTCTATCCAAGCATTTTTGCAGACGGTACTCCAACTTCTGTATCCCCATGTCGTAAAATTCTGCCGCCAGTCAAAATCTTTTCAATTGTGGTGTTGGAAATCTTAGGAATCCCAAGAGCGAGTTGACGAATGGTGACCCTCCGATCTTCAAGCAGTATGCTCTCGTCCTTTTCAACGATTTCCTCTGAAACTGATGGTCTTCCGCTCCGCTCTTCATCGTGGATTTCCGTCCGACCGCCCGTGAATTCCCTACACCATTTGCGGACATGTTGAACAGCTATACACTTTTCTCCATAAACTTCGGTTAATTGACGATGAATGTCTATAGGTGAAACCCCTTTCGCGTTTAGAAAACGTATCACAGCGCGAATTTCACACTTGGCGATAGCGGCGATCGGCGAATTCCATCTCGGACGGCTGCTTAGCCAACACTGACTGGCGTAGCGAGACGGCAGTTGTACGTATATAGAGTGGGAGAACTGCTGCACGCGCAAATGTTGTCGGATTTCGCCTAACACGTCTTATTGCTGCTGTAGGACTTTGGGGACCTTGTTTTACGATCATCCCTCGTAGTTTCAATAAAAGTGAAGATTCTGTAAAATTTGACCGAATGCGCTTACAGCTTTTTGAAAATAGCCTTCATACGTATATAGATGGTCCAACTAGATGAACACATAATTGAAATTTATGTTTGTATTTTTGATACTTGAAAGTGTGCATTAAACACTAAATAAGTTTTACCTAAGAAAAGATGATTATCAAACAATAAAGCTAATTAATTATTAAAAAAAAATGATTAAGATCCTTTCTTCTACATCTGTAAACATTGAGATCTACATAGTGATATGAAAGCTACTAGTAATGCACAACAAGAATTAAAGTCTAAATATTGTAAGCAATAATATAAGGTTGGAGCGAACTCTCATTGCAAAATCAATTTAAATAAACCTGTATTGGAATGACAGGTACGAAACACGGGAACGTTCATTATTATTATGTTAACCATAAACGGTTCGAAATAGTACTTATTCAATAAGTTCTTTGTTCATATGCCATGCTTGATTTATCCGCTACCGCTTTATTAAATCCGCTGCAGTGGAAAGCATCGTTGATTTAGTATTTAATTTTAAAACAGGATAGAAGTCAAGTAAGAAAGCTATTGCAATAATCGTTTCTTTTAGTTCCTTTTCGGTTTAAATAGTGACTTAGTTGTTTTCAAGCTTTCTAATAGCAAGCATATGTATATTATCACTTCCGGTTATAAAAGGCAATAAAAACCAAACCAAGCAAGTTTTAAATTATTACTTTTTATCTACGGATTAGATATATAACATCTTAAACTAGTTTGTTTTGAAAATTATGTCCATTTGTGATGCAACATAGAAGTCTCGCGAAAATTTTCCATAACCCTTCTGGTCATTTCAGACGGAATGACAGCAATTTTCTGAGTTGTTTCCCTCAAGGTCTCAATATTTTGGGGACGATGCTGGTAAACCTTGGCTTCAAGGTGTCTTCACAAAAGAAGTCGCATGTAGATAAATCGGATGAAAGTGTGGGCCATCCGAAAGGAAACAAGATGCCCCGGAAACATTTCACTCAGAATTTCGAGTGAACTTTGAGAAGTGTGGGATGTTCCATCCTATTGGAACCACACATTGTCTTGTTAATGTTCTTCATGAGGATGATTCATTTTTGAACGGAGAAAGTACTCAAGCATGTTGTAAAACCACAAATTTATTATTGAAATTTGCAGTAGATTTCCTTTGTTCCTGCGTAAATTTTAACGGCCGGGTAGATCTTTCAAATTGAGTGTAGGCTTTCACAGCCGTTGTCTACTGTTGAATAATCTTCCGGGTGTTGCCACGTTGTTTCGCTAATCATATTGTCGGCTTCTTTAGAAGATTTCTAAAGGCTAGTCTGAAGAAGCTGACAACATCAGCGAAACATCAAGAGTAAACTCAACGACACGACAATACCAGGAAGATTATTCTGGAATCTTCCAAGCTGTTTTTATATGCAATTTTCGCTAATGAAAGAGGCTTAAAATTAATTTTGAGGATATTATTCATAGTATTTTCGGTTTTCGCACCGAACAAGCTCATAACAACGTTAAAAACAAGAAATTAAAGAAAAGAAACTTATGAAGACTATCATTGCAATGTGCTGTCAATATTGCTGAGGGCAGGGTTACCAGCTTTCTGAAAATGTAATTTCTACCGTTGTTTTGTCAACGCTTTCACCATAATTAATATGTTTAAGTCAAAAAAGAAGCTGAGAATTGTAAAGTGAATGTTTTAAGCTGCATTTTTAAAAAGAACTGAGAATTAGTTTACTTTAACATAAATTAGGAAATAAATCGTACAACGGCATATTTACAAATGGTGCAATAAATAGGTGAAGAAATACGTTTCACCCAAAACACACCGGCAAATAATCTCCTATAGTTTTAATTTAAAATTGAACTAATCAGTAAGTAATCAAAGCTGTTCGGCTCCCTCCCCATCGCAAGTGAACTTTGAAACTCAGAACTATTGTTGTTTCTATTCCCTAGATGACGCTAATAGTGTCTTTTTAAATTTTCAAAGTATGTGGTGGGTGAAATTATAAAATATAACCTACACGATATTGAAGCATTCATTAAGAGCTGGATGTCGTAACATCAGTTGCATGGATCAGATTTGCTATGGTTTGATTAAGCCCCTAGTCATTATAAACTTACGTTCGGGTAACGATCGGCTTTTCTAATCTCTGTTGTAGAGTGTTTCGTTTACGTTAATTTGCGCTAAGGGTATTTATCTATTGTGCGTGTAATCGTGTATATAGGAATAGTAAAGGACATTAATTTAAAAAATATAAATTTTTATTATTATCGCTAAACCGGACACAGAGAGCTTCACGCCAGGTTAGAAGTGAGGTCGCCGTACCCACGACGTGATGTATATATGCAGATGAATCGGCACGGGCTACCTCAGCGAATGAAATTATTTATTTATTGCAACAGTTTCTCATCAACCTTTCGCAGCGTTAGGCGTAATTATAAAGATAAATATACCGTAAGAGCGAGCGTACTATGATCACCCGATTTTACATGAACTCGGCACATCTGAACGTGTGCTGTGTTGAATGTCAAAGTGAAATGTCATTTGCTTGACAAAATTGCGTAAACGCAAATTCATTTATACATCTTGCTCACGTTATAAACGGTGTATTCGTTTACGTATACGTGCAAGCCACGACTTCGCTCCCACGTTTCCGAAAACACCTTGCTCACATTATAAATGGCGTACTTGTTCACGTACACGTGTAAGACACGACTTCGCTCTCGCAATTCCGAAAAATGCCGATTATGCTAGCTGATCATAATACGCTCGCTCTTATGTAAGTATGTCTAACGTACGCAAGGTAAATAAACGACCGTTGGCTAATAACATCACTAAATTTATCAGTGAATTTATAGAATAGAAGTATTGTGTAGAGCTTGCAAAATACCTTTAATGTGCTAGAACAAAGGCGACATATAGACATATAAATTGTGTACAGCACAAAAATTAGAAAAATGGCGTACCACCTCGAACCCAATTTAAGTTACTTTTACTTTTGACGTTTATTGCTTGTGGTCTACCTTTTCGCTTACGCGATAAAGAACCGTTTCGACAGTTTTGGCGTACATACAATCCCGAGTGGAATTTACCATCATGGACAGCGTTACGGAGAGAGCTACCAAAAACACGTAAAGATATCGAAAATAGGATCAAAGCAGAATTAAAAGATAAATAGCTGTGGCTATGTCTTGATGAGACGACAGATTGTAAGAAAGTCTATTTTGAATAATGTAGTACCAGTACTAGATCCTGTTAAACCGAAATTTACAATCTTATTAGCTAGCAAAAGACTAAAAAAAATGTACTGGCGAAGAAATTACGGGCGTAGTGCTCGATACGTTACAACAACTTCAAGTGTCAACTAGTCAACTGTTGATGTTTATGAGCGATGGAACAGGGACAATGTGTAGTGTAGGCCGTTCTCTTAAAGGAAAGTGTGAGGGACTTTTACATGTTACGTGTAAAGTTCATGCTTTACATCTTGTGCCATAAACTATTCGAGAATGTTACCCGGAGGCGAATGCATTAATAGCAAATAGAAAAAAAAATGTTTCTCAAAATCCCAAACGGATTTGAGCACTTCACAGGCTTTGTCCCGATATTCGTGAACCACCACAGCCCATTCTTACGCATTGGGGAACATGGTTACAAACGGCTTTTTATTATTCGGAACATTTCCAAGAAATAAAATGTGTGATTTTACAGTTCGACCCTGACGAAGTTATAGCTATTAAGGAGAGCCGGAAAGGATTTCTAGATACTTCTGTTGAAACAGATTCACAAAGTATTAGCAATAATTATAAACGACTACCAGACGTAATAGAAGAATTGCAAAATACTGGATTGTCGTTGGTAGAGTCAGTGCAAATCGTGGACGAAGTTAATACATTGCTACATGGTATAAATGACGGAAAAAACGGTCGCGTTATAGCAAAGTTCGACAATGTTTGAAAAAACATTCCGATTATACGAGATTAAGACAAATGTGTGGTGGTGCATCTGCAGATGCATTAACTAACTCTAAGGATTATTTTAATTATGCCCGTGTTACTTCCGTAGATGTTGAACGGTCTTTCTCGAAATATAAGAACATTTTTTAATCGCAGCAAACAACCTTCACCGAGACAAATGTGGAAACATACCTGATGGTGCAAGTTTTACAATAATCCTATCCACACTGTTAAAATGTTACTTTTATTTATTATATTATTATTTATTGTTACGGTATTAAGTGCAACCGATTTTTGAGTAAACTACTTTGTTTATTTTTTAGGGTTATTACATTACATGTACAACAAATGCGGTTTTCAAACAAAAAAAAAACAATAATGGCAATAAAAACACTTAAACGTGTGCGTATATTCGCTTTATTTACCAAACATTTTTATTGCGTCAGTTTTTATTTCTTACACTGGGGTATTGATTTCAAAATATCACTTCTGTCGGCTGTGGGTCACACATACACTATTTATAATCCGCGGCCCATGCAACTGATCCGATTCTGTTGCGAAAACCGATTGCGCCTGGCTTAATTATGGCACTAATTATTTTTTCACATTCTCGTAAATTTTATGATATTCAGATAATAATAATAATGGTACAAGCTACCAACATCCACCATGTACAGACGCGCGTTTCGCCGTTTACGGCTCGTCGGTATACCTTTGTGGAAGGTGGTAACTATATTTGAAACTGTGATATATATACTAGCAATGGGAAATACCGCTCCACTCCTGGAACGTTCGTTTCGCAAAAGTACCGCGACAAAATACCGTTACTTTGTAACGATAATATAACTAATATGAAATAGTGTTACCGCTTATTACCTGATCGATCTCTTTTATGTATCTACATGAGTCACATTATAATTTGAGGTCTATAGTGAATATTTTTAAAAATTGGTAAAATTTTATCAGATATAAGAAGCAGATTAAGTTCAGCTAAAGTAAACCAGTAAACCTTTTAGGTGCTCCATTAATTGCGGTACCTTTCTCTTGAATAACGCATAACATACTAACCACCATACTAACCATAGAAAATTATTGCTTATCCGAAATCTTTCATTTTGCGCAAAAACAAACCAAGCTAACACAAGTGCACTTTTCCCAACGAACACAACACGTTGTGGGACTACTACAATTATTTCAGCGAGATCTACCACTTAATAACAAAAATACAGCTCTTGCTTCGCCAACTCACCCGCTGCGCCATATGACCCGATTTTACCCTATAGCTACTTTTATGTAATATACTTTCGTTTAACGGATCTGTTATTTTTTTATGATTTTTTTTTTGTTTTTAATATCTAATCTGTTTTCTAAAGATTTAAATATTTTTATTCTTTTATTAGAATACAATTTATTTTGAATAAATATTTAGTAAATAAATGTAGTGACATATTTATTTTACGCTGCCATAATTAAGAAATACGTAACGCACTTGTACTCTAAAGGTATTACATTTGAACAATATGCGCGCCAACCATGTTTATCAATCGGTTATATGAGATCGCGATGGACCATGTTTATCGTTTCAGCGAAGTTAACGTTCCACAGGAACGTTGCGAATGTAAATCGCAACATGTCCGAGGATAGTCGACGTTGCTTCGTTCCCATGTCGCACGTTCGCACTACAGCGCATCCTTCTAAAGTAGCGATGAAAATGTTTATCGTTTCAGCGACATTACTGTTGCACAGGAACGTCGCGAATGTTAACCGCTATCGTTCGCGTGTCGCGCGACAGCCCACCGTTCCAAAGTAACGAGTTATTTTGGTATTGCGGACAACAAAATACCATTGCTAAAATACCGACCTACCACTAATATATACGGATGACAGTATCTAACTAAAGATACGCAATTATTATTTCCCTTGG
The DNA here is from genome assembly GCA_029619315.2 of Dynastes maya. NCBI lineage: Eukaryota > Metazoa > Arthropoda > Insecta > Coleoptera > Scarabaeidae > Dynastes > Dynastes maya. The sequence goes on from JAROYE020000001.1 coordinate 50,475,048, forward strand.
TGTGATAGCCATTAGTCGATCCCTGCTACCCTCGCAGAACGTGGGGCATTGGTCATTGCTCACTTCTGTAGAGGTGGATATAACAATTAGTTTCGACATTTTCAGTGATTAGTGTATTTTTAATTAGATACTCTTATCCATACATGTAAATATTCAGATATATTAAATACGCCAAAAACCTATTTAAAAATATGTAATGCAGTTTTATTTTCAATTGACGGTGGTTGGGCGGCTCGGGTACTGCAACTTCTTATGACAAGGCGCCACTGCATATTTATAATCCCTTATCCCTACTTCTTCTAAAAGCGTAATTTATGTCATTGTTAGAGTTTGTTAAAAAGGTGGTACCGGCAGTGGCGCACCGCATAAAAGTAGATACGTAACATATAATATTAGTGAAAAATAATATTGTTACCTTTTCCTGTCGTCTTGATATCCATTGTGGCAATTGGCAACCGCCCTGGTAAGCTGCGTAGAATTGTAAATCGGGATTTTTCGTTATAATTGCACCAAATTTTTGAGCAACATCGACTCCTATAGTGTTCGTCAAGTTTTCTAGAGCGGCTTGTAAATTGTTTATGCAATTTAATGCGTTTCGTGCAGATAAGTGACTGTTTTCTAATTGCTCAATAGCTTGTTCAACTTCAGAATAGTTCATGGAAATTTCATCTATTTGTTGTTGAACGTCCGAATTGGAAAAAAGTTGCTGACTATCTTGAACTGCTGCAGAATCATTTGAATCAAGTTTCAAGATGACATTTTTCACTTGTGAAAAATATTTCTGATAGTAAGATACTGCCTGGAGCCATGTTCTCCATCGCGTTTTTACAGGCTGAGGTGGTGGTGATAATTTCGGACACAATTGTTTGAATACACGGGTGTGTTTGGGAGATTTGATGAACACTTTTTTGGTAGATGCTATTAACTTATCCACCTTCGGATACTTCTTTCGAATGGTTTGTGCTACGAGGTGACATGCCTGTATGAGGCATGTTATGTGAAGAAGAGTCGGAAAGCATATTTTCAACATCATACCAACTCTCAGCATTGTTGCGGCTCCGTCAGTAATGAACATTGTGACTTGGGTTCCTGTGATACAAAATTCTCTCAACGAATCTTTTATTATATTGACAACGGTTTCTGCATTAGTTTTCTGAATCCTTTTACTGGATAACAACAACGACGCTGTGTTTCTGAGCATCAGTTGTTTCATCCACATATAGGCAGATTTTCTTATTTCTCAACTCGCCTTTTATACATTTCTCTACTGTACCTTGCACACGTGGCAAATTGTATCGTAATTGCATAAATGTTGGCAGCTTCCACGAGGGAACGTACTTAGCCCAAAAAAGATGAAAGTGTTCATTAGATATTAGATGTTATGTTGCACACACTTAACATAAAAATAAAATCATATAAAAATTGCTAGTATGGAATACTGTTTCTTAAATTCAATACATGACGTTTACAATGTTTTCTACATTCAAACCTATCGCGACTTAGCAATCCGCTATTGCATATTGTGCAATAAATAAGCGGACTTCTATATTCTAATCCAGGGAAATGCCTGAGATATTTATTCACATTCCAAGGGAACGTTACGCCCTTTGGGCGTCCCATCTCCGCGTATTTATTTGGCGTGCAGCGTGCAACGTACTGTCGCTTTGAACTCTCTCGCGGTACCGTCGAGATCGATTACGAGTTGAAAATTACCCCTACCCACGCCGCTACCGCTGCGCTGCTGCCATCCGGTACCACCTCTTTAACAAACTCCAGTCATTGTAGATTAAGTTGATGGATAGAAATTGAAAGAAAATATATATCGTTTTAAAACCAGTGTAAGTTTATCTTAAAATCTGAAATTGATTAATATTATTTCAGACAAGGATATAACCTATTTTTGAACTTCATTCGGGCATTTTATAACATGTCATTCTTGCTATTCTGCATTCCTAAGTAATTCTATTACGTAGATCCGGAGGTCATCCGGTTAGCTTTTTCAATAAAGTAGTACTAGCTGCTGTAGATATAGGTATCGCTTGTTGTTCATTTTTGTTTTCTCTTGTTTTCTCTCCTGCCAGGTTTAGTGAAATTAAAATTCGTCCTTGTTTCTGAATAAACCACTTTGACTAATGAATTATATTGTATCTAATATGCATGCATTATGTAGAAACCTTTGCCACTTGTTTTATCAAAAACATTTAGTTATAGGTACAGTATATCAAAAGCATTACTATTAAATTAAAACAGCATCATGTTTAGAATGGATATTATGTTAACTAGGAAAACCAATTGTCAGTACCTATAGCTTCTGTGCGTAAATCTTGCTGTTAAAAATGCGTATTTTTGTTTAGTTATGATACTTGTTAAATAATACGTTGATTTTCTTATGTTGGTATGAAATTCATTTCCTTATTGGTATACAAAAAGAAAGAATAATGTATTCAAGGGTGATTGGTAAGCTATGTATTAAACGCGCTGAGGAAACAATTATAGCGGTGTGGTTTATCTCGTCGAGAAATACCGCTTGTTTAAGTGGGAAAGGTTATTGCGTCATATCCTTGTACTACAGAGATTCTTGTATATATAATATTTTTACCGTTTCTCTAGATTGTAGATTCGATGAAAAGGATGTTATAATTATACTTAAACATTTCAAAATAGACTAAATTTGCACAAGCAATTCGTCGTCAAGTTATAAAAATATGAATAATTATTAGATTACACATAATTATTTTTTGTATTATTTCAGGGGTATTATCTATTGATCATAATCACATAATGTGGTAATAGCATAGTAATTTAGTATATTATAATGTAGTATACAATGTTTACAGGTCATTAATTAGAAAGAAGTGAAAAGGCCTTTTAATATTTTTGTTGCCTTCACAGAAATGAAGTGCAGGAGTACATAAACATTTTCATAATTTGTTGATTTTGATATCATTTATACATAATTATAATTTTGGTAAAAAGTATTCGGTTTAACCCTATCTTCACTTTTTTCACTGAAATGTGACAATCCCCATTTTTTAATTTTCCTTCGCTTCCGATTTGACAGGAAATGCTTCCTACTTATCTTTCTTAAATAGAATATCCAGTATATCGTTACATTTTCGGCGGCAGATAAAAAACTACTTTCAGAAACATGAACACGTTTATTTTTAGTGATAAAAACGCAATACAAAAAATAAAATACATAACAAAGTAAAATCAATATACTTTGAAAACACCGGCATTTTACTCTAACTTATTATATTATTGTGCTGGATTCTTTCCTAATGGCCTTTGGATATATAACTTAAATATATCCAAAGTTAGATGACATTTAAAAAAAAACTACATAAGCTACATTTCTTAGTGGGTACTCTTTTTTTTGAAGAAAATTGTGTTGCAATGTACATTTTCCTAAATATCTTGAAAAGTATCCATTTTAGAGGCGCAATGAATATGACACTTTCTTTTTGTAAGAGCAATTTGATAAGAAAGAGAAAAATAGGTGTTTGTATTTTAAAAAATTAAGTTTTGATATTCTTTCCATTTGAAAGTTTAATCGTAATTGTCGGACACGTTGTATAATGTTTTCGAAAAATTTATTCGGTTTCTAATCCTACCCTATACGGTCAATAGTTCTGCAAAATTTCAATTTCCGAAGTTAAACACCTTCACAGTTATAAACGTTCACATGCATTCGTCCATCTGTCAAAAATTTTCAAAAAACGCAAATACTTCAAATATGGTTAAAAATAGCAACATGATTGTCTGATTAATGATCAAACAAACCTTAAAATTGAATTACGAATTTAAAAATGTAATAATGTATATGGTTTAAAATAACAAAGTTGACAGCTACTTCCGGTATAACCGGGAGCTTTAGATAATTGAATTATATATATATTACTAAGTTTTCAGAATTTTCCAATGTATACTCTTTCATATATCAATCGATGCAGTTCCTAGTGAGACATTTATATAGTATTTATATTAGATCATTTTTTTCGTTTTTTTGTAGTCTCATTTGCAAGTTTGTGAATAAAGATTATTTGTACAACAGATTGCTATTTATCGTAATGAGTAATGTGTAGTGAGTTATCGTGAGTTTTATTCCTTGGGGTACATTTGCACCCCACCTGGTATTTAATATATGTTTGTGACCCCTAATATATGAAAGTTAATACTGCTTAACCCGATTGCCAAATCAGTAAAAGTACGGTGTATCGGGCAATTCAAAAGTATGAGACATTTCGCCGAGTAAAAGATTTACCAAGAAGTGTATGTCCCAGAACAGCAATCAATGAAGTCACCGGTGTGAATTTTTTACACGAAAATAATCACGTATCTACAACAGAATTTTTGCTAAATATGCAGTTTTATGCACATATGCTTTTGATACCCATTAACTTCTTGTTAAATATTATAAAACAAAAATAATCACAACGAAGCATTTTACAAACGTTTATTGTTCTTACATTATTCCCACTTACATTTTAAAATCACAATTATATAAACACATACGTACTTAAAATTTGCTAAAATACATACTTAGACACTACATAATTTTGTTATTAAAACAATTTACAATTAAATGCTTTTCTAAATTTTCTAATGAAAAATTATGTCACCTATCTGTGAGAATGCATTTATATATCGAAAAACTTCTTTCAACATCAACGGAAGTTATTGGTGCGTACTTTAATGCATTCATAATCTCAGGACTTAATTTTATACTTGTTTCTGTTTCATCCATTTTTAATTCACCAGTTAAAATCAAATTGATTTTTGTTAAACTTTTGTATCCTACATTTTTATTTATTATTTCTTTAAACTTTTGACTTATTGAGTTTCCTATTCTGCCCGGAATATTTGAAACACTATTTTCTAAATCATTGATTAATTTAACTGTTTCAGTTAGTGGCAGCGATTCTTTTTGTTATTGTCAAAGAAACAAATTCATAATTGGCTTTAATAAATATCAATTCATTAGGCAAAGAAGAGTTTTTCAAAATTTCTTGACATTTTGCAATAGAATTGCAAAATATTGTGGCATTTAACCAAGTACCCCATCGGGTAATGACGGGTTCAGGTGGTAAAGGAGTATCCGGCAGCTTTTCTCTATAAATCTGAACTCTCAATGGCGACTTTAAGATAATTTTCTTAACGTTACTGATTAATGTATTTACTGCTGGAAATTGCTGCCGAATTTCCTCAGCCACCCTATTTAATCCATGAGCCAAACAAGTAACATGTATTAAATTAAGGTACAAAAGTTTAAGTTGTTGACCCGCTTTAATCGTATAACATATGCCGCTGCATCGGACAACATGACTAAAATTTTTCCTGTGGGGACAACATCGCGAAGAAAAAAATTCATGAAACTTTCATTAAAAAATCTTAATATTGTGAGATGGTTTGTTTTTTCTAATTATTTACAAGCAATTAAATACGATCAACCAGGCTGTTTATTATTTAGATGACCAATTAATAAATTTGCTATATAGCGGCTACAGGAATCTGTCGTTTCATCAACGGTAAAATATATATACTCGTTTTTAACAATTTCCCTAATGCTTGATCGTTTCAGAATAAATATCGGTTACGTAACATTTTCTGAGCAAATTAAACTTTTCTAAAAATTGCCGAAAATACGGATTTTGCAGCTTTTTGAGCGGTATATTGGCAGTAATCATCGCTTTGCACAAATGTTTGTTTTGAGGTTGCGGCAAAAGATTCTGTCAAAGGCACTTGGCTAAGTTTTGAAACTTGAAGTTTCCGACAGTTTCGTTTATGCATTTCAGTTGCAACATGTTGGGTGACTTGAAATTTGCGTTTACATGGCACCTATAAAGAAAAAAAATATCACCAAAAACTTACAAGAAAATCGTATATGGTTGCACAATTCTAAATACTAGTGTATTATACACAAAACAAAACTTACCGTTTTCCCACATGCTTTGCAGAAAACTCTTTCATCCGTTAGAATAAGTTCAGGAACATTTTTGATCCACGAAACAATTAAACCTGTACTTACTTTTGGCATTTTTCACTACTGCACCAATCTACTTCAACGTCTGGTTATACAATGAATAAGAAACATTTTGGTAAATACTTAGACTTCCTATGAATCAGACAGTTGCCGGTATGGGGGTTGTTGAAAATTATATAATAATTTTATCTAATGAATTGACGTACTAGTGGAACTTAATAAATTGTCAAGTGTAGTTATGCTATATAAAGGATAAATACATAAAACTTTAATTGTAGTAGTTATATGTGAGACATAACAATCGCATAAGTACATTATAGACGAAGATTATAGGAAACCTAAAATAAAGGTGGTGCGATTTAAGCTACTTTATGGTACAGAACGTAAATAGAAAATATTATACTATACAATACCATTTCTAAATGTTTCACTTCTAAGATCATATTATCTGTTAATTATCATCCCAACTTTTTTCTTCTACACCAAGTATTTTAATTAATAAGAATCGTTTATTTTAAATACAGTGTAGGTTATTCGTTGCTTAATGTAGAATATTAATAATTTAAAGATATATTAGTTTAGTATAACTGCAACACTTCGAATCATTGCAAATAAAAACGTACATTTGAAATGCACTTGAAGAAACATATTAAATTAGAAAAGACTGGAGGGAGTGTATCTAAACTTACATTACTATAATTGTCAATTGTAGTGTAGATTCCACGTAACATCTTCTGTAAAGATAAACCAAATATAAATACCTCTACATCAGAGTCTATTCTGGGATTTTTTATGACTGTCACGCTCGTCATAGTACATTTATCTTCCATGAGGTGAATAAGAATTTTTTGCAATATCTGGGAGAGCATCAAGGTTACCCAGTTAATAACACCTGCTTTTTTCTCATATCTCCACTAATTAAACTAACAGTTTTATGCAGAACCACAAGTATAGCTTAACGTTTTTAAACGTCAGGTTTCCAACAAGAGATGTAAGCGGTTTTTTCTTTATAAAAGTCGTAACGATAATCAAAAACTACAAAGTCGTAAGGAAGAGTATTGTGAAACCGAAAGTTATTAAATTGTAAGCCTTACCTATATTGTGGAGGTGTATATTGTATAGCTGGAGGCTAAACAGGCGCGTCTGCCAAATAGGACCGGTTTTTAAATGTATTACAATCAATCTAGCAACTCTAGTTTATCCTCAGGCACCGTTTGATTTGAAATACGTTTCTTTAATATGCTGAAGGACAATCAGCTCATTTATGCAAATTGATTGTAACATATTATTCTTACTTTTAGTTAGCGGGAACCATCACATTCGTTATATAACAGAAATATTATACATTTTCGATTTCAATATCTATTAACATAATCGACAAGATTAGAGGATTTGGTTTTATTTATTTGGAAGCATTTCATGTAGTAAACATGTTTTTTGTAGATAATGGTATTAATTGTAACTTCAAAGCAGGCAGTACTTATTTCTGAAAGTTAGTACCAATGTAGCAGGAATGAATTTAGGATGTACATAAGTACTTTTCACGTATACTACACATTTCTCTACCACTTATTATAGGTCGGTAGTATATATTTTGCACAGGATGACCCATTTTTGATGTTTTGGTAGTATGTCTCAGAAGTCATGACAGATATTAAAAATCTCATAAAAGCGTCTCAGACTCTTTGTTCAAGAAAATAATAACAGGCCTACTATATTATGGCTGCTTCAATTGGTATCGAACCCACAAGGTCACTTGCAGATTTTGGCCTATTTCAAAATTCAGTATATCTTAGTTGTTAAGATACTTATAGAAAAAATTAAACATTTCCGCTTCATCGATGCATAATATTTCCGCTCCATTGATCCAAAACAAGCCCAACAAGCCCTATATAAACCTCTCCGGAATGAATAAATCTCCGATCAGTGTGCAGTAGCAGCCCTGAAGATATCCTACAAGAGTGTGGACGAAACGTCAGCTAAATCTATGACAATGATGCGGTTCCAATCCGAAAACCAAGAGTATAGTATTATTGACGACCACGGAAGCCTACGGACCAAATTTCAGAACCTCTACGGGAAGGATATCGAGAAGAAGACGAGGGAACTTGGAGCTCCTAAATTTCTTGTTATCAAACATCATATTAATTTCCCTTTTACCAACCAGATTTTTCGTCGCACAAGTTTCGCATTGGTTCAGAAACGCGTTAAGCAAACTAGACGTCATTTGAACTCCGTTTCTATCAAACTTTTTCACTTATACTTAGAGCTATAATTCATCTTATCCTCATCTGATTGGAATGCCCTAGATTGCATCACTTATCATTAAGCCGAAAAAACCCATTCACTTACTACCGCACGACAAACTCGAAAATTTGATTCCCTAATCGCTAGACCATCCCAGAATTCTAGTCATGTCACACACTGTCATAAACCTTTCTAGTTGACCTCTATCTTCTGATGAAGTTGCTGTACTCTCAAAAGGCCCGAACTTTGGCCCTGTGTCTAAACTTATTCCTACCGAAGACATTACTGGCATAGAGTCTGCTCTTGTCGGTCTTCCATTCGCTTTGAAACATCCAAAATCCTCGCGCATGCCAAACCTCCGAAATCAAACCTTCCTAAGTCAAAAACCCTACCCTAAAATTGCTGTACTGATCCTGGACAGCGAAGAGTATGAGCGGAAAGGTCTTTCCTTACTGCAAGACGGCACCAATCAACTTTTTAAACGTGATCCTACTTCCCGAATTAAGCGTTCCATCATTAACTCCATCAAAACGTTATCTATCGCTACCGATATTCAGAGGTCATTCTTCCTAGTATTTCTTCGGTCCCTAAGTTATACGGTCTCCCTAAAATCCACAAACCCAATATCCCCTTACGTCCTATTGTTAGCACTATCAATAGCTCTACCTGCAAATTATCGAACTGCCTTTCTAACCTCCTAAAACCATACGCTGGACACAGCGACTCTTTCATTCAAAATTCCTAAAATTTCGTCCAACGACTGAAAGTATCCATTACTAGAGAGTTCCTCATCTCCAATGACCAACCGGATGATCTGGCTGACTTGGTTGAAGCTTGTCTTTCTTCTACCTATTTTCAATTTCGGGGTCAATACTACGAGCAAATCTCAGGCGCAGCTATGGAATCTTTTCTGTTTCCTGTCGTCGCCAACATCCTTATGGAAGCGCTCGAACAATAAGCCCTATTATCTTATAACCTTAAGCCAAAGTATTGGTACAGATACGTTGTTGACACCTTTGTCATCTGGCCCCATGGACACAAATCTTTAAACAATTTCCTACCGTTTTTGAATCCTCTACATGATTCTATACGCTTCACCATGGAGATCGAATCGGACGATTGCCTTCCTTTCCCAGATGTTCTCGTGCACCGGCGTCCTGACGCCATTTCCATATCTGAACCCAACTCGCTTCCTCGAGAACTGAACCACATCAGTGAAACTTTGATCCGCAATAACTATACCAGGAAAGATATTCAAACTACCATTAACCGCTACACCAACCCTCTTCCATAGCAACTCCCCTCATCTAACCCTGATCTCCGTAAGCAAGCGTATCTACCCTACATTCATGGTGTCACCGATTGCATCAGCAAGATTCTTTTCAGGAACAACAATAAAAACCATCTTCAAACCCAATTTCAAGCTCTCAGACTATTTTCCCATCAAAGATCACAATCATCCGGAAGCCCTTGGTGTCTACCAGATTCCATGTTCCATGCTCTTGCGGTAGTGTGTACATCGGTGAAACAAAGCGTCAGCACTCCTGTTACTGAGTACGAGCGTTGTACGGCTGAGCATAGATTGGAAACTAGCTACCAAATCCAATTTCCGCTTCATCGACGCATAATATTTCCGCTCCATTGCCCCAAAACAAGCCCTATATAAACCCCTCCGGAATGAATAAATTCCCAGTCAGTGTGCAGTAACAGCCTTGAAGATGTCCCATAAGAGTGTGGATGAAGCGTCGGCCAAAGCTACAACAACGACGCGGTTCCAACCCGGAAACCAAGATTACAGTATTATTGACAACCGCGGAAGCCTACGGACCTTGGCAGTTAATCCAAACGACAGAATGCACTACTCCTCTAACTGTAAAAACCTGGGGATTGAGGTATTGGAATTGCGTAGTATTAATTGACAATATTGGAATCATTAACACGAAAAATGTTATGTTCATTATGTTATAGTTTGAACACCTTTTATAGTTCATTTTGTTTTTCGTTTTCCGTACAAAACTGAATTTCGCCTTACTTATAACAACCGTATGCAGACTATAATATTTTAATAAAGGGAATTGATAGAGAAGAAAAGTGGCTTAGAAATATAAGTATAGGTTAGAATAATTTAGTTGGCCCTTTTATTTTCAATGAAATCTTTACAAGAATTACTTGTATAAATTTTCCTTGTGTATGTACATGTAAATGTGTGTATTAGAAAATCTTCTTCGGTCCCTACTCCAAATACTTCTACTTCAAATTTAGTCCTAATCGTAATGTCTAAAAGCGTCTAGGTGGGTATTGTGTCATGTAATATTTGTTTTATAATTTTCAAAATGTTAAAACTTAGTTTTCTCTTTTAATCGTTTTGACCTTGTCATAGCAGTTTTTGCTCTGTCATATTTTAATGTATTTATCTTTTCGATTGTACAGGATGTCCCAACCTTCTGGAATTGTAAGCTTGTGCCTATTGTGTACGTAATGCGAAGCCAAAACTTTTTAATAACGTAATAGACATCATAGAGTATCACCTAGAAATATGCTCGTATATATAGGATGATCGATAAATAGGGAGCCACCCACTCGGTTATTTTAAATAAAACATTATTACGTATTTAATGTTCCCTTCTAGAAATAAACCAACATCATATAGATTTCATATGTCCATTTCTAATAGATTTCGAGATATTTGTAATTTTGTCCTCAATCGCCTAAATTTAGATATGAGAGCGTATTGAAAACTAATGCCTCCATGGCTATGACTTTATTAGTAATAGATATATTGTTTACGTGTAAGTGTGAAATGATAGTATAAACTGTCCTCTACCCACTGATATAATCATTTTTTCACATAATCGCCATTGACAGCAATACATTTACGCCAACGTACTACAAGTTGCGCAAATCCATTACGGAAAAAGTCTGAAGTCTTCACCACACCTCCGCTATCACCTCTGCATCCGAAGAGAAGCGCTTGCCCTTGAGATGTTCCTTAAACTTCGGAAAGAGGAAAAAGTCACAAGGCGCAAGATCTGGGCTATAAGGTGGATGAGGTAAAACGTCATGAAATCCAAGCTTCTCCAGTGCTATATGCGTTCTCTGACTTGTGTGAGGCCGAGCGTTATCATGATGCAGAATTGGCACCTTATCTGGAAGAACCTTACGCAACCGTCGCTTCAGATTTGTTAGGGTGTTAACATATCCTTCGGAGACAGTAGAGCCACGTACCAAAAAATCAATATGAACGGTGCCATAGCAATCCCAGAAAACGGTAATCATGACTTTCCCAGCAGATGAAACTGCTTTGGATTTTTTCGGTTGTGGCGAACCCTTATGTCTGTACTCCATGGACTAACGTTTCATTTCAGGGGCGTAATGATGTGCCCACGACTCGTCGCCAGTCACAATTCGGTGGAGAAAAGCATCACACTGGTCGGCCATTGCGTGCCTAATCTTGGAGATCCGTTTTAGCAGGATTTTCGTCTTTCACAGTCCTTACCCACCTCCTAACAGTACTCACATCAACACATGCATCACGGTACACGACACTCAACCTTTCGATGAATGTCAATGGGCGCTACACCCTCCGCAGTAAGAAATTCGATGACAGCTCGTTGCTTTAACCGCACGTCTATGCCGGTCGCCATTTTTAGAACTGTCGTGCGCAAACGCAATGTTGCTGAGAATCTTCAATAGGAAGACGTATGTACCAGGAGTTAAGGTAAATGGCAAACCACCTTTGACACTGTCTGGCCCATCATTATAAAAATTATGACCATGGAGGCGTTAGTTACCAATACGTCCTCGTATATCTATTTCCTTAAAAAAATCCGATATGCAAGTACATTCTAGCGTAGATTTTTATCAGATTAAATTGCATGCTTGGTGATATCTAGAAATGGTGTAAGAATACCTTCAAAATATACAAGTTGTTCAGTATTGAACACCAAACTTTACCAAGTTCAAAAACCAGAAACGTATTTTTTTTTAATAGCGCCATATATTTTTTCTGTGTCCACCGTATAGGAAATTTATATTTGTCACGTTTTCGTGTAATAATGCATATCTATAACATTCAAAGTAAAAGAGATTTTACAATTAAGCGCGAGTCCTGCATTTGGGTATTGCATCCAAGTGGTTTCTAGTGGTACTGTTTGGTTACTATGGTAACAGTAAACAAAACATATCGACATTAACGATCTTACACTGTCTTCGAAATTCGAAATTTCCAGCATAAATATAGAAGAGTTAGGTAATACGTATAATTTTTGTATTAGGAAAAAGTGAGAAAAATGGTGTATTTTAGCTAGTAGGATGTATAGGCTGCGCTATCCTGAATGCCAATGTCCGAAACTGAAAACATTTGTCAAATTAAAGCTAAGATTTGGTGCTACTGGATACGTTAATTCTATTGAAGTAGACATTAAAAAAAATTATAATGCTAATACTTTTTCTTAGTGAAAAAGAACAAGGGAAACAATATTTGAATAAAAATTCATACAAGCTAAGAATAAGTAAACGCACATATGTCAGCATCAATTTAAAATGCATATAGCAATTTTCAAAAATAGCAAATATCATCCTTTAGACACTGACCACAGTAGCCATAATCTAATAGGCTTATCACTATTTTCTCGAAGAAAAGATCGCAGTGCATCACTATTAGATTTTTGGTATATGTTATAGCTTCCGATAAAACATATAAAATGAGAGACCCTATATAAATCGATATTGCTTAAAAACATAATAGCGATTTAATGAATTTCTGTTCGGTCTTTATATTAGTTTTCTACTCTTTAATTTTTCCTATTGAAATGCAAATAAACAGCACAATAAACGATCCCACCCATAATGCGTATCTAGTGTGATTCAATCCATAGAAAGCGACAGTTATTGAAAGCGTCTTTATATTTGCCCAAACGAGTAATAGTCCGAAGAGGCAAGGTCGGGACAACACGGAGAATGCTCTAATACCTTAAAGTTCAATTCCTGAACCGTTTCTACTCGTACGTACAATGTAAGCAACGGTATGAGGATGGGCATTGTTGTGCAACTACACAACGCCTTTCGACGGTAGTCCTTGGCGTTTCATTCGAATTGCAGGCTCTAACTTATCCATGCATCACTTTACTCTAGCAACCACTATTTATATATTTTAAATTTGTTCTTTAAATCGTAAAAAGTTTAACAATCATTACTTACTTCAAACGTATAGGTAATAAATGAAATTCACCTCCTTTTCTTATGAAGGTCTTTAACGAAGGAGAATTGAGGCATAAAGAAAATATAATAATTAAAACTTCAACAGAGACTAGGTAACTACAAAATTGGTAGTGGAAAACGAAGAATAACATTGGTATATAGGAATAAAATAAACTAACATTACTTTATTATTGCACATTATTGCGACATTTCGTTTAACCATTAACTATCATCAACGACTTTCTGCTTTTCTCTCGCAAAACTGTAAAAGTTGATAAAGAAAGATTATTTATTGTATTAAATTGTCGTCAGTATGCTACGAATACAGTGCGATCCTAAAGTGTCCCCCAATGCTAACTTTTGAACGACAGAAGCTAGCGTTTTTAGAAAAAATCGATTGATTTCTATTTTTTATGACCTAACTTTTGTCGTTACCGGCAGTTCAATTGTATTTCTGATTTTACCGGAAGTGGCGTCAACTTTCTTATTTTAAACAGAACACCCTTTTTACGTTTTTAGAAAAGCAAAATCAACGATTACCATGTATGTTGTACTTTAACTTAAGAAATATGACGATATGCAACAATAAAGGTTTTGGTAATCTGTTTTTGTTGTTATGCAAAGTTGGCTAGGAAAAAGCGCCAAATTGTTTCTTGTGATACCGGACTGATCTAAAGAGCTCGTTGCTAAGCAAAGTAATCATAACAATTGTGAAACTGTCAAATCTAAATTCCAAAAGCGTAAGTTATTCTTGTTACTTATTGTTATTATAACTTGCATTTATTATACTTTCAATCTTTTTGTTTATTATTTTATGTCATTTTAACTTGTTTTGTTCATTGTTGTTACTCGAACTTTATTGTGATTTATCGAACTTTATTCTGATTAATTAATTGTGGAAGGTTTGTTTAAATTTGTTGGTTTTTGACAGGCAATGTGCTTAGGTTTCAATTTTTTATGTTTTTGATTTTACGATGGCCTCCGCATGGACTACGTAAAATTTGTATCAAGTACCTAATTTTAATATTCAGTAAATTTGGCAACAATTACTACGAAGTGGAACATAATGAACACTGCCCTTGTACAGCCGGAAATATTTGAACTTTGGGCTAAGTAAAATTTAGGTAATAGCAACAAGAATAATTTACGCTTTTTGATTTGAGATTTGACAGTTTGACAATTGTTATGATTACTTTGCTTAGCAACGAGCTTTTTAGATCAGTCCGGTGTCACAAGAAACAATTTGGCGCTTTTTCCTAGCCAACTTTGCGTAACAACAAAAACAGATTGCCAAAACCTTTATTGCTGCATATCGTTATATTTATTAAGTTAAAGTATAACATACGTGGTGATCGTAATCGAAATCGAAATCAACAGATTTTTTCTAAAAACACTAGCTTCTGTCGTTCAAAAGTTAACATTGGGAGACACTTTAGGAGATAGACATCATATCAAAGACTGGAGCAACAAAAACATTTATTTACATTTGTGTTACAAAGTGAACTCGATATAAAACCAAAATATTACATCCAACTCTCCAGGAGTGGTTGTCGTAATTTCAATCTTCGCTTGGTGGTCACTAACCGTGATAAGATGATAAAAATGTGTGTAAAAAGTACTGATGGACCATGCTGAGTTGGAGGAGAAGGATGGAGAGATGAAGGTAATGTTGATGGATAAAACTGACGTAGTGTCGGTTTCACCGCGGTATATAGCGACTGATATACAATCCTGCAGTAGGCTTTGGTTATTGCAATCATTTTGGGACTTTAATAGTAGTAACCAGTAATGAAAGCAGCAACTAGTCTTTTTCCTTTCAATGCAACAGTGTAAGTAAAACTAAGTGATAAGTTTTTTTTTAAATATATACCTAAGAAGTAAAAAGTTAATTTGTAATTGAATAGTTTTGGTTGGTGGTTTTTGTTACTGAATGTCAAGACAGCTGTCAAATGCAAAATTTGTAAATGGGCGGTTGAATTTCTTTGATTCATCTTCGGCAATTTGTAATGTTTTTCCAAAATACGCATATTTTCTTTTGGATTCATGTCCCGCCGTTTTTTGTTTCCTACAATATTGTTTCGCAAACTGCTACAACTTGTCCGCGTCACGGATCCTATAACTCTTTGGTGTGGCATTTGCTATAATTGCAGAACTAATCCTAACATTTTTCTGTGTAGATTGGAAACCATAAAGGACAAATCGTGATAAGACTAACACAAAATGTGACAATAACAACTGAAAACATTTACATATCTTAGTATATTGTTGGTCAGTATATGATTAATTAAAACAATGACAATGAGCTAGTGATAACATCAACCATAACCACATTAACAATAAGTGGGATTCAGATACTGTACAATCTATACATATTACACTTAGTTTATAATTCTTTCAGATTTTAACGCCTACCCTTTTTTAAGGATTTTCCAGTTTTTGGGTGAATTATTTAATGTATTTTGGTACATAATTTGCACATTAAAAGTATTCTTATTTTATTTTTGTTATTATATTAGTATTATGACATATTGATTTTTTATAAGATGTTAAATGCGGTTTCATGGTGACTGTCTTCTATAGGCCAATTGTAAATATTATCTACAATAAGTTGAGCTGCTTGTAGATATGAAATATCTATATGTTGTTGTTTGCTGTAATAATGTAATTCCATAAATACAGAAAGTCTGTGGTCAATAGGTAATAATTTTACCTGTCAACACGTTATTAACCGAATCGAAAACATTTTATTGCAACAACTTTGAATAGTACCTACATAGGTTTAAACTAACGTAAAAAGCTTTTTTTGGAAACGTCAATTTTCTGTTAAAAAAAATCGTGGAAATTTTCATTTTAAGTAAAGGTGTTTCATTAGGTAATTTTTACTGGTATCCTTTTCCCTTAAATTCGATATTTTCTCACAATACAAAAAGTTATTACATTAGTATTAAAATGTAATGCCGTCAACAGACTTCATAAATTAGAAAGGCAAAAAAAAAGTTGGAAAGGCCTAAATTATTATTTTCTTTATTTGAACTACCAACATTTTTCGAGTGCTTTTTCACTCTTCATCAGGGTGACAATATATATATAAAATAAATTTATCTGGAATTCACAAACTTGCTACAGGCCTGAGTGATATATATCACAGTGGACGAACAGCTATTACCGAGTAAAATCCGGTAATCCTATCTCCAATATGGCTTCGAAGCCTAATGCATTCGGTTAGGAATTTTAGTTCGCAGTAGATAAAGACCGAAGGTACACGGTAATGCTATTCCATCCTAAATATGTAATTGAAAGACTAATGGAACCCTTTGTAAATAAGGGAAGAAATGTCACATGTGACGATTATCTTATTTCCACCAAACGCTGAAAATTTGAAGTCTAAGGGTACAATGAACCGTGTTAGAAGAGAAATACCTGTCAATGTGAAAACTTTCCGTGCAGAATTGTATGACACTCAAGCTTTGAAGGATAATAATATAATACTTACTGTCTATCACAGCAAACTGAATAAACCATAAGAAATCATGCTATTAACAAAGACTTAGATAAGAGAATTCGGAAGTGGGAAAGAAACTAAACGATGTCAAATTCGCAAAATCTGTTAGGAGGATAGAGGTGTAAATTATTGTATGATAAATACCTGTGTTAAGGAAGACAACGCAATTGTTTTGCATTTAGTAAACTTCTTTCTCGACATAACCTCTCTGCAGCCCTAGTCCAGCGATTTTTTTTAACCATCCAAATAATAGGTTTCGGCAATGACCTCTCCATTCGACGTGTCAAGCCATATTTTCAAGTTTGGAAAAGGAAGGAAGTAACAGGGGGCCAAATCTGGCGAATATGGTCGATGGGACACCAATTAGTACCGTAACTGGGCTAGTTTTGTTGTCGCAACTGGCGATGAGAAGATCGCGGCGGTATCATGATGGTAGAGAACTTTTTTCTTCACTAAGTGGGGCCTTTTTCCCTTTAGTTCAGTATCGAATTGGTCCAATAAATCAACATAGTGCTGTCTCGTAATTGTCCTCCCTTTCTCTAAATCATCAATTAAGATTATGCTTTGCGAAGCCCAAACAATCATCGCCATAACTTTTCCGGCTGATGGAATCATCTTCGCCTTGTTTGGTGCATGTTACCCGGAAAAAATCGACTTTGCCGACTGACAATTGGTTTTTGGCGTGTAGTGATGTATCTATGTCTCATCTACAGTCACATAACACAGAAACTAATTCATATTGCGCTTAAACATGTCCAAACATTGCTTTAAAGTCATCACGCGATTCCGTTTTTGATCAATCGTCAGCAGATACGGCACCCGTCTCGCCGACAGCTTTCTCGCACTCAATTTTTCCTGAAGGATGTTTTGGAGATGTTCATTTGAGATGTTTACCGTATTAATTATAATCTCTCAAAACTTCACCCGGCGGTTTGCTAACACGATATGATGAACCTTGTTGATGACATCGTCCGTAGTCACCTCATTGGGATGACCTGGCTGCACCTTATCAAAGACGGTTGTTCGGCCAACTTATCTTTGATTTCTGTACACGTTTCACCATTCAAAAAGAAACCGAATCATTGATCGGTATTGTTCCTTTCTCATCATTCGACAAATACCTAAACTTGCTCACTTTCAACAGCTCTCAAAACAACACTGCTCCATGAATCTCCGAAATTTTTACAGACGTCGACTAAAGAACACTACTTATAGCCGGCAATGCAGATTTTTACACAAATCGCCATCTGGTGCTAAACAGGAGTACACCTCATACCATCCTCGTATGTACGTGCAAAATAATGTGCAGAATCAAGTGCATATTAATAACAGGAACAATATGCTTCAATTTTTAACACTTTAAATGAGGTGTTAATTAAAGCACTAATGTATTCAATTTAGGAGGAATATTTTATATTTATATTACATTTATTTGTAAGTAAACTACATTTATGCCTTAAGAAAGTTTTGTAGTTTAATTATGTAAATTACATGATTTGTACAAAACGGAACATTTTTGTCCTATCCGGCCTTCTAGGAAGTCCAGGACTCCTAGTGTTAAATAACATTTTCACTAAAGCTATATTATTTATTCCTCTTTTATTCAATATATACTCGGACGATCTTCTTCAAAAATTGGATTGCAAAGTTCTGGTATACGCTGATGATCTTAAGATCTATAACACCATATCTTCTCCAAGCAATTGTTTGCTTCTCCAAGGTCGTCTGGAAACGGTAGCTACGTAGTGTATGCAAAATAAAATACATTTGAATTTAAGCAGATCCTTATGGTTGCCAATACATCGTGAACCAAACACCTATACCCAGATACTCCACAATTAGGGACTTTGGCGTATTGTCTGATACGAGCATTGTCATTTGTTGTCCATTGTCCATTTGTTGTCATTTGTTAACCATATTGTCTCCACGCGTAATTCCGCTACAAAATCCCTAGGATTTCTTATTCGATCCTATAGGCAATTTAAAAGTCTCACAGCCTTAAAATCGCTGTATTTCTTGCTAGTTCGATTGAAACTGGAATATGCATCTTTAATTTGGTATCCCCAGTATACATATCTACAGGTTCTACTTGAAAGAGTACAAAAGCAATTCTTGAAGTACCTATGTTTCAAAATCGACGGTGACTAGACTGGACATGATATTGGTTATATGAGTCTGCTGGTGAGATATGACTTTGCGTCTTTATCGGATCAAAGGGATGAATTCAGCGCGCATTTTCTGCATAAGTTAGTCAACAATTATATTGATGCCCCTTCTCTCCTTTGTCAAATTAATTACACCGTACCGCAGTATGCTACAAGGCCTTTTGCAACTTTTGAAGTTCCGCGATGTAGAACTAACGTACTGTGCAAAGCTGCAGTCACTCACATGACAAAAAATGCTAAGAACTTGTTTGAGGATCCATTCTGTTAATTGCAAATTGTAGTTAATGTCGTTTTCACTTTATATATATATATACCAATTGGGAAAATGCGAAATTAGCCATATCTCTATCCCCTCCCCGCTCTCAAACGGAGGAGTTACCGGCAGCAGATGGCTCAAGGTTATCGATATGGTTAGTTACGAGGTAGGCTGCATTATGTGCGGACGATCTTAGTAAGAATATCTAGAGTATTTATTTTTATAGCACCGGAGAAGCTTGGGTTTCATGACGTTTTACTTCATCCATCTTATAGCCCAGATCTTGCGCCTTGTGACTATTTTCTCTTTCCGAAGCTTAAGGAACATCTCAAGGGCAAACTTTTCAGATGGGGAGGTGATAACGGAGGTGCGGAAATGGTGCTGTGCGAAGACTTCAGTGGCGATTATGTGGAAAAGTGATTATATCAGTGGGTAGAGGACAATTTATACTATCATTTCACACTTACATGTAAACAATATATCTATTACTAATAAAGTTATAGCCATGGAGGCATTAGATTTCAATACGCCCTCGTAGTTTCATTTCAGACAATTACAACGGTCTTGAAATGACAACTCTCCTTAAACTATTTTAACTGCGAATTTTATGGAATTTTTAGCTAACCCAAAAGATCATTTACAAAAAATACCATTATACATGGAATAGACATACTATTTGCGGGTAAAATAACGGTTCATTGTGGTCTATTAAACATTTAACTGGTTACGGTATTAGAAACTCATATGCAAAGATTTCGGAGAATAGATGGTCATCACTAATATCGAGAGATTTAGCTAACAAAGCAAATTGCTGGAATCATAATATCTGGTAGTCACGTTTAGGTTGGGTATTTCTTTTTTTACTGTAGACATGTAATTCCATATTTTTGTTTACATTCAGTATTTTTTATACACATATATAGTGATCAAGCGCATATAATGTATTATCGATATTTTCCATTGTATTGTTGTCCATTGGAAAAAAGCTAAGGTTTAATTAACGCTATATAAAAGAAATACTGCAATTAACATTATTTCCAAGTTACAAATTCTCCTTTAAACGTTAAAAGAAAAATTGTGATATTGATTGGTATACGGAACTTCTGCTTATTCCATATATATCTGCAATAGTAAACAATACGTACAGCGTACTATTAATACAAAGATGGGAGGCTATGTATCAATAAAGATTCCGTTACTTTCCATATAAAACTGCATTGTTTACGTAATAAGTGTATAAAGTCATGAATATTTATGAAAATACGAGCGATTACCCAATAGAACAGGATTGGGTATGTATGTATGTGTGTATGTATGCATAATTGGCTGTTGAGGATCGTAATGCTGTTCATATTGAAGCAACCGATCGTAAAAATGTTTCGTTTGATTTGTCAAAAAGATTGAAAAGTATACCATCCAACGTAATGATACGATGACACCAATTAATATTAAACGATTTGTTTCGCGTAATTACGTTCTGCATCGTTGCATATAAAAATATTAAATAGAAATGAACAATTTCAAGAAAAAAATTTAAGCATTTAAAAGTAAAAGTATATGGATTCTTATTTAGTTGATATTATAGTTAATATGATTTTAAACATCTTTAATTGTCATTACATTGTTTAATACATCTGCAATGTGTTGAAATGCGTAATGGTGATAGATGTTCCCACGTTCTCTTTAAAATCCGTGAAGTCTTAAGGCTACTTAAAGATAATAAAATGCTATACTAAAAGATAAGTCATATATTACTACCTAATTACAGACAATTCTTTAGAGCGAATGTGTGATGTTCAATAAATTAGACAGCATTATGTTATATAACACGAGCAATAAAATTTGAATAACGAAAGTATGCACTCCTCAAGTTTAGACATTTATTTCTAGTTTTATTTATCTCGCTTTCTTGGTGTGTTTTAAATAAATCTGCAGAAATATGTAGAAAATGTTAATGCATGTTGAGTACCTCACCGATCGTAAAATCTACAGTCTGGAATATATTGCCCACGAAGCTATGGAAAACTATTTGCTTGAAACATCTTATGGTTTCTAATAGTTTTTCTAAACAGGGAATATTAAATTAGTGATGATTCTATGTGTTAATCTCAAAAAACGTAACCAACCCTGGGTCTGTGTGGGTAACAAGTTATTAGAAGTCTAAAGAAACTATTCGCATTGTACGTCAATAAAAGAGAATATTTATAATGATCAGTTTATTTCATTCGTTTTTTATAAAGCATGCAGAAAGGAAAAAGTAAACTTTCTTTTTTCTAATTTTCTTTTTCCGGGTAAAATCTCTCTTCAACCGCTGAATTTTCAAAACTTTTGCAAATAGTAATATTTGCATAGACTTTAATATTCTTTGAGGTGAATTTATTTCTTCTGGATTCTAGCAATCAAAAGAAAATCTTTGATCTTAACTGTGAAATGAAACCATTCACATCCTCTAAAAATTGCCTTTTATGCACTTTCCTGTTTCCGAAATATTTGGCTTAGTTACCTGAAATGAAGCACTTCGTATACGTCGTATATACTGCCTAAATAGTTAACCCTCCACTCTTTGCCAATGATAACTTTAATCTTTTATTAAAATGTTGACTCAAATTATGTTTTGGAACATCTTTATATTTTCAGATTATGTCTTATTAATTCGAAATAATCGAATGGGCAAACGCCACTTGTAATAATTAAGGTTCTGCTTCATACATGTACATGATAGTAGATAAATTGATAATATGTTAATCTAAAACTTCGATGTACGAGGGATGATCGTAAAATAAGGTTCCCAAAGCCCTACAGCAGCAATAAAACGTGTTAGGCGAAATCCGACAACATTGGCGTGTGCAGCAGCTCTCCCACTCTATATACGTACGACTCCCGTCTCGCTACGCCGCTCCCGATCGCCGCTACCGCCAGGTGCGAAATTCACGCTGTGATACGTTTTTTAAACGCGAAAAGGCTTTCACCTATAGACACTCATCGTCAATTAACTGAAGTTTATGGAGAAAAGTGTTCAACACGTCCGCAAATGCTCTAGGGAATTCACTGGAGGTCCGACGGAAATTCACGATGAAGAGCGGAGCGGAAGACCATCAGTTTCAGAGGAAATCGTTGAGAAGGTCGAGAGCATACTGCTTGAAGATCGGAGGGTCACCATTCGTCAACTCGCTCTTCGGATTCCTGAGATTTCCAACACCACAATTGAAAAGATTTTAACTGGCGGCAGAATTTTACGACATGGGGATACAGAAATTGGAGCACCGTCTGCGAAAATGCTTGGATAGAAATGGCGATTATGCAGAAAAATAACTTAAGTTTTTACCTTTAAAACGATGTGTAATGTTGAAATAAAGAGTGCTGTCTATTTTAAAAAAATATGGGAACCTTATTTTACGATCATCCCTCGTAATATCCTTCCATGTTACATACGAGGGTCACGCTATATATTTTGAGATACAAGTAAACTACAAGTCTTTTTACGAAAATCATTTTATTTATGTTCAAAATAATCTCCTCCTGCATCAATGCACTTTTGTAACCGAAGTTTCCACAACGTAAAAGCGTGAAGCCAGTCATCTCTTGGAATCCTCTCAAAAAATAGACGAATTGCTTCATCTATCTCATCCTCCGTCGTGAAACGTCGACCACGTAAATGTTTCTTTAGGTTGAAGAACAACCTGAAATCACACATGGCCAAATCAGGCGTATTGGATGAATGTTCAATGACTTTTACCTTATTTTCACGTAAAAATTCAACTATCTGCTGTGCACTGTGTGACGATGCATTGTCCTGATGCAACATTAACCCGCGAATGTTGGCTGACTCAAGAACTGCAGGTAAACATTTTGTGGTGTACCAGTTTGCTGTGACTACGTTGATTTTCCAGCTTCATTCCTTTTACTAATCCGGTACTACGGAAGAAAACTGCGTACATAACTTTCTTGACAGCACTTTGCCTTTTGGCCATTGTTGGTGTTGGTGCATCTTCGTGGATCCACACGCGGCTCTCCTGGCGGGTAGAAATATCGTAAAATGGGATGTAAGTTTCATCACCTGTTACTATCTTTGATAGAATGCGATGTCCACCATTATTTAACATTTCCAATGTTTCCCGAGCGATTCTTACTCGTTCTGCTTTTTGGAATTCGGTAAGCGTGTGTGGCGCCCAACGAGTAACAATTTTTTTCATCCGAAGATGATCATGTAAAATTGAATTTACTGTTGCGGATCCAACACCAAGAGTTGCCTCAATCACTTGATAGGTGCATCTTGGATCTTCGTCGATCATACGTCTCACACTCTCAAGGTTTCCAGCGGTAACTGAAGAACAGGGCCTACCGGTACGTTCCTCGTCACCAAGCGATATCCGTCCTCTTAAATTCGCTATACCAGCGAAACACAGTTGCACGTGAAGGACTTTCATCACCAAATGCGAGTTGCAATCGTTCAAGACATTGTTGTTCACATAAACCGAGCTTAAAATCGTAGTAAATCATTGCGCGTACATGTTCTCTTGGCAAGTCCATGTTTCGATGACAAATCGTACCTACCACGTTTACTCTATAACAGCAGCGACTGAACTGACAGTCAGAGTTTACTGCTTAAGGATGGTGGTATTTAGAAATGCAGTGTTGCCAGCTCTAACTTCTCTACTTTTGTGGCATCTCAAAATATATAGCGTGTCCCTCGTATCTTTAAGAATATTTATCTATACTGTATTAAGTTTGTTCATAGAAACATCACACACCAGTCAGAGCATATCCGATTGTTGAGGAAAATCATAAACCGTTTGAAAACAACCGTCAGTTGGTTCTGACGGGTTTATGTTTTTTTGTGTAGGTAGATTAACCTAATCAACTTACAATACTAATACCACCAGTATTAGTATTGTAATGCTGTTTTATTATTTTTAAATTCAACATTGCAGCTAGCTTCTAATTACCTACTATTGCTCTTTTGCTGTCCTTTTAGTAATTTTAAAGGGATGTAGACTTTTTGCATTTCGCAAAATGCTAATATACAACAAGTATATTAGCATTTTGTATAGTATATACAGTAATGTATAGTATAGTATTCAATAGCCTTGATATAAATTCTTGCCCTTACATAAAAGTTATTAATGGAACCTAGATTTGAAATGCTATTAGTAAAAAAGTAAATGGATTGATATATACGACTAGTATTAATAACTTCCGATAAATTATTGAAGTTATAATTACCTTTGGCAGTTAGCTATAGAAATAAACGTATTGTAATTACTCTGTATCACATACAATTATACCTAGATAAGAATAATTGAAAGTATTTACAAAAAAATCAAACAAATATAACATATACTTATGCATTAATAAAGATACGTATCCACATATAATATATTTATCTGTAATATCAATAATTTACTATTTATCCTCTAACACACGACTCAGTGGCTTTATATTAAATTGACCTAATTCAACAAGATAACCTACATTGCGAACAGGTTTTTTCGTGTATGTGATGTAAGCATGCATCAAGCTTCTTGCCTAAGAATCAATGATGCAGACGAAATCATTATATGATTGCTATAAGTGATTTGAGGAGAAAGTTTAAAATTTTTCCACTATAAAATATAGCCGAATGTGTAAAATTATCATTTGTAACTCATTTCATAATCAGTATGTAATAGTGACTAATGCAGTATATTCACTAATGTGCGGTAATTTTGTAAAATCTTCGACGGTCTTATGCAATATACACTCATTTTACGGTTTGCACTCTTCTCTAGTTTGAAGAATTCATCAATTAAAGTTGCAAATGTATGTACATACATAGATATATCGACTAATATACCTACGTAAGAATGTACCTAAAGAAACGCATTGCTTAGAAGTACAAACAGTACACATATTAGAACAGTGTATACGGTTCTTATTTTATTATTTATCTACCTTAAGTAATGTATGTACATAACATAAGGTGTTCGCTTCTCAAAGATGATAAAATATGCGCGTTTCTTTTACACCTTCATTTATAACGTTTAAAAACAACTACCTACAATTATACAACAGAAGAACTATTTCACACTAGCAGAACGGATATTTAGTAATTTACGCTCAATTAACCTGATCAAACTGTATCTGTTGTGTATTTATACGTCCGTAGTAACTGTATATTCTTATACACTCAGATATTGTAGGTAATATGTATGTACGCACAAACATAAGCGCATATGTTATGGAAATTATTTTCTATTCCATATCAATAAAACGATCTAAGGCATAGTGGAAATAAACATTTACGGTGTTCCTATTATATACAAGGATGGTATGATAAATACCTGTGTTAAGGAAGACAACGTTTTGCGTTTATTTCTCGACATAATCTCCTCCTAACTCTATACACTTAGTCCAGCGATATTCCAACTTCTTTAAGCCATCCAAATAAAGAATCTGTCGAACTCTGCAAAGTAGGTCTCTGTTTCGGCAATGACCTCTTCATTTGACGTGAACCACTTTCCGTCAAGAAAAAGAAAGAAGTCACAGGGGGCCAAATCTGGCGAATAAGGTGGATGGGGCACCAATTCGTACCGTAACTGGACCAGTATTGCTATTACAACTGCCACTGAGTGGGCCGTGGCGTTATCATGAAGGTAGAGAATTTTTTCTTCGCTAGATGGGACATTTTTCTCTTTAGTTCAGCGTTGAATCGGTCCAATAAATCAGGATATTATCCCGTGATTGTCCTTCCCTTCTTCAAGTAATCAATTATGATTACGCCTCGCGAATCCCAAAAAATCGTGGCTATAACTTTTCCGCAAGATAGAATCGTCTTCGCCTTCTTTGGTGCAAGTTCGCCGGAGAAAATCCATTTTGCCGACTGACCTTTGGTTTCTTGATTATAGTGATGTATCCATGTCTTATCTATAATCACATAGCGCCGCAGAAACATGTCCAAACGTTGCAATCGTTAGCAGATACGACACTCATCTCGTTGAAAGCTTTTTTATATTCAATTTTCCGTGAAGGGTGTTTTGCACACGTTTCATTGAGATATTTATCATATTAGCAATCTCTTTAATCTTCACCCGGCGATCTGCTAACACGATATCATGAACTTTATTGATGATATCGTCCGTAGTTACCCCAATGGGACGACCTGGCCGCTCCTGATCAAAGACGGATATTCGGCCAAGCTTAAATTCATTAAGCCAATATCTGATGGTAGTCATCGAAGGTACAAGGTCCTTATAAACTGCATCCAACTTCTCTTTGATTTCTGTACACGTTTTCCCACCCAAAAAAAAAGAAATCGAATCACTGACTGGTATTGTTTTTTTTCAAACTCTCAAAACAGCACTGTTCAATGAATGTCCCCGAAATTTGGCAGACATCGACTAAAGAATACTACTCACAGTCACTAATGCAGATTTTGACACAAAGCGCCATCCATCTCCAAACATGGGTACTTCTCATACCATCCTCATACAATGTGCACGCCACCATAACATTTAGATTGATCAACAATTTCCCCAAAAGTGTAAAATAAATAACATACTAAATTGAGTGTGCCACATATTCCAGATTTTTGATGGTCACTCCGATATTTTAATAAAATTTCATATATTCTGAAAACAGATGTCCATTTTGTTATGTTTACCTACTGTATATTAAGATCATGATAGATATGATTGCATAAAAAGCACATCAAAATATTTCATATCATCAATTACGTTATGTGGGATTTGACACTACTAGGAATTGTACAATACCTTAATTTTGTCCTTCTGCAATTTCCACGTTATACCACGTTAGTAAGTTTCGTAGTAAAGTGAACCGCTAGAATATATGGCCACTGTTGCAACGTTTGCTCGCTATGAAAGTAAAAGGGGCGTGGAGTCGCGCGGGGGAAATGAATCAGAATCAGTAACAACCCAATCGCTGTCAGAGGATCATCGCGCTAAACTCTAGTCATGCATTATACCCCTAATTTATTTCTTTAATTGATCATCTTTGCCTTTCTCGATCTTTTCTCCTTGGTTATTTTTTGATTTGCTTTGTTTGTGTCTCGAAATTATATTGTGCAATAGTATTCTTTTTAATTATGTTCTTATAACCTAAGAAGTCATGAGATGGTACCATATTAGAAACAGCACTGCAAATGACTGCTTATTTGAACATCTATTATAATAATAGGTTCAACTAAATTTTTACACATACAAATACGATTCATTTTGACATAAGATTCCATTAATTAGATCTAGAAAATATGTTTTTGTTTTGGAATTTGCATTTAAAAGTTTATGTATTTGTTATGCACTTACTATCACTTAAACATTTAATATATTGGCTATTTGGAAATGCAAAAATGTAATCTAGTTATTTTATAATGAGAGGTTCTGTTTATTTTTTCAATTCATTTTTCCTTTTAAATTAAGAACGATTTCTTTGTTTCGTATAGGACAATACTACATTTAAGTAGTTTGTTGTTGTGATAAATTTATTTGTCAATATAATACATTTTTTCGTTACTGTAACAAAACGAAATCGATGAACACGATTTATTGAAAAATGGTAAAATTTACGTCAGCAGATGAAAATTTAATAACTTTGTTGGTGAAGAAATTCTGTTCAAAAGTTGTTTGCACAGTATTGTAGTAAAATTTTCAAAAATAAAATGATTCAATAAATCGTGTTCACCGGTTTCATTTTTTCAGTGTTATTTTGAAAATATTACTACAATACACGATGTTTTTATTTCCTTTTACTGAACCTGAACTGAGCGTAATACTGCACAAACTCAAGCGAAAATACACTTTTGGCCCAGATGACATATCTGTAAAAATTCTTATTGATTCTTTTCATTTATTAGATGCGCCCTTAACTTATCTCATTAATTTTTCTTTTGCTTATGGAGTTTTTCCTAGCGATTTGAAAACATCCGCAGTTGTGCCAATTTTTAAGAAGAATTCTAGAACTGACATATCAAATTATCGACCCATTTCCTTAATATCTAACGTCGGTAAAATTTTTGAATATTGCATGCTGGATAGATTGAATTTGTTTCTTAAATAACATAAAATACTTAATGATAATTTACATGGTTTTAGAGAAAATAGGTCGACTACTACCGCATTAATAGCTTTTTATGACGTTATTTTAGAAAATATTAACAAACGAAATACTCCACTTTCCATTTTGTGTGATCTTAGCAAACCTTTTGATTCCGTTCAACATTCCTTATTATTACAGAAACTATACGAATACGGTATACGGGGCAATGCTGCTGAATGGATACACTCATACTTGGAGGGACGTATACAATTTGTCTTCATTACGCACCTTTCAAACAATAGACTCAAAAAATACAAGTCCAACTGTGTGCCCGTTACCCATGGGGTTCCTCAGGGATCTGTTTTGGGCCCCCTGCTTTTCAATTTATATATGAATGACATATATAACTTTGTAAATGATTTTCTACTTTATATGTATGCGGATGACACCACTATACTTATTTCTGGTAGCGATTCTAATCAAGTTGAAATTGCAGGTAACGCCGCAATAGATCGTATAAATCAATGGTTTTGTGCTAATAAATTATGTTTGAATGACAATAAAACTAATTTTCTATTATTTCACACTCCTCAGCGTACCCAAAACATTACTTGTAA
The DNA here is from genome assembly GCA_029619315.2 of Dynastes maya. Taxonomy (NCBI): domain Eukaryota; kingdom Metazoa; phylum Arthropoda; class Insecta; order Coleoptera; family Scarabaeidae; genus Dynastes; species Dynastes maya. The sequence continues at coordinate 50,504,050 of JAROYE020000001.1, forward strand.
CATCCATGTTGGTGCTAAACCTTTGCAGCAACTACACTCTGCTAAGTTCCTAGGGGTTGTAGTGCAAGATAATCTGTTGTGGAATGAACACTGCGATTATCTTACGAATCTCTTGCATCAAAAAGCTTATCTTTTCCGTTTCTTAAAATCTAGCTTGTCTCTGGAAACCCTTATTTCTGTATACTATTCTGAAATTCAAGCTCGGCTTCATTATGAAGTTCTTCTTTGGGGAACTTCTTCTGCAGCTAAAAGTGTTTTTATAGCTCAAAAGCAAATTATTAGAGCTATTAGTGGCATAAAACTGAGAGATTCATGTAAACCTGTTTTTATCTCACGTAATTTTTTAACTCTACCATCCCTTTATATTTTGGAAGTTCTCTGCTACATACATAAAAATAAAGATCAATACCCAAAACACAAAAATGTTCACGCATACAAGACTCGTCACTACAACAATTTCTACTTACCAACGCATCAATTAGATGTTTATGCTAAGGGTTTCCAATATTTAGGCAGAAAACTTTATAACAAATTGCCATCTTATTTTAAGGAAAGCAATAATTTTAAACAATCGGTTAAGAAATTTCTAATTAGCAAATGTTATTACACCATCGATGAATGTTTGTCGTTCCTACTTCTGTTATTCATTTTTCGTTTGTATATTACCACTTGATACTTCCAATTAAGATAATTAAATCCTATTCTTAGATTTATAAATTTAGTTGCTTTAATTAGGGATTTTTACTATATTAAGGCTTTTTTTATATTATTATTTGTTTTCCTTAGTTTTAGCTTTGGGTTTGTTTCTTTATAAACGCCTTCAGCTCAATTTTATTTTCCTTTTTGCATTTCATTTTGACTGATTCTATTGTTATTTGACACCTTGAATCAATAAACGTTATTATTATTATTATTATTATTATACTATGCAAAAAACCTTTGAATAGAATTTCTTCAGCGGCAGAGTTACTAAATTGTTTTCATCTGCTGACGCAAATTTTTGCATGTTGGTGTTGGGGCAGTTGCAAATGGGACAAGATACTACAACCATTATATGCATTTAATGGTTTGTTAGATAAACTCCTGGGACCGGTTTACATGCACGTAATTAGTGCTCATTAGTTTATTAGTTAGACAATAAATCTTTTCTAATAATCTTTTCTAATAATTCTTAGTATAACTTGGACTTTAACTTCTGTTTTAATACCAAACCCAGTTATTATGTATCTATTACTACTATACTATATTAACTGCTCAATATATTAGAATTAGGGTTTATTCAGTTTATCTTCTTCAAAACTAAGAGCTTCATATATAGTTTTGCATTATTTATATTGACGTTTTGTTTACCATTTGCGTCAGCTCTCTGCTTTTGTGTTTTAGAAGCGTTTTATTTAGGCGTTGAACAGATATGAAAGAACAAATTGTTGCAACACAGGTATAAATTGAGATTAAAGAAAATTTATACCTAGGCATACTTCAATCTTTAACACTGCTTTTATAGTTTTCACGATACTGAAGAGCGATAATTCAATGAAAATTATCATATTTATTATAATATTAGCATAGCATATAAATTCTTATGCACGTAATTGCTATTTTATTTTTTGTACTACTACTTAGAAACAACACTCCTACTATGATTTGCATAAATTATGCATGGAGCTATGTGAAATTTTATTTGTATCAATAATTACAGATGTTTTTATTAATTGCCAACTTGCAGAAGTGAAAAACGTTACAAACCCGATGTAAACAAAATTACTAATCTTTCAACAGTAACATCGTATTACGTATTTGAAAGATTCAAGTTATTTATAACTGCGGTATTTCATATCCAAAGTGCAATCAATTTCTCAAAACGATAGAGGAAAAATGTGGGGTGATATAACTCTAATTACAACCTTTCTAGAAATACATTTTTTGTTAAATCCATCTCACGATCAAATACAATGCAATCGTTCCAGCCGTAATATTTATTAGCACAGCATTATATTTTATGTTCAGATACACAACGCAAGAAAGTTATGCTAAAGTCTTTACTTTTCTCGTGAACCATGACCTTAGGTGTGTAAAGGTGCGGTAATCGTGCACCTAACCCCCAAATACCCGATCGTTCTGCAAAAATCTAAATAAACTCTTTTCAAACGTTCCTCTATATATCTATGAGTAATTTAAATTATTTTTCAATTCTAAAAATTACAGATTACGATAAAATTGAATAGATTTTCTGATAGTATTCGAAATAGATATTCTGGATAGATTGATAAATACGAAATGATAGATGTCATCATAAGTAAATTAGCATTACGCGTTTCTTGTTTCAACATGCGGTAATGCTATTCGTAGTAACAATAATGTTGGATTTTGTAAATGTAATCATTAAGTGTTTACTTATCTGATGTAACCAATTATCTTGTGATATCTAGTGATAAACTAAATGTTGTTTATTTAGTTATTAAATTATTTCTCTCTCTTTGTAAATCACTTGCAATACAACGAATATCACTTCCTTCAAGAAAATAGTTAGGCATTTTATATTTTATGGTGCACAGAAAGAAAGATAACAAAGAATTCACTTCATCAACATTTGGGTTTGGTGAAGGCTTTTTTTGACAACAACGTTCTAATACGTGATTCCTTTTACCTCGACGATAATAATTTTATCCAAATACGATTCGATTCTTGATGAATAAATACACTTGTTAAGATAAACATCCTGCTTGTCATGTTCTCATGGCTTTCTAGCTCAGAGCTTTCTAGACATCAAAGATTTTGAGCTACCACCGGATATATCATAACATGTTACTTTTTCTACGTGCGGAGTAGTTTTATGCAATTAATATTACTTAATTATTATTGAAATCATTGGTTACCCGGCTTGACTTACACGAGTTTAAATGAAATTGTTAAAGCCAAAGCATCATTTAGATTCTTTCGGACATCATTTTGATTCACTCATAGGTTTTAACAGTTATTCTGAAGATTGCATTTTGACTCTCTTAAAGAACTTCACATACCTAACGTACAACAACAGTTACATGACTCGTTTCAATGTTTTTCTTTTAATTACAAATGTTCCGGTATTATTAACCCTTTCAATTTTAATATAGTTTTAACGCGGAAAAAAATCCAGAAATACGATTGTCGAAGTTAATTTTCGATTTAAATAACTGTGTGATATGGTTGAATTAATGAAGAACATTTAATTTTTTCTTGTAGGCAGTAGTGGTTCGTGACCCTTTGACGAGAGGGGCGCGGTTATAAAAAATATGATGAAATCTTACCTTTAGCAAACAACGATCTTTGAAAAAAACAGGAATTACTGACAGATTATTAAAAAATACGCGCACTGCACGAGTGGGTATAGTAATGAATATAATATGCACAAGGATATGTGTGCCTGAACGCCGCCCGTACTTAATTCGTTTAAATCCCGAAAAGTGCTTATAAATTCTGGCACCAAAGATATATCTAAATATAATTACCATCTGACACCAATTTGTTAGGTACATCTATAGTTTCGTGTCACAGAATTCGGACTTTTTAATTTGACTTAAAATTTGTATTCTAAAAGCAGCAATCATAGAGTCTAAAATTCTATTTTGGATTGTTCTTGAAGTTCCTTTAAAACACTAGCATTATTTATATGTTCTCGAAGCGTCAGATCCAGATTAACAGAAAAATCGATTAATTTCCCTAAATATACCACGAAATTCGAATATTTCCCTGCCTTCTTGTTTTCTAAATGTCAGTTCAAAAGGACAACAAAATTTAATACAACATATTAAACGTTTTAATATACCGGCCAGTCATAAGCACCCGGAACGATATGGTTGAATGCGACGCTGCGAGACTACGCTACATGCAGCTTTTTTTTTTTTAGATATGACAGAGTTACCAAAAAAGGATTATTCGAACTAATGATATATTGAGTTTGAGTTCTTACCAATTTCTAAAAGGGATCATTAATTTTTATCTGTAAAGTTATTTATTTCGAATGAAAAAAGTTACTTATTAATCGAACTTGAGAATTATAATTATAATATTACTGCTTATGTTGTTTTTTTGTCTTTCGGGTGCGACTGATTGTGAGTGTCTACGAGGGCGATTTATAAAGTAAGTTCTGTTTGGTTATAAAAAAAAAACACCAACACATGAAGAGGTTTTTATTATATACAACTTAAAGTTACTACTTTCAGCTATTTTTATAGATAGTTGCTATTAAGATAGAGACATTTGTCATAGCGATTAACCAATTTTTAATGTCCTCTTAATAGAACTCTGCTGCCTGTGAATTAAGTCAGGCTGTAACACTGTCCTGCAGCTTCATCGCTCTCAAATCGTTGTGATCCAAGTCATTTCTTCATGTTAGGGAAGAGATAGTAGTCGCTAGGAGCCCAATTAGGGCTGTAGGGAGGATGTCCAAACACTTCCCACTTAAATCTGTCCAGTAGACCTACCGTGCGAGCGGGGGTATGCGGGCGGCCGTTGCGTTGTCATGAAGAAAAACGTTGACTAAACTCAATAATCCACGTCGCTTATTCTGAATAGCTCTTCTGAGCTTCTTCAAAGTTTCACAGTAGACTTTAGCGTTTATTGTGGTCCCTCGTCCCATAAAATCTAGAAGAAAGTCGCCTTTGTTGTCCCAAAAGACAGTGACCATGACTTTTCTCGCAGAAAATATTTGACGGCGCTTTAAAGGTTTCTTCGTAGGCGAGTTAGAGCGACCCCACTGCATTGACTTTCTTTTCATTTCAACGTTGACATAGGCGATCCAAGTCTCATCACGTGTTACGATGTGGCTGAGGAAATCTGCACCTTCAACATTGTAGCGTGTCAGAAAAGTTAGTGCCGATCCCATTCTCTTTGTTTTATGGTATTCGGTAAGATGTTTTGGCAGCCACCGTGCATAAAATTTGTGGTAACCTAAATGTTCAGTGACAATCTCGTACAAAACTGTACATGAAATTTGAAGGAAAAAGGCACTCAGTTCTGTGATTGTGAGTTGCCGATTTTCACGAATTTTCTCTTCGACATTACCCAAAAGTTTGTCCGCCACAACAGTTGGTCTTCCACTCCGTCCTTCATCATGGACATTAACTCGTCCTTCTCGAAACATACGGCACCATCTTCTAACCACACTGTCGCTCATAACATTTTCACAATCTCAGCAGCCTTCATGTTCTTTGCACACAGAAATCGGATAACAGCACGCAGTTCACAGTCGGCGGGATTTTCAATTGCAGCAGCCACTTTAAACGATCAAAATAACACGAAAGAGTGTCCGAACGATTCTCTCATTAGCACACTACAGCAGACTAGCAGACTACACCGCAGCGCTGCGATCGCGTCGATATCCCCACTCCTCTGTTCACTAGACGGAAACGGAACTTATTTTATCGCCCTCGTACAAAATGAATAACCATATAAATATTGTACGTACCCAATCGTGTCGTTTATGTCCACATGATATAATGATTTTTCCTGACATTCTCGTTATAATTGACAATATGTTGTCGATAATTTAAGTGGAACTGAACTCTAGCGGAATATTTGTTTTACCAAGTAAAGCAGATGCCATACAGGCATTAATGTGACCCCGAGATTCTTCGTTTCTTTTTTTGGTAGATAAATGATGCAGATCTTTCACACCAGTTCTAGCCAAACTGAAATCTGATAATCCAGACGCACTATTACAGAACAACACGGACAGAAAACAATATAATGAATTTGAAGCTTCATATCCACATATCCAATTACTTCTTTTATCAATGTCCATTGAAAAACGTCGTGTGAACGTTCTATTTTCGGCTCTTCTTTTCGTTCTTTGTTTTAATTTTAGTTAAGGTAATGGCCTACCTAACTTTTATTCTAATTCTTTCTTCCAGAGAAAGTTTATTAAAGTCACTTTTTAAAATTACACTAATACCGTTCATTTTTGAGGTTATTATAAACCATTTATAAACACAGTTACTTGTCACTATATAAAAACCCGGGAAAAATCTATACTAAACGACAATACTCCCTCTCGTAGCTAAAATAATACTGGACGCGGCAATTCTGCGTCCCATTGCATATACATCGGCTAGACTGTAATTGCCATAGCAACCAGAGCCGCGATTTCATCGCGTCCCAAATATTTCATTCCAACCTATTGTACGTTGTAAGTATGAGGTATAATTCATTTTACAATATTGCCCAAGGAAAAACAGGAAGCCGCGGGATATTCAAATTGTATTTTCGCAATAATTACATAATATAAATTTGTTTATGAATGGAATAAAATTTTTATGCGATATATCAACGAGGGCGCGTAGCCTTACGGACTTAGGGACATACCGCCGCTGCTTGTGGGTAAAAAATTATTCAAAAACATTGATATAATACGAGGTACATTCAAGTTATAACACCCCCGATTTTTTTTCTCAGAACTGGAAACAGATAGAAACATGCGGTTTATTTTAAAATAACTGGGCACTCTTTGTCAATGCGTGGCAGAGATGGCAGCACTGTACGTCACATAAAACCTTTAGCAGCAGCGGCGAGAGTGAGAACTGTTTTTGATACCTCAAATGGCGACGTTTCAATACAAGATCAGCGTGTAATCATTCGTTTTCTCCTTTTGCGTGGTGTGACACCGATAGAAATTCATCGCCAGTTGAGTGAGATATGTGGTGATGGTGTCATGGATGTGGCAGAACGTCGTGTGACAACAAACCAAGACAATCTCGACCTCGCACAAGCCGGTCTGATGACATGATCGAGCGAGTGGAGAAAGTTGTTTTGGGGTATCGCCGAATGAGTGTGGAACAGTTCGCCTCCAAAGTTGGCATTTCCGTGGGATCTGCGCACACAATCCTGCATGACGACTTGAAAATGCGAAATGCGACGACCACAAAGGTGTGCGCGTGGCATGTTGCCAGGCAATGTTGACGCGTGACGACGGCATGAATGGGCACTTTCTTTTCATCGATTGTAATAATGGATGAGACATGGATGCCGTTTTTCAATCCTGAAACGAAGCGCCCGTCTGCTCGATGGAAGCGCACAGATTCACTGCCACCAAAAAAATTTCGGGTAAGCGCCTGTGCTGAAAAAATGATGGCGGCCATGTTCTGGGACAGCGATGGCGTAATCCTTACTCATTGCGTTCCAAAGGGCACTAGGGCACTGACAGGTGCATCCTACGAAGCTGTTTTGAAGAAGAAGTTCCTTCCTGCATTGTTTGAAAAACGGCCGGAAAAGGCTGCACATGTGCTCTTTCACCAAGATAACGCACCAGCACATCGGGCGAATGGGACGCAGCAATTTTTTTGTGCAAACAACTTTGAAGTAATTTCTCATGCTCCCTACTCACCTGACCTGGCTCCTAGCGATTTTTGGCTTTTCCAACGATCAAAGACACTCTCCGTGGCCGCACATTCACCAGCCGTGCCGCTATTGCATCAGCGATTTTCTAGTGATCAAAACAGATTGCTAAAGAAGCGTTCGCAGCGGCCATGGAATCATGGCGTCGACGTTGTGAAAAATGTGGCTGCAGGGAAATTACGTCGAGAAGTGACACAAGTTTCATAGTTCGTGTGATTAGTTAATGAGAAAAAAAAATCGGAGGTGTTATAATTTGAACGCACCTCGTATGTGCTAAGTGTGAAGACCGATAGCCCATAAATTAATCTTGATGTATCTTTACATTTAAAGAAATCATAGTATCTCTAGCATCTCTTAATATAATTCTGAAAATAAATTACATTGAAAAATAAAATATTTTGCAAAATAAATTGTAATAATGGTGATGATCAAAGAGTCTACTTTTTAATTAGTCTATATGTCCACATGCACATCATTACGTCGTTTAGTGAGAGAGTAGAGTTACATAGTTGGTATGCAAAGTACAACATTAATAGAGACCCAGAGCAAGCGTTGTTACACTACTTTCAAACTAGAAAACATATCAATATAGTTATGAATATGGAAATTTATTAAAATAATTCAAAATACATTCAATATAGCAGATTCTCCAGTGACGAATGTGAGTAGAACTTTTAGGTTATGTCAATGTATAATCGTCCAAAAAGTCCATACCTATGACATTCCCCTTAGGCGATAAACTTTAGCAAACACTAAAATATTGGCACACTCCGCGCCACACAAAATGATTGATTAATTTGGTATAATTATTTCGAGAATTCGTGGGATTCCCATCGTCAACCGTTGTCATTCGGTCTTATGCTTGACTGTGTTTGCCGTACTACCCCACAGACCTTGCCATCATCATCGATAAACTTTAAATAAACTTAAATAATCGTTTACAAGTTTAAAATGAGTAATATTTCGTGGTAAAATAAGAGCTTGCAAGTTAAAAGGACGGTAGAGACAGTGGTAACAACATTGGGTCCGTTTTGCCTAACCTACGGAACAATTGACAGAGATTGATTATTAAAAATGCTCTATAATTATGGAATAAAAGACACTACTCCTAAGTGGATTACTGTTGAATGTTTTCAAGTAACTAAATTCGGAAACAGAGTGTCTGAGTCGAAGGAAGTTTCCTTGAGATTCCTCAGGGTACCATATTGGATACGCTTTTGTTTATTTTGTACATTAAAGTTACATGCTACAGAATTATACGATAAATAATTTTGCAGATGTTATGTTAATGATAGTGTTGCAGATAGTGGCGGTTAGGAAAATTAATCATGAATTACTAAACATATTTAAAGTGGTTAAAGTTAAATAAACTAAAATTAAATAATTTCAAAACTAAAACAATGGTAATTACCAGTAAGATTTCAAATGTGGTATGTAGTACGGTTATTAACAATGTATTCGCTAAAGTACAATTTAATAGTATAAATAAATTACCATTTAAAAACCATGTAGATTGTGTAGTTAGAAAAATTGCAAAGGGAATGAGTTCTTGTGTAAAATTGAGGTAAAATTAGTTCTAAGTGTTAAGGCAACAGTTCTTGTGTATAAAACCGTAATTTTGAATACTGTTCTACCATTTTTCCCCTAACCAAGGAAACTGATTTGTATAAGTTACAAAGATTACAAAATAAAATCACGAACATTATTTTGATATGTAATAGGTACCTACATAAGAGTGTCGCTCATGCTGAATTCGTTTCAATGACTCAGTGTTTGATAAAGAAATTATTTCAATAGCTTGGTGTTTATTTATAAAGTGGTGAAGAATAAGTCACCAGAATATATGAGGAGGTTTATAAGGATATAAGTAATTATAATGTTAGAAATGTTAACAATTTTAGATTATTTTTAAACAGAAAAACATGTTCGTATAACAGTCTTTACTATAAAGGCTTAAAATTGTATAACGAAGTGTCACTCGTGGCCAAATAGTACTTTAAGTCAATTTAAGAAATATTAAAAAAGATGAGCAAATTGGTAGAGTAAGAGAATTTGCATACTTTGGCAAGAGAAGATTCAATTAAAGACATTAATCCAAGGGTGTATATATCCAGATGTGTTTGGGTAGAGTGTGGGGCGTAGGTAGTATTGCAATGAGAACAATCTTAAAAGGTTTTAATTCAACTATTAAAGCAGTACTCTTATATGTAAATCCGAATCTTGGTCTTTAATAGAAACTGCCAAATGAAAATTGCCGACCATTATTAACAGACACTTGCGAAATATTTCAAGAATCTACACCCAGAGAAATGGTTTCTTGCAAAAATCAACCTCTATTTAAGAAACTATTTTCATTTCGAGACAATACAAATGCATAATACAAGAAAATAATTTTCTTTAAATTTTGTTTGGATTAAATAAATATTTTTTTAGGGTTAGAAAATCAAGAAAATCCAAGACAGAAAAATATTTCTTCCAAGTAAATCATTTAGTTGTAAGTTAAGTAGATATTAATATTAAAGGTAGAAATGAAAAAATGGTGCAGATCTCACAAAGTTCTATTGAGAAATTAGGCGACCAGTTTCGTGTTCAAAAAACACATCATCAGTTCAATAAAAGAATAATTACAATAATGGAAAAAAACCCTAAAGTTAATAATTGAAATTAGGAGCAAGTGAATGAACTAATCAAAAAGTTGTTTTTTATATGCTACAGAATAATTAAATTATTTCTTTAATAATGTAATTAAATAGGGATTATTTTTATGTAATGAGCTAATATTTAAGTTTATTTATTATTATTATTATTTATTATATATTAAAAAAACTATAGTTAAATAAATACACGTGATAAATAGTAATAAACAGAAATTAACCGGTACTTTTGGAAATGTTTATGAAACGTTGTACGTTAAAGGTTATATCATAGTATGGGTAAGTATGGCATCTGTATTCCACTTTCTATCGCTACTGTCAAGGACGGCATGACTATATCTCTTGCAAGTAGGTGGCGCCAGGAAATATTTCAGTGCTGTTTTTGAAGACTAGTTGCATAAACTAAGAGATGAACAACGATGTTCATTTTAAAATTTGTAATAAGATTCGGAACGTCTAGTGAGTAGTGCTGTTTTCATAATTTGGCTGCTATTAAGCAATTTTTTTATTAGCGTTTGTTTAAGCAATGCAAAGCTTCATTTCTTAGGGATAACATTATCAACTTTGCGTAGAGTATTAACCTTGAATTTTAATACCCTGAGGAAATGATGTTTCAATCAGCATCCTTGAAAGGTCTTATTGAGTCATCAAAACGGCAAAGGGTTGTCTGTTCTAATTTTGGAATAAGTTTAAGAACGAGATGTAGGACCAGATACAAAACCACAAATGCTCGTTGAAATTGTATTGTCTTTAGTATACTTGTACTCCATTGAAGCTAGTTTTATGTTTTCGTCTTTGTTGGTTTAAATAATTTTGAAAAATAGTATGTATCCATCGGTAGAAGTCGAACAATTTGTATTTAAACCCGCATTCAGAGCGGTGTACGTCAGTTTTTGTATGTATGTTTATGTATACCAATAAACATTTTAGTATGTAGATCAACTTGTCTGCGTACGTATTGAGAACACATCGTAAAAATAAAACTGTAGGCTTTTAAACATTTAATATTGCTATATTGCGATGTATTTACGACCAATTTTATAATTTCACAGATTGCAATTGGATGATATAATATTTATTGACCAACTTTGCTCGAATAACCATGCTACATGCACACAGCTGCATGTGTATGCTCTTTTTTTCAAAAATTCACTTTAGTTTGGAAAGAATAACTAGTATATGCACCTTTATAACAGTAGTGGTCACGTCTTCCGTATTGCAAGGCAGATTATAAATAATTTCTGAGGTTACAATAATGCATCCTTAATTCGCTCGTAACTTCATATAAACAAATAAAATATTCCGTAATTTATGTACGTGCATTCTTTAATATTCATATTCATGAGTAACGAGTTTAGATCTGATTTAATTAATCTTATAAGCAAAACGTCCGTTACGTATAATAAACGTCATTTTTTTTCAGTAGAATTCAAATTAATATGTTAATTAAATAAAAGTGTTTCTCTTGTTAAAAGATACAGGTTACGTAGTCTACAAGTTTCCCAACCTTCATTATGGATCCTAAATAATCATCTTTATGGCCATGGAGTGCAGCATTATTCGAAGACTTTCACTATTTATCGCCGGCGGTGAAACAATAACTCACTATTTTCAAACTTGCATCAATAATTTTAACGTGAAATCTTACACTTCAACCTTAAAATTTATGCACACGATTCTCGTATTACGCCTTCATGAAATATTAACAGGAATCATCTTTCCGCTACAGTATAAAATTTAATTCTTTTAAGATTTATATCGTGCTACTTCTTTGACACGTTATGTAAACTACCTAGTGAGTGTTTATGTTCTTAATTTGAAAACGTGGGTTGTTAAATTTAGAGATGGGCTACTACAAGTGTATTTTATATAGAGACGATCGGTTGGTTGGGATTATGTAATAATTTAAAATAATGACGCATTGATGGCTATCAGTGTTTTCATTTCATCTACCAAAATCAAAAAAATTATTCTTGACCTACCTTTTTATATAAAATTTTATATCTTATTACGGTTTAGCCATTAAAATTAGCTATCTATAGGAGATAATACCACATATACGTATGTATGTGCGTTCGTAGTAGTATCGATACATTTAAGAGCTTCACATGCACGTATAGCAATTTAAGGTTTCGTAATTAATTCGAATATATTCTGAATAAATTGCTATTTCATAATTCAACTCTTTCAAATGACTGGGTAATCAAATTTAATTTTTGTAGAGTGCGTATTAAGATAATTATATATTACTGACATTTATTGAAGTTCAAGTCGAGAGCATCTCACAAAACTACAAATTATGGACTTTTAGACGTGCAAATATTGAAGACGACGATAATAATTTGAAATGGAACGTACTTGAAGTAAATAATACAGCGTGCTTCATAAGTTTTTGCTTACGAAATATATATGTTTTTGCACAGTATTTTGTTATTATAGGTTATTGTGAAAAAGAAATTGTTCCTGCTATATAATTATTTTGACTAGTAAATAAAAATAATTCAGGGAATCTGCCTCACGGAATTAAATTTTAAGAACGCAATTTAGCATAGTACACGCATAAACAAAGAAAATCACAATTTTTTTTCTTTTAACATTTTTTGTTTAATGTTGTGTATTTAGATGGAGCAGAATCTGTGATGAATAATTTCTATGTTGTTTATATACAAACCTTTTGATTTTTCAATTATTTTTCAAAAAAATACCTTCTTATCTTTAAACAGCGTGAGATTTTTCCGATGTTCAGTATGGGAACATCTGCAACTAGGGTAGATAGAGGGACTATAAAACGGAGAAAGAATTGCAGTTTTAGGAGCCCAATTGAATGGGCCGTTTGTTTTTTGGAAAAAATGCACTGCTAACTAGATATCTCGAAAAAACTGTTTTTTTTTTATTTTGTTTGGTGCCTATAACTCTGTTATTATTGACTTTACAAAAAAAGTATAAGGGTGAATGCTGTACATAATCATATAATTTATAATATAGTCTAACCGAACTTTTTATTTAAGCTATAATCTTTGAGGTATGACAATAATTTGTGTTTTTTTAATAGATGCCGTAGTCGGCTACAATTTCATAAAAAAGGCAATTTTTCAACGGTTCTAGCGATATGACACTTGACACAGTTATTTTTATAAGTGAATAAATTACGATCATTTTCTCCTTTTAATTTCCGAACTGTTTACATAGGATATGTGTATACAATTGATAGATGCTCATTGCGTGTGGTAACAAAATTCCAGATGGTTATTAAAATTAAGAAACAATAAAGGAAAGTAGGATACAACTAAAGTACTGCCTAAATAAAGTAATTAAAGTAAGTAAAGTACCCACTTTATACTAAATATCTTCAAAAATTCTACCATTATGATTAATGCACAAGTTACCTTTTTAAAACTGAATTTTTTGCTTTTGTAACGGAACGTCCATTACTATTAGCAAAAGTTTCTAGTACAGCTTCTCTAAGGTCATCTACTGTGTCGTATTATTTTTAATACACCCACTTTTACCATTTCCTATAAATAGAAATCTAAAACAGGAAAGTCGGGGGAACGAGGTGGTCATGCAACCAGCGCATTTCAACCAATCCACTAGTTCGGGAATGCTTCACTTAAACAATTTAGTACCGTTAGCTGATTATGCGGTGGTGCCTGATCGTGTGGAAACCATAAAAAAAGGTATGGACCAAGAATTGTTGAACCAACGACGCTGCACCAAACATTAAATCCAAATTTAACTTGGGGTCGTCTCTGTTCAACATGATGCGGTTTTTCTTGCATCCATAAACGTCTATTAAACATGGCACAGTCTGTAAATCGTGTTTCATCCGTCCACAAAACTTTAAATTTAAACTCTGGGTCAGCTTCTCATATGTTAGTAAACCAAGTACAATAATTCAGTATGCTTATTGCAATCAATGTTTGTGCTATGTGGTAATTTATATGAAACCTTTGCTTCTTCAGTAACCGTGCAACAGTACGTTGTGAAGTTTCTGCTTGCATTGAAATTTGTCGGATTGAAATCGATGAATTTTGCATTACACGTGCCAATACGTTTACCTCTGTCTGTTTAGATTACAGAAAGAACCATACCAAATCTCCCAAATTATCACACAGTCTGTATGTACGTCGGTGAAACAAAGCGATCAGTCAGGAGTCGTGTTACTGAACACTACGCAGTTGTTGCGTGTAGCCGGGTCCGCGCTGGCTGAGCATAGACTGGAAACTGACCACCAAATCAATTTTAACTCTACCCGCATCTTATCTTGCAATTCTCATTACTATAGTAGAAAAATCCGTGAATCAATAGAGATTTTCAAACATCCCAACAATTTAAATCGCGAAGATGGCTACCCCTTACATCACATGTGGAAATCCCAACTGATTAAACCTCCTAGCACCCGCCACGCTTCATCGATGCGCTTCCGTTTCTTGATGCATAACATTTCCGCTCCATTCACTCAAAGCAAGTCCTATATAAACCCCTCCGGAATTAATAAATCCCCAGTCAGCGTGCAGTAATAACCCTAAAGATGTCCCATAAGAGTGTGGACGAAACGTCAGCCAAAGCTACAACAACGACGCGGTTCCAACCCGGAAACCAAGAGTATAGTATCATACAGTCTCTTAAAGGTAGTTAGAGAAGGCTGGCGTCGATCGAAATGCTGTTGTGCAGCCATTATAAAATCAACCTAAAAAACTGAAACTTAAGCACATTTCCTATAAAAAACTAACAAATTTAAACAAACTTACTACAACTAATTAATTACAATAAAGTTCGATAAAGTAAAGCAGAAACGACAATTAACAAAACAAATTAAAATGACATATAATAACGAGCACAAAGAACAAAAGTATGACAAATGCAGGTTACAATAACAATAAATAATAAGAATGATTTAGGCTTTTGGAATTGAGATTTGACAGTTTGGTAATTGTTATGACTACTTAGCTTAGCAATTGGCTCTTTAGATCAGTCTAGTGGCACAAGAAACAATTTAGCGCTTTTTCCTAGCCAACTTTGCGCAACAACAAAAGCGTATTACCAAAACATTTATTGCTGCATATTGTCATATGTCTTTAGTTAAAGTGTAACATGTGTGGTATCGTTGGATTTGCCTTTCGATTACATTTCCAAAAACATAAAAATATGCAGGGTTTCTATTTAAAATAAGAAAGTTGACGTCACTTCCGGTGACATCGGAAATACAATTGAACTGCCGATAACGGCAAAAGTTAATTCACAAAGAATAGAAATCGATCTATTTTTTCTAAAAACTGCTAGCCTCTGTTGACATGTCTCGAACCTCTCGCTCGTACACGCCTATGATAGGGAACCCAGAATGGCGGTCTTTACTTATTAATCAAGCATTTAATCGCTATAATAAACGGTTATTTATTATATTGATAAACAGGTTTCAAGTTGATAAACGTAGTTCATTGTTTAAATAAATTTATTAGTTAATGTAATAATTTTTTCGTTGCTTTAACAAAACGAAGCCAACGAACGCGATGTATTGAATTCATTTTTTCAGTGTAGTACGCGTCTGACTGTCGACCGACGAAGACAGTAATAACACCATGGTTGGAATCTATGTTACATTTATAGGAATTTCTTCAAGTATAAAAGATATTTTTCAACTGTGGTACTAATGTGAAATGACTATCAGCGTTATTGTATGAGTTTGAATGGCAAGCGTAATCATTCCTTCCTAATGCGATGTTACATATAAAAATGAGGAGATTCCTTATGCTTACAGATCGTAATCACGCGTTTCCTGTGCTTGAAATGGAGATATGTATGCTAGATAGTTCTTCCATTAGATAATTGTCTTTACAACTTACCGGTTATAATTTCTTGGACGCACTACACCATCCAAACAACATAAGTACTTACACACTTATACAAAGAATACTATTAGTGATTAGATTAAGTAAGACTAAGGAGACGTAAGTTATATAGTTTGGAAAGTCAACAATGTTTGTGCTCTCCATTTCTAATCTAATTTGTTTCATATAGGTACATGGACTTGGTATGTTTATCGTTCCTATATGGTGTTCATTACCACAGTGTGCTGAGATGTATTGTTAGTTCCGAAATAGAGCGTCCTTATGAACCTAGAAAACTTCAGCTACAAGTCATCTCTTATTATCGGAGAAATATTACTGTTAGACTTTCATTTAAAAGAACAGGGGAAGTCTATCAAATATATTTGGATCAAAGGACATTCGGAGAACCCTGGTAACGAATTAGTGGACAGTCTGGCTAAAGAGGCATGCTGCGCTAATAGGAGTGAAAATGTATTGATGCCATATACTAGTGTCTCTAAAGAAAGATCTATATAATAACTGGCAGTCCATATACACGGAAACTTACAAGGGTAATCCCACCAATTATTACACAATTTTTCCAAACATCAAAAGCCACCGGTGGTATAATAAGATCAACGTTAGGAAATAAGTATTGACACAAATTTTAAGAATAACGTTTAACCACGGAAGATTTCCGTCTCATCTCCATAAAATTTATGTAACATCTCAAGGATTCGCGCGGTGACATTAATCATATTATTTTGGGATGTAGTAAAGGTAAAACAGAGATTGATAAGCTAATTCGAGACCTAATCAAGATGAATGTAGAATTTCCAGTCAATGTCAATTTTTTAATAGCCCAAGAGAGACCAGATATTAACTACAGGATATATGAATATATGTGCACCATGAACATTACTTTTTAGTTGAGTTCCTCTGTATTTATCCTGTGTCCCTTTTTCCGATGGCCTACCCTTTGTGTGTGTACAAATATTTAGTCACTCGATCGGTCCCGAGTGTGAAGAGTGTCATACGTTTACCTTGGCATCCATCCGGGTGGCTAGGAATTCAAAACCGAGGCCAATAATAATAATAATAATAGTTCCGAAATTAATTTCGTAGCTATCCAGGCACGGACTTTTGCCTCTTTTATTTGTGCATAGTACGACAGATACTCACTCAAAATGCCGATAAAACTAACTTCAATTCCGGGTGAGCACTAGCAACATCGCAGTTGCATGGGCTATCATGATTAATTGTGATGATTGTCCTATATAAACTTTTGGGTTTAGAAGTAAACTCTTAAATCATATTCTAGCAATACTGAGAGTATAGTGTTATTCGAGTAGAATTATTGTTATCAAAAGGTGTTCTTCAGTGCATGGTTGCAGCGTCATCTACGATTTCACTATCTATTTACAAAATTGAAAAATATTATGACTATCACATTTTTATACTAGATAATAGTACTCTAGAAACAAAAGTAGGTTTGTTAAATATAGCATTCATCAGGTTCACAACTAAAACTGATTTAATATCTACGTATCTAACAGAGAAAAGAATATTAAGGGGGGGGGGGGGGGGGCGTTGAGAAGTACTGCCTACCGTATGACATACATATGTCTATTAAATCAGATTTGGTTGTTTGGTGATCTCCAATCGCTGAGAAGGAGCGGGTGACTTCGCTTTACAAGACCTGTATATTAATTTTGATATACCGAGAAAAACGTTTTGTTTATTTTAACACATTAGGTGCTTTTATATAACTTTGTGTTAATTATTTTGACAGCTGCTGTCAGCTGTATATATGTTTTTTTATTCTTGTAAACCCATTGCGGTAAACTTAACACTAATGTAGCGTTAAAAAGTATACAATAGCACACTCAAAAAAATAGGAATTATCATTACGAGAAATGTAATACCTTAAATATAATCTATTATACCTTTCACTATTGAGGGACAGCCAGATGTTTCTTATTAGAATCGTGATAAAGCTTGTTAAAATCATTTCTATTATCCATTTGTATTATCTATTTTTTTGAGTGTAGTATTATAATTTGTTCGTTAATATTTTATTGCATTAACTATCACTGTATTGCAAATCTGGCAGATTTAGGGAAAATGTCCTAGTAGTTCCTAGTTCTGATAAATTATTGAATAAGATCGTATAGTAAAAGGCATATATTTGTGATGTAAAGTGGAGACGAACTAACAAGGTATATTAAGGCAAATTTATGTACAAAAGCATTAACTGGGCGATTATTGTTTTATTATAATAGGTACCATTTATAAATACAGTGTTATTATGCATTAATATCTCATTAACACGTTCGAACTTAAATATTTACCACCATTATTTTCTTTGAGCTTTAATATTCATGTAAATATTGAAATTTTCGGATTGTCTAATACATATACCCATGAGCGTAGCTGCATATATGTATAAGTATCACGTCGTAGTAGATTTTGTCCTTTTTTATTTGTGAAACTTACGTAATAATAGCCTTAGAAGCAGGCATAGGTATGTAGGTATAGCGGCATAGTTAATAAGCATCACGAATACATTCAAATTCGGCAAAAATAGTGGTTATTGTTTAAATCGAACATGAGAGAGGTTTTACCTAATACATTGAAGTGTTTGTTTAGTTAGATCTCCAACTTTCGCCTTTATGCGAAGTTAATATTGAATGAATACGTTAATAACAAAGTAAGATTAAGTGATGTTAACGTTGTATGCCGTTACTTCGTGTCAGAGTGCGTCACATATTACGTATTATTATAGTTAATCATATGTCTTGAACAGTTGAAAATAAATATGCATCTACATATTCTGACACAGTTACAACACGTTGAAAATTGCGCAATCCATTGCATCCTGTATAGCTTAACCTCAATATATCGTTCCGCGTTCTTTATTCAATAAGCTATTCACCGAGGTATCAATATCTTTAAAACCGACTAGTCACGTTGAAGTCAGTTGTATATCTAATTATATCTCTAAAATTGCACACACACACATCCCGTCATATATCTGCGCATGATCTATTTATATGTTGCTATCGTGATGTGCTGCAGTAAATAAGATATCTGCTTGTGGCTAATTGCACATACAACGGTAATAAATAACCGCATTTAGTTTTGTTCTAACTTTATTCGTTAATGGGTTTGTCGCTTATTTAAGCATTGATGTTACCGCGTTCGTTTTCTAACTAACAGCTGTTATTCATATTCTAGATGGTTGCTGCAGTAACGTAACGTTGATAAATTTAAATTATATGCTTTATTCGCAATTAAACCTCAGGATTATTAAATAGACAAGAGAATTCTATTAAAAGTAAATCATTTTGGTTCCGCATAGTGTAGGTATACATAAATCTGCTAATGACCTCAAAATTAGCACATCAAATATTTAGTGATTAGCTATCTTTTGGGAATATAAGTACCTATATGTCCTTTTTTGCTCGGAAATTTAATTTTCTTCTTCAAAATCCCAAAGAAGGATTTCAGGTAAACTAAATAGAGAATACAAGAGGGATGCTGCATAGAAAAAAAAGAATAAATTTTATCCTCAACAAATTTTATACTAAAAGAATACAATAAAGAGATAAAAAAAGACAAGATATTTTTCATTTTAAACATTTTTTTTTAAATAAGTTATATATAGATATTTACACTTAAAGGGATGAAAATATTCTAGCTTTTTATTCCCTTAGGGGCTATTTCCTTTTTGTTAACATATTCCAGAACGATGTCAAGATATAATTTATTTCTAGTAACACGGCGTCAACTGCCACCTTCGTTGTTAGACGAAACATTTTTTATATACCATGAGGAAATAGTTGACTCGATCGAGTACATTGGTATAATCTTTATATGAGGTGCGGCAATTAAATAACCGGACTGGTGCTGCAAAACATTTTATTGATCACCAATTACATTACCCCCTTAGTTTATCCCCTTCAATGTACTCTCCTTGCCGATCCCTACAAAGCTCCATACGAATTTTCCACTGTCGAAAGCAGTGCTAGAAGTCCGTTTCTGTCAGCTTGTTGAGAACCTCCGTCGCTTTCGCTTTCACCGCTTGCACACTCAAATCTTGTCCCCTTAAACTCCGATTTTACCTTCGGAAAAGAAAAGTCACAGGGGGCCAGATTGAGCGAGTACGGTCCAATACGGTGATGACAAATCGGGTCTTCGTCTTCTCACTTGTTCACGAAGGGTAGTTAGAACCTCGACGTAATAAGAAACTTGAGGTTAACTCATTGCTCGATCTCAACACTCTGCATTTTTCCGACGCGACGCTAGCGTAAGGACTTGAACGGACGATTGCTACAGCGAGACTGAGCGACGTACAACCGTGCTCATCGAGCTCAGGACGGGGGAAGCATCTACAAGCACAGACATGTTCAAACCTCCCGTAGCGTGATCGCTGTTTGCCGATGGTAGCACCAGTCCGGTTATCTAATTGCCACACCTCGTATATGAGCATTTGCTTTGTAGTTAATCATGCAAATTAAGATTTCCAGGTTCAATAAACAAGTAAATCGATTCAGTAGATATGAATGATTGTGGAAACGAAAATGAACAATGAAATTTGCAATTAGTAGAAGCGCCGCCTATTAAAATTAATTTAAATGTTTATTGAACTTAAATCCAAAGTTTCATCAAGATACGACGAGTGATTTAGCCACAGCCAATACTTAAAACTCTAAAAATGGATTTGTATCGAGAAAGTTTTAGCTCAATAATTTTTTACAAATTTCAGAGGAGATCGCAGTGTTTCATTAACAAAATTGAAGTAGCATGCATCAAACATGGCAACGATTTCAATGGCCATCTTGTAGACGCCAGTTGATATAAAAAAGTTTTCGATATTGCCTGAAACTCCAAAAAATACTTAATCGAATAAAATTTATGTCATCACCCTAGCGTATAAGGCGCTTAAAATATCGGGCGTTAAAGAAACAGCGACATTTCGCAAAAATTCCTAGATATGTTAATTATCTCAAAAACTAAGATAGATAGGTATAGGGAATATTCATCAAAGTTACCTTGAATTAAAGAGACGTATCTAAAATCGTAATAATATATAGGTGTTCAGTTTAAAAAACCAAACTTGTATCATGCGTAGGGGAAAGTGAACAACCTGTGTATTTGGATATAATTTTATGTTGTGCAGCACTTGTCTGCGAATGCGTTTACTTGAAAACTTTTTCTCTAAATTGCTCAGAAAAGGAATTCCGTCCACGCACTAGGTAGACACGATGTATAGATTGACTTAGGCAGTGAACTTCATAAAAATACGTTTTTGGTGAGAAATATTTCGTTGTTGCTTATCGGGTCTCTAATAAAGCTGATTTTTAATGTACACAATAGTATACATCAGATCTGTACAGGTGAAGTTGTTGAATGACGGATGGAATGAACACTTAGAGCATCTGCAAAGATGGTCAAATCACTTGTTCGAGTTTTACGAATGTCTCCGAATATTTTTTATTAGAAAACCTTTTCTCTACGTTGTTCAGGAAGGGATATCGGAATATCATCCGGCCACGCACTAGGCGGACACGCTGTACATATATGCAACGATTTGCTCGGTTTAGTTTAGTCTTGTTATAAAAATGAAGGAATGTACTTGGTTTATTTGAGTTTTCTTTTCATTATGATACAAAGTACGTACGGAAATTGCGTCGTCGAAGAATAACGTCAGAAGTGTGAAATTAGTATTAACAATTTTTAAACCTTGCAGAAAATGTACACTATAAATAGGTATTTTTAAAATTTCGTAAATTTTAACCTAAAAATCGACTCTATGTTTTCAGTTCAAATGTGGACTTTCATTCTAAAAGGAATTTAGGATTTTAGATCAACAGTGCAAATAATAGGAGAAAATCATACATTTAACTAAATGTGAAACACTACTGACTGATAATATTACTTGCGCGCATTTTATATGCTTACTGTTAAAAGATCCGATCACGTATTAAGATTGTAAATATTTATGACAGTAGCAGCACCGACATCGCATTGTATAAAAGCACTACTTGTTAGAGATTTGTAGATTAGTATTTCGAATGCACTGAAGAACTGTTATAACGTCTACAAAATGCTAGATATACCGATGACGCGTGCTTCGTAGTTATTGTTGACAAGGATTTAAATATTTTGTCTCCGCTGACTTTTTAATGCAGCAATAATCGAAAATCAATAATTTTATATTTAGTTTATAGTCATTAATTTTATTATACGTTCCTATTTTTGAATAGTGAAAAATAAATTTAATCGGTTGTCCTTTTGCGCTGATACTACAAGCGATCGTCAAAATTTAATAAGTAGATAATAGGAAGCATATTAACTTACAAATATGCGCATAATTTAGTTATGTATGTTATAAAGTTATGAATCAGAAAGCACATAACAATGCAGTAATATACTTGGAATGAAATATTTGCTTTTATATCCACATTATTAATTGCACTTATCTTGTTTAAAACAGTACGACATGTCCGTACATAATGCAGTAAGTTATTCTCATGCTTGTAACAGTACAATGTTCAAACAAAAGTGAACTTAATATAGAATCACACATGAAAAAAGTGCCTAGAAACAATAATCAAAATAATGTATCAGCTCATGGTATTGATGGATTCGCTGAAATATTTCCCAGCGTCACCTAGCGCCTAGTGATGTAGTCATGCCGTCCTAAAGAGTGGCGACAGACACATTAATATAGATGCCATACTTACCTATACAATGATACTATTTTACGTACAACGTTTCATAAACATTTTTCAATTTTCAATTGATTCATATTATTATGAGAAATATCCGAATAATGGAAATCCGCTGACCGACACATTGTAGCGAGTGGTGAAGCATGCAAGATATTCGTTCTAGAGAGTGGCAAAGAAAAGGAAGAGGAAAGGCGAGAGGAGAATCGAGGAAAACGAAAATTAAGAGAGGAAAGGAGGTAAGGACTGTCAATAGAACCATGGACAAGTTTCCACACAAAGTGGGCTCCCTGACATTCCCGTCTCGATAATAATGATGGGAAATCATATCTACCAAGTAGTCTGGAGTAATCCATTCCTCGCTCCGAATACACACCATCCTCTCTATAGGCAAGCTACTTCAAAAAGCGCCGTTGAACTTTTTCCAAAGAAAGCTGAAGGTAAACATAGTGAGGAGACCACACTTGTGATGCATATTCCAACTTACTGATGACGAAACTATAAAAGAGGGTCTTTAATAATTGAACATCGCGAAATGACTTAGATGAACGTATAATAAAGCCTAAGGATTTAGAGGCTAATAAGCAAAGATCTGTTATATGTGAGGAGAAACTCATCGAAGGGTCGAACAAAACTCAAAGATCTCTGATCAACTCAACTTTCTTCAAAAACCTATTAATTTATACTGTACGTAGAAGGAATAGGATTGAGCTTACGAGTAAAAGACATGTAACAACATTTGCTGAAGTTCAAGCGCAGTTTAAATTCGTCGCACCAGGCAATGATATGGTTAATATTATTCTGCAGGCGTATAATATCATCCCAGTTAGAGATAGATTTATAGATTTTAATGTCATCAGCATATGCAAGTGCCGGGCAAGTTAAATCTTCAAATAAGTCATTTATATAGAGTACAAATCGCAGGGGCCCCAGATTAGACCCTTGAGGGACACCAGATTTTGGAAAGAAGTAGTTGGATGTATATTCATTATAATGGACGTAGTTGCACCTGGCAGTTAAATAAGAGTAAATCAGCCTTAAGAGCGATGTACTTAATCCAAACCCTGATAATTTGCTAAGTAAAATACCATCATCAATAGAATCAAACGCACTACTAGAATCTGTGTAAATCACGTCAACTTGACCTTGCCTATCCAAATCTTGACAAATAAACTGAGACATAGTTACAAGGTTAGTAACAGTTGATCTGCCAGGAATAAAGCCATGTTGATAAGGAGAAATAAATGATTTAACGTTCTCATACAAGATGAAAAACAGGATATTCTCAAATACTTTAGCAAAGTTAGATAAAATACTTATTGGTCTATAGTTATCGACCACCGTTTTAATGCATTTTTTGTGCACAGGACAGATTCTTGCACGTTGCCACCTAGCAGGAAACACCGACGTCTTAATTGATAAGTGAATGATAGACGCTAGCAGCTTGGCAAAAGTCATGCCAGCTTCACGTAGCACAAAGGATGGAATTAAATCATCACCAGAAACGCTATTATTTGCAAAATAAGTCATAATTCCGACCAACTCCCCTTCCGCTACAGGAAAGAACGTAAAAGGAATGCAGTTACGATGTAAAGGAGCTGCAGAAGGAGACGAACTAACTACATAAATAGAGGCAAATTTATCAACGAAAGCATTGACAATGTTTTAAGGTGTATCATATGTAACACCGTCGTAGGATAATACATTTGGAATTCTAGATGTGCCTTCTCTGTCGAAATATACTAAAATATTTGTTTAGGGTTGGATTTTATAGATGTCTCAACGGTACTTAGATATAGGTTATAAGCTGAAGCAATCTGTGTTTTACAGAGTCTACGAAGTCTTTTAAATCCGCCTTGATAGTATGTAATTCTAGTGGAAATCCATCTGCGGCAGTAATAGTGCTTCAATCTCAAGTTAGCAATGATTTTATGTGTAAACCATGGTGGATATTTTAATTTATTTGATGAAGAGGAAAATTTGGGAACAAAGGTGTCTAGAACAGCATATAAGGTGGTGTAAAATCAATTTTACACCACCATTTTACATATGCGTTGGATCAGTTCAACGCATCATCGACGCCCCCTAGGCTCTCCAAAAAAGACCAATAAAAATTATGAAGAGTATTATATAATTCCGGAAAGTTAGCTTTTTTAAAATTATATCTAAGGTTAGCGTTCGACGGAAAAGTAGAAAGAGAGGAAGATGTGAGAAAACTTAATTCAATAACAAGAGGGGGATGGTATTGATCAATTCGCACAAATGATAAGTCGTCTCTCTCAACCTCTATGCTGCATTCAGCATTCGAGAGAACTACATAGATCAAGAAGTCTTCCTGAACAATTAACTACTGAGTTATGTTGTTTAAGATTTTGTAAGTTGCAGAAACAATAAAAAGCCCGGCAAAAGCATAAAAACCGGTTTATCCGATAGAAATATTTCTAAACAATCACATAACAACTCAAAATCAGTTTGAGAAATGTCAGGAGGTATGTAGAGCGCTGCGATGCAAAAATGAACAGAACCTAAAAGACATCTACAGGCAACAAAATCAACAACAGACACAACAGAAGTAATAGGAGTTATGTCAAGAATTGTGTAATTAATTACACCACCCCCCGAAGCTCGGTTGATTAGAAAAAAGTGTCTGTCACATCTAATAGTATTACACCTAGGTGAAGCAATTCTGAACTGGAAACAGAATCATCTAGACAGCTTTCTGTGACTACAATGACGTCATACAAGGATTCATAGGCACTAGTAAAAAAGGATTGTGTTTTAATTCGTAGACCCCTAGTGTTCTGATAGTATATATTTATATTGCGAGGAAAACTGTTGGATTCTTTCAGTTTAAAGCCGATACCATACAAGGTATGCCTCTATTATATTTAATTCTGAGATTAGTCTCTCCATTTGTCAGGCGATTAACTAGCTCAAATTTAACATCTTTATGAATTTCAATTTGCATAGGCGTACGATCTCAGAAAATAGAGATATTGGACAGTTTTGAATTCAACTTCAGTTTGCAAATATTGCGAAGTATGGTATGAACTGAGGCTTCAGACGAAAAGCCAACTTTAATAGGACGACAACGATCAGAGTTGGTAATATCAAACTTTCCCAAGCGAGACATCTTTATATTTGAATCATCAATTTCAACAGTAGAACACATATCATGGACAAATGCGATATCTTTATTTATTTGATCATTGTTGGTGCGACATTCAGATTCCTTGCACCGTCGATTTTGGTAGGATACACTACAATTGTGGTATAATTTACTATACATTTCTCTGGGTGTGTGTAATTGAGGCGTGCTTCAATGTAATTATCTAATTAGCATTCTTCTTCCTCCAACTGATACTTAAGAAGAAAAATTTCCCTATTTATCAACTATTTAAAGTAGGCATGGTCAACCTATAATGATTGCGGCGTTACAATTATCCTCGCCGAACCACAGGCTAAACTAATAGTAAGTAGATACGTACATCTTGACAACCAGCTCTAATTTAATAGTTGCATAACTGTCTAGCAGAGAGGAGAATATTTCGTAAATGTAATTACAATGTTGATGATACTATCCAATGTCCCCTACAATATTCTTTTTTCCATTACATACATAGCTATTAAATCAGTTTTGATTGTCACCGATCAACTTTTAAGCACCGCAGACAATTACAAGTTGAAGACATCCCCTTAAATGTTTTCTTTTACTTCAGTGTTAAGTTGTAAAAGTGTTAAATTCGTTTTTCGCGTGACCTCCTTGAATTGTGCTATTAAAAATTCACATACGTTGGTTACATAACTATGTTATTACTAAATTAGTTGCGAAAGCCATTGATACAAAATAACTTGTGCCAGTTATTTTCTGTCAAGGGTCATCCACATCTGGCATGACACAAGGATCATTGACACCCCTGCTGATAGGGATATCAATAGCGTGTCTGACTGGTGCAGAGCAAATAGGCTTATGTGTAACGTTTACCAAACACAAACAATTATCTGTTGAATACACTATTGGGGAAACAGTGTTAGAAGTGACAACATCAATTAGGGATCTAGGAGTGCTTTTTGATTCATCTTTGTCTTTTTCTGACCATATTTTGGAAATTATGTCCAAAAGTTATAAAACTTACGGATTTATTTATTGCAGTTGCAAAGATTCCCGTAATATGAAAGCGTTATTTACATAATTTTTTTCTCTGATTCGGTTCCAACTGGAGTAACGGTCCTTTAATCTGGTTTCCCACTTACATAACCTATATAAATTCTGTAGAGTCTATCCAAAGAAGGTTCATGAAATGTTTACATTACCTATTTGAGGGATTTTATCCAGATATAAACTAGGAGTACAACGCTTTGTTAACCAAGTTTAATTTCACAGCACTTTACATAAGAAGGATTACATTGCTACTTAAGTTCTTGTTTTCTCTGTTGCACAATCGAATCGATTGTCCATGGCTACTACATAAATGTAATTTTCTGGTACCTCTGGTCTCCGATCTTTTCGATATGTGGCAACTTTAATTGTATCGGACCTCTGTGATATTAATGCTGATCCTTTCAGTTCCATTCTTTCCTCCGTTTTTACTTGGTTCACCATGTAATTTACTTTTGATACCGTTTTTTTCATTTTTATTTACTTCATTTTGATTTGGTTAAATAGCGTTAGAAATTTATTGTATGTATACTTATTTAATTCATATTTAGTTCTTCTCTGTTGATGTTGCTGTTATGTATTATGTACTTCCTAGAACTGGGTGTATGCCTGTTGGAAATAAATGTATATTATTATTAGTAGAGCCCGGTAACTGGAGAGCAATCGCAGCGGCGGTGTGACTGTGTTTAGGTGGGCAGGGAGGGCTGGTCGATTATGATACGACACGACAAACATCATCACTCACAATCAGTTCAGTTTAGCATTAGATAGCGGATAGGGCGTGTTGATTTTATTGATATAGACGTAGTTATTAATTGTACTTATTATTTAGTGTAGTGCGTTTTGATTTTATTGAATCAGACGTAGTTATTAATTGTAGTTTTTAGTGAACATGTCGAAGGCTAAAAAACCCCCCTTTCAAAACATAGTAAATAAGTTTATTTCAGACTTTCCCGATTTGTTTTACAACGGGAGTAAGATAGTTTGTGAAGTGTGCAAAATACATTTGATGTCAATTAAGAAGTGGAACAGTACAAGACACGTAAATTCCGCACAGCATAGAAAACGAAAATTGGGCATGCAACCGAGATGTGCATTTCTTTTTTTTGTAATTCTTATGTTGATAAACTGTAATTTGCCACTAGGCTTACTCGATAAACAACCGTTTAAGGACTTTTGGGACAAATACAATCCCGAGTTGCGGTTGCCAACGGAGAAAACGACACGTAAGCATGTTGCATTTGTACGCGATGATGCGGAAAAGAAAATGAAACGCATATTGAAAAAACAGTTTCTTTGGTTATGTGTTGACGAGACAACAGACTGTAAAAAAATTCAATTGTAAATATTATGATTCGCATACTAGACCCTAGTAAACCTACATTACCACTGTTACTAGCTAGCCGAAGACTACAAGAGTGTACTGCTGCAGCAATTACGAAGGTTGTACTTAGTACGTTGGAAAAATTTCAAAGTTCAAAAGATAAAGTGTTGATGTTTATGAGCGATGGCGCAGCGATAATGCGTTCGGTAGGCCGTTCTCTTTTTGAACATGATTGCAAGTGTTTACATGTTACGTGTAAAGTGCATGCTTTACATCTTGTGGTAGAAACCATTCGACAATACTCTCCCGAGGTAGATGCATTAATAGCTAGCACAAAAAAATCTCCCAAACGCCTACGATCATTTCACACAGAGTGTCCTGGTATTCGTCAACCACCGGAGCCAATTCTTACACGTTGGGGAACATGGTTTCAGGCAGCTTTTTATTATGCTGATCATTTCAAAATAGTAAAAGCTGTTGTTACACAATTCAATCCTGCCGACGCTGCAGCTATTAAGGAGAGCCAGTCGAAATTTCAAGATATTTCCGTTGAAACAAATTTAAAAAATATTCGTAGCTACCATAAAGGATTAGCTGACGCAATAGACCAATTACAGAATAGATCGTTATCATTATTGGAGTCTCTACAAATTATGGACGGAATGCATACACAGCTACTGACTATACACGACGCAAAATATAATCGCGTTTTAGAAAAGTTGGAGAGTGTGCTACAGAAAGATCGCGATTTTAGCACACTAAAACAAATTTGTGATGGTGTATCGAATAATCCACTGACTAAGTACAAAGAGTATTTTAATTATGCATGTATAACATCGGTAGATGTTGAACGCTCTTTTTCAAAATATAAACTCACTTTCTCATCACGGCGAAGATCGCTCACCAAGACAACTGTGGAAACACATCTAATGGTGTCAACTTTTTGCCGCTCTTATCCATATGATGTTAATACTGATAATGGTGCTTCTAGTTTTACTGTTCCGTAGCCAAGGCTGCTTAAAAGGGTGAGTGTTTCACTACTTTTCACATATTATAATTATGTATTAGTTCTGTTATTTTTTTTCTATTTTCGTACTGTTGTTTTTGTATACTAGGCAGGTACGGCTATGGCACGGCTCCCTGTTATCGGGCGCTAATTATTAGTATTATTTTACAACTAGCTGAGTAAAATTAGATTATGCAACCTTGTAAACTCACATGATTTTGTAATAGTACAATTGTTCGCAGTTAACTGAAAGACTTACCTTACGGAATAATATATTTTTGGAAAAAGTACTCCCAGTAGCGTTCCATTTTGTAATTCATTTATATTGAGAAATAACACAATAGTTTTTAGAAATAACTTAATTTATTGTTGGTTACATGATTGATTGATTTTTGATTGATTTTTTACCAAAGCAGGGCTGGTCTTTACATCCCTAACACTGAAGCTTAGTAGCTTATTGTATTATTCCTGCTTCGGTTTTGTTTTACTCGAACAGGTTAGTTCCCGCAATCAGGTTTAAGAGCCTATGTAGTAAATCTTTCTCCATTTTTAGTTCAATTGTGCTTCGCATAGCGAATCTGCGTTGAGCTAACGCTGTACATTCGAAAATAATATGAGGGACTGTTTCCTCCTCCTCATTGCAAAGTCTACATAAGGGCTCATCTTTGTAGATCTCCATCTTATGCAAGTGGCCTCTCAAACAGCCATGTCCTGTTAATAGACATGTTACTGCCCTAAGCTGTATCTTGCTTAATTCAAGCAGGTCAGCAGTCAGATGTTGCAACGGTCTTCCCATCATCCGTTTGCTGTGCTTTTGTCCAGCTGCATGTTTGAATATGTTGGTTACATAGAGTGTGGGTGTTTTGTTGGTAAAACGGATTGGATTTTTTCTATTTTGTATTCGAAATATGTACTTTTCCGCGCAAATACGTGTCGAAATGAACTTCATTACGACACGCAACATTTTATTATTTAATGTTGGTATTCCTGAATGATGACAATGACATGGCAACTAGGTTTGGCGTCTTTTTTAATGAATGTTATGAAAAATACAAACGTACAAATTAGTATGTATATACAATAGTACAAAAACGTAACTTGTGCTAATTAGGTATGTTTATTTAATTTGACTTTGATTATTATGATTATTGTAATTATTGCATGTACTTGTACCGTTACAGAAATCTGAGACAAGTCATGCGTATTTATTGTTGTTCGGGGTAAATTATGGGCACAAACAAAGTTTTGTTGAGTTGTTGCATCTTCAGCAACGAATTCATAAGGTTTATAATAAGTAATATTAGCGAATTGTGGCTTGTGAAACACTCAAATGTCTACTTGATGTATTTGACTGGGACGAAAACATTTGCGCAATTTCGATTTTCTTCTTCATCGAGGAGGTATCAATGTAACCGTCGGCTACAGCAAATAATTTCCATCCTCCATGGCGCTTTATTGTGATCAAATCACTACCTGTATTGGCTAAATGCAAAACACTGGAACGTCGAAAGCAATCCCCCCACTATACAGTTCAGAATTTGGCAGTTCGAGAAAAGTTGTAATCACTTTAGACAATTTTCCAATTGTACGATTCTTGCGATATCTAAGAAAAAAACGTTGATAAATAATATTTTTGGGTCGTAAATCAGCATACTGTTGTTGTACTAAACGTGTACTAGTTGTGATTGCAAAAGAGTTTGAAATATTATTCTTTGTTTTAGGTATTACAATCCTATATTCCATGTCGTTTAATGTTATATTGATTAGGTCTTCACGCTTATATACACCAGCTCCACCTGTTATTACAATCTAAATTGAACACCTAATATCATTTTAACTAAAACTGTATGTTATTCCATACTTTTATTGCGAGACACGTTGTGTTATCAGCTTTCTCAATAAATTCATTAATTTCTTCAATCTCGAATATTTGAGAGTTTTTTTGGTTCGTAACCTATTGATGAACGTTTCAAAAATATGTCTACATTCTTGGAAATGTTAAAGCATGAATGTAACATGGAGTACATCGACCATAAAGTAGAAGACTTTTTCGTTTTGCTTTGTATTTGAAAATATGTCAATATTTCTAGATACTGTTTCAACATTATTCTCTATACAGCAAGTACAGAAATGTCATTTTTTTTCATACACCAAGTGATTATTAAGTACTTAAATTACCAAGCTCAAGTCGAGTACATTATTACATTCAATATCGCGCATTTCTTATACTTATGTATATTTTCCCGTGTAAAGCGAAAAAAGCAAGTAGAAAAAAATTTATGTACTAAAATTAACACAAAATTTGATTAAAGTTACACATTGTTACAAAATCAATTTGGTAAGAGATGCTAGAGGTGTGAAATTTACCTAAAATAGTGTGGACTTATATAAACCACTTTTAGTGTTAATTTCTACACGCAATTTTTCTCTGTGTGTGTACTTTTAAATATACATAAAATATAATTTTCAATCGTAAATTTTTGAACTTAAACAACGTCAATGTGATACATCTTTATTCAATGTCAATGTTGGTCAATGTGACCAACCTTCATATAACACAAGCTTAAATGTCTCCAACAGCTGCGAAAAAATATATAATAAATTACATTTTTTAAGTCATAGAAATGTAAAATAGGCAAACATTTACATTTAATAACCAATAGGTGCAAATGGGAAAATGCCGTTTTTAGTGAAAATGTAGTTAATAAGTTTCATTTTCTGTAACATTATAAATAAAGTGGATATAAATGTTTGTCCGGAAACGTAAAATTCGATTTACAAATAAATCCGGGTACTAAAATTACTAAACATTCACCTTACTTAAGAGTAATAGCGTTTATTGTATGTTTGTATCTCTAACCATCTTTACCATGAGTCTTTTCATAGTTTTTTTTATGTCATTGTCTATATAGTATAACAAGTTTTAAAAGGATGTGAAAATATAACCGCTATACATAAATTCATTGTATTATTTATTTTGATCATTTTTTTTTGTAGAATGTTAACTAGAACAATAGCGTTTGGTTCATATTGTCTTTCTCTATTATGTGGGCGCTGAACAACTCGAATGAAAAACAATGTATTGTCCACATACTGTTAGCATATCGATAATACGATAAAACGAAAATGCATTAATCAGCCATGTCTAAATCGCTACCGTTTATAGTAAATGCATGCCCTCAAGTGTAATAATACTATTAAAACTAATTTAATTGATATCTGAGATTACAATAAAACTAAGGCACATTTCAAATTAACTAATTTATAGCTGTCTGGTTACAATAAACGCGAACGATCAACTGAATCGCATACATAACTATGTATGCGACTGAAGGTATATATACACCACTTATTACGGAAAGCACGATTTCAATAAGAAAAAATTATCGAGTTTCACAATATTAGTCGCCTGCATAACAAATCAATGTGTCAGAAGACATTAACATTTTGTTTGATTCTGCTTGTTCTCTGTTGTACTGAATCACGATGATCTCAAGAATGCTTACCGATATAATCTTTATTACTTTTAACTTACGAGCGAATTGCCTCGCAAGTAATTGCTTCAATATATTTCCAGAAGATTAACAGGAAATACGGTGATAACCTCTTCTTGCGCAATTTGCCTTTTTTTGCAATGCTGTTTTGTACGTTTGGTACGCTTTTATTGAAATTTAAGTGCGGTATGGTAATTGTAGCTATAAAATGATTAACTAGAGTATGTGTGCATTAATAAATGCAATGCGCAGTAGTTTGACAGCTGTAAGAAAATGAGCAAATTCTAGAAAGATGGTAGCATATTCAAAATAAAATCTATTTCAATAGTTTTCCATTTTTTGTCGGTGAACCCTTGAGAATTTGTAGACAAATACTGAAGTCATACACACAAAGAAATGGTTTCTTGCATCAAGAAAATAGATTTTCTTGCAATGTATAATATAAGAAAACAATGTACTTGAAACTTTATTTATACTAAATCCACTTTGAGATTCTTCTAGCATGTTTTCTATTATTGGTTTTATTTTTGTGTCCAAGATTTGTTCATATATTTTCATTGCTGTGTTTAGTAAGGTTATTCCTCTATAATTATTACAATCATATTTATCTTTTTTATGTATTGGTGTTATTAAGGCTATTTTCCATTCTTGAGGTACACGCTCGTCCGTCCATACTTTGTTGTATAGTTCGACAAGGATTTCTAATCCATTTTCATCAATGTTTTTAAACATTTCGTTTGTTAACTTGTCCTTTCCTGGTGCTTTCCCATTTTTAAGTTCTTTTATCACTTCTTCAGTAATCGTTTCTATTTTCTCTATGATCTATTTGCAGGTGGTCTTCTGGTATTTCATCTTGTGTTGTGACTTCGTTTGATCCCAATAGTTCCTGAAAATAATCTTTTCATCTATTCATTATTTGTCTGTCTTCTGTCAGCATTTTTATCTTTTATTCTTGATATGTCATCTGTTTTGTCTCTTCGAAATGATTTGTTCTAAAAAATAATTTTTGGTTAGCCTTGCTGTTTTTTTCCATTTTTTCTCCAAATTCTTTCCATTTGTCTTTCTTTGCTGGTGTTATTAGGTGTTTTACTCGTTTTCTTTCTACCGTATAGCGTTTATAGTTTTCTGTTGTTCTATTACTTAAATATATTTTCCATTTCTCTTTTTTAATCTTTATTTGACTTTCGATTTCTTCGAACCACCAGGCTGTTTGTTTTCTGTTATTGCTCTTTCTAGTGCTTCCACAAATTTCTGTAAAATGTAAGTATACAACTTCAAAATGTAACTTTTTATCGAATAACTGCATCTGTATGCATCACGTCTTATTAATGAAAGCTGCAACCTTAAGAACGCTATAATGAGCTTTAATGCTTTTGAATTTGAGATTTGACAGTTTCGCAATTGTTATGCTTACGTTCCTTAGCAGCGAGCTCTTTAGATCTACCTGACAGAAGACAATTTGACGCTTTTTCTTAGGCAACTTTACATAACAACAAAAACAGATTATCAAAACCTTTATATATCCCGTATATCGTAATATTTCTTAAGCGAAAGTATAACATACATATATGGTATCTTTGGATGTTGGATGTTTCTTTCGATTATCTTCCCAAAAGCCTAAAATTACACAAGATGTTCCATGTAAGATAAGAAACTTGACGTCTGTCCCGCTGACATTGGAAATGTAATTGAACTGTCAATAACACCAAAAGTTAGTTCATAAAAAATATAAATTGACCTGCTGTTTATTGTTTGGGGAGGGGGAAATATTTTAAGATCACACTGTATAAATATAGCAGCTTTTCAAAGATAGAATGTAAGTACAATACGCATTTTTCAAGTGATACAGCCAGCTAATTTATTATTATCTTGTTTGTTGTTAATAATAATATTACTGTCATGATGTTAAACTTACTTAATGTTGAGATAAAATAAATATACATTTTTCTTAAATGTTTATAAAATTATAATTGAATTTTGTTGTATATATTATCTTCTTTCCTGATGTAATAATAATATATATCGAATAATTACCTTTTTTTGTAAGGTTCAACAGGATAAACCGTGACTTGTGAAGGTAACCACTATTAAAGTAATCGAATTCACAGAATACGCTACATTATAATAATAGTACCGATTCCACTGACGATTTACAACTAAGTGCTGGTGCTAAAAATGTGAAGGATGCATCTTTCAAATTACTATTTCGTCTGCCCTAAAGCGACAGGTGTCCCTGCCGTATATATTATAAATCATCAAGATAAACCTTGCTTCGATCAATATCTTGAAATAAATCAATTTACCGTAATATAATGTGGATATGTATACATGTGAAGCTTTCAATGATTCCTTTTC
Source organism: Dynastes maya (assembly GCA_029619315.2). NCBI lineage: Eukaryota > Metazoa > Arthropoda > Insecta > Coleoptera > Scarabaeidae > Dynastes > Dynastes maya. The sequence continues at coordinate 50,538,954 of JAROYE020000001.1, forward strand.
ATGATAACAATTTAATTTTTACTATACGGAAATAGAAATTATTTAATGTATTAAGAACCTTCTTACACACCATTCACTATGTTAATTTACAATAGTGCCTACGCCTGCTACACATACCACACATAATATAAAGTTGTAGGTAGGCACTCTGAATACATAATTTTTGAATCCGTTGAAGTCAACTGGCTTCATCTTTAGATGAATATTTCGACACAATGCTTGATATAAAAAACGATTTATTTAAGCCTTAGGCTTCCTATTAATCAACACATCCTTTTTTAAAATTACTTCTAACGAATTGGTTTTATAATTAAAACATGTTTTCAAATATAGTGTGTGTTACTTAGCTGTACATCTAGTACCAATTAGTAACGGTAATAGTAGATACTTAAAATTGTTAATATGTTTTGTAGAACTTAAAAAGGAATGCATCTGATGTGCACATCGTCAGTTATGTAATATTTCTAAGTCCAAATCAAGCAAAAAAAATCCTTTTACGAATTTTGAATAGAACCAATTATTGTTCATAACTCTTAATTTAACTTTGTCAGGCCTTTTAAAAAACTGTGTTATTGCGTCACATCTTGTTTAATTGTAAAAAAAATATAGCTTTTCACGTCTACAAGGTTCCAAATCCCTTTTCTGGAAGATGTGGTTAATGTTGCAGTTATTGGTAATTACTACCAATAAGCACGTCTTGAAACACAGCCTTTTTTAAAATTCCCTCTTTATTTTATGAAATACTTATATTTGATGTAATTAATTATTACTACAAGTACTGTTCCTACAATCAATGGTCATATTACTTTGTAATTATAAACTTCTGTAAATTGCAATATTTTTAAATAGTAGATTTTACTTTTCCAAAAAATTATTGCTTCTCAAGGAATATAGAAAATTGTAGTTCGTTTTACAAGTCCTATAAAACTAATAGGTATATTTTATACAAATTAGAGCATGCTCTAACACTTTGTTTAAAGTATTTTAATTACGAACTGTCAAAGTAAATGTAAAATAATTGTTTAGTTGTCATTAGCTATTCATGGTGTATAATTGACATAAGTTTTATAAACTTACGATTCGTGGTTGAGAACTGTTAAGAACCAAGAACTCGCAAAAATAATTTGCCACTACTAAATTTTGCAAATCGAGTCAAGAAAGATGTTATTAGGCATTTTACGAAAGAAAAGGTGGCCAGAGGGACTATATATAATGTTTTGTCACGCTATTAAGTACGTAAATCTGCAATTTATAAATCGGGTGGAGGAAGGCCAATTTTTGTAAGAAATAAAACGTTATTGTCTCGTGTTAAAGCCCTTTACAAAAGAGATCCAAACATGTCTGAAAGAAAAACGGCTGCCCTGTTGAATATATCGCCTTCATATTTACATGAAGTTAAAGTTAAAAAAGTTGGAATTAAATCTCACGTATGTAGAAGCATCCCACATTATGTTAACGATCAAGCGACAAATTCTCGAAAAATTGGCACCTCCAGGAAGCGGAAAAGTTATTATCATGGATGGTGAAACATATTGTGCTGTTGATCGAAAAAATGTTCCTAGAAGAATACTATCATTGTGCTCCCAATACAGGCGTAGCAATTGACAAAAAAATTCACATCTAAGAAAAAATTTTTCAAAAAATATCCGATATGGCAGGCGATGGATGAACATGGGAATGTTTCAAAAACCTTATATTTTCAGAGGCACCATGAATTGGAAAATTTACCTAAATGAGTGTTTACGCAAGAGGCTTATTCCCTTTATCAAAAACAGAAATGTACTATTTTGGCCTGATATGGCAACATGTCATTACGCTGCCAAATGCATAGAATTTCTTCAAGAAAATAGCATATATTTTGTATCAAAAGTAAATAACGCTCCAAATACACCTCAGGTCTAACCCATTGAAAAGCATTGGGCATTATTGAAGAGAGAATATTCTAAAAGGAAAACGCCTGCGAAAAGTTTGAATTCCTTCAGACGTATAGTGACAGCTGTAGCCCAAAAAATTTCAAAAACTAGTGGTGCATCTTTAATGAGCAATGTAAGAAGAAAGCTACGTCAAGTAGGTAGACTATGAGTGTACGAACCTTACCATAAGTAAAAGTTTATATAAATACGTTGCTTATCATTTCAAATAAAGTTCATTGTTGCTAAAATATTGCGTTTAATTTATAGGTATTTTTTAATTTTATGCCAAGAATTATCGAGCATACTCTAATAACCTATTACACCTTATTGCTAACACCTAACACATCGAAATGATTTTTAGATATTTTCATACAATAAATTGTATATTAATTAATCTTGAAACATTATTTGTGTATGAATTTCACATAGAAATTGCCGGGTTAAATTAAAATCGGCCTCTTTTCTTTGTGCAGTTGTATGCTATAAATACATATATGTATTTGCTCGCTTAAAAAGCTAAATTGTGTAGTACCCGACATCAACAAAAAAATAGACATCCAACTCATTATTAGCACAAACGATAAACTTGCTCTAATAAAGCTATTACTATTAAGCGACTTTAAATGCTTTTTTAATTCATTATATTTGATGTTACCAGAATATTAATTCAAAGCAATCTCGCGGTTACGCAAAACACTCGATAACAGAATACGCCAGAGTGTTGTTATATCCAGTTATATCATTAACTGGTTTTCTTCAAATGTGCATTTTTAAGTAAGTACATGTATATATGCAAATGTGATTATTTCACAATTGATATTAATTTACAATCGTCGTATTTCACTTTCTGTTTTTTCATTTAATAATCACACATTTTAAGCGCAACCCAACACCCAAAATTGGTAAACTTTTTCTTGTCATCGTTTTATATCAAAACACTGAAATAACAAAATGGCTAAAATTATGTAAGAAATAGTTTATAGTTTATACTAACATAAAACCAAACAAAATAATAGGAGAAAATACAACACTTAAGTTAATTATTTTGATGCGTAGCAATAAGTGAGTTGGACTAATGTTATTGTTTAACTACAGTATCATTTTGATGATACTGTAATTAATGATAACGAACTTTTGTTCATAAGTTTTTTAGTTAAAATGCTTCACAAAATGTTGTATGTTGTTCAATGTCTTCCCTCTCTCCCTAGGGCGAGGCTACTGCCTTTGGACCCCTCAGTCCTCCTTCTTTCTTTCGTATTGTGGTTTGTTCCGGTGGGTCCACGTATTTGGCACATCTGTGTATTCAGCCATTCTAGCCGTCAACATCTTCATCTTCTCGATGATGGATTGCGTCTCGAACTCTTCGGACTCTGATCCTCGGTGGAGGACGGTCCTGTGGCTCCACTAGCTGGCGAACTAAATAATGGCTCGATTCCGACGCCCTGGTCCACGCTCCCTACCATAACCTCTCCAAGAAATCGGCCGTGGAGGGAATGTTCAAGCCAGCTCGAATCCGGTCGTTCCTCACAAAACGAGGGGCATTTACAATAATTCGCAGGATCTTGTTCTGCTGGATCTCTAGGCTTTTGATCTTTCGTTTAGTGACCGTCGACCAGGCTACAACGGCGTACGTCAACCAAGGCCTTAGTGTTGAAGTGTACAGCAACAACTTGGTTTTAATCTCCAGCTCATTCTGCGTCCAAGAAGGGGCATAGGGAGTCCTTTTGCCATCCCAACTCTGCTCCTGATATCAGCGAAATGACAATTCCAGGTCATCCTTTTATCAATTCTGATTCCCAAGTACTTAATAGAGGTGAACCACGGAAGAGAAAATGGCCAACCCTCAAATTTCTCGGCGCATCCCTAAATTTGTTTGTGAAGCGGCCCGCTACGCATTTATTGTTATTTACGCGCATCCTCCACCTCGCCAACCAAGCGAGGGTAGTGCCCAAGGCATTCTGTAGACGGGTAGTCAACAGCACCTTATCCGTCGAAGCGGAATACAAAGCAGTGTCGTCGGCGTAGACGGAAAGTTCAACCGCGAGGCTTCTCGATATGTCATGGGTAAATAGGATATACAAATCAGGTCCGAGAAGCGACCCTTGAGGGAGCCCAGCTTCTATGGGCTTTCGTGAAGATATAACGTTGCTTATTTTCACCACGCCATAGAGATAACTCAGAAGGCGGATCATGTTGACATTCATCCCGAGTTGGAGAAGTTTATACACCAGGCCCTCGTGCCAAACCGCCCTCGCACATAATCAGTGAAACGGAACCGCTGGAATTCCGAAGATGACATTCTTGTTTGCCGAGATGGGAACATATTAGTTTAATTAATTAATTTTAGTAATAATTCGAAAATTTTGATCTTGCGTTTTACTAGTGAACCGGTGTAATTGTGTTTCAAAATTAGTATATAAAATATTATAGTTCATATACCTATGCACAAAAACAACTATTGAAGAGCAAAATATTAACGAAGAAAACAAAATTATATGTATATTTATGAAACAATGGTAAGACCAATTACGATGTACGCAGCAAAAGCAATGACTAACAAAAAAAGAGGAAGAAGACCTGACGATAGCTGAAGGGAAGATTATGAGAGCTATATTAGGGCCAGTAAAAAAAAATAACGAATATAGACACAGAATGAATCATGAAATAAAAACAAAAGCTAAATGAAGAAGACAGTAAAAAAATCAAAATACAAAGAGTAAAATGGTTGGGACACATATGGAAGGCAGGGGAAGATGCAGTGATTTATTTAATGCCACAGTGGGAACCAGTAGGAAGAAAGAAAAAAAGCAGACCTAGATCAATGTGGCTAAAGGAAGTAGAAGAAGATCTCAGAAGAACAGGAATCGCCAAATGGAGAGAGAAAGCAGGAAACAAGACGTTCTGGAGAAATATTTGTGGAAGAATTAACTAACATGTAAAGCCCAATAAAAGGGATCTAGAGGAGATTATGAGCGGGGCAACCCTACACAGGGCATATTCTTTGTAGTTAATCCGACGCACTTGAAAGAACAAAAAAAATCAACCTTGGCACTAGTAAGCTACGAGTCCTAGTTTCAATGAACAACCAACTCTATTCATTCAAAATAAATAACTCATAAATACAAAAATTAACAATGCCTTTTAGAATTTAGGAAAAACTCTAATTCAATAATAATAATAATAATAATAATAATAATTTTTATTGTCTATAACGATCACTACAGTGATATTAGACTAGTCATAGAAGAAATGTAAACAACAAATATACATACATTGAGTCACAAGCAAACAAACACAAGAGTACAAAACCCATAAAATATAAATATAAAACAATAAACAAACACGTTAAAACATTGTATAAATAAAATGTATAAGTTTATAATTAAAGCGCATGCCCCACTGTAACAGTTGTCGTACTAATGTTTGTGAGCGAGGTATTCAGAGATTGAGTAGTACGCATTTCTAAATAAGAACTCTTTTAATTTTTTAGAGAAAATCCCAAAGTCAGATCCTTTTCTTATATAATTGGGTAGACAGTTATATAAGTACATGCCGGCGTACTCCGGACTTCTTTCAAATAGAGAAGTTTGATGCTGTTCGGTTCTAATGTGATCACCGTATCTGGTGCTGTAATTGAATGAATCATTAGTAACGCTGGCCACGAGCGGTACCGCGCATCGGCGTAGAATCAGTTCGGACCGAGAGGAACGGTAGTATTATTTCGTCTGCAGAGCAGTACGTACATTTTCGCTGTCGGTCATTTGCGCAATTGTTTATCTGTCCTAGAAAAATTATGATTTCGTCAGCAAAACGACCGCGGTCGGACAAACTTCGAAAATTTATTGCAGAAATTCCAGACTTAATATATGAAGGTGCTAAAATTAAATGCGTAAGCTGTAAAATCCCGTTAATGTGTTGGTCCAGACAACATTGTCTACGACACGTAAATAGTGAAAAGCATGTCTCAAAAAGAAATTGCGCACGAGACAATGAAAAATTTATATTTAATTTATACGTTACGTTTATCGCATGTAATATACTGTTTAATTTACTAGGCAAGGAACCATTTATCTGCTTTTGGAATAACTATTCGGAGTGCAAATTACCAAGCCGAACATCGTTACGAAGAATTGTGCCATCTGCGCGCGAACATATTGAACAAAAAATAAAATCGGAGTTGAAAGATCAAAAATTGTGGTTATGTGTCGACGAAACAACAGATCGGAAGAAACATTCTGTTCTTAATGTAATGGCACGCAAAATGGAACCTCATCAATCGGCACCTCCAATTCTATTAGTCTCCAAACGAATACAACAGTGTACTGCCGAAGTAATTTCAAAGTTAGTGTTAAATACATTGGACAGGTTTGAACTTTCAACAAACCAACTCTTGATGTTTGTGAGTGATGGTGCTGCAAACATGCTTTCTGTAGGCCGGTCTCTTAAAAAGCATTCTGCTAATTTGTTATACATTACGTGTAAAATTCATGCTCTCAATCTTGTGGCGGATAGTATCAGAAAATGTTATCCTGAGGTAGACGCTTTAATAGCGCATATCAAAGCAGTATTTGTCAAATTACCGAAACGTATTCACGAATTTCACAGACTGTGCCCCCGTATACCAGAGCCACCAGAACCTATTCTAACTCGTTGGGGAACATGGTTGCAGGCCGCGTTTTATTATCATAAATATTTTGACAATATTAAGAACGTGGTTTTACAATTCGATACAAAGGAAGCTGCCGCTATCCAGAAAAGCCAGTCGAAATTTCAAGATAGTCAGGTTAAAATGGATTTAAAAATCATTCACGACAATTACTTCGGGCTAGCAGATCCAATAGAAAAATTACAAAATCCTGCGGTGCCGTTAGAAGAATCTCTACAAATAGTGCAACATGTTCACGCACAGCTATGCGCGATTGAAGACGCAAAAAATGTGTCTGTTCTAGACAAATTTGAAAGTGTTTTTGAGAAAAATTCTGATTTTGGCACATTAAGACACATTTGTGAAGGTGCGTCAACAGAATCGTTGTTATTTGAAAGATTATTTTACTTACGCAAATATTACGTCACTATATGTAGAGCGTTCGTTCTCTGCATGTAAACGCATTTTTTCCTCATGCCGTACTAGTTTTGCCGAAACAACAGTTGAAACCTATCTAATGTTGCAGATATTTAACAGACATTATTCACTTTGTGATTTCACGGAGGACTCTTAAAATGGTAAGTGTTTGAGCACGTGTTATTTAGTTTTTATTTAAAAGATGAGCGAAATTATTTGCGGCAGCAAACATCTCTATTAGCAGAATAACTCTAGTGGAACGCGAGGCCTGGTCGACTCTACGCTACTGCGCGGTACCACTCGTGGCCAGCTTTAATCATTAGTTTGAATAATCCTTCTTTTCGATGACTCTCTCACATTTAGATAAGAAAAGTGCTGCTTGTCGCAGTCTCGTAGTGCAACATTCAACTATAGCCTTCGGGTCGTTTCCGACCGGCCGGTATATATATAATACCTATTATAAACATAAATGTAATACGGAAATGACTTAATCCTTTACCAAAACAATGCTCCATTCAAAAGAAGTACAGGAATGAAGAATTGTAAGTAAATTACTATCTGTTAATAGATATGTCCAGAAAAGAGACACTCACCCCACGTAAGCCAACAATACACCTCTTTCAAACACTAGTTGCACGAAAACCCTCCTCTCTAAATTTCTTGATGTTTCGTAAGTACTTGTACCTCCACCGAATAACATCATCTCGTTCGATGAGTACACTTTTTTGTCCTATGTTTCTGAACTCATATCGTGTAACAATCTACGTAAAATTGATCGTGTGAAAATCACAGAGATCATCACCATTGACAGCAGCAAGGATTTCATTAAAGTAGGTGGCAATAAGTGTTGTTCTCATCATATGTATGTAATCGATGATTGTATGCCTTTCTATTTCTTGCGGTTTTTTGGGCTTGATAACAAACCTTTTTGTTGCTTCTGTTTTATATGAGGGTGTGTCAAATATAAACGGGACTAGTTTTTTTAAAATTCTAACTTTATTTTACTAAGCTTACAAATATGTATTATTTTTCTACATATTCTCCCACCCTAGAAATACATTTTTCCCATCGGATTGGGAGCTTTTTTATTCCATCATCGTAAAAACTCTTCGGACGTTCGTGTAGCCATTGGAGCACAAACGCTTCGACCGCTTCGTTGTTGTCGAAACGCTGGCCTCCAAGCACTTCTTTGAGGGGTCCAAAAAGATGGAAGTCACAAGGTGACAAGTCTGGAATGTAGGGTGGATGTTCCAGCGTTTCCCATTCTAATGCATCCACTTTTTGCATCGTGGCGTTAGCCACATGAGGCCTGGCGTTGTCATGCAGAAGAATGACACTTCTGGCCGATTGCTTCTTCCTTTTCCTTCGAAATGACAATTTCGCGGCATCCAGTACTTCACAATAATATTGCGCATTAATTGTGCGTCGATCGTGGAGAAAATCAACGTGAAAACCACCTTGTTGTTAAAAAAAACTGGTCTTTGTCACACTTGTCCTTAGGCGGCGATCATGGCTCTTGTTCTCGACCATTTCACGCCCTCCAGAAAAATGTTTATGCCATGCAAATAAACGGATTCTTGACAGGGTATTGTCCCCGAACTGCGTCTGTAATCGCTGCAAAGTTTCGGTTAGGTTCACCCCCTCCTTGGCCAAAAACTTGATGATAATCCGCTGCTCCACGGAGACATGCACTTCTTTCTCGCTCATGGCTTCTTTTGATACTAAAGGGACCCGAGAGAGTTGCGGTCGGTTCTCTCTCTCCCTAACGGTACAGGCTACCTGCGCATCAACCCCTTCCAGCTCTAGAAGCCCTCCGGGATTTTTAAGAAAATTAGTCCCATTTACATTTTATACACTCTCGTATTATATATTGTACGCTGTGAGCAACCTAAAGCTACCATAGATTTATTAAAATAATTGAACATATGCTTTTCTTTACGACTAAATTTTTCTCCGTTGCGCTGTTTCCTATCTACAGGCTTCAATTAATGCAGTGAAAACTATAACAAAATGGATAGGTTGTTACATTTATAAGAACAATGGAAAATATCCATATTTACCTGTACACGCTTTCTTGAAGAAGATAGAAGGGTTCTGAATAGAACCACTTATACAACTATAAACAATTTAATTGAAAATATAGTAAAACTACGACAATGAGGGCTCTTGACAGTTGACAGTATAAATACTATTATCATCAACCTTTCTACCATTTGGTGTAAGGTATATACTACATTTGATTTCATTTATATAGTGTACACAAATTTTGTCCATTCTGTTTTATTCTTGGCCAGCTTCTTTGCTTCATCCCAGGTTATAGTCCTTTCGTGGAGAGTTGCCGCTACCTCGTCATTCCTCGTTTTCCTTGGTCTTCCTCTTCCTCTTTTATTTTGTACTTTAGCTTCCCAAATTCTCTTCACCTGTCTATGGTCGTTCATTCTGCATATGTGCCCAAACCATTTAAGTTGGTATAAATACTTACCGACATAAATACAAGCGCGAGATCGCAACATCGCAACTGGAAATAAAGAAAGCGTTATTGATAGGCTTCCGTAAGGATAGTAAGAGACACTGCTGCTGTTAAATTATTATTAGACATGAAGTATGACTTGTCCAAGTTAAGCAATATTGCAATGTTGGTTTTTTAAGCTAAGCTATAGCATAAAGGCAGTATTAGCTTTTGAAGTATTTTCCTACTTATTTGCCTTTCTTGAGAATGTCTAAAGGTATGCGAATTGTTATGATTTATATTGACCATACCGAAATAGTTTCTAATAACACCTTACTTCTATTTACATAAACAGTTTAAAGAAAGATACTGAATGAAACAGTTCTATAACTTCATCAAACCAAAACATAGAAGACTCCTTAGTCCTATTCCTCCTTCCTTCAGATCTCAATCTTATAAACATCAACGTAAATCATAAAATATAGTTATCGTATAACATAGTTCGTCTGTAGTGATACAAACTTTCATAAGATTATTCATAATGACAGGTTTGCAAACTTAACTATTAATTATGATACATACTCCACCTTATGTAATACAGGAATGACAAATGACCGTTAACTAGGTAAAAGTATTATTGTTCTTACCGTTGTATGTTGCACTTTTGTTCCACCCAACCTTCTATGCAGTCGATGAAGAATGTATAGAGGTATACACAAATGAATGTATGGAACGAATGCGGTAATATTCATTTGAATGAATTATTGGTGAAGAATAATGCAAGTAAGGTGGTATTTGATATTTGAATTTATAATTTGGTGAATCTCGACTATGCCGTATTGAAGCTGTTATAGAAAAAAGGAACACCGCATAACTAAACCAAAGAAAAATAACAACTGATCTAAGGAGTGTTCGCGTCATATAATGATTTAGAATTTAGACCTATATAGAAGATTAATCGCGTAATAATTGCACAAATAGCTCCACCAAAATAAGAACGTGTTTGTAAATGAAGAAAAGGAAAGACATGATAAAATATTAGTCCATAACAATACATATATGAACACAACTGTGTAATTATTAATTTGAGTATGCAACAAACGGGCTAATTTCTCTTAAATGCTTAACAGAACAGTAACCAAGCAATGATAGAGTTTTACTATTTCTTGTAATAGAAATTGAACTTTCATTGTGATTTATAGGTGTTTTTTATTGTATACAGGATGACTCAAATTAACTGCAGTACTAGTGCTTTTAATACTGATTTAGACCCAGTTAATAAAAAAAAAAAAATCAATTGTGCCAAAATTGCCAAGAATCTTTGAATTTTAGTTATTGTTGTAGTTGTATTATTGGGCGAAGCGACAAGTTACGGAATACATCTTGCACTACTAGGCATCGATTACTGTGATCATTGCCAACCCTACAAGAATTTTGCCGTATCTAAAGGTGCCCCAACCTCCGGTAGGGATTTTTAACATCGTATTGACACGGAGTCTACTCTTACTTCCTTATCTGAGAAGAAGGCATACTCCGATTTTTATCCGTAATTAAAAACCAACCGTCTCGGAATATCCTGCATATTAAAAATATTGATAAAAAATTAATTTTTTTTTTTGTGAAAGATCTATAATCTAAACCAATACACAAATAGTATGAGATCACGTACTTGAACACTGAAACATTTCACTAAAACGCTTACCACAACACTTCACTAACACTGGACGCACGTTTCGATAGCTAAGCTATAATCTTCTACAGTAAAACTGATTTGCCAAACTAAGCGAAACCTAACCTAATTATGCAATTTAAAAGTTACGGTTGACTGACCGTAGTAAAATATTTATTTTTATGAATTAAGATTTAGAATCTCTAAATTCCAGTCTTTACTCTTCATTAAATCAGGTATGACTGCGGTCAGTCATCCGTAACTTTAAAATTGCATGATTAAGTTAGTTTTCGCTTTGTCTGGTAGTTCACTTTTGCTGCTGAAGATGATAGCTTAGCTATCGAAACGTGTGCTCAGTGTAAGTTGTATTTTCTAAAAGTATCTTGAATTGTAAAGCAAAAATGAAACGTTCTTAATTCATACGGAACACTCCATATATCAGGGATTCTTCCTGTAGCCCTCTTAAATGCAAATATAGTTATATCGCGTATTATCTAAAACTTTGCGAAATTGTATTTTTCCTAAAAATTTGACAAAACACATTAAAATCTGCAATGTACATATATCAGTTCTGGGATTCTTTTCAACGACACAGATAGCTATTCTGATCGTCAACTAATATACAGACTGCTTCCAAACTTTATTATTTTTTATAATAACCCCTACTTCTAAGCATATTTACGTATTCTATTCCAAAAAATACAGGGTACATTTTACTTCCTGTACTTACATAAATTTACTCATTTCCGAGTACTTTTGCAAAATCTCACGTCATTTTCCACTAAAAAATATTTTAAATATTGTGTTAATATTATATTTTTGACATTTTAAAAACGTATAGTATGTTTTTATTTAGAGTATAGGAACCCCTCTATGATTCTGACATGTTGAAAGCATATCTCTGATAGAAAAAGCCACATTTTTGTGATTTGTTTCAGGATCATACAGGGACAGTGTTTCTATGTATATACCTCCATTATTTTTTAAATGCCGTACCTAAGTAGATTTATAGTTTCAAATTTTTACAGGTAGGCCCGGTATGCACTAGCAGTGCAGTTGACAGCTTCAAGCTGTCGCATTTCGGAGGACTACAGTTTACAATGCAACCACATATACTGACTTCAACGAGCTGCTAATTTAAGCAGAAGCTGTCAACTTGCTGCACAAACTTGCCGTGCAGTTGACAAAAGTGCATCGTACACGAACTACTGCGGGAAAAAAACACGCATTCGTCTTCTGTCATTACTAAAGCGTGACAAACGGTTGCACCGGCAGAGGCGCCGTGAAAGGAGCTGTGTTTACTATGTACATACATACAAGGAAGTGGACGTTCGGTTATTATCGGTTGATCGGTGTTCGTGTACTATTTATAATGTTCGAGAAGCTAGTGGAACCGTCCGGGGCGTACCGCGCAAAAGTAAACACAGTATTAATAAAAAAATAATAGATTGTTACCTTTTATTGACGTATCGATGACCACTGCGATAATGTGCGACTGCCATGGTACGCCGCGTAGTACTGCAACATAAGCAATGCTTCCATTGTCGATTCGATCAGGCCTCGACGACGGTCTGAAAACGTTCTCGTATACTTTGCAAATGATCGTTCAGCATCTAATGAAGTAAGATTTGCGAAATTCAAATACTCCTGATTTTTATTTAAAACTGCTCGAAATTTTTGCGTGACATCTAGTCCTATAGGATCTGTCAAGCTTTCTAGAGCGGCTGCTAAATTGTTGATGTTATTTAACGAGTCTTGTATAGATAAGTGAGTATTTTTTAACTGCGAAATAGTTTGTGACACTACAGAATAGTTTATGGAAGTGTCATCTATTTCTTTTTGAACGTCCGAATCGGAAAAAAGTTGCTGACTCTCGCGAACCGCTTGAGAATTAGAAGAATTAAGTTTGCGATAGTAAGATACTGCCTCGACCCATGTTCCCCATCGCGTCAATACAGGCTGAGTTGGTAGCGGAATTTGCGGATACACTTGCTTGAATACGCGGATTTTCAATCCTTTTAGTGGCTAACAACAAGGAAGCTGCTGGACCATTACGTTTTAAAGGACGCGCCACAATATGAATCACGCTGTGTTTCCGAGCATCGGTAGTTTCGTCCACAGTGAGCCAGATTTTTTGATTTCTCAACTCGTCTTTTATACAGTCTTTTACTATACTTTGCACATGTGGTAAATTGTACCGCAATTGTCTTTTTGTTGGTAGCTTCCATGATGGAACATATTCATCCCAAAAAAGACGAACGTTTTCATTATCTAGTAGGTGTTTTGGGATGTTGCACGTGCTCAACATGAAAATAAAATTATACAAAAATTAACAGTACGGAATATTGTTTCTTAAAATCAATACATGACGTTTACTTTTAATATGACTTCTACATTCAAATGTCGTGCGGCCTAGCAATCCTATACCGCAAAATTTGCAACGAATGTGCGAACCTGTAATTTCCAAACCAGGGAAACGCCAAATATATTTCTTCACATGCGATGCAAGAGGTACACCAGCCTTACGTCCCATGTTTTCGAAAACACACAATAAAAATCCGATAAATAACTGAACGACCTAATTCCTCAATGTCTGTACCGCATTACTGAACTCTGCATCCACATACGTACATACAGGCCCCCGTACAGGCGTCTCTGCGGGTGTAACCGTTTGTCACGCTTTAGTCATCACCAATTGTATAGTACTTACGAGCCCTAACAATTATATATTGGGACGGTTAGTGATTTTTTAAAAATTCAGCATATTTTTAAGATATACTTTAAAATATTTCGAAACTGATTATAAAATCGTTAGAAACACCTCTTTGAACATCTATCAACGCTTGACAATTGTTAGTACTTTATTCTTTAATTTTATTTTTAATTTAAATTCCAAGAAAATTATGACTGGTACAAGGTATTTAAAAATATACATACGTGCATAAGTAAATTACATAAATAACTTATTTAGGCCAAAGCAAAACCTCTATTAACTGCTGTTCAAAAATGAAACCGATTGATTTCGGCAAAATCAAAAGCAAATCGGGCCTTTGACGATTGGAACAACGTTATTTTCAGTGACGAGTCTAAGTTTGACGTTTATGTAAGGGATAATCAAAAACAGGCAACTAGAAATAAAAGTGAAGCCTCTCATAAGGACTGTCTCAAAGCATTATTAAATTTCCAAATGGGCAAATGATATGTGGTTGTATATCTGCTAGTTGTTTGGGCTAATTGGAGTTGATTGAGGGTAAGGTGAATGCTGCAAAGTATCAAGACACTTGTTGCTCAGGATGGCGCCTCATGCCATATCGTGCGTTCAACGAAACAATAACTTTCCCAGCGGAATATAAAAGTTTGGTCTTGACCCTCAAGCAGCCCGGACTTAAATCATCGAAAATGTATGGCACGAAATAAAAAAATACCCAAGCAACAATCCTTAAAGAACAATTGCTGATTTAAAAGCCAAATTTAGAAAAATCTGAAACACGTTAACTCCTGAATGTTGCAACAAGCTAGTAGAAAGTATGCCAACACGAATTGGAGCAGTTATCAAGTCAGAAGGTGACATCACGAGTTACCAGAGTTATTACTTACATTGATTTAGTTTTGCGTCCCAACCTTTAGTTGTCAAAATTTGCTCTTTTTTTAAATTAATTATACATAATTAAATAATTAATTGCAGCTTAAAATGTCTTTCTTGGGCCCTTACGTGTAATATATATAAATCAGCGCTACAGGCCTTAGAGGCCCTTGGCTTCAATCTTCTTTACTATTTGCTTCCACTTTTTTCGGTCCTTTGTTACGTGTAATAATTTCTTAATAAACATGTTTCTTTTAATGTATGAGTAGATTCTTCGGCATACATAATATACAACAAAGTGGAATTTATTTCCTTGCTACAAATGCTTAACGTTTACATTTATGTAGGGTGGTCTGTTGCGTATGCCGGATTTAATTTTAAAATTAAACACGGTCAATTATTATTCAATTGGACAGTTTCTATAAAGTAAACATGAGATTAATTATGGAATATGATGTCAGCCAAATGGCAGCCGCAGCTGTGTTGGTATGTATTTGATCCTTTTGATCAAGTTTTTGAAGACGTTTTCCAAGATAGTTGGCTCAATTTCAACAACAACGGATTTGGATTTTGGTTTTCAATACAGGAATTGTTTGTGGTTTGTTAGTATAGACTTTGAACAAACACTAAAGGAAAAATCGCATGGCGTCAAGTCGACAGATCTGAGCGGCCAATTAACGTCAGCATTTCTGGAAATACAGACCAGGAAAACGTTATCTTATTATGGTTTATCTTGCTGTATGGCATGTGGCACCATCTTGTTAAAACCTCATTTCTGCCAGATCCATATCGTTCAATTGGTCTCATAAAAAGTTCGATATCATGTTATGATGTACTCCATTTACAGTTAAAGCTTAGGCAGCTTCATTTTTAAAAGGGAACAGCTCTAGCCCATAATCCGCACCAAAAGAAACTTTGTAGGTGCGTCGGTTTTTCATGAATAGCACGAGAATTTTCATTGCCCCAAAACCAGCAATTCTGCTTAGTAACGAAACCATCCCTCAGGATAATTAAAAAAAAAGTTGTCATTTATTGTTTGTGTTCCCTCACCCAATTAGCGAATTGTCTCCGTTGCAAATGGTCTGGCGGGTTAAACTCTTGAATTAATTGAACTTTGTAAGGGTGGAGGTGAAGGTCTTCAGCGAGAATTTGTTGCAAACTGGTTCTGCTAATGTTCAATTCTTGAGAACGATGACGCATCAATGTTGCTGGATTTTCATTGATATTCTCTCTGGCAACTGCAATGTTTTCAGCAGAGCGCACAGGACGAGGTCTCGGTAAAGTTTGTTTGTTTATAACCGAACCGGTTTCCTCAATTTTTTTAATTAACCTTCGAATGGTGGACTCATTCATTGAAATATGGCTACCAAGAATTCCACGGTTACAGAAGAATTTACTTTGCTTTCTATTATCACTGCTATTTTTATGCATCATAATATAATAAATTGTGTAAAATAAAATTTTAGTTTAACGGAAAAATGAGTTGTTTATTGATAATCTTTTGGTATATACGTATACTATAATAATAAGTCAAAACCTTACCGGTATTCTACCTTAAGATAACGTTGTTATTAATCTATTCTTGTGGCCACTGCTATTTTTATACACAGGTTTGAACAAATCTAATCTAACCGTAATTTTGCATATTCTGTACGCAACTTTATTTAGTGCGAAACGATATTCCCAACACTTTTACGTACGTACTTATGCACGTAACATTATTTTTGTTACTTTCTTGTGTTACCAAATAATAATAATAATACATTTGGTAACACAACAAAATGGAATTTAATTCTTTTTCTAATTTTATTGATAGCCGTCAGTAGCAGGCGAAAATGCTGCTCTAGCAGCATAATGCTGTCGACTTGATGGTTTCACGCTACTGACAGCTGTCATAACGGACAGCTTGCAGCATAATTGCTGCCTACAGCGACAGCTTGAAGCTGTTCGTGTATTCCGGCCTTTAGAATCAACGAATTGTTTAACACTAAAGCCAAGACCTTGTCAGAAAATACATGACAATATACTATCATAACTGTTTCCAAATAATTCACATTTCACGCGATTCCCTATTTTTTCATATGTTACGTACTCCCAATTTTCTCGTATTGGTAATGACGAGCGCCTCAATTAAATATGTTTACTATACTCTTAAAGAGTATAATCTTCTTCTATAATCTTCAGCCGGCGGCCTGCTAACACGATATCATGAACTTTATTGATCATATCGTCCGTAGTCACCTCGATGGTACGACCTCATTAAAGACGGTTGATCGGTCACACTTAAATTTATTAAACCAGTATCTGATAGTAGCCATCGAAGGTGCGTGGTCTTTGCAAACTGCATCTAACTTCTCTTTGATTTCTGCATACGTTTTCCCATCCAAGAAAGGAATCGAATCATTGACCGATATTGCTCTTTTTCCATGAGTCCACAAACACATAAACTTGCTCACTTTCAACAGTTCTCAAAACAACACTACTGCACTTGACAGATGTCGACTAAAGAATAGTACTCACAATCGGTAATGCAGATTTTGACACAAAGCGCCATCTGTCTGCAAACTCTGGTACTTATGATGCCATCATTGTATGTGTTTTGCTTCCTCTAAACTTATTAGATTTGTTATTCGCTCGTATAGTCAATTTACAGATTTAAATGCCATGAAATGCTTGTATTCTGTTCTTGTGCATGCTTTCGTTGTGTCGAATCCCTACTTCCCCTACTACTGTATATCAAGGCTTAACGATCGCGCACATTCAAAAAAGGGTTTTGAAATACCTTTCTTTCAAACTGAACATTTATTTCAGCAGGGGCACTCGTTACAGTACTTTGCATGGGACCAAATACTTAACATGATTTCATCTCCTTAGCAGACCGTCGGGAAGAGCAAAACGTCGAATTCTTTTCGAATGTTCTTCAACATAAAATAGATTCTCCAGCCCTTCTGTTATTACCAAATTTTGCAGTTCCTACTTGTAATAGTCGCTCATCAACTATTTTGTGATGAAAAATGGAAGTAAAGCCGATCTAGCCCACTCACTTTAATTCAAATTGTTTCTTTTTTTTGCACTAGTCTATGCTTATTATGTACCAAATGTAAGTATTGGTTGACTATTGTATTATGTAAAATATTTATTGTAATTTGCTTTTTTACTTTGTCCTGTAATTGGCAATTTTGCTGTTGCTCAATAAAGGAGTTATTATTATTATTATTATTAAAAAAAAATGTTTGACACTCGATTACGAACTCTTTTGTA
Organism: Dynastes maya; assembly: GCA_029619315.2. Lineage (NCBI taxonomy): Eukaryota > Metazoa > Arthropoda > Insecta > Coleoptera > Scarabaeidae > Dynastes > Dynastes maya. The sequence goes on from JAROYE020000001.1 coordinate 50,556,891, forward strand.
TTCTCGCAACAAGCAAGGGCTTGTAAACAATCAAAATTTTTAAAGAGAGTGCACGTAAAAGTAAGAATCTTTAGTTGAACGCAATCTATTTAATATTTTAATTATTGGTAGTGAACAAAAATATAAAACATGTTAACAAAAAATTATTCAGAAGATCTACCATATGAAGTGGCTGAAGCAGTGGAAAGTGCAATTTCTGGACTTATTTATAGCGAATCGATCAGGCGGTATGAATTTGATTGTAAAGATTTTATGAAATGGTATGATTCTGTGAAATTAAGAAATGTGTCTGAGAATGTGATATTGGAATGTATTTTGAATATAAAATTAAGAAAGTGCAGCCGATAACATTATGGTCTATATGTTCCTGTAAGTTCTTATTCATGTTGGAAGTATTTTCATCAAAGAATAATCTCAATCGGATGATTTTATCTAAAGTTAACATGCCGTAAAAGAACTCCTCGTGTAAAGATAGTGGATAGATACCTTTATATAGAAATCACGCTATTTTCAATTATAGTACGCAGACAACTAAATGCATTTCCAATTATAACGTAAACTGAATCTTAATAATTCCGCCGTATAGATAATTTGCGTTGCTATTAGAGAAACATTTCGTAATCCAGCTCTACATATATGTATAGCAAAATAAGATTTATTTAAAATACAAAATCACGAGGTCACGTAAAGTTGAGCCGATAATATGGGCGGCACCGGCGAACCTGAATTAATTTGTTCTGTGACTTCCGTGTGCTTGTTATTAATTTCTCTGGCAATAGAGCTGATTGTGTTAACTTATTTGGTAATATTCGCAAAGAATACTTCGCGATGAATTAGTTAATCGCTATCTTGATTGAGGTAAAATAATTATATATTTTATTGCAATGGAAAGTTGACGACCAATCATATTATACATATAATGAAAAACAGACAAAAACTGCGTTATATCACCAAGTTTTAATAACACTTTAAATCGCATAAAATTTACAAAAAATACTGATTTTTAAATCGACACGTATAAAAAAAATCGAAAAATTGAAAATAAAAGATACTTTTCTTGTCAACCTTGAATTTTTTCTCTCCATATTTTAAATTATAATTTTTGTGAATTGTTGTTTATAATATACATACATAACTGTTAACTTCGTAGAGTATAGTGAAAAAAATCCAATGTCATGGGCAGTATCTGGCGACATTTGTAAAAAAAGCATCTCTACAAAAAGAGGTTTTCAACACAACAAAACTGGATCTTAATTAATGCGTTCTGTTTTTAATTATTAAGGTACGTAATCTGGTCGACACGACGTGCTGAAGGACAATACTATTTTAAGATACAATTTTTGACAACAATTTGCTCCTGATTATATTTACCATTAACATCCTATTAATACTAAAATCTACTTATTCTGAAGTTAGCCTTGAAATTAATAGGCGCTTTAGTAGATGAAAATCAAAACTAGTAATCTGAATTAATGAAAAAATCGATTGTAAGGAACGATATTAACAAGTTGCTACTGCTAATTCCAACTTTTTAGGATACTAAAACACTCTTAATCATTAAGTGATATCGACTTATAATTAGGACATTCACTATTTGTGAAATTAAGAGTGCCATTTCAATAGTATTGGTAGAATTAAGTAGTTTTTTTATATCTTCTCTACCCCTACATTTTTTCTATGCTAATTTAGCTAAAAAATCTTGAGAGTAACTGTCGGAGATTGCACTTATGTTACACAAATATTATCGTATCCACCTGCAAGCAAGTCGATGCAAGTTACTCCTCTATAGTTTACGTTACCACTCTCAAGCACTTACTCTCAAATGACTTGTATACATATGTATGTCCATTTACAACATAACCTACATATCATCCGCTATCGAGAGCTGCTTTCAGGAATTTTACTCTATAATAATAATAATAATAATAATAATAATAATAATAATAATAATAATAATAATAATAATAAAAATAATAATAATAATAATAATAATAATAATAATAATAATAATAATAATAATGATAATAATACTTTATTGGTGTTTCCATACAAAGTGTATTTACACAAGTCAAAAGAAGAAAAATCAAATAACAGTAACAATTAATCTTAATTTTTTTAAAAGAAATAATAGAAAATGAGTGAGTTTATAAGTACGACAAACAACAGAGAGTATCGGCACACTCCTCACCACACAAAATGTTATTAATTAATTCGGAACAGCTGTTTCAAAGGCTCACTGGGCCTCTGGGCGATCAGATTTATTCGGTAACCCGGTTGAAAATGGGGGCCCAGTGAGCCTTTGAAACAGCTGTTCCGAATTAATTAATAACATTTTGTGTGGTGAGGAGTGTGCCGATACTCTCTGTTGTTTGTCATACTACCCCACAGTCCTTGCTATCATTATTGAGTTTATAAGTAAATCATCACTTATGCGAACAGACGATTTTATTATCGAAGCCTGTCTAAATGCACGAACCGAATGTTTCCTGCCTTAGTATTGGTTATTCACCAGCAGATGTCGCAACAAAAACTTTTTTTCTAATAAATTATCTGGCTTTACACCAGGTGATTCATTTATCTTGAGACGACTGAATAAATCAGAAACAATTTATTTAATCGAAAAAAAATGTAGATAAAAATTTTATCATGTGAAGGGGGAAAGTATATTGTAAGGTCCACGTTTAATTTTAGAAGTGCCATCAATATCTTTCTAGTGTTAAATTACTTTTTTAAAGTGGAAACCTATATTTTTTTAATAAGTATGTTACTGTCCACGAAAAAACAAATAACTTTCATCTGACTCTTTTTTATTTAACAACTATTTTTTATTTAACAACTATTTACGGATATAAACATTAATTAAGTAATGAAAACAAACAGAAGAAAACCAGTAGGCTTCGGTTTAAAATAACTCGCGTTAATTTAATAAATGTTCAAAATGTTCATTTACTTCGATGCACTTTTGTGATAAATAAAAAATTCATGTTTTTTCCGTACGATTTCTAGACTGATACGTCTGCCATCGCCAACGCGTTGATTTGCGCCACGCTTTAGAGTAATTAAGGGAAAGATGAGTGCAACAACAATGGAAGCCTCCTTGATTTTTAGCTCATTTATTCCTTTACTGTAATCATCTTAAAGCGCAGCCTACTTGTTCTCTTCTGTTTGTTTTCATTATTTTATTAATGTTTATATCCGTAAATAGTGGAATAAAAAAAGTTTCAGATAAAAGTTATTTGTTTTTTCGTGGACAGTAATACACTTATTAAAAAAATTTAGGTTTCCATTTAAAAAAAGTAACTTAACGCTCGAAAGACATTGATGGCAATGATGGCACTTCTAAAGTTAAACGTGGATCTTATAATATACTTTCCCCCTTCATATGATAAAATTTTTATCTACATTTTTTTCGATTAAATAAATGGTTTTCAAGTTATTCAGTCGTCTCAAGATAAATGAATCACCTGGTATAGTCAAATCATTTTCATCGAGTTCACAATTCTTTCGGAATAAAGTCTTCCGTAGTTTATCTTTTTACGCCAAATTTGTCGAATGTTTGTAGGGATGGTATCACATACCTGCGAAACAGCACATGTGTTGGTGACATTCTCATGGCTGACCAATGCGACCTGTAAATTGGGAAGCTGTTGGAGATATGAAAACATAACAATAATTGTTATTGCGTTTTACTTGTTCTTTCAACCAATATAATTGTATGAACGTAGAGGTGTTATGTCAATGAACACAAGCACATGTTCCATTCATAGACCATCCTGCATACACTTATGGGGATATTAAATGTTTTTTTAAATAAATGTATAATATTCTAAGTCGGAAGAGGCATATAAGTAGTAATAATTTGAAAAACACCCTGTAATAGAATTTTTTTAAACCTATACAGAGTAAGTGCGCAAAAGATAAGAGTACGCAACAGACGTTTTTGCTATATATAGAACGAATTTAAATATAGGAATTAATCCTTCACACGCAACTTTAGTAATTTGTACACCTTGCGCAGTTTTTTGTGAAATAGTCAAAAGTTACTAACAGGAATCCGTATGTTGAAACTTATATCATTGGTAGGTATTTACGCAAAAGTAAGGCTGCGTTCATATAGGGTAGCGCGAAATGAGTGTAAGAGTTTGGTAACTGAGACCAATGATTTGCTTTGTCATAACTTAACTTAAATTTATCTGTTGATATTAACAATTGGTTTTGCAATGCACGGAATTGCACAGAAACGTAGTATGTTTATTGGCAGTTTCTGTAGTAATCATGATACAAATTCAAAAACAAACGCAGAAAATAATGTGAGCTTGACATGTGTATATTTTCACGTTACACTAATTTTGCGCTACCCTATGTGAACGCTACTTAATACGTCTTACAGTTTTAGAAAACATGAAGAAATTTTGTAATCACACTGTTGGAAACAATAATTGAAACAAAAATCAATATTTCCGTTTCACACAAACCGTAATTTTTACGTTGATAAAACAAAGATATACGCTTTAGCAACGTCGCAGTGTGTTTAGTAAATGATGAAGTAAGCACGGTTTACCACAATTGTGTTTGTATTGATAGACGTACACATAAGTTTAGAAATTAATTGTCAATTTAATCGTTAATTTGCATATAGTATCATGTATGTGGTAATATTATAACATCAACTCTTACGATCGTACGGCAAAAGTATACACTGTAATAACGTTCCGTTACTGACAAAATAATAGGCAATGTAAATGGTTATATAACGCAAATTTTTTTAAACGGCATTAGAATACAATTGCAGCACGTTTCTAGTATTCTAACCGCTCTGCAATTTACTTACGCCCACATTACGTTTTAACGTCGGTAAGATCGTAATGGCCTGAGGATGACGTTGCACTTCCCTGTTGTCTGGGTGGCTCTTATTGTTGGTTCTTTAAAAATGATTCAATTATAGAGTTGAACTTTTTATATATCGTACTACAATGTTTAATTATACAGACCCATAGACATCAAATAAAATCTATCTGCATTATTCGAGTCGTAACACTTTCAATTCGAAATAATTCCGTCCAGTATGGAAGAATTTAAAGAGAAATGCCTATCTGTATTGTTATTTTGTGAACTTGAAGTGTACGCGTACACCTTTCATGTCGTAAATTGAAAATTTAGAACTACAATATATTAATATATCGACAGAATGATTGGTAGTAACAGATAATTTTAACAAACTACAACCTACTAATCGGTTCCTTCATTAATCACGTTGGCTGCGGAATTATGGTTATGTGCATGTCTGTAGTTGGCAAATAAATATTCGAGTATGTTGCATTGTTCGTGTGTGTAAATACCTTTTTAAGATCAATTAAGAAAACGTTTGCTAATAATTTGCTGCTATACAGTCAACTTCTTAGGTAGTCAACTTTCTTGTCCTTTATAGAATACCGTTTAAATTTTTGTGTTTTTAGAAAGACAATCAAAAGACGAATCCAGTGATATCACTGTTACATATACTTTAGCTTAAGAAATATTACGATATCCAGTAATAAATGTGTCGGTAATCTGTTTTTATTGTTATGTAAAGTTAGTTAGGACAACGCGCCAAATTGTCTCCTGTGATGCCAAGTTGATCCAAAGGGGTCGTTGCTAGGCAACTTAATCATAACAATAGCCAAATTGACAAATTCTAAAATCGTATATTATTCTTGTTATTTATTGTTATTATATCCTGCATTTTCATTTTTTCGTTCATTGTTTTGTGTTGCTTTATTAAATGTTGTTATTTCTTTGCTTTATTGAACCTTCACCTACCATAATTAGGTATGTTTAACTTTGTTAGTTTTTGACAGACATAATGTGCTTATTTTTCAGTGTGTTGATGTTGTAATGTCCTATGCATGAACCATGTAAAATAAATTTCAAGTAATTTAATATGCAGTGAATCTGGCAAAAATTACCATTAAATGAAACATAATGAACACTACCCTTGTAGAACCGGAAATATTTGAACTTTGCACTAGCAATAAGTAAGGAAAGACAGTTAGGATAAACTCTACAGAGCGAACTGCTTTGACAGAACGCAATAAGATTTAAATTGTTGATCAGTTTGTTGTGCAATCACGGCAATCAAGATAATAATTGTTGTTTAATTTACTGAATTTTAAAATTGACCCAGCAATTTTGTATGGCTCGCACTAAAGCCTTCCTAAGAATAACAACATAAAAAAACAATATTACCTATCAAAAAGTGATAAATTTAAATTAACCTATCATAACTAATTAATTCGTACACAGTTCGATAAGGTAAAGAAATATAGAAGTAATTAATAAAACAGGTAAAAATAAGGAAAAATAATAAAGAACTAACATATGAAAAGATGAAAAGAGGATATAATAACAGTAAAAATAAGAATAATTTATGTTTCTAGAATTAAGATTTGACAGTTTGACAATTATTACTATGCAACCTTGCATAGGAAAACAACAAAATCAGATTACCAGCACCTTTATTGTCGCATATCGTGATATTTCTTAAACTAAAGTATAACATATGTGATATCGCTGGATTCGACTTTCGATTGTTTTCCCAAAAACGTCAAAATATACAGCTCGTCCTATTTAACATTAAAGAAGTTAACACCTTTTCTGGTAAAACGGGAAATGCAATTGAACCACAAAAAGTTAGTTCACAAAAAGATATAAATCAATCTGTTTTTTTAAGCGTTACCTTTTGTCGCTCAAAAGTTAGTATAAGGTGATACTTTGGGACCGCACTGTATACATGCACTAAATATTTAGGCGTTATTTTCAAAGTGTAAGTGCGTAATTTTTGTTGAAGATTCTTACCTGGAATGTGAATAGTAGAGCCTCTAGCCGTGTAGATTTATCAAATCTATTTATATGCAGAATTTGATGCTGCATCACTCCATTAAATGAGGGGTAATACTGAGGAAAGTACTTTTACTCATGTATACAAATACAAAATATTTTACTTTATATAATGCTAACATAGCTCATGGTATTGATGGAATCAATCACGGCAAAAGCAATGTGAGGAGTTCTCTGGCTTCTAGACGCCATGACTACATCACTTAGCACTAGATGGTGCCAGGAAAAATATTTGTTGCTGTTTTTATAGATTAGTGACATAAGCTGAGAGCGCCGAGTGGACAGAAACATGTCCGTTGGCTAGTGCTTTCTCTTTTCACATTGCTTTTGCCGTGAGTGATTCAATCAATACCATAAGGAACCATATTAACATTATTTTGGTTATTGCTTTTAATTGACAATGAGTTTTTTTTTTTTGTAAATGCTAAAGTATAGATGTATAAGCAAACGGGCTTGAATAGGAACAGTTTATGTTTATGTTCTCTTCCTAACACCCAAGAGTAGCTTGTTTTAGTTTTGCGTCTCTTGCACATTGAATGTTAAAAATCATAAAACAAATTAGATTTACTACTAATACAATTGTCACAGAAACATAAAAGAACAGGATTCCAATGAATTCTTACAAATTTTGAAAATAGAAGCAAAATTAGATCCAAGCGGAAATTATTAAACAACTTTATGCAATACTTTTTATGTATGTATGTATGTATATCCAATCCAGAGTAGATATATTCAAATCAATTGTTTGGATGGTGATTAAGCGATTTTAGAAAGTATAACACACACACGTTTGTATTCATATGTATTACGTAAGTTCTTGCGAAGATCACTTAATAGTCCTACATTTCCAAATCGAACTGGACTGGTAGTAGTAGGTTTCAAATTTCCTATGCGACCCTGCAATACTTTTTTTTTTCATATAAAGCTTCATATAATCAAGTAGGTAGCTACTATATACAAAGCGTTCGTTACGGGCCATAACTTTGTGTTCATATCGTCCTGATTATTACGGGGGCTTCAAATATCAGCGACTTCGCGTCCCTAGGGACGAGCTATATCACATCTAATACATACTCCTGCTATTTATTATTATAGCAACAAGCCCTATATAAAGAAGGCGTTTAGCAGAAAATCTCTTATTAATATTGTGAAGCGCGGGTAGTTAACAGTTTTTGTTTGCGATCGCTTTTTAAAGGAGAGAAAAGGAAATTAGTTGTGTTTAAAAATACGCACAGTGAAATTATAAAAGTGGACACAACTTGGTGAACTAAGAAGAATAAGTTACTTAATATTTTACGCATCTACACTTAAACGGAATGATTGAATCGTTTATATCAGAAAACAGCATTTATGATCTGCATACAGCTACTGTGATTTAATACTACAAGGAAACTTACTGTAAGACAAAGCAGTGGCTAAGAAGTTTAGCGCCCAAAAAATGGGGGTAATCTAGGAAAATAATGCTAACAACTAATATTAACGGTTAGTAAAAAAAACTGCTAATTAGCCAACTATTACTTTGTACATCTTCTTACCTTCTGCGTAATTTTTAAGGCTCATTCGTATATTATACAGGAAATATTGAACAAATTCAATGCTGTTATTGCTTTTATTAACAATTTCCTTTTAAATTCTTTTTGTTTCAAACTTTTTAATGTCTAAATTTCGTCCAAAAATTTGGCAGTAATTCAGAACTAAATTAGTGCAAAATTTTCGTCAATGTTTAAGAATCTATGAAAGATAATATTTTGAAATCAATTTTGAAGACGGTATAGATTTTTCTGTAATAAGATAATTTTAAGTTTAAGTACGTAGCTTTCCTAGTGCTTGTAGATTATGCTTTCTTTGTTATTAAGGCGCATTAAACAAACACTGTAAGTTATTTTTCAATCGTTCAATTTATTAGGATCGTGGTTTCCATAAACAATTGTGGGGTATGTTCAACAAACGGTACATACACGCATACATTGATATAAATTCAGATTTGTTCTTTAAGCACTCATTTATACGCGGCTATGATGCATATTCATACATATACCTACATCACACATATACTAGTACATATTCATAACGCGCTCATACGTACCAGATTTAAGCACAAACTGGTAGTAAATCATTTGGCGTTTATTTAATTCATCGCGTATCCTGTTACCGTGTTACTTAATATGCTTGTCGTAATCTAATGTCTCCGAGATAATGGTTTATAATGGCACTTTTACATGTATCTAGATTGATATTGCATTAAGACTAAACGCACAAAATATTTATTGTCACACAGTGCGCATAAGTCGAAATTATTCTTTATTAACACTTGCAAAGCAATAATTTCTCCGTCCGTAATAAAAGGACATTTTATCGCTCTTATTTGCAAACAATTTCTTGGCATGTATAGATTATTTATTATTATGTATGTGTTGTTTTAGGTGCGGTTCTTGTACAAGGCGAAGTATCAAGTGCCTCCCTTGTGGCGGCGAGCGCGCAGCCTTCCGCCCCAAGTAGTCCCCAGTCAAGTATGCTTCTGCTCCAGACTCAGGTATGTTATATTACATATGTATGATAAGTTTAAGAAATTAGCATATTTTAAACAATATACTATAGAATTACCACAAATTATATCGTAATAAACTTTAACCCATACACACAGCTCTGTTTCAATTTAAAACATGAAATTTGTATCTACTTTTCTTAGCTGCAACGCACAAATTGAAACTGAAAATGAACGAAATTTCGGCTGCCAATTACGTAAGTTGTAAAATCGAGGTACTCTCGTGAACTTACGAAATTTAACTAACTTCAAATCTTACAAAAACTGAGAAAAAAGTCTTGTTAAATTTAATACAGTTATGTTTACATTTAGAAAGGTCCACATGAATTATCTTGGAAATTGTTGTCAATAGCACATTTTACTTCTTTTTTCTTATAAACGAATTGTGGTAAGAGTTATCATAAAATAGTGTTAGAAAGTACAACTGTATTGAAAATTTTGCAGATGAGTTTACATACATAGCGAGACAGATACGCCACAGCCACAACCAATAGTCCTTTTAGATCCGCCAGTAAATAATTAGCGCGACTCCCAGATTATCTAAGATAGATACAACTAACTGTTTGTCATGATTTGGGCGACCAGTGTAGTAAAGATTGTACAATGAGGTCCTAAAGTGTCCTCTCCCCTCCATGCTAACTTTTGAACGACAGAAGCTAGCGTTTTTAGAAAAAATATGTCGATTTCTATTTTTTTTTGAACAAACCTTAGCCGTTATCGGCAGCTCAAGTGCATTTTTGGTGTCATTGGAAGTGACGTCAGCTTATTTTGAATAGACACCTGTATATTTTAACGTTTTTGAAAAGATAATCGAAAGGTGAATCCAACGATACCACATATATTATACTTTAACTTAAGAAATATGGCGATATGCAGCAATAAAGATTTTGGTAATCTGTTTTTGTTGTTACGCAAAGTTGGCTAGGAAAGTGCGCCAAATCGTTTCTTGTGACGCCGGACTGATCTAAAGAATTCGTTGCTAAGCAAAGTAATCATAACAATTGACAAACTGTAAAATCTCAATTCCAAAAGCGTAAATTATTCTTGTTGCCTATTGTTATTATATCCTGCACTTGTCATACGTTCCTTCTTTGCTTTCGCTATTATTTTCTCTCATTTTAATCTGTTTTGTTAATTGTTTTATTTCTTCACTTTATCGAACTTTATTGCGATTAATTAATTATGGTAAGTTTGTTTAAATATATAGTTTTTGATAGACAATATGTCTGTTTTTTAGGCTTTTTGTCTTGTTACCTTTATGATGACTTCGGCACGAACCATGCAAAATTGCTGGGTCAATTTTAATATTATGTAAATCTGGCAACAATTATCATATTATCTGCCGTGGTTGCACAACAAATTGTACAATAATTTAAATCATATTATCTTTTGTTAAAGCAGATTGCCCTGTAAATTTTGTACCAGCTATCCTTACTTAACGCAAAGTTCAAATGTTTCCGGCTGTACAAGGGCAGTGTTCATTATGTTCCATTTCGTGGTAATTGTTGCCAAATTCACGGAATATTAAAATTAGGTACTTGATGTTTATCTTAAGTGGTCCATGCAAAGGCCATTGTAAAGTCAACAACATAAAAAACTGAAACTTAAACACATTGCCTATAAAAAACAAATTAAAAAAAACTACCAATAATTAATTAATTACAATAAAGTTCGATACAGTAAAGGGGAAACAACAATTAACAAAACAAGTTAAAATGAGATAAAATAACAACGAGCATAAAGAACGAAGGTGTGACAAATGCAGGTTATAATGACAATAAATAATAAGAATAATTTACGCTTTTGGAATTGAGATTTGACAATTTGGCAATTGTTATGATTACTTTGCTTAGCAACGGGCTCTGTAGTCTGGCGTAACAAGAAACAATTTGGCGCTCTTTTCTAGCTAACTTTGCGTAGCAACAAAAACAGATTTCCAAAACCTTTTTTTGCATATCGTTATATTTATTAAGTTAAAGTATAACATATGTGGTATCATTGGATTCGCCTTTCGAATACCTTTCTAAAACCGTAAAAATATACAGGTGTTCTATTTAAAATAAGAAAGTTTGGTCACTTCCGGCGATACCGGAAATGCATTTGAACTGCCGATGACGGCAAAAGTTATCCCACAACAAATATGAATCAAACTATTTTTTTTGAAAACGCTAGCTTCTGTCGTTCACAAGTTAATATATGAGGGGGTACTTTAGGATCTCACTGTATACACTAGTTCACTGTAGTTTATGTTCTATTTATAATCTCAAGTATTTTACGTTGTGTTGTATAGAAAATATCATATCAGCAAACTTGATTTCTTCTGTGAGCAGATTTCAGCATTGTGAATAGAACATTACGTGGTTTCAGTACTCAGGTGTGATTTGATAATAATTTTTTAACTGCTGCTGTCATTTTTGAAATTGAATCCCCGACGTTATTGCTGGTTACATATAAAGGATGTTTCGATAAGAGCGAAAAGATTTGAATTGCGCGCTAGCTTGGCTGTGGTGATGTCACATGATTATGACATACCAAGTCGATAGGAAACAGATGGGAGTTAGTAAACATGGAGCATTACACGATAGAACAACGTATCCTGATTGTTAAACATTATTATCAAAATGGAGAAAGTTTGTAAAATTCGTCCAATTTCCGGTCAAAATAATGTTCCTAAGTCATCTACTGTAAAAAGAATAATCGCAAAGGTCGAAAGTACTGGTTCGGTTAGTGATGTGAAACATATGACACGAGCTCGTAGAGGTCGTTCAGAACAAAATATCACGGCAGTTCGCGAGAGTGTGGCCGACAGTCCAGGGACGTCGATTCGTCGTTGTGTACAACAATTGGACATGACAGCGGCCACCCTTCAGCGTATTCTCACTAAAGATTTGCGCCTCCATGCGTACAAGGTCCAATTGACTCAGCAACTCCTGTCTACAGATTACCTACAGCGAAGAGAGTTCACCAATTGAATCCTTGAACAACAAGAAGTGAATGCCGATTTTGCGGCCAAAATCATCTTCAGTGATGAGGCCCATTTTCACCTCGATGGCTTCGTAAATAGGCAAAACCGCCGCGTTTGGGGCTCATAAAATCCACGAATGATTCATGAAAAAGCAATGCATCCAAATCGTGTCACTGGGCCGGAGGAATCATTGGACTGTTTTTCTTCGAAAACGAGGCAGGCAATGCAGTAACGGTGAATGGCGAACGTTATCGTGCTATGTTGCTCTCGACAACACGTGGTTTCAGCAGGGCGGTGCCACTGGCCATACCGCCCGAGAAACATTGGTGGTCTTACACGAGACTTTTCCTGGTCGTGTCATCTCCCGGTTTGGTGACCAGAATTGGCCGCCATGCTCTTGTGATTTAACACCTTTGGACTTTTGGCTGTGGGGTTATCTGAAGTCACAGGTTTATGCCGGCAACCCGCGACCACCGAAGCATTGAATGCCGAAATTAGACGCTGCACCGACGAAATACCGCCACATGTATGCAACACCGTTATTGAAAATTTCGCCAAAAGAGTGCGCATGTGCCAGCAAAGCCGTGGCGGCCATTTACCAGATGTGTTGTCACCACCCGAAAAAATTGCTAGTGCCGCCCCTGCGTATTGTATGATATTTACGTTTATGATACTTGCAAAAGTCCTTGAGGAAAACGTCCGGGACCAAGCTTTTCGTTTGTGTATGGCCTGTAGTGATGAAAATACTGATGTTACGGCATAGCTTGGTGATCCAGGCAGTCCAATATCGATCATTTTCGTTTGGAGAACGTTGAGGTCAACACATCTACAAGCATTTTTAAAACTAGGAACATAAAGCCTGGGGTCTTATTTTTTGTTCAGTAACCAAAACCTTTAACGCGCCTGCACCTTTTCTTTTTCGAAACCATGTTGTGTATCTGGTAGTAGCCTTTTACTTTCTAGCCACAACAATTTCTAGTCAAGATGAAACGACAATTGGACGACATGAATTTGAGAGGTCGGGATTTTTATTGGGTTGCAAAATAGGGACAATTACATTTTTAAGACAATCTACTTCCTAATTTTTTAGCCATATGTCATGAAATATTTGAACTAAATACCTTAGTTGTGGTATTTGTGCTAGTTAATGCTGTATCCAGCTCATTTGAAGCAATAGATTTTAACAAGAAGTGATCGCAACTATCTTAGGAACTATCTCCAATAAGTGATAAGATGAATAGAAATTTTGTTTAATTACAACGATAGCGCATTTGGGGAGTCCAACGTTTATGGGTTGGTTAATATTGAGTGTTAATGAATTTGTCAGATAAACTTTTTTCTTTAATTTCGACAGACTTATCTTAATTCTATAAAACACTTAAAACGGAAGTTTCTGTTAAAAATGATGATCATTGGCAGCCTAACAACGACAAACTATACAAATGCCGCTTGAAATGCAGTCAATTCTTGAAGATATAGCTTGGGCTCAAACCGAATTTTTATACCTTTTTTTATTGAAATTAAAAAAAAAATAGAATCATATTAAACATCTTTTTTGGACTTTTTTCTTAATACCTCTTGGATAAATTCGTGATGGCAAATTTTTATGAAGATTAAAAGTGATAGATTATTGCAATTTGCAAAATAATTTTCATTATCTGGTCGTCGAGAGAGTTGTATTGCAATACTCAGTGATTGCTCATCATTTGTAGAACCTGTAATGTGATTTATATAGGATTCCTAGACATATTCTAGAAGGATTCTCTTTCCCATAGCGAAATTTTGCTCTCTAGATACATTTAATGCGATAAGAAGAACTTGAACTAGTTATTTTCGTTACATTTAAATACGTCTACCCAAATATACTTTTATATAAGAATTATGTAAATAGTTCGCCTATCATTACCACACATACAAAGTTCACTCATTCAATCATTATAAACTATCATTCTAATTTGTTGGTTTATATATACTCTAGCTTTCATCGCATTTATCGTCAAATTAGTTTAACTACATTTCTTTATACTAATGGATGCATCAATTTCTGAAAATTCAACTACTAAACCACAGAAACAATACACCCTCCTCATAGCGCAATCGGTTTGTTTAATAATAATTGGGGATAACAGTTAGCAGTACATCGTTAATATACGGTGTGTGGGCGGAAGATAATTCCTTCCCTGAGCACGTTAGAGGAAAAGCTTTCAAATAAAAGATATTTGCAAATAAGTCCAGCACGACATAAAACTACAGGGTGTGATATGCTATATACACGATACAAGTTTGTTCTTTTAAACAGATTATTCAGTGTATTATTGTATTTTTGGATGTAAATTTTCTTCAACATTGCTTATCGAGCTTAGTCTGAAATAATTGAGATAATAATAATTTTATTGATCTTCAGGCCCTTAACAAAGGTATAAGACAAGTCACATGGACAGAACCAAAAGTATTGGATGAATGAAAGCAGAAAGTAAATTAGATTCCAACTTAAACGTAGAAGCTTAGATTTCGTTTAACATATAAATATAACAACAGAAATAAACATTATGATAATTATAGCAAAATTAACGATAGTAACAAGTTACGGTTACTAAACTAAATGAAATCCAAAAAATTCCTCTGACTCATAAAAAACATTGCTTAACAAAATCTTTCTTAGGTCTTTCTTAAAAGCAGTTAAATTGAGATTCTTAATTCTAATGGCTAGGGCGTTAAATATTTTTATACCCATGTATAAAGGAGATCTTTCGGAAGTCATGACTATGCCAGATTATGCGCTGGTGTGCAAAATTGATCACGATTTCTCGTGCTATATGCGTGGTAGCCACTGTAAGTAGTGAATGAATCCTCATGTTCTTTAACAATGGTAGCAACTTCTAATATGTATAAATTGGTAAGCGTCAAAATCCCCAAATTCCGAAAGTATTGTCGACAAAATATTCTTGTACTTACTCCAACCATATTTCTGATTTCACGCTTTTGCAGATGAAAAATCCTACCACCAAAAGATGAAGCTCCCCAGAATATAATACCCTACGATAATCTTGTCTGAAAACATGTAAAATAATACAGAAGCATAACATCTTTCGAGGCTATCTGTCTTAGTTGATAATTCGCGTAACACCCCGAAGAATGTTTGGTACCTAACTCCTGTATGTGCGACCCCCAATTTAAACTATTATCCAGAGAAAGCTCCAGAAATCTAGTTGTGGGAACTTGTTGAATAGATTTATTGTTAATTCTCAGTAAATGGCTTTCATTAATCTTGGTAGAGTATCCGGTGTAAAAAGTATACACGATGTTTTATCTACATTTAAGTACAATCTGTTGTTTGCAAACCATTTGGAGAAGATATTCAGCATGCTTTGGGCTTGTTTAATGAGATTATCGTTATCGGTAGCAGATATAATAAAGCTGCTATCGTCGGCATACATAATCAAACTATCACTTGAAGTGAATTAAGTAAGACATGGGAAGACAATCAAAAGGCCTCGTACTGGGGTAATATTACCAGGGATAATGTTACCAGAACAAAAACAGGCGAAAGCACTCATATCAGGCTCGTCAAAGACAACAAAAATAGCGCTATCGTTCAGCAAGGGGGATCTTAGATTACTGGCAGGGTTTCTGACAGGCCCTGTAGCCCTAAAATATCACTTATTTAAATTAGGAAAAGCTGAAGATCAAATGTGCCGTCTATCCCAAGATCTGGAGACGGCAGAACACATCCTATGTGAATGTGTTGCCATTAGTCGCACACGACACCAACATTTCAGTACGCTATTTCTTGCACTTACTGAACTGAAGGAAACAGATCCTAGAGTAGTACTAAGGTTTATTAAAAGCCTCCAACTATTCTAACATACATAGGAGCATTCTGTTACAAAAGATCTATTAAGGTCGCAGTGATTATGGGCATTTGTACCATGGCCCGACTAAAATAATAATAATAATAAATAATATTCACTTGAAGTATTAAAAGGTAAATCGTTTAAAAAAATGATAAACATCAACGGACCAATAACTGATCCTTGAGGAACGCCCCTTTGAAAAGGCAGGGAATTATATTTGCGACCTCTTATTTCCACTAATTGTGTTCTATCGGTCAAGTATGAAATGAGTCAATCAAGAGCTCGTCCTCTTATACTATAGACATATAACTTATGAAAGAGTATATTATCTTCTATCAGATCAAAGGCCTTACTAAGATCCATAAAAACACTAATAGATTTCTTACCATCATTAAGTTGTGTATAAAGCATCTTTATAAATTTGAGATTCCTGCGAAATACCGCTGTTTCTCTAATAGTCGATGTCCTAAGGGCTTTACATACCAGAATAGTGATTCAAATTTTATTCGATTAAGTATATCTTAGATTTTTCGGCAATACATCGATTTTTTTAGATCAACTAGATTCTGGAAGAAAGTCCTCGAAATCCTAACCATGCTTGATTCATGTTATTTCAATTTTTCTAATAAAACACTGCATATTTTTACAGGATCTGATAGACAAGTTTGAAATTTTTGTTTCTAAAAATTTTCCTATAACTAAAATGCGTCCTTTAGTAAGTTAAATATGAAACTATGCAGATAAATTTTTGCTAAAATGTTGTAGGTTTCATGTTGAAATATTGAATATTAAAACACAAAATATAAAGTAAACTATAAAACAGAAAAAACACAAGCCCCTTTGTCCTCTACTGTACGTCTCTTACCATTTGTCTTGCACTTTATAACTGAGTCAGTGTGCAGTAACAGCCCTGAAGCCCTGAGTATATAGTAATATCTATCGTTTATTCTAAGTAATAATATACCTTCTCAGTCTGCTGTCGTTCCTCTGCCTGTTTAATGTTTTTTATGTTAAATAATATTTGTAATGCCAAGGATGGAGTCTCCATAAGGACGCAAGGCCGTGCACCCTACCTGATACATCGTTTAAAAATCCAATTCAATTCATGAGTATCCCACACCTTCCTTCTTCTTCCGTGATCAATATTATGAAAT
The DNA here is from genome assembly GCA_029619315.2 of Dynastes maya. Taxonomy (NCBI): domain Eukaryota; kingdom Metazoa; phylum Arthropoda; class Insecta; order Coleoptera; family Scarabaeidae; genus Dynastes; species Dynastes maya. Next base: position 50,574,285 of record JAROYE020000001.1, read on the forward strand.
GAATTATACCTTATACAATAAGGTGAAATGAGAGATTTTTCCCGCTGTGAAATTGCGGCCGTCGTTGCTATGGCAACGGTATCACGCTTGACCAAACGACCAATGGCAGTCTAGCCGGTATATGTACGTTTTGGACGCACAATTTTCACGGCTAGTCTTGTTTTAGTGGTGAGATGGAGTATTGTTGCTTACAGTAGATTTTTCCCACGTTTTTATATAGCGACAGTGCGTGTGTTTATCATGAACTTTAAAATTAACAGCATTAGTGTGATTTTGAAAAATGACTTGAATAAACTTCTTTTGGGAGAAAAAATTAGAATAAAAGAGTTAGGTAGGGCATAACCTCAACTAAAATTAGAACAAATAACCGAAAGCACGACGGTTTTCCATGGAAATTTATAAGAAAAAATGGATATGCGAATGTGAAGTATCGAATTTATTATATTGTTCTCCGTGTGTGTTGTTCTATAATAGTGCATCTGGATCATCAAATTTCAATTGGGCTAGAACCGGTGCGAAAGATCTACATCATTTAATCACTAAAATAAAGAAACATGAAGAATCTCGTGGTCACATTAATGCCTACATGACATTTGCTTTTCTCGGTGAAACAAATATTTTGCGAGAGCTCAGTTCTGCTTATCGACAGCATACTGTCGATTATAGCGAAAAAGTTAGGAAAAATACCATAAACGATTCGATCGGGTACGTACAATATGTATATGGGCATTTGTTCTGGAGTTACTCAGTCGCGCCCGAAAGACCTAAAAACAACATTAGGAGTAGTATAATTATAATTCTCAGGCTCTTTAAATGAGTAAAGCTGCGTTCAAGTGGGGTAGTGCGAAGTTAGTGTAAGATTTCCCATAACCTAACCTAAATTTATCTGTTGATATTAATAATTGCCTTTGTAATGCACGAAATTGCCCAGAAATCTCACATAGTATGTTTATTAGCAGTTTCTGCAATATTAAGCATGGGAGGCATTCAGGCACATTAAAAATAAATATCGTTGTGCACCTTGTCTTCACCGCTATGCCCACCAGTGCAGTATACGTATTTTTTAATAATCTTAGCAATTCCTGCCCCACTCGTCAAAAAATCACGAACCGCCACTGGATAATGCGCTAAAATTTATCATTTCTTACTACACCAAAATATAAAGTAGTAATAATGTTTTACTTTAAAGTAAATTTACCAAACGAGTGGAGCCGACATATGAAAGATGAAGTGACCTTATAATTAGACCCACAATTGTAATTCTTTAATAATACATCCGTTTCCTTTTTTACTTTTAAATTTCCTATCTTGAAAAGTATATAAAATTAACATTGTATTTTGTCTTTATATTTTAAAAAACATCCTATCGTTTAATTTAAATCTTGACATATATATCTCTCCGTCTGTATTATATATTGTAAAAGTAAAATTATATGTAGGAACTTCGTGCAGTTAATTCCTAAACATCGTTGTTATAACACACCCTAATATTCAATGTAATACAACCTTGCTTTAAACTAAGAAAGTGACAACAAACTCTACAAGGTTAGTTTAAAGTTTCAATGGACAGCTACAGCAGTACTAATAAATTACCTTGCGCAAATTGCACTTTTTTTCTGAAATATAACGTATTAACATTGACTGTAGCCGATAAGAAGGTATTCACCGTTAAATTATTTCCTTAATATCATAGTGTTAATTTGAAATTTGAGTTCTTAAAAGTTTAAATTCAACAAAATTGCTTTAAGATTTATTACTACCTTAATACAGAAAAGCATTTTTTCTACTTGTGAAAACTATCACAATGAAGTCAAGAAGCATTTATTTATAAAATAATAAATTACATTGTAAAATTTAAGCATAATGTACTGCACAACATATCTATTTTATATTCAAGTAGTACCTCCAGTAATTTCTATAGAAGTTTAATCAAATATTTGAAATTCCTGGTAGAAAATTTATTATACAGTGCGGACCTAAAGTGCCCCCCCCCCTCCCCTCCCCCTTGCTAACTTTTGAACTACAGAAGCTAGCGTTTTTAGAAAAAATAGGTCGATTTCTATTTTTTGTAAACTAGCATTTCAAGAAGTATTTCTGGTTTCACCGGAAGTGACGTCAACTTTCTTTTTTTAAATAGAATACTCTGTATATTTTTGGAAAGGTGATCGAAAGACGAATCCAAGGATACCACATACGTTATACTTTAACTTAAGAAATATTACGATATGCAGCAATATAGGTTTTGGTAATCTGTTTTCATTGTTACACAAAGTTGGCTAGAAAAGAGCGCCAAATTGTTTTTTGTGACACCAGACTGATCTAAAGAGCTCGTTGCTAAGCAAAGTATTCACAACAATTGCCAAACTGTCAAATCTTAATTCCAAAAGCGTAAATTATTCTTGTTATTTATTGATACTATATCTTGCATTTGTCATATGTTCCTTTTTTGTTCTCGTTATTATTTTCTCTCATTATAACTTGTTGGGTTAATTGTTGTTATTTCTTTCCTTTATCGAACTTTATTGCAATTAATTAATTATGGTAAGTTTGTTTAAATATGTTAGTTTTTGATACACAATATGTCAATTTTTAAGGCTTTTTGTGTAAAAAAATTTAAGCACATTGCCTACCAAAAACTAACAAATTTAACTAAACCTACCACAATTAATTAATTACAATAAAGTTCGACAAAGTAAAGGAGAAACAACAAAGAACGAAAGTATGACAAATGCAGGTAATAATAACAATAAATTACAAGAACAATTTTCGCTTTTGGAATTGGGATTTGACAGTTTGGCAATTGTTATGATTACTTTGCTTAGTAACGAGCTCTTTAGATCAGTCTGGTGTCGCAATAAACAATTTGGCGCTCTTTTCTAGCCCACTTTGCGTAACAACGAAAACAGATTACCAAAACCTATATTGCTGCATATCGTAATATTTCTTAAGTTAAAGTATAACATATGTGATATTCTTGGATTCGTCTTTCGATTACCTTTCCAGAAACGTAAAAATATATAGGCTGTTCTATTTAAGAAAAGGAAGTTGACGTCACTTCCAGTGAAACCGGAAATACATCTGAAATGCCGATAACAGCAAAAGTTAGTTTACAAAAAATGGAAATCGACCTATTTTTTCTAAAAACGCTAGCTTCTGTCGTTCAAAAGTTACCATGGGGGGGCAGACACTTTAGATCCTCACTGTATAAATTTTCACTTGTCAAGGTTCGATATCATTGTCAAATACAATAACTTTACTGTGTCACTGTGTATGGATGGGTGCAGATTAATGAAAATATGGCAGAAAGACGATATTTATCCTATCCATAGGTCCATTGTTTGTTGCAAACATAATATTGCACTAACGGTAGATACACATGATTTGTTTGGACGTATCCAGTTTTAGTCTGCATTTCCTGAAAGTGAAATTAATTCGATAGACTCTGGTGCAAGCTAAAGCTTGTGAGCTTTACTTTTATACGTACACATATGTATACATGTATACAAGAATTGTCGCTAGTTATTATTATACCTTCCGTACATATATATGCATAGATATATCTTGGGGCACACGAAAAGGCAGCTCCTATAATAAATCTTATGTAATGGTAGTTAATAATGACTCCTAAAAAATCTGTTTCACCTTTCCTGAAATACTAACTGTTTATGGAATTGCAGTAGTGAATTATTAATAAAATTTTCATCAGCATGATTGATTAACATTTTTAAAATTCAGATATGTAGATTCCTGATAATATGACTAAATATATTATTAAAACTATTTTTCAGAATACTATTCCTATTTTTGATAAGTTTTGCTTTCGGCTATGAATTTTCATACTACTTTATTTTCGATTATAATTCTTATCATACTGCTTATAAAGATGTTTAACTATCAGCATGGTTATCAGTTATCAGAATATCCATGGTTATCAGAATATCAAAATATTTATTTAATTAAATGTACTTGTTTTTCTTTGAAATCACGTTATATTATTTATTCATTTAGTTATATTTCTACAACTACAGGATGAACCTAAAAATGCCGTAGTATAAGTAACTATGAAAGTGAAGAATAGTTGCGTAAGATTATACAAAACCCATAACTCTTTCAACTCACATAGTCAACATACTAGTAAAGTTATTATTATTTATGGTTATTATAGTCGAGCCACAGCGCAGATGTCTTTAGTCACTGCGATCTTAATAGATCTACTGTAATAAAGTGCCCTTGTGTGTGCTGGAATAGTTGAAGGTTTTTAGTAAACCTTAATACTACTCTAGGATCTTCTTCCTTCAAATCAGTAGATGCAAGAAATGGCCTACTGAAATGTTGGTGTCGTGTGCGACTGATGGCAATACATTTACATGGAAAATGTTCTTTGGCCAGCTTATCTACCTTTCTATTTCCTTCGATCCTTTGGTGACTTGCGACCCGCCGAGCTTATTGCGTCCCAATTGCCTTAGATTGTGTACACATTCATTTATCAGCCCAGATTCGTATGTTCGTATGTATTACTAGCTTTCAGAACTGCCTGACTGTCACTGAGTATATTTATAGTTGCGCCTCGTATCCTTTTCTCGAAGTTCTTTATGGCGCACAGATTTAAAGCAGAAATTTCTGCTTGAAATATGTTGGTGTGGAATCTTGTAGGCATGTTTAGGTGGTAGCTAGGACCACTGATGCTTATACCTGTTCCGATCCCTTCTATTCTCGAGTCGTATGTGTACCATGACAGGGTGCTTCTTTTGGCTTGAGGCTCACCGGATACCCAGTCAGTACGGGTTTCAATGATCACCTTATGAAAAATGTTCCTAGTAACAATAACCAAAATTAATGCTAATATAGCTCATGGTATCAGTGGAATCACTCCCGTCAAAAACAATGTAAGAAGAGAAAAATGCTAACCAATGTACATGTTTCTGCCTACCCGGCGTCATCAGCGGTACTCCGAGCACAATCCTTTCTCACCGTTGTTATTCACCCTTTGGGTTTATGCCACTAATTTCCACAAACAGCAGTGAAATATATTTCTTGGCTCCACCTAGTGTCATGAGATATTTCTCTAGAAACCGAAGTGTAGATGGCCACCACCTCTCGAGCAGCCCATGTCCTTTGCAATGTGCAACAGATAATTTATGTTGGGATCTTCAAGAATTTTGAGATGCCCTCTAAGATCCCCAGGCTGTAATCCCTTCTCTCTACTAAGAGTGAGGGCACACGATATAACCTGCTTCTGAATGTGGATGTGGAACAGCGTTATTCCCAGCAGGGCTTCCAACGCTACTGTGGAACGGGTACGCATCACACCTGTGATGTTAAGACATGCGAGTCTCTGAATATGTTGAAGCTGCTCTTGTACAGTCTTCTGAGCTGTTTTTGGCCACCAAACCAAGGAGGCGTAGGTGATTTTTTTGATTATTGCTGTATTTGACCAGAAGGTTACTTGAGGCTTAAGCCTCCGTCCTTACCAAGCAGCATTCGGCAATGGTGCCGTAATAGCTTTCTTCTGTAAGTTGTGTGGGAGTTCCATGTTAGTTTTTTGTCGAACGTAACTCCCAAGTATTTAACTTCATCGCTGAAGCTAATGGTTTTCCCTTCGATGGAGGGTGATTTCTTTTTAGTAAAGTTACTTTGAGAGGACTTGAGGGGGAGATTTATTAAAATTTATCGAAGTTGGCCAATTAGGATTTTAAATATTCTTACTACAATGAAATACGAGGGTAATCTGAAAAGTTTCTAGCCTCAACATGAATATAATAAATCATGCTTGTCAAAAGTACGCGCATGTGTTGAAAAATACTTTTGAAAATTTCAGCCATGTTAGATGCGCAATTGTTCAACAGCTGTCACTAAATTCATGCATTTGAAAGGCAGTACACCTACGCAAATTAAAGCCGAGGCGGACGCTGTTTACTGGGACACCGCACATCATTTGCCACAGTGAAATTTTGGGCAGCTGAATTCAAAGGTGGTCGTACCGGCTTGGTTAACAATGAACGTTCGGGACGGCCAAAAACTGCAACCATTACCAATAACATCGGAAAAGTTCAAATGGTACTACGACCGTCGGGTTAAGGTTATAGAGATAGCAGAGGCTGTGCTCGAATGAGCGTGTTTGTTATATATTGACTGAATATTTTGGCATGAAAAGGTAACCGCGCTTGCTCACTCAGGACCAAAAACGCATTCGAATGAACATTTCTAAAGCCCTGTTGAAACAGTTTAAGCGAAATAAGTCTTAGTTTTGGCGTCGATTAATAACTGTAGATGAAACTTGGATACACCAGTATACTCCTGAAGCCAATGCACAGTTGAAACAGTGGACTGCCAAGAGTGAGTCGGTTCCGAAAAAGGTGAAGACTGTTACATCGGTCGGGAAAGTGATGGTGACTGTTTTTTGGTATAGCCATAGAGGTGTGTTAATCGACTGTCACGAAAGGAGAAAACAATAGCGGGGGCATACTACGCATCACTACTTGACAAACTGAAGGCAGAAATTGTGGAAAAACGGCCGCATTTGAAGAAAAAGAAAGTTTTACACTTCAGTGGTCGCCATGGCAAAAATTACATTTCAGTGGTCGCCATGGCAAAAATTCACAAATTGGGGTTTGAATTGATAGATCACCCCCACAGATCAGAGAACAGAGATTTTCATTAAATGAGGAGGCCATCACATTCGCAAATGTGATTCGCAACTACTATTTGGACGAATTAAAGAGATGGAAGCATCGCTGGGAAAAGTGTATAGACTTGCGAGGAGTCGATGTTGATAAATAAAACTGTATTTGATAAAAAAAATGCTTGTTTCTGGCTGGAATCTTTTCAGACTACCCTCGTATGTCGAGTGAATTGCAATTATTGAGCAGCTTGTTGTAAGTGCACGTGAATGAATGAGTTCTGGAAAGGATTGGTGTGACATAAGGGCAGGTGGAAAAAACATTGTTACATGTGTGAGGGAAGGGGCATGAAAGGAAATCAAAGAAACAAGGTTTGGACAGTAAATACTGCTATTAAGCAATTTATGTAGGAATGCTAAGTTTGACAGTAGTCTGTGTGTAGAACACCAAAATGCTTACATGGATGAAATAACTATCAAAATATTGACCTGATTTTAGACAAAGAAATCTGATAAAGTTTCGATGAACAGATTCTATTAATCTATTAATATACTCATACCGAGGCACACAGTAGAATAAAAGTTTTTTGAGATTCTTGTATTAAAACCAAGTAATTTGACGAAGTTACTAACAATATCCTCAATATGGTCACTAAATGTTAATTTAGTGTCTGACATGACACCCAGATCCCTAATTTTGGAAACTTCAGTTAAGACATCCCCATTCAAAGCGTACGAAAATTGAAATTTAGTCATACTTCTGGTGTGCTGTATATAATTACATTTATTAAAATTTAAAAAGAGTTTGTTTTTGAGACAATACTTAGACAATCTTTCCAGGTCCTGTTGCAGCTCGACGCAATCTATAATCGACTTAATAGGTTTAAACATCCTTAAATCGTGAGCATATTAAGAAAATTGAAGTGAAACAAATGGAAACCATTGATATATAGTGTTATGTTATGTTCAACGTTGTATCTACGACAACAACAACTTCTCTCGGTTGTCACTTCGGTACTGACCAAATATCAGTATGGCCACTCGTTGGTAACCAAATATCCCTCTTGCGGGGATAATTGGAAATTTCTTCGTTACCATCCCTCCCTCAGTCAACCGTCCTTGGGGCGAGGACGGTAGAATTTAATTATTTAAGTCCAGATAATGACGAGTGTGGGATATCTTGGACAAATCTACTCGTTTATTAATTTTCTATTCACTTATTTCTTCCAAATTAATGTAAAAATCGTCTGGCATAAGCAACAACATAAATTGCAAAGCACAACAGATAATATTTCATCAATTAAATCTTTATCTGAAAGGTTTCTGTAAATTAGCAGTGGATTTTCTCTTTTAAAGCTTGTTGGTGACAGTTCGGACCACAGAATCATCAATAAACAACCTCCCGGTTAAGTCAATGCATTCGTTCTCGTATGCTAATATCATTTGATTGAAAGTCATCGAAAAGTTAGTTTCTATTTGGGTAAATTATCAAAATTGGCTGTGAAAGAAAACAATCGCCGGTCTTTCGCGATTTAAAATAAAAGAAAGAGGAACGACGCCCTAAATTTTCATCAATCTTTATTCGGGCCTTGGTTGAATTAAAGTTTGTCTTGAATCCAATCCAAAGATAAATGTTCGTTGTGTATTCAAAGTCATTATTAGAGAAGTAAATAGGGTTGAATATCCAGAGCAGGCAGTTCCTGTGGTGGGTATATAAACAGAGGGTTTATATACATTGGCGTCGTTCGAAAGTTTAAAGGTTAGTTAATTTTCAAATCTTAAAAATTCGTTAATTTGATTTTACTCAGTTGGAAATTTATTCTAAAATTGCCGTAAGGGTATTTAGGGATACCCCCGAACCTACAAAAATCATTTATTGGAGTTAAATTAGAAAATTTAACAAAATTTGAGTAAAACCCCCGAGAAAGATATTTCAATAGATTGCATACTGATGGTCCCAGATGAGACATTGGCTATAGCCTACAAAATAGAAATCGACATATTTTTTCTAAAAGTGGTAGCTTCTGTCGTTCAAAAGTTAGCATAGGTGGGGATACATTAGGACCGTACTGTATAAGATTGTAGCCACTGAAAAGTGTCCTCAGAAAAACCCAATCTCGGAAATATATTAATAAGAACCTGATTTTGTCGAAAGCTTTGCTGTATACTGTATTGATTGCCTTCACCGAGATTGTCCAAAATATAATGGGTGATCCTGAGGAGATTCGATATGGTGGACTTATCTAGACAAAAACCATTTTGTTCTTGATCAAAGAATCAAAATATTAATTATTTGTAATATATAATCGATTTAAAGACTTTAGCCGAAATGCATAAAGTAGAAATAGTACGAACCACTCTTAAAAATGGCACGACACCAGCATGTTTCCAAACGGATGGAAAACAGCCTGCAACTTGAGAAGGATACGAAAAGCAGCTGCGCCAGATAATCACAGCAAGTAAAATACACGCAGAAATACCATTGGGACCAGCATCTTACCGCATCTAACAATCCTAACTTTGAACGAATTAAATGATATGGTATAACGACACAACTGTAAGTGAGAGTTACAGCATTGTTAATCCGACCGTCTATAAAAGTAAAAGCGAAATAGTCATTAAAAGGATTACATATTGACCGTTCATCATCAGCGGTTAGTTGATCCAAACGCATAAGAGCAGAGCCGATCAGGATGACAAGCTAAGTTATTTTCAATAGTTCTAATATACTTACCAAAATCTACTAACTACTTGAATGATTTGATCATGTGATATTTTATATTGTAGTTTGTTTAAGTTTCAGTTAGTTCACGTCTATTAAATCAGTGTTATTACATTTTTAGAAATTATAAAAAACTATAATGGACCTATAATAGTTAAGTCAAAAGTAAGTTTTATTATCTTTCGGAGGTAGAAACTTACGAAGAAAACTGATATGTGGTGGACTTACACAGGATTTTCCTTGAAAGAATACGTGACTGTTGTAGCCGGTGAGAATTTAAATGTTATGTAGACAATATGGACCTAGATAATCTAATGTGAAGGCATGCTCTGATTAGCGTTTACGCTGAAAAGCATAGATGTATTTTTAAAAAGAAAATATTTAATTTTTCCGAAATAATGACGCCAAAAACTTAAATATTTATCACACAGGTTTCAGTAGTGATAAATATTTAAAAAAATAGTACTGTGCAGATGTACTGCATGCATAGAGCGTATACAGGCTCGTAGGTTTTCATTAGGATAATAATCATACAACAATCATTAATCAAATAGATCTTGAATCGCACAGTATTCTATATGGTGGCAACTAAAGATTACAGTTCTGCATTTCAGAAGTAATAAAAATTAGTCAGAATTCGAATAAGAACATCTGCAATGAATGCATTTGGCGTAATATATTTATATGTAAGTACAGTCCATATGTTTAGATATCATGTTACGTTTATCTGAGTTTAAGATCGCGGCGACATTGTCCTCCTGACAATCGTCGTGACTTATTGTAGCTTTACAAACTGTTGGTGTTTCAACGTTATATAAATTATACTGCACTATTAAAACCTCATACCTAGAACGTCCAGGATAATGGCATTCAATTCAATGCAATACAACGATAATTGATTTACTGTAGTTTGCATAGTTAATACGAATCTGTTTGTGTGTGTCAATGACCATAGGTTGTTATATTCATAAAATATAATATAATAAACAAACTTTCGACAACGTTTTACCAGAGCTTTTCTGAGTTATCAGATATGTACATAGTGAAAAAAGATTTGCGTATATTTTACAAATTTACATATACAGTGATGTCCTAAAGTATTCTTCCCCCCTTTTTACTAACTTTTGAACGACAGGAGCTAGCCTTTTTAGAAAAAAAAACACTTCGATTCCTATTTTTTGTGAACTATCTTTTGAAGTTATCGACAATTTAATTACATTTCCGGTGTCACCGGAAGTGACGTCAACTTTCTTATTTTAAATAGAACACCCTGTATATTTTTATGTTCTTGCAAAGACAAATGAAAGAAAAATCAACGATATTACATAGGTTACACCGTAGCTTAAGAAATATTACGATATGCAGCAATAAAGGCAACGTAATTATAACAATTGCCTGTCAAATTTCAATTCTAAAAGCGTAAATTATTCTTGTTATTGCATTCTGCATTTTTCATAGTTTCGTTCGTTATTCTTGTTATTATTTTCTCTTATTTTATTTGTTTTGTTAGCTGTTGTTATTTCTTTACTTTCCCGAACTTTATTGCAATCAATTAATTGTAGTAGGTTTATCCATGTTGTTAATTTTACAATGGCCAACGGCGTGGGCCATGTAAGATAACATTCAAATAATTTTAATATACGGTGAATTTTGCAAAATTTACTAGGAAGTGGAACATAGTGAATGGTGCCCTTGTACAGCCGGAAATGTTTGAACTCTGTGCTAAAAGGATAGGATAGAATAAAATCTACAGCGCGAACTGCTTTGGTGAGAGGTAGTGAGATTTAAATTATTGGATAACTTGTTGTGCAACTACGGCAAATAAGATGATAATTGTTGCCAACGTCATTCTAAAAGTAACATAAACAGCCTGAAAAACAAAACATTGTCCACCAAAGAAAAAACGATAAATTTAAAAGAGTCTGTCATAGATAATTAATCCTAACAAAGTTCGATAATTTGAAGGAATAACAACGATTAATAAAACAAAGTCAAAATAAGGAAAAATTATACCGAAACAAAAAAAGAAAATACAAAAAATGCAGAATATGATAACAATAAACTACAAACGCTTTTGAAATCGAGATTTGACAACTGCGCGTTGTAATGACTATGTTGCCTATAGCAACAAGGCGATTAGATCAACGTGGCGTCACAGAAGACAATTTGGCGCTTTTTCCTAGTCATAACAACAAAAATAGATTACCGAAGCATTTATTGCTGCATATCGTAATGTTTCTCAAGCTATAGAGTAACATACAAGGAATCTTTGAATTCATTTTTCGATTATCTTTCCAAAAACGTAAAAATATACAGGCTGTTCTATTTAAAATGAGAAAGTTAACATCACCTTTGGTGACGCCGGAAATATAACGGAACTGCAACATAATTAGCATAATCAAAATCTTTCTCGCGATTTGTCGATGTTTGTTGTGTTCAATGGTTCGTACGTCAGCTTTATAACAGCAGAAGTACATATTAATATTCGCTAGTTGCAAAAAAATACAACTACATCTAAACCATATAGGAGCATTTTGTTCTGTCCTTACCAAATATTGAAAGAGCGCCGCACTTAATCCGATTCAATATTTGTGTTTCGTTGGTAACAATAACAGTGTACTTGCAATGATTTCCTTTTAATTATGGATAAGCCTTGACAACGCAGCGGAAACTATAATACCGTAGTTACGCATCTGCATTTACTGAAGTTGAAGAGTTAATATTCAAATTCTATATTATCTGACAAAGTTTACCACGCAGTAAAAACATGGGTCTACAAAAAATTTGCAAATTTGGGTGCAAAACTGTGAAATGCTACATAAATAAACGATATTAGCATTACATGTCTTCAACTGAACAAGTACTGGTTCATGGCTATGCAGTTACTGTCAGAATAATTCTTTCAAATCATAATGAAAATGTTTGGATATAAAAAAATTATATTGTTATTAATTATATTTAACTTTAAACATTATTTTATTTTATTGAAGTGACCTCTTGTATTTTATATTTAGTATACTTATTTGCTTTTTAAAAACAATTTGTAATAATTATGATTTTTTAAGTATATACCGCGTTGGTAAGTTCCGTAGTAAAGTGAACCGCTAAAATATATGTACAGTGTTGCAACGTGTGCCCGCTATGAAATTATAAGTTGGGGAGTCGGCCGAAGCAATCTATCTCTATCAGTACGAATCCAATCCCTGTCGGGAGTTAATGGCTAGACTCTAGCCATGCATACCCGTAGTTTATTTCTTTAATTGATCATCCTTGCCTTTCATCTTTTCTCCTTGGTTATTTTTGATTTGCTTTGTTTGTGTCTCGAAATTATACCGTGCAATAGTTTTCTTTTTAATTACGTTCTTATAAACTAAGAAGTCATGAAATAGTACCACATTAGAGATATCACCGGAAATGACTGCTTATTTGAACATCTATTATAATAATAGGTTCAACTGAATTTTTACACATACAAATACGATTCATTTTAACATAAAATTCCATTAATTAGGTTTAGAAAACATGTTTTCGTTTTGGAATTTACCTTTAAAAACTAAAATTTTTGGAATCAACTTTAGAAGTTGATGTATTTGTAACGCACTTACTATCATTTAAACATTTAATACATTGGATATTTGGAAATGCAAAACTGTGATTTAGTTATTTTATAATGAGAGGTTCTATTTAGTTTTGGAATTCGTAATTTTTCCTTTTAAATTAAGAACGTTTTCTTTGTTTCATATACGGCAATATTACATCCAAGTATTTATTTCGAAATAATGAACGATTAAAGTCCATCAATAGAATAAAACTCAAATAAGATGTATTACGTGTTTCCATAAATCTGTGTCGAGCAGATACCTCGAGTGCGTACGCTAGGCGCAGCTAGGCGACTGACTGACTTGCGACTGTGAGGGATTGTCTAGGGACAGAGGGGTGAAGAGGGCGTTCCAAGCACAAGTGACAACATTATTCGCTATATGTATGGGACCAGCGCTTATAGATGAATCCTTACTTACCCTAGTATACCATTTTTACAATAAGTTACAGTCATATCTTGTTAATGAAATTCAATTGTAAAAAAACAAATTCTTTTGAATAGTTTTTAAAAGTTTTGTATATTAACAATAAGTGAACTTAGGCTTCTGTAGTGTATTGTAGAAAAGTTATAGTTTTACTATGTACCTCTGTACAGTTAAACTTTTTATATACGTATACTAAATTACAAAAACCTACATTATTGTCCGACCCCATAGTGCAGCGTATCATAACGGGTTTCCATTAAATACATATGTTACAAACTAAAAAACAGTCGTATTGTTTTAAGCAAGGTAAACGCAATTAATAATGTGCATATAAATAATATGCATTTCAAGAATTCTAAGTAAAATATGCTTTATTTTAAGAAAATGAAACTATTGATTCATGAACAATACCTAAACGCTTTCTGGAATTAAGAAAACTATTTACTATCCTTAAGAAAATATTGTTTTGTGTTATAACGGCCATTTACTTATACGAAGAATCGCTTTCTTCAAATTTTCTGCAAGATTTTTTTTTATCAAGTTAACAAATATCTTAAAAAAAGAAATACAATTATTTCATTACAGGTATATACTTCTCTTAAACGGAGAAAGAAACGCTAAGAAAATCTTTCTTTTGATTTAAAACATTTATTGTATTGCGGATAATTGAAACATTAATTGTCTTGAATTAAGGCGGACAGCTTTGATACAAGTAAGCGTTTCTCTGCGTGTACTTATTCATGTTTCTGCATTCCCAAACGGATTTTGTTTAATTTGCCTTATTCTTTCGTGGTATATTGTAGTTAGTCTTTGTAGTTAATAAAATATCTTGTAAAAATAGTTTTACACTGAAATAATTTACATAAGCTGTTGGTGATAAAAAGTTTCTAACACCATTCTCACACAATTATTTGTAACAAGAATATGTTATAATATTGTTCAGGTTAATCATATTCTTACAGGAAATTTTCAATTTATCTACAGTGGACGGAATATCTCAATTAATGGTAATTAATAAAACATACATTTTACGTACACTTGTAATTTGCAAGGGAACTAATAATTTTGCGAATAATGAGAAGCAAATGCAAGTTTAAACTAGATATGATTATTCATGACACTATTGCAATCCTAAAAAACATGCACAAAATAATGACTCCCAGCTCTGTAAAAATTATTTAGAACAAGAAGAAGGACTCTTGATAAATATGCCATAGCTTCCAGAAATGCCCGATATTAATCCTACTAAGTTGCTGCGGGGTGAATTGGGATGTAGAGTCCGACGACATTGTCGCGAATCGCAGCAACGACTGTGGGAACACTTTACGAGGATGGTATGAGAAATACCCGTGTTTGGAGACAGATGGCTTCACCCTCGTACGTAACCCTGATGCAACGTTTCCCCAACAAATAAATCTGGAACCAGAACCAGTTTAGGCTCTAGTTGTGCGATTTGGTCGATATTTTAACAAAATCAAATCAAATGCCGGCTCCAAAATGTTATGGAACTCGAAAACTATTTTTAGTACCATACCTGTATTCCGAAATTCAACAAAGTGGTTTGCTATATTTACATGTTAATTACTTACATCTTTTTATATTAGACCTAACAATATTCTATACTATAACTCGATAAATAAAAGTAACATATTGCGAAACTTTATTTTTTATTGTAACTATATGCTATGCAACAATGTTTAAACGAGAAAACAGAAAGGAAAGTTTCGTGTCTCTTTTATTCTTCCTATATTTTTCTGAAAATAATAAAGAGAGATAAGTAACTCACATACCATTACAAATTTTATTTTTTAGCAATTTCAAAATCATGTGATAACTCTAAAACTAGTATATTTTCAAAACTAGAACTGATGGTTTATTTTCCCAGATATTGATAACAATTTGATAAGAAAATTATGAATTTTATTGTAAAATTGTACATATGTATATAAACATTCACAGCCCTTAGTAAACGTACTTATTTTTTTAAGATTTTTATAGAAACTTTCAACCGTTTGATATTTGTTGTTTCTAGCAGAAAGAAAATTGCATTCTTCATTAATATGATTAGCTCGCTGCATAGTTATATTAAAGATCTTTTATTGCATGCTATGATACAATTAACTAAAAATTTCGTTTAAGCAATTGTTTGTTCTTTTGAAAAATTTAATGAAAAAATATGATCTTGGCAAATTTTCTTCCGTCACTGAACAACGAAGTTTATGTTTGCCATATATGTGTGTATGTACATATGTAGAGAATAACATTGTCTTTATTTATATGTACACACATAAGTGACAATCACAAAAATAACTTAATTTAATCAAAATATGCAAAAGTAGGAGGTATAACAAAGCAATATGTAATACATTACATATTCTAACCTCCGAATAACACGGCATGTATAACTTTATTTTCCATTTTCATGCAATAAACCCTTGCATTACATACATACACTAAGTATTGATATGGATTGTTTGAAATAAATAACAACTTACTTTTTTTTCTTGGCTAAAAAAGTATAATATAAGCACTAATGCCACACAAATATGCCCGTGTAACATACGTACGACAACAAACAGTTAATGTTTTATTCTGGCGTCAACGCCTAAAATATTTTAAGGAATAGGAGATATAATTCTCTTATACGTACCGGCATTTTGACAGCAATAAGAGAGTTTTGATTTAATTTTAAAACACACTTTTACAATTTCAGAATTTTTGAAAATTTCTGTAAAATTTGGATTAAGATCTAAATTTTCGCATAATTTCATATAATAAGGGTTTATCCAATTTGAAGGAAAATTCCTTATGTTTATACCGGACATTTATACTTTTTTCGTGAGGACTTAAATTTATACTTTTTTCGTAAGGACTTAAATTTACCCCCATTTCTTTCAGTGTACCATGCCAGCAGATACTTGTGATTAGGCTCCTCAGAGTTTTGCAAGGAAGCATAAGGGCGGATACTTTGGTGAAAATAATTTAAAATAAGAAAACGATTTGTTTTTATAATATTTTCTTTTATTTACTTTTCTTAATAATTATATTTTTTCTTGAATATATTACTTTATTTTAGGTAGAAACATACATATATCACTTTCTTGTAATTTAGCTAGCGATGCCGAATCTGTAGCCTGTAGTGTACGTAAGCGTTGATACAGAAAAAAGGAGTATATTTATGTTATTTATGTACATTCTCTAAGCTGTTACATAAATAATATTTTTTAATTAAAACAAACAATCACTATCATGTTTCTAATTTCACATTTTGTGATCCTAATATTAAGGTAATCACAGATCACATTGTTCCCATGTTTTTATTTTAGAAAGTGCGCAGGTGAATCTTATACATTTTGCTGTCGTGTTGAGAAAGTAAGGTACAGAATTGAATAGAAAAGACTATAAAAATTCCATCTGATATAGACACTTAAGCATTGTATCTAGTTTTATTTTATAACTGTTCAACGTAACGTAAGAAATAATATTAATTGAACCGCTTATTCGCTACCTTCAATATTAGGTTCTAGTTTCTATAATATAATAAAATTACTTATGAATGACCATGTACACTTCACGGAAATTACTCTTTTAAGAAGCGGTTTTTGCTTCGAGATTTAAACAATCAGTTTGAGGACGAGTACACTATACTGCCCAGCTTGGCATGCTTACGTTGCATCCTTAAAACACCTAAATAAAACATTTCCTAAAGTATGTATGGAAAAGTAAAGGTAGGTATTAAATTTGTGCTCATTACAATTATCTACAGGAAATATTAGATTATGGTGTAAACGTTTTCGATTATTCATGATTTTAGAAGTAACAATTACTACAAATTGTTAATATGGTACGTGGTGGTAACATCGCCCTGATATTTTATGGCCGCTCGAATTCGGTTGGGCATTGAATTAACTAAGGATCTACACTGTTCAATCCATTCCAAATTTGCTCTATTTTGGCTCCAAGTTCCGGTAATGTTCGTTGTGGGTTGTTCCTCGATGCTTGTTTCATTTTATGCCACACTATTTCAATGATATTAAGGTCAGGACTGTTGGATGGCCAAGAAAGAACAATTACGTTGTGGTCGAAAAACTACTTTTTTGTGGTTTTGGTCGTTCGACAGGCTGCCCCGTCGTACTGAAAAATGTAATTTTCGCCAACATTTAACTTTTGCAGTATTTGTTGATATTTCGCAGCATTCACGGTACCATCAACAAATTGAAAGCGTCCTAAACCTAAAGCTGTCATGCAGCCCAAGTCATTACTCCTTTAGAAAATTTTACAGTACGTTTTTGGCAATCCTTATGGAAAGCATCATGTTTAGTGGGTAATCACCAATTCATACGTCGAATTTCGATTCGCCTTTAAAAATTACTCTTGATCAATCTTCTACCGACCAAAATAGTTTAGATTTTGCCCATGTGAGCCTAGCTTTCTTTTGTTTTTTCGTCAACAGTGGCTTTTCCTTTGCCTATAAGAAAACATTTTTTTTTAATACTCTTTTAAATTGTTACTTGTAATTCAACCTTATAAAACTTTAATCCACATTTATGATTCCACTGGTGAAAGCATTCCCTTGACAGATTTAGTTTAGTTTCATGATTCTATTCAGCCGTAATTAGCCTTAAATCGAGGATATTTGCAATTTATCCATAATGCTTAATTATATTCCGCACTGTAGTTTTAGGAATATTAAGTTCGTCCACCACTTCACGTATTGTTTTATTGTGGCAATAATTTTGAAGCACTAACTCACGAATTTTTGAATTTGTAGAGATACCACGCACCATTTTGTTCAATAAACGCAGCGATTCACTCAATACAATAAGAAAGCAACTGTCGATTAATCTGACGTTTCGTTTTGCGATGTTTTCGCAGCTCACTTGTCTTATTTTGTTTCATTTTTGACAGTTACTTGATACCGTCCCAATATTTAGTTGTCACGCATTTTCGTTACTTTTACAAGTTATAAGGTTTGTTATTCAGAAAGAATAAGTATGTTTTGTGATTAATTGACATTTAAACCATTGTTTATTCACCATTATTATAGTTAATAAAAAATAATTCAAGAAAATAAACTGTCGCATGTACGTATTTTATATTGTCCCAGTATATAGTTGTTAAGGCTCGTAAAACCTTTTGTGGTGTCAACATTTATATAGTTATTTATAATGTTAGATTGTTAATCACTCAATAGCATTAAAATCCAAATTCTAAATGTACAAATTACTTTTGTTATTGCTTTTGTTTATCTTTTGTTAAAGTGCAACCTACTTCGACAGAAGATTTTTTAGATTTTATCCTGTCTATTGCCTCAATTTTATCTATAGTTTATGCGCATATATGGGTTACCGTAGAAATAACAACATAAAAATTAAAAAATAAGCAAACTTTCTATCAAAAACTGACAAATTTAAACGAACTTATTGTTAGGTCAATAGCTAAATAGTTGTGTTAAAGTAAGCAAGTAATGGCAATTAAAACGAGTATAAACAAAGGAAAATGGTAACAAGAACAAAAAGCAAAAATATGAAACACGCAGGATTTACTGACAATAAATAACTGGCAACAAATTGCTTAGCAATGAGCTTCTTGAATGAACTTGGCGTTACAGGAAACAATTTGGTGCTTTTTTCCTAGCCAACTTAGTATAAAATAGGAATAGATTACCAAAACCATTACTCCTGCATATTGTGATTGTTTAGTTTAAAGTACATACTTGAGGCAGGATAAATATCGATGCACGTTATTGATCGTGAATGCTTGTTATATATTGCGCTGTTGTTAAAACATGAGAATCACATATGATTTGTTATTTGTTATTGAATAGATACATATTAGGTTGTGTTATTTATCGTGAATGTAAGTACCTATATCACCAAACGCAAATGTTTTTCTGCTGTAGGTATTAATCGTGTCGTTTTTACAATAAATACAAAACTTGTCATTTTACTAAAAAGAATTATAATTGTTTGCGGTTGGTTCTACATAAGCCCCGTCACTATTGTAATGGCGCCGCCACCACTTCCCTACATACATAAAAGGCGCCAAATTTAATAAATACAATCATGAACAGTAGGTATTTCTTAAAATAATAGTAATATTAGTACGTTAGTTATGAAAGAAGTGAGAAAGATATATCAAACATAGTGTTAGGTAAAGTTTAGGTAAGTTTAGGTAAAAGTATTAAAGTATAACACAGATTTAGCCCTTTGTCAATTTGCTTTGGGATCAGTCAGGGGTTCGCTGTTTTTCACTGCTCGTGATATGGCACTAACAGAAAATATGACAATATTCAACTCTACGACAACGCTAAAATTACATAGGTTATAACTAAAGCTGCCACCAGTGAGTGCTACAGCAGTGGTATTACATTCGCGGAAATCGAACGTAGCCGATGCGCTGTCGTGTAACCTTAACATATGTCGTTTTCTTCGTTGTAACGGATTTTTCATTCTAACTGGATAAGTGTTACACATTATGTAAATTATATGTGCTGGTTTATCAACAGTACTGCTAATGTTGCAGCACTCACGTCAGCAGCTTTAGCTATAGTTCTTTGAATACAATGTTTGAGTAAATACACTAATTACTTCTCTCACTATCTCAAAATATATCAAAGGTTATCCATGAATGGCAATCATGTTCTTCTTAAAAGAACGTTCTTAATATTATAATCATTTCTTTTGATTGTTTACGCAAATATTTCAGCGCTTTAGCCTAATACAGTCGCCAAGAAATGTGATTATTTAGTAGATTCCCGATAATGAATAATTTTAATGAAATAAATGATATAGCAAAGAAGGTAGGCGTTGAATAAGCAACAATATAAACGAATGGCACAAATGTCAGACAATGTCTAATGACAGAAACATACATCGACAGCGGTGTACTTGATAACAGGTGCTTTAAAATAATTAATTAATTATTATACGGGATAATATGTTCTGAATTGGAGTAATTTATACCTATATGTACATGTTAATTCATCGATTATATTCAATTGACATATATACAAATTCGTATTTTACAGTTGGTAGTGTGACGTCATATAAACAGCGTAAATTCCGTGCATCGATATTTATCCTGCTTCAAGTATAACATGTATGGTGTCGTTAGATTCGCTTTTCATTATCATTTCAAAAACGTAACATATATATGTATATATATAGTGGTTCATACCCCTGCGGGGTTTCACCGCCTCAATAGGAAGCTCTCTAGATCCGTTTCCGGGTGGATCGGTCCCCTGTTTCCTTTAAATTCTCTCAACTATTTTTTTCCAGTTTTTTCTGTCACCTACTTTATCTTTCCACTTGTTAACTCTGATCCTGTTGAGGTTTTTTTTTACTTCGATTAGCCATTTTGGTCTAGGCCTGCCTTCTTCTTGCTGGTTCCCATTCCATTATTGCATATATTGTAGCTGATGGTCCCGCTCTCCACACCTGCCCTAACCACTTCACTCTTTGCTGTTTTATTTTTCTTACTATATCTTCTTTAATTTCTTGCTGTAGTTCATGATTTGTTCTTCTCCTATATTCATTTTCCCGTATTTTTATTGGTCCTAATATTGTTCTGAATACCTTTCGTTCTAATATCTTTAAATCCTCCTCTTGTTTCGTCGTCATACTCATGGTTTCGGCAGCATACATTATTATGGGTCGAATTATTGTTGTATATATTTTTATTTTTGTGTCTTTTCCAAGTATTTT
The DNA here is from genome assembly GCA_029619315.2 of Dynastes maya. Taxonomy (NCBI): domain Eukaryota; kingdom Metazoa; phylum Arthropoda; class Insecta; order Coleoptera; family Scarabaeidae; genus Dynastes; species Dynastes maya. Next base: position 50,595,357 of record JAROYE020000001.1, read on the forward strand.
ACTTTTTAATAACTTTTTGTTGGCATGTATAGCTCTGTTTACTTTCATTATTTTTTCTCTAACCTCTGCTTCTCTTTCCCCATTACTTGTTATCATTATGCCTAGATATTTATACCGGCTGACTTCTTCGAATTTGTATTCTTCAATCTTGAACTTGTTATTCTCCAGTTGTTTCCCAATTCTCATTATCTTAGTTTTATCTTCATTAATTTTCTGATTGTTTTTATCTAAGAAAATTAGTATCACTTTCGATTACACCGGAAATGGAATTGAACAGTCTTCAGCATTGCTAAAACTACTGTCGTTCAAAAGTTAGCAGGAGAGGACAGTGTAGGACCACGCTGTATATGCATTTATGGAATAGTCCTACAATCGAAACACATCTCTATTTCAGATAATACAAAATTAAATCTAATCCACAGCCTAATTTGATTATTTCTATAATTGATATAAATTATTAAATCATCATTTCGAAAATTATACTATTTAAAATATTGATCCGTTACAATGAAACATAAAATTAAGAATAATCACAAGTTCTTTTATTTTCAATAATTTACTTACAAAAAGTTTAGAAAACTACTTACGGTGTGTAGTGTAAGTATTTTTGTAAAATTCTTGGTTAAAATCCTCTTCCCTTCCTTTATAGATGTTCTGTTTTTTATCAGTCCTATTTTTTCCTCTCCTTTATTCCAAATGATTTTAAGTTTGGTTTAATGTTAGTTGATGATCAAAATATTCTTTATATTTGTTCCTAAAATGATTTCCAGATAGTTTTTCGAAAACTTATTTTCTGTCAGAAAATCTTATTTCTGTGCCTTTGTTCACTTCGTTATCACAGGAATGCCAATTCAACGATTTCGATATTTTAATGGTTGGTCTATCGATAATCGTATGCGATGTTTTAAACGACATAATGAATTTTGTTAACTAAATTTCCATGTAAATAGTTTTGCGCATGAATGTTGTACGTTTTTTGCAAAAAATGTTATTAAAGGTATATTATCGAAATAATCATGACCTTGATTCCCTATAAGTTAATATTAATGGAGTCTTAAAAAACAATGAATTAAAATAAATTATAGAATTCGAATAATGAAAGGTAATTCAAATGCCGTAAATATAAAGTGTAATTTTGATATTAACTGAAAATTCAAATTATAGTTACGTAAATGAACGAATTTGGGTGTAACCCCAATATCCTACTACAATATATACCGTGCGTACTGATTTATGACAATAGTTCAACGGTCCCTAATCAATTACTATGCTGTATTATTCATATAAAATAAAACTAGCAAAAAGTCTTCACTTCAATAAGTAATACCCAGTGGACGTAAACAGAGCACAGCTTCTGATACATGCTTCAAGCATCTGAAGGCTGTTTCACATGTTATACATTCCGTTTTAGTCGCTATACATAAGTAATTATGATATATTGGACAGGCGATTAATTCACACGTCCTTTTCTATATCTGTATTCATTATCCTGTTACTGGGCAATGTTGTAGGCAACAATTAAATATCCAACCTGTGATTATGGTAATTACATTATTTATATTTCTTGCATATACATGATTAGATTCTTAACACTATCGACCCTCGAGATTTTTTTAATTCACTGAGTTTTTTGCTATTTTCCTATAATTAGAAAACCTCTGCAATTGCAAACCTACACTCAAAACTGTATTTCTGTAAAACAGAGGCGAATAAATTATAAAATACTATTAAAAAAAATCCGTGTAGGTATTAATGAAATATATGCGTATATGTGTATGTATAAACTACGAAGAAAAATTATATATAAAGAGAGATATACATACATATATGCACTTGCTTGTTCCGTTGCTTGAGTTATTTTAAGCTATATATAGCTTAAGACAGAAAAGGTACTGCGTTCACTTGAAAAAATAGTTGTGACAATTGTTAATTTATATAAAGCAAAATATCTAACTGTATTAAAGATACTAGTGCAACAAAGAGTAGATATTTCAAAACAAAATACAAATGGTACTGTCAACCAGGGTGAAGTCGATGAAAAGAATTACGATTTTTTTAGATAACTGAAAAACAAATTATTATATTTTAATGCAATTAGACTTGGCCACGGAAGTAGGACCGCTTGAGAAGTATTAAATTTATGAGAATATTTATTAAATATAATTTTAATTTCGAAAAACTATAAAAGCATAATTGTTGTTTGAGTAATACCCTAATAACATTATGGCCACAGATAATAATTGCTGGTTATAAAAATAATGCTTAGGTGTGCAAGAGACCGATTATCCACCTGCTATGAATCACGCCTCTTGTCATTCGTACGTACAATAATTATGTTTAGTTTGAACTGTGTCGCTTATTAGTTCGTTAGTATCTTTGCAAATATACATTTTTGTTTTACTTTTATTTGTGTGCGTCTATTTTCGCGGTCGATTATTATCATAATGGGAAAGAGGAAGGATATAACCACAGAGAAAAAAGCTGCTCTCCTAGAGATGAGAGAGTTCTCTAAACGTGAAGTTGCACAAAAAGAGGGTGTATCACATTAAACTGTTCTGAGAATCGTGAAATTAATTAAGGATTCCTTAGGAAAATTCCTAGTACAAGTAGTGGCAGAACATACTGTCCCGGCAAACGTAAGAGATGATCGTCGTATAGTAAAAGTGGCTACAGAACATCGTTTTTTATCCACCATAAAATTCTTAATGAAGAAAGTATACAAATATCAGCCCGAATAGTCCCTAGACGTCTTCATGAAGCAGGCTTGAAATGCAGACGTCCGGCAAAGAAGTTAAAATGAAAGTGACGTGATTTCAATGGGCTAAAGAATATAGAAAATATATAGTTGAAGATTGGGGAAAGGTAAGTTTCATTTATCATCTTTTGGTCAAATTCATCTGCATAGTTCGCTTAATAGTTCTCTACATTTTTTACTTTTTCCTAGATTATTTATAGCGACGAATCACGGCTAGAAGTGTTAACGGAAAGAAACCAATTTGTTCGTCGATGTCCTTCAGAGCGTTATAAAGAGGCATGTACGATCAAATCTATTAAACACCCCCCATTTTTAATGGTTTGGTCATGTATTACGACAAAAGGACCGGGACCACTATATTTCGTTAACGAAACAATGGAACAAAATCAGTATAAACAAGTTTTGCAAAACTATTTAATACCTTATACTGGTTCATCGGATCCATCTCAAAGACCATATACTTTCATGCAAGACAATGCATCGTGTCATTAGGCAAAACGTGTAATGCGATATCTTGAATCTAAAAATCTACGTGTACCACCTTGGCCAGGCAATTTACCAGACATAAACCCAATTGAAAATGTGTGGAATGTCTTGCAAAACCTCGTAAGTACACGAAACTTAACTACAAAGGAAGAATTACAATAACATATTGAAGATGTGTGGCATACTAGCGACGAAATTAAAAAAAAAAACAGTAAAAAGTTGCATTGGCAGTATGCCAAAAAGGATTGGGGAAGTAATAAAACACAGAGAAGGAACAAGCAAATATTACTAAATATATTAAACCAAACGGATACTCTAAAACTGTGGCACTGGAACACTGAAACAGTTCACTAAAACCCTTACCACAACACAGTGTTGTGGTAAGGGTTTTAGTGAACTGTTTCAGTACTAAATATATGTTCAAATTACACTTACTTGCATGCTATATGTAATTAAATAATAATACTACTAACACTACCAACTGTTTTCTTAAGTTTTACCCCAAAAAGGGTTTGTTGATTGATGCAGTTTTTATTTAAACGGTTCGACGATTACCTTGTCCTGCATTTAACTCGGATCGCATTCCCATTGAACATCTTTGGGATAAATTTCAGAAAGCCATACGGCATCAACTTATCCTAGGAGATAAGCAGATAAGTATTCACAAAGAAACGCATAATTCGAGGCTTAAAGCCAATTATACTAGGAGGAGTGGAGATTCCATTGGTCAAAGAAACAAAATACCTTGGTGTATGTATTGTATTCGATCAAAGACATACATGGAACACTATCAATAAAACCATCAACAAATCTACATACACACTTAAAGATTAAAAAAAAATCTTAAAGAACTAGACAAGCAAGAAAGTAACTATCGATCTATTACTATCTATTCAGACAGTCAAGCAGTGACAAAAGCACTGGACTCCACACAGGTAAAGTCAAAATTAGTGTGGGAATGCATGAATGCCTTCAATAGACTGGGCAGCCGATCTAAGGCGACCCTGGCCTGGGTGCCAGGGCACGAAGGTCATCAAGGGAATGTTAAGGCAGACGAATTAGCCCGAGCAGGCCCGTCAAATACTGATAGAAACCCAAAACATTCAAGGAGTATAGCATATACGGTAGTTAAAGCAACTACTAAACAATGGAAAAATGAGAAATCTCGAGACTGGTGGAAGAACATCCCAGGTCAGAGACGGCTCTTAAAAGTGGGATCGGAATATCCAAAAACCGAAATCTATGCAGAGGGATCACTCACAAGGCTGCTAGGTCTGATGAAGAAGGCAAAGCTAGCGTAATTGATCTAATGATAGAGCAACCACAATAGATCCGAAAAGGTCGCAGTGGGATACGTCAAGAACTACCTCAAAAAATGAATATAATCTAATCTAATGTTATATCCCTATAATATTTCTAAAGTAATACTTATCAAAAGATCAACGTCTATAATTCACCAAACAAAAGTTTTGCAAAAACTTTATTTATTTACGTGACCGGTTTTTTTGTCGGTGTATATAACGTATATTTATTATTTTCAAGCAACTATTCAGTTTAATTGCAAAGTATTTCTAAAGAAATATATGTTCTTGGGTAAAGAAAACACTTCTGTTTGCATAGAGATTTTTGATGAAGGATTTAATGTAACGTTAAATATCTATGTACGCTTGTATATTGTATTATTGTATATTTTGTTCGCATCATTTAGTCTATGGATGTATAATTGCACCTTAAATATTTGATAGGCCAAATTATCTGGATCTAATCAAGAAAATCAGTTGTAGGGCATATCCTACCGAATGTTTTACGTCGCAGGGCTGAAACAGAACTAATTAATAATAGCATAGATTACTTTAAAATTGACGTATGTATACTTTAATCAAACGAGGCACTTTTGAACATTTTCGAACATAAACAAACTTATGTAATCTTATATTATTTCGTAATGAAGGTGCGAGGAATCAACTAAAATAACAGCTAGATCATCAGTCATAACCGCACGTCCGTCAAGCAATATTAATTACATTTCAAATTGTAAGCTACACCATTTTTGCTGCTTTGTATACACTAATAAGCCGTTGCATTTAGAATAAACGCTTATATATTTTGCAAGGATACGTAAGAATAAATTGTATAATTTTTTCCCAGACTTCATCACATCAAAGGCAAAATTCGTACCCATATTGGATCAACAATTAATGAGAATGATATTTTTAATTTTTAATTAGCAAATATCCTTGTGCGTCACAACATAAAAGATATAAAAAAGCAGTTTTACTTACTCACATGGTTAATATTAGAGCATATCTTAAATAAATAAAAATATGCATTAGGTGCTAGTTTTTTTTTTCGATTCATAACATCATATGTTGCTTGATTGAAAAGGACGTAATTATTTGTGTCAGCAACAAGTAATACTGAATATATAGTTAATTAACTCTATAGGACATACATATATGGACGCATATATATAGTTCAACAATTAAATTATACTTAAAAAGGGTCTTACTCCTTTCAAGTAATCAATGTAGGTACCTACCTCTAGTTGCAGTTGAACTGATCGTTAATCAGTTACTACTTAATTTAAGCACTATTACTTTTTTGTAATACCATGACTAGCATAGATTACCGAATAACCCGTTATGCTTTAATTGCCAAATGCATTCACAACTAATTGTTTTCAAGTTATTCAAACCTTTCCTCTCCGCTTTCTTAATATGCAAAATTTCTCTTAAATTTAAATCCTTTTATTATCTAGATGTAACACCTTGAGATCGTCATTGTTAAACGGATGATTATTCAAAATAAAGTGTTGTGCAAAACCTGTGTTACATTTTTTATGTATTAAACTTCGTTTATGTTCTTTAAAGCTCTTCTCTACCCCAGGCCTTGTACTTAGCGTACGGTCTATGATTCTTTCCGATGGAAGTTGACGTGTACACAACATTATTTAAAACGCATGCGGTAGGGAGAGTTTGTATATATTTTCGAGGAAACATAAATTATGTTACCTATCGCAAGAAAATAATGGTTAGGTAAACTTATTCAAAACATTACATTAGTAAAAATAAAATTCAAAATCTTACAACTCTAGTGAACTCACTTCAAGCTAAAATCCATGAACTTAAGCAGAAATTGTCGTTTTCAACATCTTCATCTAATATTGAGATGAAAATGGATCCCATGAATGCTGAGATGATCATTGCCGAAGTCGCCCAACAAGAGAGAAGGAAAAATAACTTAATCTTGTTCAATATGCCTGAATTAGTTAATGCTTCTAAAACCGAGCAGACTGCTGATGCTGTTAACACCATTAATGAAGTTCTTTCTTGTTACAACATTACTGAAATTGTAAATCCTACACATCTGGGCACATTCGATCCGACAAATCTTCAACGCAAAAGACCAATGAGGATCACTTTACCTCAACCTAATATGATTCTCAATATATTGCGTAACATCAAAAAGTTGAAAAGCATTGACAAATTTAAAACCATTTGAATTGCTAAGGATAAAACATCAATGCAGGCTGCTTACTTCAAATCCATATGAGAGCAACTAAACGAAAGGATCGCTGCCGGAGAGACTAATATCACCATCAAATTCTTTAAGGACATTCCAGGTATTGTTAATAAATCTCGTCAAGGAAACTAGCTGCGTCCAACAGACTGCGTTCTAGTGTTTCTTTGAGGTTCTACTACCAAAACGTGCGTAGCCTCCGTTCTAAACTTGAGAGCATACACTCAATCAGCGATAGTTTGGATGTTGATGTCATACTGTTCACTGAGACATAGCTGAACTCTGATATTGGTGATTACGAGGTGGTAGGTGCACCTTTCGGTGTGTTCAGGCAGGATAGAAGCTTTCACGAGGTTGGACGATCAACGGGCGACGGAGTGTTAATTGCTAAATTGCAATTAGTCATCAGCTTACACGATTATATACACATGCTTCTAATATTATTCCTTTAATAGACATTGTCATTTGCTAATGTATGTTAACACTTATAATTTATTTCTTGTTAATATCTATGTATTGTTATGTTCAACGTTGTATGTACGACAACAACAGCCTCCCTCGATTGTCACTTCTGAACGACTAAATGTCAGGTTGGCCACTCATTGGTAACTAAATATCCCTCTTGCTGGGAAAAATGGAAATTTCCTCGTTATCATCTCTCCCCAGCCAACTGGCCTTGGGGCGTTGACGTTAAATATTAAACATAAGTCCAGATAACGACGAGTTTGGGGTAGCATGGACAAATCTACTCGTCAGTTAATTTTCCTATTCCCGTAATTCATCCAAATTCATGTAGAAATCGTCTAAAATAAGCAACAGCGTAAATTGTAAGGTACAATAAATAATATTTCATCAATTAAATCTTTATCTGAGAGGTTTAAGTAAATTATTGGAGAATTTTTACGTTTAAAGTTTGTCAGTAACATTTTGTGTCATAGAATCATCGAAATACAACCTCCTAGTTGAGTCACTGCATTCATTCTCGTATGCTATTTGCAGAAATAATCTCATTTGATCGAAATTCATCGTAAAAGTTTCTATTTGGGTTAAATTATCAAAATTGGCTGTGAAATAAAACAATCGCCGGTCTTTCGCGATTTAAAATAAATGAAAGAGGAGCGACGCCATAATTTTTCATCAATCTTTATTCAGCCTTGGTTGAATCAAAGTATTTCTTAACTCCGATCCCCATATAAAGCGCACGATTGTGAAATCAAAGTCTTTATTTGAAGAGAAAAAGGTTAAATTTCCAGAACAGGCAGTTTCCTCTAGACTGTAGAGGTTATATAAACAGAGAGTGTATATAACACTAGCATCGTTCAAGTTTCAAGGTTAGTTACATGTATAATTTTAAAACTCGTTAATTTCGTTTTATTAATTTGGGTATTCGTTATAAAATTGCCAAAAGGGTATCCAGGGATACTCCCGAACTTACAAAGAATCGTTAATTTAGTGTAAAAATTAGAAAATTTAACAATTTTCCCAAAATCCCCTGAGAAAGATATTTCAGTTTATACCACCTGATGTAACTACCGATGATTATGAACATTTCTTTGATGCATTAAGCCTAGAGTTAAACAGCTTTTGATTTGTGGCGACTTTAACTATCCTAATTTTATAAATTACAGTAATACTAATCGCAAATATTCCACTCTAATTAATTTTATAAATACCTTAAATCTGCGACAGTTTAATAACATTGTTGATGTTAATGGAAGGTTATTGGACCTTGTGTTCTCGAATGTTGACTCCTTGATTGTGGTCTCCCATGACTCGGATCCCCTAGTTCCTGAGGACGTTTACCATCCAGCATTGAATATATTATTGCATTTTACAGCCACGACTCTTGTGACAAGTTTCCCCTCTAATAGCAACCCAAGACGCAATTTTAAAAAAGCAGACTTTGTCAAACTTTATTATGTTATTCTTGCAATTGATTGGACGTTTCTCGAAACCATCTTAGACGTGAATGCTGCAGTCTCTGCGTTTTACGGACAATTGTATTTAGTTATTCAGGAATCTGTACCTTTATATACACATCGTAAAAGCAGCTTTCCTCCCTGGTATAATAGTTATGTTAAACAACTTATAAAGCTTGAAGCATATGATTTTAACAAATAGAAAAGAACTGGCCGTATAGCCTTCCGGAATCAGTTTTCTAGAGTTCGATCCTTAGTTAAATCTGAAATCCGTTCTGCTTTCAGAGAATACCATACTACTCCAGAAAACCATAAATATTAATCCAAAATCTTTCTGGCAATATATTGCTTCAAGGCATGGCACCTCTCGCATTCCTGGTCACATGTATCTTTATGATACCACTTTTGACAAGGACAATGGATATTGGTATCTTTTCTTCTGAAAAAGTTTGTTGCTCGATCAGAAGGCTCAAGTCAAGTATGACTAGTGGACATGATGATATTCCATGTTTTGTAATTCGTGATTGCGCACCTATATTATGTTACCCTTTTAAGTGTCATATTTAATCATGCACTTCGAAGTGGGGTGTTTCCAGACTCTTGTAAAATATGCAGGATAATCCCAGTATTCAAAAAGGGCGATCGTGGTAACCTTGAAAATTATAGGTCGGCATGGGCACAAGTTTTCGAAATGCTCCTGTATCACAAACTGTATAGTTGTGTCCAGGCGCACCTGTTCGATCGTCAACACGGATTTATTAGCGGCAGGTCTACTATAACAAACTTAACTGAAATTACTCAATTTATCAGCGAATCGCTTGATTGCAAGCAGCAAGTTGGTGCCATCTATACCGATTTCAGCAAAGCTTTCGACACACTAGATCATGCAGTGTTACTTTCGAAATTATCTTCGTTTGGATTTGTGCCTAAGGTTATAAAAATCTTTCAGTCATACCTTTATAATAGATCTCGTTACGTCCATTACAATGGTTTCACATCTACCTCTATATTTGCTTCCACCGGTGTAAGTCAATGATCCAATTTAGGTCCACTTTTATTTAATATACGAGGGTGCTATGAAATGTTCGCGAAATGAAGCACAGATGGCAGCATCAGTTCGATTAAAACATAACGCAATGGATGGCGCCAATTATTTTGTGCACAAATGTCCAATATGATATTGCTTTGTCAAGTAGTATCAATTTTGTGCCGTTGTGAATAAAGCTAGTTGTGTAAGTTTTACAAAATGGATAAAATTGAAACGCGCACTGTTATCAAATATTTTGTGAAAAAAGGTTGGAAGGCAACAGAAATTCATAAAGATGTGCAGGATGCTTTAGGAGACTCTGCTCCATCATTTACAATTGTGCATAAGTGAGTGACGGAATTTAAACATGGTCTTGAGAGCCTAGAAGATGACCCGCGCAGTGGGCGACCAAAAACTGCCACGACGCCTGAAATCGTCGAAAAAGTCCACGATATGGTTATGCAGGATCGTCGATTAAAGGTCTCCGAAATTGCTAAGGATATACGCATCTCAGATGAAAGAACATTTCATATCCTAACTGTAGAATTACGCATGAAAAAGCTTTCGGCAAGATGGGTGCCGCGCATATTGCGAAACTTTATTTTTTATTTTGCAAGTATACTGTGCAACAATGTTTAAACGAGAAAACTAAAAGGAAAGTTCCGTTTTTCTTCTATTCTTCATATACTTCTCTGAAAATAGTAAAGAGGGGTAAGTAACTCACATACCATTACAAATTTTATTTCTTTGCAATTTCAAAATCATGTCATAACTAAAAACTAGAATGGATGGTTTATTTCCCAGATATTGATAACAATTTGATAGCAAAGTTATGAATTTTATTGTCACATTGTACATATGTATATAAACATTCATAGTCCTTAGTAAACGTATTCTGTTTATTTTAGTTGGTAGTAGAATATATCTACACATTTACTTATTTTTTAAAGATTTTTATAAAAACTTTCTATCGTTTGATATTTGTTGTTTCTAGCAGAAAGAAAATTGCATTCTTCATTAATATGATTAGCCCGCTGCATAGCTATATTGAAGTTCTTTTATTGCACGCTATGATACAATTAATTACAAATTTCGTTTAACCAATTGTTTGTTCTTTTGAACAATTTAATGAAAAATTGTTCTTTTGAACAATTTAATGAAAAAATATGGTCTTGGTAAATCTTCTTCCGTTATTGAACTACGAAGTTTATGTTTACAATATATGTACATATGTAGAGAATAACATTGTTTTTATTTATACAACCTTAACGTGTAATTTCTAGAATAGTTTCCATTCACCGAGCAAATGAACAAGATACACCAAAAATACACATAACCTTCAATAATTCTTGACAACTCAAAACACCTAAGGAGTGCCACTAATTCCCGTTTTTTATTAGTTATACCAATTACGAATACTTTAAGCAGATTAGATGTTGTAAATGTGAAGTGCATAAAGGATGATCCAGAGAAAAAAACAATTTTCTTATTTTTGAGATGGGAGGCGGTGAGCTTCTTTCAATTTTAAATACCCACCCTATATGCGGTAGAAGATAAACTGCAATTAATGGGTGTCAAGTGGTTTTAAAAAGTGCTCAAACATTCTTAATTACTATAATTTTATAAAAGTCCATAACAAAAAGAATCGCACATGGTGCGTACTTTTTGACACACATTGTATGTACAAACATAACTGACAATCACGAAAATAGCCTGATTTAATCAAAATATGCAAAAGTAGGAGGTTATATTATGATATATTACTGCCGATTTAGTATATACACTTATAACAAAGCAATATATAATACATTACACGTTCTATCCTCCGAATAACACGGCCTGTATAACTTTCTTTTCCATTTTCATGCAATAAACTCTTGCATTACATACATATGGATTGTTTAAAATAAATAACAACTTACTTTTTTTTCTTGGATCCAAAAGTATAATATAAGCACACAAATATGCCCATGTAACATGCATACGACAATAAGCAGTTAATGTTTTCTTCTGGCGTCAACGCCTAAAATATTTTAAAGAATAGGAGATATAATTACTCTTATACGTACCAGAATTTTGGTACCGACAAGAAAGTTAAGGTTTAATTTTAAAACACGCTTTAGAAATTTCAGAATTTTTGAAAATTTCTGTAGAATTTGGATAAAGATCTAAATTTTCCCTAATTTCTAATAAATTCTAATAAATTCCTTATGTTTGTACCGTAATATGAGGACTTAAATTTACCCCCATTTTTTTCAGTGTACTTAGTGTTTCAGTGAAATTGTTATACATACTTATTATAATATTTCGTAAAGAATAATCGAAGACAATGGAATTCGGCGATAAACATGTTACGATTATATGTACCTACATAACGTCTATGTCTTTCTGCAACTGACTAATAGTTTATACGTCTGAAGATTTAGCAAGCTCCTGTTTCCGCTTACCAAACACAGAAAAAAAATGTTGGAATTACTTTTGAAATTTTAACCATTAACAGCAGAACGTGAATACATTTATTTTTCTCCGGCGATATTTCTTTAATTTTTAATTGGTTATTGTACAATTAATTAGTTGTATTTATATATCAGTGTATAGTACATTTTTCTTCTGAGTTTTTTGCGGTACTTTTCCTTTAAATCAATGAATACAGTGAGTCAAATTTGTTAGTAAACTATTTCTCTTTATTGTCACTTATGCTTTTTGTATATTTTCTTACAGCGTTGATTTTTATTTGTATCTTCAATAGTGCGAGGTGCACCATAAAATATTTCGCATTTAGTATTTTCCTTGTTTCTGTTGCTGATCCTTTTTATTGCCTCTCACCCTTTGTGTTGTTTTCGTAAAAATGCGAGTGTCCCTGTTGCTTTCTTTATACTATAACAATGAGTTCTGTACTGTGTACTTATTAGCGCACTAAAGTATTGGCACACCCCGCACCACACAAGTTATTAATTGATTAATCCGGAACGGCTGTTTCGACAATTCATGGATTCTCATCGTTAACCGTAAATCCGAATTGATGTGTTAATTGCCATACTACCCCACGGTCCTTACTATCATTATTACAATAAATTATGTTGTTTGTAAAGAAGCATATAAGATTGATTGCGTGGAGTATATTGTGGTGGGATTTGTTAGGGTTATACTAGGGTACGTAAGGATTCATTTATAGGCGCGAGTCCCGTACATATAGCGAATAATGTTATCACTAAAGCTGGCCACGAGCGGTACCGCGCAGTAGCGTAGAGTCGACCAGGCCTCCGTTCCACTAGAGTTATTCTGCTAATAGAGATGTTTGCTGCCGCAAATAATTTCGCTCATCTTTTAAATAAAAATTAAGTAACACGTGTTCAAACACTTACCATTTTAAGAGTCCTCCGTGAAATCACAAAGTGAATAATGTCTGTTAAATATCTGCAACATTAGATATGTTTCAACTGTTGTTTCGGCAAAACTAGTACGGCATGAGGAAAAAATGCGTATATATGCAGAGAACGAACGTTCTACATCTAGTGACGTAATATTTGCGTAAGTAAAATAATCTTTCAAATGACTTAACGATTCTGTTGACGCACCTTCACAAATGTGTCTTAATGTGCCAAAATCAGAATTTTTCTCAAAAACACTTTCAAATTTTTCTAGAACAGAAACATTTTTTGCGTCTTCAATCGCGCATAGCTGTGCGTGAACATGTTGCACTATTTGTAGAGATTCTTCTAACGGCACCGCAGGATTTTGTAATTTTTCTATTGCATCTGCTAGCCCGAAGTAACTGTCGTGAATGATTTTTAAATCCATTTTAACCTGACTATCTTGAAATTTCGACTAGCTTTTCTGGATAGCGGCAGCTTCCTTTGTATCGAATTGTAAAACCACGTTCTTAATATTGTCAAAATATTTATGATAATAAAACGCGGCCTGCAACCATGTTCCCCAACGAGTTAGAATAGGTTCTGGTGGCTCTGGTATACGGGGGCACAGTCTGTGGAATTCGCGAATACGTTTCGGTGATTTGACAAATACTGCTTTGGTATGCGCTATTAAAGCGTCTACCTCAGGATAACATTTTCTGATACTATCCGCCACAAGATTGAGAGCATGAATTTTACACGTAATGTGTAACAAATTAGCAGAATGCTTTTTAAGAGACCGGCCTACAGAAAGCATGTTTGCAGCACCATCACTCACTAACATCAAGAGTTGGTTTGTTGAAAGTTCAAACTTGTCCAATGTATTTAACACTAACTTTGAAATTACTTCGGCAGTACACTGTTGTATTCGTTTGGAGACTAATAGAATTGAAGGTGCCGATTGATGAGGTTCCAATTTGCGCGCCATTACATTAAGAACAGAATGTTTCTTCCGATCTGCTGTTTCGTCGACACATAACCACAATTTTTGATCTTTCAACTCCGATTTTATTTTTTGTTCAATATGTTCGCGCGCAGATGGCACAATTCTTCGTAACGATGTTCGACTTGGTAATTTGCACTCCGAATAGTTATTCCAAAAGCAGATAAATGGTTCCTTGTCTAGTAAATTAAACGGTATATTACATGCGATAAACGTAACGCACAAATTAAATATAAATTTTTCATTATCTCGTGCGCAATTTCTTTTTGAGACATGCTTTTCACTATTTACGTGTCGTAGACAATGTTGTCTGGACCAACACATTAACGGGATTTTACAGATTACACATTTAATTTTAGCACCTTCATATATTAAGTCTGGAATTTCTGCAATAAATTTTCGAAGTTTGTCCGACCGCGGTCGTTTTGCTGACGAAGTCATAATTTTTCTAGGACAGATAAACAATTGCGCCAATGACCGGCAGCGAAAATGTCCGTACTGCTCCGCAGACGAAGTAATACTACCGTTCCTCTCGGTCCGAACTGATTCTACGCCGATGCGCGGTACCGCTCGTGGCCAGCGTTAGTTATCACTTGTGCTAGGAGCGTCCTTGATTCGCTTCGCGCGCTCCCCACCTTTTACTTTCATAGCGGGCAAACGTTGTAAGTGTTGTAACACTGTCCATATATTTTAGCGGTTCACTTTACTACGGAACTTACTAACGCGGCATATATTACTTTGTGGGAGATAATCAAAGTTCCGTGTGTTATTCTCAATAATTTACATTTTGAAGATATTTTTTGTAAAAAATGACACAAAACTCGTATGTAACATATTATTTGGAATCCAGTCATCAAAATTCACAACATCATCTACAGCATCGAAAATGACGCCAAACACAAGAAAAGTATCAGGTCGTTGGATTGGCAATGCCGGTAGCAGTAAACAACAAGTAAACAAGTGGAGAGAGAAAATAATTTTTTCCGACAATAGACATTTTTTCGACTACTTATCTAGAAATTCAACTTAAACGTATTAGAAACTTCTAACATAAAAATATTAGAATCTGTTAAAAGTAACTAGAAAATACTTAAAAAAAAATAAGCAAGGATTTTATTATCATTTAATTTCATATTTTATAAGAAAAAAAACATCTCAATATATATCGAATTCAGAAGTGCCGATACTGAATAACGATCCAAACAGGTTTAAGGCGGCATTTTTGGCTCCAAATGGCTTTGAAAGGGTCTGTTACCAAAATAATTATTTATGGTTCCCAAGAGACAAATGCTAGAAATAACAACGGGCAAATGAAACTTGATACCCCCTTAACATAAGAATTCTTTACTGCCATTCAACTTGATGAAACTGAATTTACCGCTTAAAGATTAGGAAAATTTGATGAAGGATCGCATCGTTGCCGTCCAATTAAAGTACAGTTATCTTCTCCAGCAACTGTGTCAAAAATCTTAAAGAACTTAGGAAAGATAAAGTCTGTCACTAAGAGGAGTGATGTAAGCATTTCACCTGATCGGACCAACATGCACCGCGATTACATTGAACTTGAAGCAAACTCTGCAGAATCGTTTAAACGCGGGTGAAATTGATTTGAAGCTCAAATATATTCACAGATACCATCTATAGTGCGTTCGCAAAATTGAATGGATCCAACAGTGCTCCAACTACTTTTCACATACATATTGAGCAAATTTATTCATCAGCTTCTAAAATATTAAGTTTTCTTATAAGAACGTCTAAATATTTCAGTGACCTACATATATACTAGTGCAATTTCTTTACTCTGCATTTATTTGGCAACCTTTTTATATGTCCTATCAAGCTCCAATTGTGTTCAACGTCAGTTCCCGATATTCTTGTTGTACAAAGTTAATGGCGAATATCCGCCTTCACATACTTCCTACAATACTCTTCTCGAGGCGCATCAATTTTGTTGATTGCCATCCCGTCGTGATTACCATAACGCCCGATTTTTGCACAAATTCTCATCGGAGAGTTAGCGCAATGATATATAGAACATACTTGTTTTTTTGTGCTGTAATGCAATTTTTCTTATATCAATACGTATATAGTGTATTCACAATTTGTATACTTGGACAATTACATAGGATCCGTGACGCGAACAATTTGTAGCATTTAGTGAAACAATATTATAGAAAACAAGAATGGCGTAAAACTTTTACACCATATTGCTTTACTTACAATGTTTGCTACAATAAAAAAACAATAAAAATTTTTCAGCAATTGCGGAAACGTGTTTCATACTTGTTGAAATGCTAATGTAATGAATTTTAACAGTTACTAATTAGTCTAACAGCCGTTTTCGTAATCAACTTTAAATACACTTTAAATTTTAAAGTTAACTTTAAAATAGAAATATGTTTCATAAACCAACTTTAGCACTTTAAAGATACTTTAAGTTAAAGTCAACTACGAGGATCGTTCGGAAACTACGTGGCCTAACAAAGAAAACGCAATTTTTTTTCGACAAAAAACATTTTATTTTTCAATATAGTCTCCTGCTCGCTAAACTCACTTATTCCAACGATATTCCAAATTAGCAATACCTTCCTTGTAGGTCGATGAATCCAAGTCCTCGAAATAGCAATTTGCAGCAACGATTACCTCGGAATTAGACGAAAGTCTCTTACCGCCGAGCCATTTTTTCAGATTTGGGAACATATGATAATCGCTGGAAGCCAAATCTGGGGAATAGGCCGAATGAGGCACTAATTCAAATCCCAATTCATGAATTTTGGCCATTGCAATCGCAGAATTATGGGCAGGTGCATTATCCTGATGGAAAAGCACTTTCTTCTTTACCAAATGAGGCCGTTTCTCTTTGATTTTTTCGCTAAGTTGTTGCAACAAAGAGGCATAATACTCGCCATTTATTGTTTTCCCCTTTTCTAAGTAATCGACCAAGATAATTCCATAAGAATCCCAAAAACCAGTTGCCATAACCTTTCCTGCTGACAAAACCGTTTTTGCCTTCTTTGGTGGCGGAGAACCTTTGTCTGTCCATTGTTTGGACTGTTCTTTGGTTTCGGGAGTATAATGGTGGACCCAGGTTTCATCGACGGTTATAAAACGGCGTAAAAAGTCCTTCGGATTGTGGCGAAAACGTGCCAAAAGGTCACGAGAAACATTCAAACGATTCAGTTTTTGCTCCGGTGTGAGCAACCGCGGCACTCAACGCGCCGACTATTTTTTAATTACCAATTCTTCAGTTAAAATTCTGTGCACACTGTCATTTGAGATACCCACTATGTCTGTTATCTCGCGCACTTTTACTCGACGGTCATCCAATACGATACGGTGGACTTTTTAATCATATCCGAGGCAGTTTTAGGACGTCCACTACGGAGTTCATAATTTGAGCTCGTATGACCACGCTTGAATTCGGCAACCCAGTGTTTAACCATTGAGAACGAAGGAGGGGATTCCAATAGTGTTGAATCCAGCTCTGCTTTAATTTCGGTTGGTGTTAAGCCTTTCAAATGAAAGTACTTTATCACTGCTCTCAACTCCATTTTTCCATTGTTTACAAAATCACACGAGACGTTCACTTTGGCGTACTGTCAAAAACATACTAATTGACAGATCGCTCTGTGCTGTCATATCTATATAATCTATTAAAAGATGATTCTACAGAATGGTAATAAAAATTCCTTCGAATTCGCACCATCTCTATGTTAGGCCACGTAGTTTCCGAACAATCCTCGTATTTGTCACTTTAAAGCCACTTTTGGAGAACATAACCTCAATTTCGAGACTGTCAGCAAGTTGTGAGCAATTTTCAAAAAGCGAAACATGTCTTCTACCGACTCATTATTTACAAGTAGCAGTAGTGATTCTGATAATGAATTAATAATTATAAGGAAACAAAAGGTATATAAGAATCGCACGAACGATGTTAATTATTGTACAGATGAGGAGTTTTTCAACAGATATAGATTGAGTAAGCAAGTTGCGTTTGAATTATTAGAGCACATTAGGGACAGAATTTCATCCCATTCGAGCAGATACCTATACATACAATTTTTCTTACTCGCTTAGAATTCAAATATTGCAGAGGTGGGGCTATTAAAGGAGAAACTAAATTATTGTTAACATTACGATTCTATCCAAGTGGAAATTTAATTATATCTGTATCCGATTATGTTGGTGTTTCTGTTGCATCAGGCAGCAGAATAATTAAAAATGTAAGTGAAGCCATAGCATCTCTAAAAGCTGATTTCATTCAAATGCCAAGAACTCGACAAAAGCTAGAACAAACAGCGATAGATTTTTTCAATATAGCTCATTTTCCGACTTGTTGTGGAGCCATAGATTGCACACATATTGGGATAATATCACCAGGTAGATCATAAATTAGGCTATAAATCACTTTATACAGTACACATTATTTTAGGTGGTGACGATGCTGGAATTTTTGGAAATAGGAAAGATTACTTTTCAATAAATGTACAAACCGTCTCAGATGCAAAACTAAAAATTCTAAATATAGTAGCTAGATGGCCTGGAAGCTGCCATGATCAAACAATATTTAATAATTGCACATTAAAAGGAGAATTTGAAAATGGTGCATTTGATAGATTTCGTTTAATTGGGGACAGCGGATATACAATACGAACTTACTTATTTACACCCTTACAAGAACCAAATACAGAAGCAGAACAGTTATATAATGAATCACATATTCGAACACGTAATGTGGTAGAAAGGCAGTATGGAACGTGAAAACGAAGATTTGCAATTCTTCATCTGGGCATGCGAGTTAATGTCAATACTACTATGACAATTATTGTTACAAAAGCAGTTCTGCACAACATGGCTATTGAAATAAACGATATAATGCCAGCCAATGAAGAACTTCCCGAATACATTGAATATGATGCAGTCGGAAACCACAATGAAATAGAGAGAATAAACGCCCAAGAAGTCCGAACTATTTTTATTAATAATAATTTGAATCTTTAATTATATATAAATACACATACAAAAATTCACTGTTTCTTTTTGTTTTTTTGTTTAAGGTACAACATTTCTGCCCGTCTATCGGCATTGACTAAATTTGGTAGCTTTTGCATTCACTGGTTTTCTGTGTTGGCTTATTATGCACCTTCAACTTTTTGTGTTTTTTTTGTTGGAACATTCTTGGAGAATAGCTACTCCAATCATTTATTGGAATTTGCTGCTCCAATTGCGGGTCGCTCTCTGAAAAATGAAGATATTTATCTAGTTTCATAATATCACTGTATATTCACCTTCAGTTAAAAATAATGCTGGTGCTGTTGGATCCTGGGTACTTGTTTCTATATTCATTTCCTCATCATTATCTGTGAAAACAATGTAAACTCTGTTAAACCTTCATAATGCTAATTTACCTTCACTTGCAAGTACAGGCAACACAACTCTGTCCTGTGAACCGCTACAAGAGGCCTGTTCATCAAATTGCTGGATATTAATAATTGGCAGGACTTCTACATTAGCTACACCTAATTGTAAATTGTCACCGTCAAATTTATTTTCTAAGCCGATAACAGTTTTTGGACTAATCAGGTCCAATATCTTATTATATATTATATTCTCAGTCCCACTAGATGTACCACCACCAGTTTTTATCATATTTTGTTTATTGTTATTGTATTATCATATTTACTTTTTATTTGCTACAGCGTACGGTTGCTATTTATACTATTAAATGTATTCAATATAGAATTCCAGGCATCCTCCTATATCACCACAGTAACCTATTTTTATATTTTCACATTTCACTTTAATATACATACCTTTTGTTTTGGTGTTATTGTACTCAACCGAGTTAACTCGGGTTTAAGAAAACGATTTTTTACGCGCACCCGAGTTAACTCGTGGGACTAGCAATTTTGGTTTCCTATATAAATACAATCGAATATACACTTTAGTCAGTGTTGTGCTTATCTCCTCTCACCCGAGAAAAGTTGTCAGCGGTGTTTCGTTTGCGTTTGTGCATTTTGTGTCCACTATGGCCTGCTGAAATGTCATTTGCTTATTTCGTCTCACCAGAGAAAAGTTGGCAACGGTGTTTATCGCCTATTTTGTTTGCGTTTGCGTATTTTGTGTCCATTATTGCCCGCTGAAATGTCAGTTTATGCTGTGAATGTCGCCATTTTATTGTGCAACTGCCGTTAGCATATTTTACAACATTTACTTTTTTTTTATTGCCCAATCATGGAAAGTGATCAAGATTTATTATTTTGTTCAGAAGATAAAGCTTTAGAACACAGTGGCAATGATTCCGATGTTGATCCTATATCAGAGGAAGAAAATACTGATGATGAAACTCTTGCTTCAGCTCGACAATGATTTCGAGTACATCAAAATGTTCCTCTGCCTCCACCATTCGGCTTCGCAGAAGCCCCAGGTATAAAAAATATTGATGTTAGCGATTATAGCTGACTAGATTTCTTCGAGCTTTTTTTCGATAAACAATTGATTCAATGCATTGTAGATGAGATAAATAGATATGCAAGAAGTCATACCCGTTGTAGAGAAAAGAGTTCTTGGTATGACACAAATCCAAATGAAATCAGTGTTTTTTTTTAATATGGTACTTTTGCAAAGTATAATAAAAAAACCAGAATACCGTCATTATTGGACCAAAAATCCGTTATTGTATACACCATTTTTTGTGGAATGCATGAGTGGGAAGCGCTTCGAGGCGATAAAACAATTTCTACATTTTTCAAACAATGATGAATTTGAGTCAACAAATCACCCTTGTCCAAAACTCAACAAAATTTGGCCCATTTATGAAGATTTAAATAAAAAATTTAGCGATGCGATTACACCAGAGAAATTTGTGACTATTGACGAAAGTATATTACTTTATAAAGGTCGTCTAGGGTGGGTGCAATACATTCTACTCAAAAGAGCTAGATTCGGCATAAAAGCGTACTTACTATGTGAATCAAAAAGTGGATATGTCTATAATTTTATTATTTATACTGACAAGAATACCTTTCTGGACAGAAATTTTAACGATCCTCCAGTGCCTTCGCAAGTGGTGATGACTGATGAAACCTTTGTTGAATAAAGGGTATTGTTTGACAATGGATAATTTTTACAACTTACCTGAACTAGCTGATCTTTTGATAAAAAATAAGACTGATCTTTATGAAATGGAAATATATGAAAGATATCGCTCTTATCTCTACCATTCACAATACATCAATAGTGAATGTAGAGACGCGCAAAGGAACAATAAAACAACGGCAACTTGCGGTGGATTACAATCACACCATGGGCGGTGTTGATCGCGTTGATGAACATTTATCTTCCTATGTTGTACCTAGAAAGAGAGGCAAAAAATATTACAAGAAGATTTTCTTTCATCTCTTAGATCTGGCAATATGGAACGCTTTCGTGCTTTACCAAAAATCTGGCGGAAATATGGATTCACTTGATTTTCGTGTCAAAGTAATAGAACTCTCTATTGAAAAATATAGAAACTACAAAGCATTTCAAGAAGTGAACGACCATCCAACATCCCAACACCACTGAGATTATCCTCAAGACATTTTCCATCTTTTGTGCCACCAACAGCAAAGAAAGAAAATCCCACCCGCCAGTGTTTCCTCTGTTCAAGGATGAAGAATTAAGACAATAAAAAGGTTCGAAGAGAAACTAGATATATGTGCGCCGAATGTGACATTCCTCTTTGCGTGATTCCTTGTTTTAAAATCTACCATACCGTTGTAAATTTTGATTAAATTAAAGGTTTATTTTTTTACCTTTTTCAAGTTCATTTTGTTGCCCTAGTTAACTCGGTTGAGAGAAGTAGGTTAGGTTACGTTAGTCACTTTTGCATAAAACAACTTTTTTTGTATTTTATTTGTTAATGTTCTTTTGGATTTTAAGAAAATAGAGAATAAAAAAAATGGTGGGAAAAAGACCGTTTTTCAGTTTTTAAATGGTGCGTTAAGAAGTTAATTATATTCACTAGACATAATTCCTCCTCTTTATTCAAATTCATACCCCTTATTCGTAAAATTTCAGGTTTTTTACTCATTTTTCAACAGCGTAGACAACAGCAAGCTATATAATAGAATACAAGATAAACACGTGCATGGACGAATGCTATTGAATATTACGGATCAGGCGATATTCCTAAAATTTTACTATATTCACCAATACCAACTTTACTTTAAATTGCTAAGGTGCGCTTTAATTAAAGTGATCATTGTTTTACATTATGAAAATGAATAACTTTAAATTTACTTTAAAGTGGTAAAGTTACTTTAGTTAAAGTTACTTTAAGGCATTTATTATGAAAACGGCCGTAATAAATTCTTCGACTGAGTTATATAAAATAATGGCTGAAAGTATGAGTAATCGAAATAACGATATAATTAATCTATGTTTACGCATTGGCCGGCCATGAGAATTTTACACCAGCGCTCGTATGTTTTAAGGTGCTCACTCCTCAAGCATTCGCCAAAAATTTTGGAGGGATAAGGTACACTACGGAAGACCACTCTGAGAAAGTTGCGAGCCCGGGGATCGAACCCAGAACTCCGAGACTGATAGCTGGGTGCACTAGACATTACGCTACCATTACCATTAATATATAAACAGATCTTAGAATCTCATAAGAAAAGAATTACATTTTCGTTGCGACATCTGTTGGTGAATACTATCTAAGTTTAATCCTAACGCAGGATACATTTAGTTCATGTACGAGTATTTAGGTACGCTTCGACAATGAAATCTTCTGTACAGATAAATGATGATTTACATACAAACTCACACTTTTTGTACTAGTTACCTTAAGATATCCACCTCCACGATACCGCATAATGTGATGCAACAATCTCAAGTTTCGAAGGGAATGATTTGCCCAATAGATATGCCATCGTACTGGCGCGTGATCTAATGATACAATGGTATCATTGCATCATGCGCCAATACGATTCCCGACTGTTTCTTTCTATATCACACATCTCTGCAAAGTGTAATGCAGAAATACAGGGAAGATATAATAATTCACTTAAATTCTTTGGCTCTTATACACTTGTTTAATCGGTATAATACGGAGCAGCAACATTTTTGTTAGATAAATTTATTTAATTTTCAATAAAGCATTTGCACAACTTCCTCCAATTACGTGATTTGTAATACGAAATCATTCCTACAATGTTGTTGTTATTACCTTTAAAGGTTTTTTTCTGTGAAGTACTAAAATAATTTTAATTGCATTGTATTCACAAATATACTTTTTCTTATGTATATGTATCTCAACTTTTTCTTCTATTAGTACTTGCTCAAGGCTTTCCAGTAGTGAGTTACCTTCATTTTTAGAGTTGGCATAAAAATAAATAAATTTAAATAAAATTTAAATACTCAATTTTGTATGCAAAAAAGAGTCGAAAAATAATATATATATAAAATCAAGTTAGAGGCAGTAATAAGAGACTCCAAATATTTTTAAGAAGTCGATTAATTCGAAGTATACTATTTCTTTCAGAATTACACCGGATTCGTAACAACATATCAAAATTTGTTATGGCTACCGAAATCATAAATGAATAGTTTATTGTCTACTTACTAGACCAATGAAGTATGTAGTCTAATAAAAAAACATCGTAGAAAAACACTTAGATTTACACTTAGATTAGTAACCTTGTCAATTGGTACAAGCAAAGATAGCAAATTTCATTAATTCGACAAGAAGTGTCAAACAGAAATCATTAAAAAATCAAGTATTAAAGCAACATTCAACACTTAAAGATTAAGTAGTATACATAGCTAAACTGTTGTAAATACCTTTCAAAATTTGGACAATTAGGATTTGGAACGGGATTGGAAAAGGATTTCACCACATGTACACACTCACACACGCAAAAGAGGGACTTTTTTGTGTAAGTAATGTCGAAAATAATTTGTAAATGTTTATCTTTAATATTGAAAGGTCAGCTGAATTTTTCCAATTTATTTCAACTATTTGTAACATTTCAATATTTTTAATTTACTTACCCGAATTTAAAACATTAAAATATTTCGCATAATCTAATTAAACACAGGTTATTCAGGTTAATTTCATGTGGGTCAAACAATTTTTACTTTAATAGAAGTACGCTACTTAGGTCCACACGGATAGAATATTGGGTAGAACAGCCGAAAAATAAAACAATCTACTCAATTGTTCAGTTCTAGATTTTTGCAATTAATTTCTTGCTTCATCAGAGAAACCAAATGTGGGTGTCATTGACAAAATAATCAGAAAACTGGACATTACAATTAATTAACGTGGTGATATATTAAAGATTGTTAAAAGTTATTAATTAAAAACATTTAAAAATTCTAAGAGCACGACTAAGCATGTGAAGAGCGCAAAAGCGCGCGAACAACTGAATCGAGCAGTTTTATAGACATAACTTAGTAGTAGCAGTAATCTACAAAACCTCTCGATTTAGTTGTTCACGCCCTTTTGCCCGCGCTCTTCGTATATCTGGTCGCTGGTCGCTGTTTTCTTCGAACGTTTTAAATGTTTTTAATTAATAACTTTTAATAATTTTTAATATTGTTATTTTGCCCACATTTGGTTTCTCTCATGAAGCAATAAATTAATTGTGAAAGCTTAGAACTGAACAATTGAATAGATTGTTTTATTTTTTGACTCTCGTTCCCAATATTTCATCCCTGTGGACCTAACGACTACAGCCGTACTTCTTTTCAACTTTACGTTACTTAGATTTCCTACAGTAAACGTGTCGTTACATGATACAATTGCAATAGATCCGTACTTTGGATTGAAATTCTGAATGAGCTCTATAAAGTTTCTTTAACCAGCTGTTCCTCCTTTCATGTTTATGTCAAATATTTTATTCTATATATTTCATTTAACACCTCACTATACAAGTATCTCCAGGCACGTATTTTCTTTTTTAAATCAATTGTATTTAATGTGTTAGGATTAATACCTACTGCGACAACAAAACTATAACTTTGAAGTATTATGGCATTTGATATAATAATAATAACAATAATAGTAATATTTATTTACACATGGATATACAAAATGTAAATACACGGGAAATATGTCAAAAACACAGTAAATAAACTTATAATTCAAAAAAATCTTGAACGGAATATTTAACAAATATTCTTTGACATTAGACTTCAGTAAGCAGTAATTGGTGATACTTGGTGATACTAAACAACAATTGTTTTTGAAAACAGGTTCTATGTTGAAGTGGTAGTATGTAATCCAAATTGCGAGTCATATAACTATGAAAGACATTAACAGAGAATTCGGATCGATGTTTATAGACAAAACAGACAACTTCGTATATGTAATGTTAATAATAATAATAACAATACAACTTTATTGTCCAACAGATTACAAGATCCAAACAAAGGACAAAAATTAATAAATTCAATTGCAGACACCTTAATATATAAATACAAAAGAAAAAGAGAAACATTGTTGCAAACAACTTCCAAAACACTCTACAACATTGACAATAACAATAATTAAACATAAACTAAACATTAACTAGACATTAACTAAGATCTACTGCAAGTGTGTCCTAGCAATATCGATAATTTCATTCATTGAATTATAATTTATGTCACAGAACTGAGAAACTGCATTAAAATTTCGGGTCATGGTTAATAGTGGAGAGTGATACGTCGTATTGTTTGTAAGTGCTGGGATATAAAATGTTGGGGTTGAACGGGCAGAAAGTCTAGGAACCAGTACATTCAACTGTGATAGCAACTGTGATAATGTTTTTCCTAGACTTAACGATATTTCTGCCAATTTAGATCACACATTATGCGAATTATTCTTTTTTGCAAGATAAATATGCGGTTAGAAGTGGAGCTAAAACCTCAGTGCATTATTCCATAAATCATTCTGGAGTAGAAATCCGAGTAGTAAAATTTCTTTAAAATCTGATAACTACAAGACTTTTTTAAATTATACATTGCATAGCAGCTCTGCGTTAACTTTTTATTGAGTTCGTCGATACCAGTCTACCATTTTACTTCATCATCAATAAAAATACCCAAGATTTTTGGTGAGCGATCAAAAGTTATAAACTCTTTATGTAATGATAAGCCCTTGAAATTGTAATTTGAGGTATGATTGAACAGAATTAATTTTGTTTTTGACGAATTTACTATTAAACGATTGCAAGACATCCAGGTGTTGATTTCGCTGTAGATAGTATTAGCTTTAAGAGACACAAATCATGAGGACGGGTTGCGTTAATAATAATATTGACATATCTCGTCTGCATACAATGACAGCGCATCAAAATCTTTACTAGATACAGAGAACTCATTAATAAAAATCAGGAAGAGAGTGGGTCCAAGTATGGAACCTTGTGGCGCCCCCATGCTAGTACATTCAGGACCAGATCCACAACCCTCAGTTACTACCTTCTGGATACGTTTAGTTAGATACGATATGAATAAAATTTATGAAACGGTATGTCATGGTTCATAAGTCAATTAAAATAGTCAAAGAGAGAGCTCCTGCTTCCACGGCCCCGGAGACACATCCCAGTAGATTAAACAGGGCGGTATTGGTAGAACGACCAGAAATAAAGCCATGCTGGTATGATGAAAAGATTAAATTTGCTAAGGTAATTTAATACGTTTTTATTCATAATTGACTCATAAATTTTAAAGGTAGTTAGAATAGATATCGGACGATAATTTTCTATATATATCCGGTTGGACTAATTTTATTTAGTAAAGTTAACTACAATGCTGTGTGCGGAATAAAATAGATTCATCACTCATTGTTAGTTATTCCCCTCTTCGATATATGTATAAAACCAAGCTGTTTGCATTAATTTTTTTTATTTTCGCTAAACACATTATATTCTGCGTAAATTACTATAGCACTCAATCCCAAAATTGGGAAAAGTGTTAAAATGAAGTTCATCGGCTTAATACATTTTTTCTTAATTATTAATAATTAATTGAATTATGGAGATTAAAACCCGGTTACTTAAAAAAAAACTTTTTGAGTCCATTTGACTTAGTATTGTACTTCACGCAAACTTGGGGAAGTTAGGCCTTTGATAGCCGAAGCAAATGTATCTGATATTGAATATTGTTTGTTTAAATTTTCATGTTAACAATAATTTTTATTTTTTTATTATATATAGACAGTTTAACTGAATTCATTTTTACTGTTGATGATGATAGCTTGGCTATCGAAACGTGCGTCTAGTGCGAGTTAAGTATTGTGGTAAGGGTTTAGTGAACTGTTTCGGTGTTCCATTGTTCCAGTGCCACAGATTTAGAGTACCCGATTATAGTCAGTTTGTAATAAGTTTAAATAAATAATTTTACTTTTCGATTTTGTTGGTGCCTGGAAATTAAAAATCAACAACTTTCAACATTTCGACCAATTGCTAAAATAGAATTGAGGCGTTTTTGTATGTGAACAATCTTTTCACATTCAAAATTAGTAAGTTGCTGATCTTTGAAAGTTTAATTTAGTTTCCTGAGCATTTTTCCTTATGGGAGTTACAGGGTTTCATTTCAATGCTGCAAGTAGAATACATTATTTCGCAATAAAAACATATTGAAGCCATTGTTACTATGAAAATGTCAACTACTTATTGCCAATCTGTTCTACAAGGATAACATGTCTTAATTCTTTTCCAGATTAGATTTGAAGAGTTACAACGGGGTAACAGCTATCGGACAGTGGGGTATTCGTCTTAGGAGGTTGACCAAATTTATTTTGATTGTGAATAATGATAAGAATTTAATGGAAAAAATCGAGAAAAATACTGGTGTAATAAGGATATTTCTCTTTTTCCTCGATATCTTCTTTATTGCCTTCCTCTTCAATAGTGTTAGTGGTTTGAAATTGCAACAGCAAATCTGGTTCTGAAAAATCCATAACAAAAAATTTATATACTTATTTAAAAGACAACATTAGAATGGTTTCCATGATAATTAATGTTAGTGCAAAATTTTTTATTTTTCATTACATCGACTATTTACCTATTCCAGAAAGTTAATATTTTTATGATCAAATAACATTTTATAAAATGGATTTTTGGGTTTTACATGAGCGAAATACCCCATAGTGCATTGATGCATCAACAGAATCCTACCTTTAGTGAAACATAACTGACGAATTTATGAAAATTAGATTGAAACTTTACGAACATGAATTAAATTATTTTATTGCACTTTATCCGAATTATTTTTATTTTAATACAATTTATCCGCTTATCTCAATACTTTTGCAGAAACAGAAACTGCAAATCGAGACAGTGACTTTTTAAAATATTATTTTAGATTAACCATTACATTCTATTATTAAACTGAATTTACTACCAATTCCAGAAGGTTTAAACCATATAGAGAGATTTCCTAATACTACTGTGGCGTAATATTAATTAGATACAATAAAGTTTAGTATGAAGCTGTTATAATGCAATGGATTACAATATCTATTTGGAGTTTCAGCAAATCCAGAACAGAACTTGTTCACATTTAAAAATTTGGTTTCATTCGTCTTATTGTGAGGTAAATATCCAATGCGTGCGTATGTATGTATATAGGTACGTAATGTATAGGTATCTCAACCGAACTGCAGGTAATAATATACGTAGCAGCGGTTATTATTGTGTGTATGCAATATGCAATGTATCCACGTGCAACACATTACACGCGTGCATTATGGGGACGTGTACGCATAAAATATAAATTAGGAGCCATGTTAGGCGTCGAGACGTCACCGGAGTAACGACGCATGGAAAGTGCCTGACCAATGATAGTACATACAGACCACGCCTCTCATATTCTACCCCTCTACTGAAAACTAGGTGAAACAGATCAAGGCAATAAATCACCTCCTGTCGCAAACCGATTGTGAACAATCACCGTAATAGTATAATTGTAACTCGTGATATAAGCATGCGAGCGAACTAGTCAAGAGATGTCCGTGATTAGATTTCGTCGCGATAATTATAGACTAAGTGGGTCCGACACTAATTATATTGAACTCTGAGAGCTGTTATTTAAAGTAACGCGGATCACTCAATGACAATGTCTAATTGCGTGTTGTTTGGTTACAGACCCCGTTTGGCTCGAGCAGTTTCGCCGATCTGCTGAGTGCTCCATTTCCGGACGATCCCAGTGCAGTTTTACCGCCAGAAGAACTAGATCCGTTTCCGGAAGTGGCTTTACACTCACAACCTTCGTCGCCCGCACCCTTACCCAGCTTTCAAGAAACTTATTCCGTTCGCTACTCTGCACCTTTCAAAATGGAAGAAGAGTATAACGTTTCTTATCATCATCCTACGCACGTAGCCGCTCCATCTACACACCACTACGAATACCAGCCACATCAGTACCCCAGCACACCCTATTATCCGCCCCCACAGTGCAGCACCGGATTTGAATCGCTTATGTCGCAAGAATCGTATTCTCTGCCATCTTATCAGTCCTCTCCCACTACTGAATTACATATCACAACCGCGCTCAGTCCAAGACAACGCCGCGCCTCTTTACCACTTCAAAGATCAGAATCCACCAGCAGTAGCGAAAGTCCGAAATTAAGGCCTCCTGGACCTGCGCCTTCGGTATGTTCATCTGCAGCTAGTTCACCAGGAGGTAATATCACCGAACAAGCGCAAAAAGGACCTGCACCTCCTTCTCCGTCCCAACTGTGTGCAGTATGCGGTGATACAGCAGCTTGTCAGCATTATGGAGTGCGAACTTGTGAGGGATGCAAGGGTTTCTTCAAGAGAACCGTGCAAAAAGGATCTAAATATGTTTGTTTAGCGGATAAAGCTTGTCCTGTTGACAAGAGAAGAAGAAACAGGTGTCAGTTTTGTCGATTTCAAAAGTGTCTCGCTGTAGGTATGGTGAAAGAAGTTGTTAGAACGGATTCGTTGAAAGGCAGAAGAGGTAGGCTACCATCTAAACCAAAATCGCCACAAGAATCACCGCCCAGTCCGCCTGTGTCACTAATAACTGCTTTAGTTCGCGCTCATGTTGATACTACACCAGATCTCGCTAACCTAGATTACTCTCAATACTGTGAACCTATTCCTATAGAACCTATAATTTCTGAGGCAGAAAAAATTCAGCAATTTTATACTCTTCTTACAACATCGGTCGATGTAATCAGAAACTTCGCTGAAAAAATTCCTGGATTCCAAGAATTATGTCAGGAAGATAAGGAGCTTCTCTTTCAATCCGCTTCGCTTGAGTTATTCGTGCTACGATTGGCTTATCGCACACATCCCAACGATACAAAACTTACTTTTTGCAATGGAGTAGTTTTGGATAAGCAACAGTGTCAGAGATCGTTTGGTGATTGGTTACATGCGATTATGGAATTTTGTACCAGTTTGCATTCTATGGAGATTGATATATCTGCATTCGCCTGTTTGTGTGCTCTGACCTTAGTTACAGGTAAGAATTAAAATATTTTTAATTTGGTTTAAATCAATTTCATAAAAAAATAATTATTTCAATTTTGTACCATTGTTTAAAATGTACTCAGAAAATTTTGAATTTACACGCTGATTTATAGGAAATACTGTATAGATATATTAGTTTATAGTTGTCCGGTAATAAGGCGGTAAACGTCTATCGACAAGCAATTACAATGGTGTAAAAATGAACCGATATAAAGATTGGCATTGAATCTATATCAGATGCCATACCTGAACATAAAAGGCAAATAATATATCATGTTCAATTTTTTCTATGTGGAAACGTTGTTATTTATTTCATGTAATAAAATCCAAGCACTGGAATAGATAAATATAAAACATATATCATTAGAACTTATATTTCTCTTGTCGGCATGAAATAAATGAAAAACTTTTGACATAATTGTGAACTAAGAAATACTGATTTATTTTTAACTATATCTGCTCATTTACCGTTTTGCATTAAATTATTAACCAAGCAACATTTGCTTTCTCAATAGACAATTTAAAGGAGTGTCTCAATATTTATTTTAGAAAATGTTACCACAGTAGAGTGCTACGATTAAAGTAAAATAAAAAATACTTTCAAGAATTTACTTCGTTTTTCTATTGACCTACGCCAAATGTACATAATTCCATAATTCCACAATGTGTTTTCTCAATTACTATATTAACATAAGTGCATATTTTACTCTTTCATACCAAGCTTTGTAGTACCTTTAGAATTAGAAATTGGAGAAAAATCTCACAAAAAATGTATTCTTTTTTAATTACAATAGAAAAGGGTGCTGTTATACATACTTTATAAATGTTTTCAATTATTAAAAAATCAAATGTACCATGGCGTGGATAAAATTTAAATTCTGAAATAATATAAATCACATGGTGTCGGACTTTTTAACCTGTTAATGTTTCAATTGAAAATAGGTTTACGAAAAAAAAGTATTGGCTTTGAAATAATTTGATCGCATCTGTTTAGTAATAAAGCATCAGCTTGTTCTTTTTATTATTTATGTAATTTACAAATACTTTATGTATGTATATCTAATAATATTTACATCTAAGTAGAAAAGAAGTACTGACTGTACACGCTAGGGCAACAGTTTTAGAAAATGGAAAAAAATATCCTGGTGTTAGCAGCCAAACAAAATAAAAACTCCCTTTTATAGGATTCTAAGCTTTAGCATACTTAACTTACGCTTCATCAGAAAATATCAGATAGGAGGTAATAATATCCAATAAGGAAATATCAGAATAACATCGTCAATAAATTTTGAATCTATTCAAAATTTTTATAAATTTAGTGTGATTTTATAATAAATGATGTTTTATATAAATTTGTAAAAATTTTGAATAGATATAAATTTAGTGTGATTTTATATTAATGATGTTATGTCTAGTTATTAACAATATTATTCTGTTTTCTTGTTTGTTGAATATTATTACCTCCTATCTGATATTCTCTGATGAAGCGTAAATAATAAACAATACGCGAAAGCTTGGAATCTCATAAAAGAGAATTTTTATTTTGTTCGGCTGCTATCCCCAGAATATTTCTTTCCATCTTTTAAAACCGTAGTATTAATACCTTCGTTTTGTAAGGAAACAGTTGAAAATTATAAATTTCACTCAAAACGATAATACTGTACTGGCTAATAAATAACTATAGGCAATGTGAAAACGACATAGTTGAATATGATAATCAATTTTGCAAAAAATAAATAAATAAAATATGCATTATTTGCCTAGAGAAGAAATATAGTAACTTCAATCGCCATTGAAAATAATTGAAAATTAATCTTAAAACTAACAAAACACAAATTTTATTACGTACATTTCTTTTAAAAAATAGATTTATTATAATCTTAGTTGCTTTATTTCTTTGATTTTCTTAACAAACGAGTACACACTTAACCAGATATTACCTTTTTTTTGAGAAATAGATTTATTATGATATCAGCTACAGTATTTTTACGTTTTACGGTATCATGTTTTTTTTTCATGGTTATTTACCAATTTCCAATTAATGTAAGCTATTATTTTCTAAATTTCGGGAGAAAACACTCTTCAGTAAATATACTACTGCATGTTTCAGATTACATTAATAATAATTAATAATTTATCTTTAGAATTAGCTTTTTAAATTTTCATAGAGTGTAATTTTACGTTTTTACAATTAAGAATTTCACTTTATTTACATAAAATTTGATTCGGTATAAAGCATTGACAAACATTACAAAAACCTATCTTCATATATTTTTTAGAGGGATCTATTTAATTCTGATTGTTATTTTTACAATAATAATTAAAGAAATGTATTTAAAAAATCGTAAGTAATATGATAATGGATCCCTATTTATTCTGATTAGAATGAATGAAAATATATGTTATTATAAACCGCTGAATACACGACATGGAAGGGTTGTCAATGCATGGAGACCCGTGTCATGCTTTTGTT
Source organism: Dynastes maya (assembly GCA_029619315.2). Taxonomy (NCBI): domain Eukaryota; kingdom Metazoa; phylum Arthropoda; class Insecta; order Coleoptera; family Scarabaeidae; genus Dynastes; species Dynastes maya. The sequence goes on from JAROYE020000001.1 coordinate 50,628,364, forward strand.
TCTCTCTTTTATCTCCTGAGCTAAATGTAGAAACTCAATTAGCTATGACCTCTTGTTATTTTCAATCTGGCACTTTGATCAAAATAATTTTATATAACTTGTTGCTTGCATAATCAGTTTTAATTGTATGCATATGAAACTTATTACACAACAAATGGCTTCGAAATGGAAGAACTACTACAGGTTTTTGGATAAATTACCTCTACTAAACCTGTAAGTTGCCAAATAACACACAAGCTGGAACAAAATTTATATGTTCGATTTACACAATTATGTAATGCTTTACCTATTGCACGAATATTAACAACAACATTAAACGTGATGATGGTTTTGAAATTATTTCGTAAGAAATTCCTGTTGCATCTATGAGTATTCTTAATTTTTATAAATAAAAATGCCCGAAATATTTAAAAAACAATAAAAACGCCATATATGCGTATATACTATAATTAGGTGTATAAAATACACCTCGTTAATAATATTATGGATATACATATGTGGCAAACTTTTGCCTTTACGGCGTCATTGTTTTTTTCAATAATAATAAATTATACCTAACAGAATTAGGTTAGCATACTTCTTGATCTTGATACTACGAGGTAGGTGCCAAAAATTCTCGGCCTGATATAGAAAAAATAAACTTGGTAAAATATTTATTTTCAATTATAATCTCTCATTTATTACAACGATCAATTAATAATTCTATATCCTTGTAAAAATAATCTAAAGTTTTTTCCTCAAAGTGTTGTATTACAGCTGCTTGCAACTCACTATCGTCCTTAAAACGATTCCTTTTTTGATAGAGGATCATAATACAGAACCATTGTTTCATCTCCTGTGACAATGCACTCCAAAATCGGTTTCGGGTCGTCTTCACACATGTTTAAAAACGAGCGCGCACATTCGACTCGACGTTCACGTTGGAGAGCAGGGCGAATACTTGTTTTAGAAATGTTAGACATCACTGCTAATTCCTTCACTTTCAAACGGCGATCTGCTAATATCATTTCTTCAATTACTGAAATGCTTTCAGCCGTTAGCAGTTCAATTGGCCGACCGAGGCGACCATCATTTTCAAGGGATTCTTACGCCGAACGGAAGCATTTTGCCCACTTTTTTTACAGTGGAATATGAAAGAGATCGCTATAAACGCCGTCTATGCCCTTCTTTTGTTAAAAAGTTAATGACCGCGCGGTACTCAATTTTCGTTACCTAAGACATTTTCATGCACTAGTCACGTTGTATGGCTAGCTACTAAAAACTACTACTCTTCGAGCCGTAATATATATAATGTAGGCCTCGTACATGTGCAACTATGACGCAATGGAATTTAAACACGCTCGAAGTTGTCAGGCCGAATTTATGGCGTATATCTCGTACATGCATAGTTTGGAGATGTCATTAAACTAAAGGCCTTGATAGTATAGACATACCGAACATAAGATGTAAATTCGACATCTTAATTGTAACATTCAAGTCTGGCGAATAAATTTATGTACATATATAAATAAAATAAGTATGTATAACGCAAGAATATATTTCTCAAACATTTCTGTTATTAGAAATTTTTAAAGTACTAATAAGAATATGAGCTAACAAGAGTTCATTATTAAAAAATCGCTGGTAAAAATTTGTACTTGTGATTCTTTCAAATTATTTGATTGCTAAACATTATAAAATTGTGTTACAGACCTATCTAATTCAAAATTACACACTCTTGTGGTAATCGCATACGTCTTTCTAAATATTCTCATTTGATACAAAATTGTTTTTAATATTAATAAAGCAATTAGCTATTAATCTTATCTTCTAGACCTGAGAATATTAAATAAGATATAAAAAGTGAATAGAGCTAGAAGTAAAAATAATACACTTGCTAACGGTGATAAAATCCGAACCCAAATTATACAGGGTGCAGGCTCCGAAGTTACTCCGAGTTACTTTGCGAACATAAATTTTTCAAAACGATTTTTTTCTTGTTATGAGATCTGATTGTGGGCATTGTTTAAAATTACATTGAAACCTACCTAAACCGAATGTGCTATATATTATTGCAGTTTTGGCGTCCTCCTTAAATTCTGAGGCAAAAAGTAATAAGGTACTATTGTCCTAAAACTAAGGGTTTCAGAGTTATTGGGTTTTCTTTTTGAAAAGTCGACGCTTATAGAAATCATTATTTCTCCAGAAGTACACATCAGGCAGATGAGATGACTTTTGGTATCTTGATTAGGTATAAAAGAACCTAATACATACATGCTTATGGGACTCTGAATTTCTAATGAGATATTCATAACTTTGCGCTAAGTTGTTTATGATATATTTTTGTTAAAAAGTCATGTTTTATTTTAATGGAAATCTAAAATCAGCCATTTTCTCGTTATAGCGATTTTGTAAACTGAAGTATTGTCAATATTTATTTTATCTGTGTCCCATGATTGAAACATTGGCACAATAATAATATTGAATGTGACATATAGTAATAATTATATTCACAACAAACCTACGTACTACCGTCTTCGAATTCAGAAATGTTTAAAAGCGAATGATTGTGAAGTTGAACATCTCTTAAAAATAATCTTTTTTTTTCTGTTTAGTACTTTATTTTATACTTCTCTTTATATTTACTGCAATTTAAGTATTTATACCAATAGTCTACTACTATATACTAATATGTTTACAAAGTATAGTTTTGTTGTATCTACCTGTCGCTCAGAGTATTATAAAATAAAATTATGTGTTCTCAGTTTAAATCTCACAAAAAGGATAATATAGACACTTTGCAGATTATTTGCCACAGGGTACTTAATTAATTTTTAATTATAAGCAAATAATTAATTGCCTTATAGCGAACTTCGAATAAGTATATTAATTCCGTTTCACAGAGAAACATTTTGAGACAGCAAACTCTTGTGTTTTTAAAATAAGAACAATTTATACTAAGAATTACACGTTTATTTCATCCTATAAAATATGTAGTTGCTGTAACAAAAAATATAGGCAGATTTAACATAAAGTGTTGCTATTACAGATTTTACTGAAACAATTCACTAAAACCCTTACCACAACACTTAATTCGTACTGGACGCACGTTTCGATAGCCAAGCTATCATCATCAGCAGCAAGACTGAACTCGTTTCGACTTAGTTCAGTCTTGCTGCTGATGATGATAGCTTGGCTATCGAAACGTGCGTCCAGTACGAATTAAGTGTTGTGGTAAGGGTTTTAGTGAATTGTTTCAGTGTTCCAGTGCCACAGTTTTAGAGTATCCGTTTATTACAGATTTTACTATATTTATTTTTATTTTAACTATATATTTTTTTCCGGATATAATACAATAATCTTACATCACTAATGTTATCGTATTTAACAATTGTTTCAATAACTTACTTGTTTCTGCCATGGCATACTGATAAAATAAATAATGACACGATAATGGCAACCGCTGAAACCGGTCGTGACACTACGTCAAACAAAAATGTTCGTCAAAACAGGAACCAACACATCGAATAATGACAGCAATTCAGTCAGAATCCCATAAGCGCATGTGTATTAGTTCCTTTTATACCCAATGTGGATACCATAAAATGACATCTGTCGAATACGCACTCCCGAAGAAATAACGGCTTCTGTACTTGTCGACTTTTCAAAAAAAAAACTAATAGCTCTAAAACATTTAAAAAATTACAACTTTAGCTACAAACTGGTGAGGCATCCTGTAGATTTAAATATAATTTTAAACAATGCCCACAATTAAGCCTTATTACAAGGAGAAAACTGTTTTGAAACTGTATATAAATATTCTCTACATTTGAATTGCGCGCCCATGCCCCGCCACTAGTCGGAAAAGTAGGGTGTATATAGTTATATACGAGAAGCAGTAGTTGTATTCAGTACGACGATTACAACTAACAAATCAAAGTGTAAACTAACCTAATAAACGATATATACAAAATTAAATCATCAAGAGTATCCTTAATTCAACAGAAACATTCCCATTCACACATGCAGAATCTTCGGTACCCGCGACTTAACTTGTATTTATGAATATTATACCATTTGTGAATTTGGACTACCCAATGTTGTTAAACTAGCTTCCTCAGTAAAACTAATTCTGCTAAAAACGTATCCCACAAAGCTATTTCTTATACGAACTCTGAAAGATTAAGCGTACATGCACAGAAATGGTTTCTTGCAACAAGGAAATAGATTTTCTTGCAAAAATCAGTCTCTATTCACGAAAATATTTTTATTTCAAGACTATAAAGATGTATAATATAAGAACATTATGTTCTTGAAATTTTATTTGTATTAAATAGATATTTTCTTAGGGTTAGAACATCAAGAAAATCCAAGACAGAAAAATGTCTCTTCCAAGTAAATCATTTAGTTTTAAGTTAAGAAAACATTTATATTAAAGGTAGGAATGACAAAATGGTCCAGATCTCACAAAATTCTATTGAGAAATTAGGCGACCGGTTTTGTGTCCAAAAAACACATCATCAGGATATCCAATAAAAGAAAAATTACAATAATAGAAAAAAACCTAAAGTTAATCATTAAAATTAGGAGCAAGCTAATGAAAAAGTTTTTTTTTTATAGGTTACAGTATAACTAGGTAAATTATTTCTTCAATAATGTAATTAAATAGATTATTTTTATGTTGTTTAATAATTAATGAGTTAATATTTAAGTTTATTTATCCCTTTTTTCATTATTATTTATTATATACTTAAAAAAACTATAGTTAAATTAGTACACGTGGTAAATAGTAATAAAAAAAAATATTACATTAACCGGTACCTTTTGAAAATGTTTACGAAACTTTGTACGTTATAGGTTATATTATAGTATGGGTAAGTATGACATCTGTATTCCGGTTTCTGCTGCTACTATCTAGGACGGCATGAATATATATTTGGCAGTAGGTGGCGCCAGGAAATATTTCAGTGCTGTTTTTGAGGTTAGTGGCATAAACTGAGAGATGAACAACAATGTGGGCAGGAGTAAAAAGCGTTAGCGCTTTTCTCTTCTCACATTGTTTTTGCCGGAAATGATTCCATCAATATTGTTGGTTATTGTTTCTATGCACTTTTTTCTGGTGTACTTCAGATTACTTGTGTACGTCGACATTCACTTTTGTTTGAACATTATTCTGTATATAACCTGCATCTTAGCCATTTTAAAATCACAAGCAATAAGAATAATTTACTGCAGGATATGTCGTACGTTTTAAACAAGGTAAGTGCAGTTAATAATGTGGATATAAATAATATGCATTTCAAGAATTCTAAGTAGATAAATGCTTTGTTTTTAAAAAATGGAACTATTGATTTATGAACAATACCTAACACTTTCTGGAGTTAAGAAAACTATTTACTATCCTTATGAAAATATTCTTTTGTGTTATAACGGCCATTTACTTATACTGAGAATCGCCTTCTTTAAATCTTCTGCAAGATTTTCTTAAATCAAGTTAACGAATGTCTTAAACAAAGAAATACAATTATTTCATTACAAGTATATATGTACTTCTCTTAAGCGAAGAAAAAAACGGTAAGAAAATATTTCTTTTGATTTAAAACAGTAACTGTATTGTGAATAATTGAAACAGTAATTGTCTTGGATTGAGGCGGACAGTCTTGATACAAGTAAACGTTTCTCTGTGTGTACTTCATCGCATAAAGACCCGAAACATCGCTTCGTATCGCGTAGTCAAAATGATATATCTAATAACCATATTATAAACATATGATGGAATGGTCGTTAATAATTATGTAATAATACATGTATAATTTCCGATGACGTTAAAGTTAAATGGCAGTTGTATTTTTCGAAGATTTGTAGAGATAATGGGAGGTATTTAAAAAAGAGGATTGAAGCACGCATGTGCTGAAGATTATTTATAAAGATAGAGTTAATGAGCTTAAATTCAATTATTTTACAAAATATTACTGCAACAAAGTGCTACTTATATAGCAGAATGAAATTTGCACTCTGTATCACCACTTTTTAGTTTATTCAATTTTATAACTTTCTATTAAAGGCACTTCACTTACATGTCGCCAATTAGAATGTTAAAACCAATTTATAACAATAATAATAATGGCATAACGTATACTGATTTTCAAAAGGGTTCAGATATTTACCAAAGTTTGCACGTCTTTGGCGTATGATAATACGATTAAAACAGGTATTTGAAAAATCTCTAATATGAAAGACATACCACTTGAAATAAGAAAATTCATATCCGTTTCCGGTTTAATCAAGACAATCGTGAAATTGAAAATATTTTTAGAAGATAGACCTTGATCTATAATGCCACTTACTAGAATTTTAAAAGGATGTTTTGAGTAGTTTTAGAAATATATACGTCTAAGAATGATCCTTTATAACACTTTTTTAAGGATGCAGCGTTTATACATCTTGTTAGTTGGAAGTAATTGCAAATGAAGGAACCGCATAATATTAGCCTTGTCCAGATGGCCTTGTTAACAACATATTTTTATAGCGACATTCCTAGGTTTCAGTCTGTACTAAAATAATTTGGTGTTAACTATATAGTTGAGATTATTTATTTTCCCGTTACACATGTCTACTACTACTTATACAGTCATAAACTGTAATTTATTACCTTTGAAAATAAAACAGTTACTTTGTATTAATAAAAAAGCTAATGTATGATGATCAACGTTCGGAAGGACGAATATTAATATGAAATTCTACAGAGTATGGGTGAATCTTTCATCTACATACATTATAGTTTCTATTCTAGCACTTGCATTTTCATAAGCTGAAGAGCAAACTCAACAAAGTAATAAGTATTTGTCCATGTTTTAAGGAAAAACTGCAATGTAAGATGTTGGAAAACCTCTTTATTCCCTAATGTTTACAATAAATGATTTGGGAAAGGAATGGAATACTATACAGTGCATTTCAGATAACACTGGCCATAGATATTTACATTCATAGTAAATACCTTTACGTGATGTTAATGGTTTTCCTACGGAGAATTTTTTTTTTATTTATTATCCATACCTAGTTGGAAGGATTTTTACGAGGTTTTAAGACATTTTATGAATTGGAACAAAAAATAACGCCGAAAATAAAGAAAAAAAAAACAGAAAACCCATATTCTTCTCTAGAAGCTCATACTGGAACTCTTCAGAGGGTCAACGTGTGAGCCGACATCCTAGGTAATCACATGGTCTGCTTTTTATCGACGGTTCACTGAGTGCCCAAAAGTATTTGGAATTGCGGAGAGACAACATTTTTCCAGCTATTGGCAATAAAAACGGGAGGATCATTTACCAACATGATAGGGCGCCATCACATAGCACCAGGGAAATTACAGAATTGATAAATCGATATGTCGTCATAGGCAAGTGGCCGGCAAGAAGGTCTGATTTAAGTCCGTTTTTGTTTGGAGTTACATTGCCAGGAGGGTTTTTGACAATATTCGACATAGACCCGCTAACATCAACGAATTGAGACAGAGAATAGTGGAGGCATTTAGAGAAATAACAACAAGAAATCTTCAGAATGTGAAACTTTTAAAAAAGATTAGGACAGTTTGAACACTTGCTTAGTTAACTTACTTCATGATACAGTTTTTTTCATAATTTATTGTTTGTTGCCTTTTTGTACTAAGAGTGTACTTTTTGTTGTTTTAGTTTAGGTAGGAAATTCATTTTTGATAAAATTTTGTTCATAGTTGCTTGTTTCATTTCGTCTTAAAAGTGTATTTATTTGTTTAAATAAGTAACAGCCATTTTGAATTACATGTTTGTTTGTAGTAAATTGTTTGAATAACACTAGCTGCAGCTTTGATTGACACAACATGAGCTGAGGTTTCCAGTTGTAAAATTGTTTCTTAATCTCTGCCAAAAATTCTTATTGCCGCGCAAGCTGCTACTTTCGTTTTTTTTTAATTTCAACTTTACTCTTTTGTTCCAAGGCATAAAATGTCTCAAAACCTCATGTGGACAATCAAACACTCCCCGCAGGAAAACCATTAACATCACATAAAGGTTTTACCATGTAAATCGCTATGGCCAGTGTTATCTGAAATGCGCTGTATAGTACTATATAGTTCTCCATTCCTTTCCCAAACTTGACACATGTTTTCTATTCCTTATCCAAAAATCTGTTTTTTCACAACTTAAACTAACGTTCAACATTTCAAGACTCTCTTCCCATTGTCCTTCATGGTTATTTTAATAATTACAAACTGTGTATTACGACCATTAAAATTAAATTAATTTTATTATATAGCAACTTGCTTTTAGACTATATCGGCTGAAGATGCCTTGTGGTGAAACCGGTCCCGATGTATATCATTTATTGTAAACATTAAGGAATAAAGAGGTTTTCCGACATCTTACAAAGTAATAAGGACTATAAACAGAGTCTATTTTTGATGTAAAATTTGTCGCCAACAATTCTTATCTTTTTTTCTTAAATATGACATTCAGTATTGAAGCGTGTAGGGGATTCGTTTTTCTTTGTTTATGTATGAATCTCCGCGGCTTAAATTTGCAATTTCTGCCTCCATATTAAGTTCCGTGAACAACAATTGGAGAACGCTAAACATAAGTGTTAGTTCTGTATCGGTTCGTGTGTTTTTCGTTGTAACTTATTTTGTGCTTTTCAACATTCCCCATAAATGTTGCACTGGACAGAACTTTTAGACATAACTGAATATAAAATTTTTCTATGAAATATACAGTGAGATTCTGAAGTATCTCCTCTCCCATACTAACTTTTGAACAATAGAAGCTAGAGTTTTTAGAAAAAACAGGCCAATTTCTATTTTTGTGAACTAACTTTTTGCGTTATCGGTAGTTCAATTGTATTTCCGGTACCGCCGGAAGGGACGTTGTTGTTATGCAAAGTTACCTAGGGAAGAGGGACAAATTGTTCATTGTAAGGCCAGACTGACAAAAAGGTATACATCTTTATTTAAAAAAATAAGTTGATTATCCCTGGCGTCCAATTTTAGTTTGCAAATAATTAATAGTAGACCCCGTTTATAGTTCTTGTAAGATGTTTTAATTTACATTTTACATTATCAAAATCAGATAATAAATAAAGGAGTTACAGCTGCAAAACGAAAATTTCTTTAAAAAATACAAATATTTTCAAAGCTATTACACTAAGGTATACAGGGTGAGTTGGGAGGAACCAACCAAACTCCAGGAGTAAATTGTACACGAGAATTAAAAAATGTTAACTGGCGTTCTTGTAAATGGTCCAAATCTTCACTTGTTTTGGAGTTAATACCTCTTAAATAAAATAAAAATACTTTTGCATTGACTATCTATGTAAAATAAAAAGTGAGGTACGTTCGGCATTAAAAGTTTTTTCGCTTCTCACATATGACGTACCGGTTATCTGAATCAATTCTTTCGAGGTTCAAAATCGTTTCAATAATTTTGTTGTGTCAGTATCAGTATGTGTCAGTATCAGTTTATTGTGACAGTGATGTAACGTTTATTTTCGAGTTTGTGCATTATTTTGTTAAAAAACACCACACACTTATTCAAATTTAGAATACGCAAATATGGTGTTTGTTGATGGTTTTTATAGTGAGAATATTATAACTGCTGTTGAAGAATATCGTCGACGGTTTCCTCATCAGAGAAATCCTGGTAAAAACGTATTTATCAGAGCTTGCAACAAAGTGTGCGAGACCGAAATGTTTCCTTGTTGTGCTAATATAACATCTGAACGAGCTACTCTGGGTTTAGTAGAAGAAGATGCAACGACCAGCTCACGAAGAATTGGTACTCAATTGGGCATTCCTCAAAAAAAGAGTGAAAAATACCATATTCATCACCTACAGCACATACACGCGGAGAAACGTTTACTTGTATCAAGGCTATCTGTCTCAATTCAAGACAATTACTGTTTCAATTATCTGCAATACTATTACTTTTAAATCAAAAGAAGTATTTGCTTATCGTTTTTTTTCCGCTTAAGAGAATATATACTGGTAATGAAATAATTGTATTTCTTTAAGACATTTGTTAACTTGATTCAAGAAAATCTCGCAGAAAATTTGAAGAAAGCGATTCTTAGTATAAGTAAATGGTCGTTATAACACAAAACAATATTTTCTTAAGTATAGTAAATAGTTTTCTTAATTCCAGAAAACGTTTAGGTATTGTTCATAAATCAATAGTTTCATTTTCTTAAAATAAAGCATATTTTACTTAGAATTCTTGAAACGCATATTATTTATATTCACATTATTAATTGCAGTTACCTTGTTTAAAACAGTACGACATATCCGTACATAATGCAGTAAATTATTCTCATTGCTTGTGATTTTAAAATGGCTAACGTGGAGGTTATCTACAGATTAATGCTCAAACAAAAGTGAACTTAATGCAGAAAGTACACATGAAAAAAGTGTCTAGAAAACAATAACCAAGATAATGCTAATTAAATAGCTCATGGTTATTGATGGAATCACTACCGACAAAAACAATATGAGAATAGAGGGGCAGTAACGCTCCTTGTTCCTGTCGACGTTGTTCTCCATCTCTCAGTTTATGCCACTAATCTTCAAAAACACTCACTGAAATATTTCCTGGCGCCACCTACTTTCAAGAGATATAGTCATGCTGTCCTAGATAGTAGTAATACAAACCCAAGTACAGATGCCATGCTTACCCACACAATGATATAACCTTTAATGTACAACCTTTCATAAACATTTTCAAAAGATACCGGTTAATGTTAATTTTTTTTGTTTTTATTACTATTTACCACGTGTACTAATTTGATAACAAAAAAAAAGAATAAATAAACTTAAATATTAACCCGTTAATTATTAAACTACATAAAAATAATCCCTATTTAATTACATTATTAAAGAAATAATTTAATTATACTGTAACCAATAAAAAAAACGTATTTATTATTTCATTCTCTTACTCCTAATTTTAATTATTAACTTTAGGTTTTTTCCATTCTTATAATTTTTCTTTCATTGGATATCCTTGTAGCTGGCCTGATGATATGTTTTTAAACACGAAACCGGTTGCCTAATTTCTCAATAGAACTTTGTGAGATCTGGACCATTTTGTTCATTCCTACCTTTAATATGAATACTTTCTTAACTTAAAACTAAATGATTGAGTTGAAAGAAACATTTTCCTGTCTTATATTTTCTTCTAAATCTATTTTCTTGATGCAAGAAACCATTTCCCCGCGTGCACCAATTCGACGTATTAGAAATACTTTAGCCGATATTAAAGAAAGACATGTAGCAATCAGGAGAGCAATAGACGCTCCTCGTAGATGAAGCATAAAATGTTTAGAGGTCAATGGCGGTATTTAGGAACATTTATTAAAACGCTATTATTAAAAAAATATTAATGTATGAAATTGTATTTATTTATAATTACGCTATAACTTGAAAACAAATGATAATCGGATAAGAACATATGAGTTTCTTACGTGTACTATATATTTCTGGAGTTTGATTCGTTCCTCTCGACTCACCCTATATAACGCACCCCCAATGGAAAATTTTGCGATACAGAATCACCTTGTGAAGTTAAAAATATAATTAATGCACTGATAGTTACTATATACGTCTATATGCAGCGTGTTCATCTACTGCGTGGGCGGGAAATAATTAATTTCCTGAGTAATTTAGAAAAAAGGTTTCAAATAAAAAAATTTTGGGAGCCAGGTTCTGTATAACATAAAATGATGTTCAAGTATAGAGGGTGTTCAGCTTTTGCTACAAACGGTACAAGTTTGGTGTTTTAAATGGAACGTCCTATTTATTATTACTTTTTTCAATATTCCCTATTGAGATTTTTGTGAAACCCCGCCGTTTCTTTAACGGCAGATATCACACACTAGATCGGTGATTCAATTTTTATTCAATCGGTATCGTTGCCAAGTTTGATTCATGTTATTTCCTTTTTTTTTAGATGGAACACGCTGCATATTTTTATAAGCATTTCTCTATAGCTAAAACGCGTTGTTCCTTAGCAAATTTATTTATTTTTATTTAATATTAAACTATGGAAGTAAATTTTTCGTTTAAGAACTGCTGCCACGAAATGCTATAAACTTTTGTTTTGGTATAGATATTCATTAAAACTATAATGTGTAAACGTTATCTTTTTTGGTACAATTCCAGAATCTACTTGAAGTACCCATCATTTTTCTATATACGTTACCTAGCAAGTTAACAAGCACGTATAGCTAAGAAATAACAAAAAGAAAGCAGACGAATGTTGATTAGAGTACAGTATAAAACGGGTAGATTTATTTAAAACAACGCAAACATTTTTGGTCAGTAAAAAATTAAAATGAAAACATATTGAAAGTTGTTTACAAAATTTCACAAAATTTGTATGAAAAAATTCTCTAGATGAATTTCTTATTGCAATACGTAACGTGGACATTACATAAAATATTACTTCAGAAATGTTCAACAAAATATAAGAAACCGCTTTGCAGTTTGTATATAAAGGAAAATGGTGTTCACTTCGAATATATATTGAAATTGTATGCATAAATTAAATTTTACAGGTTAGCTTTAATGAACATCTTTAGAAAAACAAAAATTTATAGTATTTCGTCGCAGCTCACTATGCGCATTTTAGCAAAAAACTTATTTGCATAGCTTCATGTTTAATTTGCTAAAGAACGACACATTTTAAGTATAGGGAGATGTTTACAGAAAAAATTCTAGAACAGTTTCTCGAAAATATATAGATGTTCCATTTTTAAAAAATGAAGTAGGATGAATCAGACATGGCAACAATTTCGCTGGTCATCTTGTAGACGCTAGTCATAAAAAGAATTTCGATGTATTGCCGAAAACTCCAAGAAGTTTTAATCGCAATCGAATAAAAGTTGAATTAACCGCTTTAGCGTGCAAAACAATTGTGATATCGGCCGTTAAAGAAACAGAGGAATTTCGCAAAAGTCTCAAATTACCTCGAGAGTTAGGTATAATGACTATTGAAGTAAGTTGACTTAGATGGAAGAGACGTATCCAGAAACGTAATTATGTACGGGATGTTCCATTTGAAAAACCAAACTTATACCGTGTAGTGAAAACTAAACACCATATATACACAATTTTATGTTGTGCAGAACTTATCACCAAATATTTTTATTTAAAAAACACTAGGTGGACACGCTGCATGTCATCTTTTATCTTCGTTTAGAGCATATATGGGCAACCCCCGGCCCTCCACCAGGTTCAATCCGGCCCGCGAGAGAAATTCAAATAACGCGCCAAAAAAATTAAAGATTTAGCACACATAGTTTATTTGTAATTACCGTCAACCAACCTAAAACTGTTTTTATTCAAATCATAAAGACTAAAATCGATAAATAATATTATTAAGCGTACGCAATGAAACGCCACAGATCGAGTCAGAAATAGTCGTTAGAAAGAGACAAACAGATAAACATTCGGGAAGCCGCCCGATGACCTCGAAGCGCTCCAGAGCCGACTGTTATTCATAACGCGGCAAGCATCGCGTATTCGCGTACGGTCGAGAGTATTCTAGTTGCTTATTGCGGGTAATATATAAACCGCTCAGCGCGCGTGTCAACTTATTACTTCTTAACAACTGATAAGAAAAGACGCGGGAAATATTCAAGCAAATTCAGCTCAGAAGAAAAAAAAACTATTAAGATGTCTGGTTTAAAAAAGCGGAAAGTGGACACAGAATGTCGTCAATTCCAAAACAAATGGACTGAAGAATACTTTTTTATCATGCACAGTGGTAAACCTATGTGTTCGCTGTGCAATTAAACAATTTCTGTTTTAAAATAATACAATATGAAGCGGCATTACTCCAGCAAGCATTTCGCTCAATATAAATTACTTACGGGCCAGTTAAGAAAGGATAAAATTAAAAAACTCATTACCGATTTAGGGAAACAGCAAGAAATGTTCCATTCACAAAGATCAAATCTAGACAGTGTTGTTAAAGCTAGTTTTATAGTTAGTTCCAAAATAGCGAAAACATCGAAGTCATATTCTGAGAGAGAGTTTGTTAAAGATTGCCTAGTAGATGTTGCAGAACTTTTGTGTCCAGAAAAGAAAAAAGAGTTCGATTGCTTTGGATGAGAGTACAGATTTATCTGACACAGCCCAGTTAGCTATTTGTATACGAGGTGTTGATGAAGAATTTGTAGTGACAGAGGAATTACTGGCTTTAGGGCCGCTACAAGGGACCACTACTACTACTAAAGATATTTTTGCCGAGGTGCAAAATTCTTTTGAGCAACATGGTTTGCAGTGGTGTAAATTAGTTGGAGTGTGCACAGATGGTGCGCCTTCAATGGTCGGTCCACGAAAAGGTTTTATCGGAATTCTGAAGGAAAGAGCAACCGCTATGAATGTGCAAGAATGTGATTTAATAATTCTGCATTGCATTATTCACCAACAAAACTTGTGCTCTAAGTCCATTCGACTAAAGAACGTTATGGATGTGGTAGTAAATACCATCAATTTTATTAGATCCCGCGGTCTTAACCATCGCCAGTTTAAAGCATTTTTGGATGAACTCTCTTCAGAACACGATGATGTGACATACTATTGCGAAGTAAGGTGGCTAAGCAAAGGGAAAATGCTAAAAAGATTTTATGACCTTGGAAAAGAAATAGCTGATTTTATGGAAATGAAAGAGAAAACATTGCCGCAAATTTGTGATCCAACATGGCTTTGTGACTTGGCATTTCTGGTAGACATCACAGGACACTTAAACGACCTGAACTTGAAGCTTCAAAAACAAGGGCAATTGGTAAATCAGCTGTACAGTCATCTTAAAGCTTTTCAAAACAAAATTCGCTTGTGGGAAACACAAATCAGAAGTAAAAACTGTTTTCATTTTGTAACATTATCCAGTCACGAAAACATTGATTACGGTCGCTATGCTGAAGAACTGAAACTACTGTCAGAGCAATTCACTGATCGGTTTTCAGATTTTAGGAATATGGATAGCACTTTCAATATTTTTGCAAATCCGTGTAAGTGTAATGTGGAAGATGCTCCGCTTCACCTACAAATGGAGTTGATCGAACTTCAAGAAGACTCATATTTGAAGTCTAAATTTGATGATGTGGAACTAAGCGAATTTTACAGAACATACCTTTCCGAAGAAAAGTATCCACAGCTGAGAGTTTTCGCAAGAAAAATAATTTGTACATTCGGAAGCACGTATAAATGTGAGCAGTTTTTTTCAATCATGAAAATTAATAAAAATAACCATCGTACTCGGCTTACAGATGTTAATTTAGAAAACACTTTGCGCCTATGTACTAGTGATGACCCCATATTGATCATCTTGTTTCTTAGCTTCAAACTCAAGTCTCTCATTGATTTTCATTTCATTTTTCTATCTTTTTTTGTTAATTTGCTTTTTATATGTTTGATTATGCTATTATAATTCTAAGAAATAAAAAAATGTGTGAATTTTTATCGCCTTTTTATTCACTACTACCTACTTATTTCTTACCTACGGCCCGCGACCTGATTAAGTCCCGAAATTACGCCCTCAGCTAAGCAAAGGTTGCCCATACCTGGTTTAGAGAATAAGTGAACTTTGCCAAAGCGTTGACTGACCCCGTACAAATTAGTATTTCTTGTTACATTCAATCTTTTCATTGGTAGTAAATGCTTATAAGTACACTTAATCAAGTTCACTTTTTTTAAGAAAATAGGTTACATATAACATACAAACGAACATATTTTTCGTCAAATAGTCAAATGTTTTATTACTCCAACTTGTAATAGTTTTTTTTTAATACCAGAGGTATAGATCCCGTGATAGAAATGGAAATTAATTGACATTATCGTACGCATAGTATTTAATGTCTTCCTAAGAAGATATTTTTTGAAAATCAAAACCAAACATTTCATTCAAATTGTTATTTCAAAAATTGAATAGTTTCTTCAGGCAAAACATAAGCTTAAATAAATATTTTAAGCCAAACATTTTGCTGTTTTATAACGTTCGTTCATAATTTATACAAGCAACTTACAAGTTCATGTGAGGCAGTTTTCCTGTATAGTATTCTTACTTAGTAGCACAAAAAATGCTGGTAATTAAGCTACCATTTACAAAAATGTTGTACGTCTTAAAAAAAAAACAATGTAAGTGAAGTGGTGTTTTTTTAAATACGTAACTTGGAGATTACGGAAGGAAAAAGGCATTATAGCTCACTTAATGTGAAAGAATAGGCATTTTTCTAATGAACTGTAGATGAAGCCAGAAGCATTTATTATTGTATTACGTATTACTTTCCCTATAAATTTACGAATTGCATAAGAGCGCAAGGATAGGGTATGCGAACTATTTAATAATACCTATCAATGTCGAACTCGTATTTTATGCAGTAGTCTATAAGATCAGACCGCAAAATACAATTTTGTGGTACAATGCTAAATTGATCTAATAACAATTTGGATTTTTTAGTGAACTGTTTTTCCTGATAAAGTTGCTTTTTATTTAGGGAATTATGCGGAATTGTAGATACTGGTCGTATTAAAAGTCACGTTGGATGATGCAATTATTTATATAGGAGGCGTAGGCAAGAACAGTTAATATTTTGTACCTCTAGAATTAGAACTATATCAGAGTTAACACTATTTCGTGAAGGTGAACTAGAATGTCGTTGGTTTCAATCAAGCGAGTACTTTGGCTTGGCAGAAAGGATATTTTTCAATGGATAGCAACATCTCTGCGACAATATTTGCATATTAAGCTCTACATACAAACTATTTGAACGTAAAGAAATTAAAAACAAATTACTAGTAATTTCTTGGCAAGGCAGGGTCAATTTTGACTGTATGCACTGAGAGAAATATAGTGGTAAAGCATACAATATATTTGTGGTTAACGTGTTGTGGTAGTATCCACCCCATTTATGGTTCTCGCAACAAACATATACGTAGATCCTACTACAATAAACGTAACATAAGCTATTTTTTATAGTACAAGTTTTAGTAGATTTTATCAATATGCAATATGGCACTGAGTGATATATTGTAGTGAGAAAAACAAAATATTTGTAGTTACTGTGGTTGCATACACTACAATATTGTTGTTGAACAAATATTAGTGTTACAGGCAGAGAAACGTTTACTTGTACCACGCTATCCGCCTCAATTCAAGACAGTTACTGTTTTAATTTTCCTCAATACAATAATTGTTTTATATCAAAAGACATATTTTCTTGGCGTTTTTTACTCAGCTTAGAAGTATATACTTGTAATGAAATAATTTTATTTTATATCCACATTATTAATTGCACTTACCTTGTTTAAAACAGTAGGACATGCCCGCACATTATGCAGTAAATTATTCTCATGCTTGTAACATATAATGTTCAAACAAAGGTGAACTTGATATAGAATTACACATGAAAAAAGTGCCTAGAAACAATAATCAAGATAATCTATCAGCTCATGGTATTGATGGACTCGCTGAAATATTTCCCAGTGTCACCTAGCGCCTAGTGATGCAGTCATGCCGTCCTAAAGCATGGCGACAGACACATTAATATAAACGCCATACTTCCATACAATGATATAACCCTTTACGTGCGTTTCATAAACATTTTCCAAAGATGCCGGTTAATATAATTTTTTTTTTCTTTTTATTACTATTTGCCCCGTGTACTAATTTAACTATAGCCTTTTTAAATATGTAATAAATAATAATAATAATAATAATAATAATAATTAACTCATTAATTATTAAACTATATAAAAATAATCCCTATTTAATTACATTATTAAAAAAATAGTTTAATTACACTTCAACATATAAAAAAAACTTTTTTATTAGTTCATTCACTTGCTCCTACTTTTAATTATTAACTTCAGGTTCTTTTTTCAATATTGTAATTTTTCTTTTATTGGATGTCCTTGAAGCTGACCTGATCCGATGACCTATTTTTTCAATAGAACTTTGTGAGATCTGGACCATTTTTTTAATTTCTGCCTTTAATATGAATATTTTCTTAACTTAAAAGTAAATGATTTACTTGAAAGAAACATTTTTCTGTCTTGGATTTTCTCGATTTTCTAACCTTAAGAAAATATTTACCCTGCTCGGTACGACAGCAAAAATATATGCCAGAATAATGGAAAGAAGATTGAGAGAAAGTATAAAACAAACTCTCGAAGACTCTCAATGTGGTTTTAGACCAAATAGAGGAGTAGTAGACGCGATTTTTACGATAAGGCAGATCAGCAAAAAGGCATTGAATGAGGCGGGGAAGGTTCACATGTGTTTCATTGACTTAGAAAAAGCCTTCGATGGAGTGGACAGAGAACATATATGGAGAACGCTGCAGAAAAGGGGAGTAGACGTAAAAACAATAAAAAGAATAAAGAGCCTATATGATCAAACGAGAAACTTTGTAAGGATGAAGCATGAGAAGTCGGATTACATTGAAACCACAAAGGGAGTAAGGCAGGGTTGCATTTTAAGTCCACTTTTATTTGTGGTAGTCCTAGATGAAGCCATAAAAGAGGCCAAGAAACAAATGACACCGTATATAGCTGGATATTGGAATTTGAACGAGGTGAAGGTTTCAACAATAGAATACGCCGACGACATAATTCTTTTTGCAAAGAATGAAGAGAAGATGAATGAGAACCTAAAAATATTGAATGAAAGCTTAGAGAAGATACATATGAAGCTAAGTCACGAAAAGACCAAGACAATGGTACCTCGAAAAAGGAACACCAAATATTTTTGAGCGGAACAAAAATTGAACAAGTCCACAGTTTTAAATACCTGGGCTCGATGATAGAGGAAAATGGAAGATTGGACGAAGAAATCAAAGCAAGGACGACAAAGACAGGCAAACTCTTCAACAGCATAAAGCACTCGTTCCTAAACAAGAAGGAGATTCACGGCCAAACAAAAGTACAAATATTTAAAAAAGTAGTTACACCGATACTTACATTCGGGTCGGAAACATGGACAATGACAAAGAACCAAAAAGGAAAAATTCAAAGCGCCGAAATGAGAAAAATTGAAGGAAAAACGAGATTAAATAAAATAAAAAACACAGTGTTTAGGGAAAAACTGCAGATGACACCAGTACAAAATGTAATAGAAGAGGGACAATTAAGATGGTTGGGACATGTGATGAGAATGGGCGAAAACAGATCGGTAAGAAGAGTGTACGAAACGAGAACAATCAAGAAAAAATGAAGGGGAAGGCCAAGGAAGAGATGGGCAGAGGAAGTCAAGGAAACGGCAGAAAGCAGAAATATTAAGTAGAGCGAAGTGCGCCGACAGTCACAAGATAGAAAAAGATGGAAGGAGGCATGGAAAAGGAAACCGGAAAAATAACTCAACACGGATAGGAACAAAATGCGATGATGCTTTTTCTTTTTTCATAGGGTTTTTGCCGGGAGTAATTCCATCAATACCGCGAGCTATTTATTATTCGCATTATCCTGATTATTGTTTCTAAGCACTTTTTTGATCTGTACTTCTACATTAAGTTATCTTTTGTTTGAACATAACTCTTGTTACAAGCAAGATAATAATTTACTGCAGTATATACGGATATGTCGCACTGCTTTGAACAAGGATAGTGCAATTAATAATGCGTGTGGTAATGAGTGCATTTTGTAGTAATACCTTTTAACGACAATTTGCTATAAGTGTATGGTAATTTACCTACAATTTGGTAGTACTTTTTTTACTATAATTTTATAGAGTTGTTTACAATTTTGGAGTACTATTTTTACTATAAATATGGAATACAGACAGCCATAAAAAACTACAATAATAGGGTATTTCCTACTTACTTCGATAGTTGCCACTATAGTAACCGTCGATTCTGGTGGAATGCGCTACAATTGTGGTATAATTTACTATACGTTCCTCTCGGTGTGGTAAATCAGTTTAAAATACGTGTAAAAACATCACATCTAGCAACACCATCTGCCAGATATTCTTTCTAGATGTTAACAGTTCTGCTTGCTAAGTTAGTCACATGGATGATCTAACTAGGATTATTGCAAATTGCAATCGTAATGCTTCCTGCTACAGTATCAGAATTTTAGTATGATTTTTTTGTTTATTTTATAATTTTTATAATATTTCTGTATAATTTTGGTTTTTACAGTATTATATGTAATAAATAAGATACTTTCGCTAACTTTCGTTGCCTTTTCTATAAAATCCTGAAATCGAGAAAAAATGTTCTTTTTTCTTTTACCCGACAAATTATATTCAAATATTACAGTAGGATAATAAATAATGATAGCAAGGACTGTGAGGTAGTATGACAAACAACACAGAGTATCGGCACACTCCTCACCACACAAAATATTATTAATTAATTCGGAACAGCTGTTTCAAAGGCTCACTGGGTCTCAATTTTTAATCGAGTTACCGAATAAATCTGAACGAAAAAAATAACAACTTTTTCCTTAATTCTACCATGCATGTCTATCCCTCCTCTTGAGGAAATATATGTACAAATGTGTCTAAACATGTATCTGTGTATATCTATTTCCGAATACTTACTTTTCTGTCGTTTAACTCTAACATGCTATTAACTAACTATTAATTAATAGACTAATGAAATTTCCCTTAAACCAAAATAGGTACAATAAAGAGCTTAAATTCATAAAAAATGTGGCTATTTATAATGGTTACTCTTCTATAGATGTCGACCACGTCCTTAAGAAAGTCATATGCATTATGTAAGAAATTCTACGACCTTGATACCGGTAGAAACTCGCGACAAGAAATTTGTGAAACTCCCTTTCCATAGAATATCGAAAGGTATCAGTAAAGTTTTTAGGGGACAAGACATGAACGTATGTTTTAGTTCACGAAATACACTTAAGAACCTTCTTGGTAATCCAAAAGACAAACCGGACATGAAAGAAAAGTCGGAAATTTATAAAATTGTATGCAACGACGGTGATAAAGCCTATATTGGACAAACAAAACGAGCGATAGATACTAGGTTTAATGAACACATGAGATGCTATAGATTCGGTCGAACAGGAGCGTCAAGTGTAGCTGACCATATGAATGACACAGGACATGTAATCAAATTACTTCACCTCGAGAATTAGACGCATTTGAGACGGTGTACATAAGAAAACATTCGAATCTCCTTAACAAAGAGAATGCACCACTTCATTTCTCTTGCCTGTTTGATTTATTAGGATAAAAGAACTTTACGGTCCACACTTGACAAAGACCGAGTCTCGGTGTTTTGCAATATATGTATTGATTTGTTTAGTATCCTTAGAGTGCGTAGATAGAGGATTAGCGGGAAGTAACCTTCCTTTCGTCTCGCTCTATTCTACGAGGGCGGGATGAAACAAGACCCTTTGCCGTTTCACATATACCCAGCATGTTAGAGCTAAACGATAGAAAAGTAGGTATTCGGAAATAGATATACACAGATACATGTTTAGACACATTTGTACATATATACCCTTCTTTTTTCCTCGAGAGGAGGGATAGACATGCATGGCAGAATTAAGGAAAACGTTTTCAGTTTTTTCGTTCAGATTTATTCGGTAACTCGGTTGAAAATGGGGGCCCAGTGAGCCTTTGAAACAGCTGTTCCGAATTAATTAATAATATTTTGTGTGGTGAGGAGTGTGCCGATACTCTGTGTTGTTTGTAGTAGGGTAATAATTCGTATGAATTATTTAGAACGAAGTTATACCTAATAAACGTCATATGTAAACTTACATACTTTTGCTTTTTTACATGAAAATTTGAATTTGACCTTGCATGCCTTATTGTTACCTAAATTATTATAATCCACCATACCAGTTAAGGAATAAATCGCATTTAATGGAAGTATAGTTGAATATACACTCATTTAAAGTTAATAGTTATGTTATTATATTATGTATGTCTACATGTTCTACTTACTTCATTGAAATAGCACTCTAAATATGCTTAAGTTGTTTAAAAAGTCAGCTACATATGTTAACTGTAAAAAAGAACGAATGGTTTAATTATATATTCGCAGGGAAATATAAAATTCGCTCAAACGCAACATGAAAATATGCACATAAGTAAAAAATGCATTTCCTATTACGGAGATTTTAATGCTCGTTAGTAGAGTAGTAGACGTAGGATAGATGTATCGAGCGACAACGATAGGAGAAAAAAGGGCCTTGTTGCAATACATCCGTGTTGCAACTAGTGCCGCTTTCGAGTACGCCGTTTTTAAAAGGCGTCAGATGCCTCGAAGGCATGTAACGCAGTCAGCGTGGTAATCTCGAAAATAACAAGCCTGTAGTAATACCTGTCAGTTGAACCTTAACATTTTTCATTTGTGTTTTTCATTTCAGAGCGTCACGGATTAAAAGAACCACACCGAGTGGAACAATTGCAAATGAAGATAATATCTTCACTCAGAGATCATGTTACGTACAACGCTGAAGCTCAACGCAAGGCGCATTACTTCAGCCGTCTCCTAGGAAAACTGCCAGAACTTCGATCTCTCAGTGTGCAAGGTCTGCAAAGAATTTTTTATTTAAAACTTGAAGATCTCGTCCCTGCTCCGCCCTTAATAGAAAAGATGTTTGTAGCTAGTTTACCCTTTTAAAGTGAAATATGAACTTTAAAACTACATCGTGATAAAAATATTTATGTGATTTGTTGATGATAGATTTGATACGTACGTACTAGCATGAAATTCTTAATTTACACTGTAGTTTCTGTTTGCAGGACAAAATTACCGTGCTGAAGGTGATTTATTTTATAATTTGTGATCTATTAAAAAGACGCTATACATACATATTCGTGTACAGTTGCAAAAGATTTCTCAAGTTCCGTCTTGATCCTTTATCTTGAATTTAAATTATGCTAGTGTACTTTGTTCAGTAAAATTGTAATTTGGGAGATTTTACGTTATTTCTTCGCCCTTTATCACTAAAAATAACGTACTATAACGTTCAAATAAGTTCGTCATCTCAACATTATAACATGTCATAGGCTGTACGTATTTTGAACGATGTGCAATAATAATTTAATAATATTGAAGTAACATCATTCGACTAAATTTTAATGTATTAACAAGAGTATAAGTACCTAAAATTCGAACTGCTTTGACTTGGTATAATGTAAAATTGAGGTACTCATCTAGTGGGCATTATTAAGTCATTCCTTACATGAATACGTATGTAAATTCAAATAGACATTTGTTAAATAATGTTAATATCCGTTGAAAAGAGACGCGAATATTATTCCCGGTGTTATAACATGAACAAAACTTTTAAACTATCACTTATTACACTACTACTTATAAAGCACTTTTCGATGTATTCTTTACATTGTATACCTTAGATGTTAAGTTAATACTTAAATCATAAAACTAAGAAGCTAATTGAGCTCATTAGAATTGTTACACTATATATGTAATAGGTATCTTTATGCGTTTTACGTCACTCTATGCAATTTATTTTATACGACAGATACCTTCAATAACGTACCCTATGTTAAACGCGTTACATTTGATAATGCAGACGACTGCAAATGCCCTAAAATGTCAATTTAACGTAGTTCCCATTCACTGCTTTTAGTAAGCAATTGCTAGTTTACAGCTCTCTCTCTCTCATTAAAGAAGCGTATTTTTCAAAGTTGTTATAAAGATATACTATCGCATTATATATATATATATTGTGTTTTAGAGCAAAAATCCATGCGTATGAAGAGTTGCACATATACATAAACAATATTAAAGCCAATGTGTTATACACTGAAAAGCCGATATGTTTGAGTCAACTAAATTGGTTTTGTTAGAGGAAATTTGCTTGTGGCAACTCTTTATTTTGTTAATCCTACTATATTTTGTTTGAATCAACATGATATTTATTAAAAACAACTTTATACTTGTTTACCCGTATTCAAACGATGATTTTAGTAAAACTAACAATTTGATTGACTCAACTAAATGGGTTCTTGAGTGTATAGGAATTTAGAAGTAAATTATAATAGGTTACATGACCAACAATTTTTTTTTTGTATAGCAGATTGTTTTTTTTTTACTTTTTTATTTCTGCGGCATAATGGACTCAAAGGCAATATCCAGCCAATACGCAAGAAGGCAACATTTGCAACAATATCACTATTTGTTGTGTAGGAAATGCAAATAATATTCTGAATTGATTGCTAGAGCTTTTTGAAGTAAAATTCAAATTACAATTAATTGAAATACTTCGCTATCATCCTTACCACAACATTTCGATAATACTGGGCGCATGTTTCGATAACTATGCTATCATCTTCAGCGGTAAAACCAAACTAACAAAGTTAAAACCAACCTTCCACCTTTAATGTTACGGTAGACTAATCTCAATCATGCTGGATTCAACAAACAGTAATTTACGGGTCTTAAATCTGAGTTCAATGTGTTTCCTTTTGTAAATTTCCATTCTATAACAATTTAATTAACTATTATAATAATGAATTGTTATTATTTCAAGTTTTGCGTCTTTAGATAAATAATTTTTTATTGTTTCCGAGATAATGATATCATTATGATACAGCTTTTAAGTATAAATTATAGGTGAACCACTTCGTTGGTTGTCGTCGTTTATTTTGTAACAAATTATTAATAAAATCTATTAGCAAAATCGCCCGAAGTGAAACTTTGTTCCTTGCACATCTTTTAATTAATTGTTGCATTATTAACGTTATAGAGTAATAAGTATATTTGCTTATAAATCGCTATCGTATACTATTAGGATTTAATTTAGACACATCTCGCTATAATTTATTTGTGGAAATAAAATAATCGAATTTAATAAATTTTTTTGATCGTATCAAGTTTGGTAAAAGTCGGGATATGTTTATGTTATATATGTTATCGTTACTTTGATAAATGTGTTAGTATGCATAATAGCCGGGTATTATACATAATAACCAATAAACGTGTTTAATGTAATAATATGTATGCAATTTATTATTTTAACCGGTTATTTTACATACAACCCAAACCCTCTTGGCTGAAGTGATAAATTACAATATTTAGGAAGGACGGAATTTTCATCAGTGCTTGTGAAATAAAAAGACAATGTTTTATTCAATGAAAAAATGTTTTATTCTTGCCACTTGTAAACAAACAACCTTCTACTTGTTAGAACATGGCAAACTGTCATCGCATTTCGAATTACAGAGTAACTCATGCTTCTTGCAGCTACATCTCCTGAAAGACATTTTCCCTTGCAGTTACATCTCTTGAAATCTTGACCACCCGTGATTGAAGATTTCCTGGCACACTCACTCCTGGCAGGAACCCGTATTTTTACAGTATCTCCAATCTTGCCTCTTGGAAACTTCGATTCAGACATTAGCCTCATCTGTTTTGTCTGGCACTGCAATGCACTTATGGCATTTTCCCTCTTCTTTTTAATAATGTTGATTTTCTGATGACATCAGTAGAAAGTGATGACGTTGTAAGACCGACTTTTGTTGGAACCCCAAACATGGCCTCATATGGGCTGCAATTTATGCCTTCATGATGGGCTCTATTCTTCATGAATTGAACAAATCTCAGACCCTCAGGCCAGTGTGGAGTTTGGTTTCCTTCCGTCCAAGTCGTCAGTATGTTTTCAATGTTCTGATTTGACGCTCCACAGAGCCTTGCGACTGGCTATGTCTCGGCTTTCCATGAATTATCTTCAATCCACTACACATTTCGCATACTTCTTAAATGATGTGATTGCAGAATTCACGGCCATTGTCACTTTGCAGTATGCTAGGAGCGCCCAAGATTGTGAAAATATCAAGCAGGTTATGTGTAACTTCCTCTGCTCTTTTACTTTTCAAAGGCCGCAACTGTACAAATTTCGTAACATGATCCTGGTAAACGAGGATGAATTTGTAGTCATAGTCAGGCTGACTCTGCATGTCAATTAAATCAACCTCATCTTGAGTTCATCTCCTTGAGAATCATGGGACGCACTACAAGTCTTTTTTTGCCAGTTTTGATTTCTTTTTACAGGTTTCACATAATGTCAAATAGATTTTTACCTATTCTTGAGTGATGTTTTTGTATTTACTGCAGCTGCTTAAAAATTCTTGTTTTTCGTCCATCTCCAATCGCCAAGTGTGTCTCGTGAATTATGTTGAAGATGTGCTCTGCATGCACATAATAACGGACTGATGATGACTCGTCACTCACCGGGTATATTAATTTTTCACTATCACCCAACTTCATAATGTCGTATCGCTTCAATCGTTGATAATCCTTAGGTTTTTTCCCATTGGTTTTAGATTTTGACACTCGCACTTTCTCAATTAAGTTCTGGTAGCCTTCTTTACTCATCATCTCACTATTTTCCGCCTTATTCTTAAAAGCATTCAATAAACTTTCATTGAAACGAGCCCTCATTGTGTTAAAACGACCGGTATCCATATCAAGATAAAACAAGGTAACTGCTCTCAATGAACACTCAACCTCGACTGTCATGAAAGCAAGCAATCAGATGCCACGTGCAACTAAGACAGGTTGAAACTTGCACACAGACAGGTTCAAATCTGCATAAGTGTGACATTTATCATACTAACCAAAGGGTGCTGGATATTATTCATAATAACACGTTAATGTGATTAATTCTTTAAAATTTAAAATATTTATCACATTAATCAGAAACGCTTGGCGTTATGTATAATACCCGGTTATTATGCATACTACCCTCATTTATCAAAGTATCGGTAACATATGCATTAATCGTAAAACCGGAATTAGATATGTGAAGGAACAAAGTGCATGTGCTAATTCGTAGCAGATGCCGCATTCTGAAAGGTGTGAAAATTCCTACTTTACTACTTGTTCTATCTATTTTATTTTACTCATTATCCGATCCATCTTATACGATTACCATACTTTTGAAAAAAAAATTTGACACACTAAAATGGAAACTTATTAATTCGGCTATCAGATATCAATGGACACGAACGAAAGAAAGTTTAAGATGGTGTTTCTTCGCTGTTATGCCAGTTTTTTTTATTTGTATATAGCAGACAAATCTACTAAGTAGCATATGGAAGAAATAGCTTACAGAAGAAAAGTTATAGCGGTCTACAACCTATTATTATTTATTTCGTATCAGAACTTCCCGTAAACAACTAATTTCAGCAGTCATAATGTATCAGTTAATACTCAGTATAGCTTTGTAAACTTAATGAAATGAGTAAGCTAAGACCTGTTTAAATTGGATAATAAAGGTGCTATTATTTTTAAACAAATTTCATTCTATTGGCTAACTGTTTAGTAGAAGTAGAAATATCCGCTTAAGCAGGTTTTACTGTAGTAAAACTATAGCACTTGATTTCAGAGCCGTTTATATCATATGTATGTTTTATTTACAAAGAAGTAATAACACTTCCACGGCAATTGATTATATACATTTTACAACTAAAGTTGGTTTAAGGTGACTGCTATTGCCCAACCTTTACTTCTATTATTTGTTCCTAAAATACATAATACACTATGTCTCTGAACTTAAACCAACTTCGTAATAGTAAAACAAAGTTACCAAAAGAAACCAATTACTCCTTATGTTTATAATGCACAAAATACTTTAAGTTTGTAACAAGCATAGATTTAATACTGAATGTTACCACAACGCGAAATTCGTGTAAAAGCCAATAATATGCGATAATACTAGTCACGGCACTTTGTAAAAAAGGAAAGAAACATTTACATAGTTTAAAAAGAGATCTATATTAAACAATACCTACCTATGATTAGTTTATATACATTTTTTTAACATAAATTGCCTATTTTAAGTTACCTAAAGAAATGTATGTATATGTATATTTTTTTATTTTCTCGTTTTTAAATTTAAATTTTATTAACTTATAATGTGCCATTTTATACCCTGCACTTTTATTTATTACATGTTGTTTTATATCAATGGAAATGAAATAAACGATTTTTGTTTCAAATTCTCGATCACGTGGTAGATCTCGATGGTACTAAGTTTACCAAAACTAATGAATTGAGGTAGCTTTTCGCATTAAGAATAATATTTTCGACCTCACTTGTTGTACTTTTATTGTATGTGGTACTTCTCTCTTGTTTAGAATTAGGAAACATACAATACAATATGTAAGTTCTAAAATTTGTACCTACAGTTTTTACTTTTAAAATCCTTTTATTTTATTTAAATAGGAAAATAAAAACCCTAACTGGTAAAAACATAGACTTATTCTTGTTTGTACGAAGTACAGATCTTCTATCCAATGCAACAATATGTATGGTATATAACATTATATTAAGTTAAAATGGAAATTAAATGTTCCTCGCTTACGTAATCATAGATTTTTCAAGATTTTACAATATCGAGAAATTATATTAAGCATGTAGCTCAATGTAGAGAACTCAATTTCACGAATACAATTTATTTACTAAAGCAACTCCACAAAAGTAAACACAGTAGTTTGTACGTACCCTTTATTGAGTTTCGATAACATTTAAATCCACAATATCAGTTCATTTTTTTTAATTATACCAAATTGGTCTTACATTGAGCTTAAAAATGCTTAAAATCCAAATTTACTTTACAACTTACCTTCATGTTTATAAATATAGCCTTCTCTTATTTCATATCAATAAACTGCCTTGAATGGAAACGATGGACTGAAAGATAGTTACCTGATAGGAATGGTATAGGAACTTGGTATTTGTCAGCACTATTTTCTAGAACATTAACCACCGTCCGCTGTTATAATCGTTACTACGTAGTAACAAAATTCTCTTTAGAAATATCATGTTGTTAGAAAGGCAGAAATGTTGGAGGACAATAAAGTGTAAAGAAAGTATCATTTTGATGTTTGCAATTTTGAAATTCAATTAAGCCTTAAAGCCTTAACATATCCAAAAAATTATTTTCAACAAAACCATTTAGCTAATACATTTACTTCTACAATAGGAAAAATAGGAAACTATTGTTATTAATAAAACGTACAAGTAGTTATAATAGTTTATTTTTTGGCTTTTATAGAACCTACCTAATAGAAATGTCCTTCAAAGCTTAAAATACTAATATAAAATTGCATTTGATTTTATTTATAGTCATCTAAGAAAATATTGATTATAGATGAAGCTGTAATAAGACGAGGTGCTTATGTTTAATAAATTATAAAATGTCAAACAAAAATACAAATTGTATATAATATTTTGACATATATATTATATTTTAAGCTAATGGTTCGAACACGTGTGAGAACCATGCAATATTACTTAATATACTTGTCATCTATACATATATCTCATATTTGTACCTGCTTTTCTATTTTAACATACCTAACTGCTAATATTTTACTAGAACATTGATATATTTTGATTACGTACTTATATAGAAAATAAGAGAAAAAGTATTTTCGAAATCATTTTTTTAATAATATACTAAAAATAGAGATTACTTATTTGACATTAAGACGTTGAATCATTGATAAAAATGATTTAGGAAATGCCTCGTAAACGCATACATTATAAAGGAGCATTAATTTTGAGCTCCTTGCTTCTAAAATAATTATATGTGTACTTGAGTACAACTTTTGTTAACTATGTTTAGTTCATAGAAACATAAAATACTTGCCATTACCTGTAATGCCAGTTTATAAATACATATGTTATACATAATTAATTATACGATTAAAAATCTTATTACCTATCCTACAATTTAAGTTAAATTATACTCTAGTTTATAGTTACCTGTCTATTAATTTGTGTGAATCAAAACTGTAAAGAAACAGATATAACTATATTATATTGTATTAAATTGTTATTGATGATTAATTAATTAGTTTTTTTATTAATCAGATAATACAAATTAAATTTTTTACCTTTCCATGCTAAGCCGGTTCTCACTATTGTGTAATTTAGCAATATACTGCTTTATTTTCGACCCACTTCAATTTTTTTAATAAAGTGTGAAAATTATAACAACATTATTTGAATAAATAATATGTTTAAGAAATTGAAGACATGTTATTTATTATGCATCCAACTACTTTACTCCTTCCGCCAAAATTTTCTTAAATCCTACAATGTGAGAGCTCTTAACATTCCGTCTTTCACAAATGCATGAGACAGTAGCAAGATGGTCTACACTACCAAATCTAAGTGAACGCACTCGGAAAAAATCGCATGATAGAATGTACTACAATATTGTGGGAAAAATATTGTAATAGTTATTAACATAATTATGCAATAACGACCGCAGATTTTTGGTAATTACACTGTCCAATAATAAAGAATTTTTTTTTGCTCTCCGAAGTAAAAATGGGTATTTTTACATATGTTGAGTATGCCGATTTCAAATATAAAGCCCGTTTTGCTCCATTACGTAACACTTTTTAGAGGCATATATTAAAAATTTTATATTTAAAAACGCAATCTGTGAGGTACCAAAATTTCTTATTATACGAGGGTAAGTCAAAAATTACTTACACTTTTAGTCCTACAACTGTATTAAACAAAGATAGGTATACAACAGATACATTATTTTTCGATGTAGTCTCCACCTTTAGCAATGCACTTGGTCCACCGAGCCACAAGCTTCCATATGTCTTCCTGGTAGAAGGTTTTCGGTTAGTCGTGAAGCCACTTTTGCACCGCATCCCGAACATCTGTGTCTGAGGCAAATCGACGACCTCTCAAAGCTTCATTGAGCGGTCCAAAGAGATGAAAGTCTGAGGGAGCGAAATCAGGGATGTAGGGAGGTTGTTCCAGGGTCTCAAAGCCCAACCTGCTGATAGTTTTTATGGTGTTATGGGCCGTGTGCGGACGGGCGTTGTCTTGCAGCAGCAAAACTTTCTTTGAGAGTAGACCACGACGTTTGTTTTGAATTGCTGGTTTCAGCTTATTCGCCAACAAATCACTGTACCTCGCACTATTTATGGTAGTCCCCCTGTCCAAGTATTCGTCCAGTATAGCGCCTTTTTCGTCCCAAAACACGGTTAGCATCACCTTCCCAGCCGAAAGCGAGGTCTTGAATTTTTTCGTGCTAGGGGATCCTGGATGTTTCCATTCCATACTCTGGCGTTTCGATTCTGACTCGTAGTGATGAACCCACGTTTCATCAACGGTTACTATTCTGCTTAAAAATGCGTCGCCTTCCGCGTTGAAGCGATCCAGTAAGCGTTGGCAGATGTCCAAACGTTTGGTTTTGTTTTCTGCGGTAAGCATTCGTGGTACCTATCGCGCACACACGAAATTTGAGTTCATCGTGGATAATTTGATAAGCAAAACCGTAACTAATGTTTAAAGAAGATGCAACTTCACCTATAGTAACTTGCCTATTTGCAGTAACCTTCTCTCGAGCTTGCTGAATGTTGTCGTCGGTGGTCGAGGTTGACGGCCGTCCAACTCCCTTTTTTTGTGTTACGCTCGTGCGGCCACTTTGAAACATTTCGATCCACAAAAAAATGCTTTTACGAGATACTGTCCCCGTATTGTGACAAAAGTATCCGGTGAATTTCAGCACCTTTCCCACCCTCTGACCACAAAAATCGGATCACTGCTCGTTGTTCCTCTTTGGTGCAAACTAATAGCGGAGCTGACATGCTTATGCTGTTGTAGCCAGCAGACAAATGACGCGATCGTGATTAAATTCCGCACACATGACCACAGAGGCGCCAACTCAACGCATGCGCAAGCGGCCGTCACTACGATAACCTTCAAAGCTTGTTATGGCGAAAGTGTAGATAATATTTGACATACTCTCGTATATTAGATTCAAAACTAATAGGGGAAAGCGATCCCTAACTCAACAAAAAACAACATAAAAAATGCAAAGGTTTATTAAAACATTGTAATGTTACGAAATTTACAAAAAAATATATAAAACTGCAGTATTGCTTTGCATGCTTTAAAATGTTTTTTTTTTTATCTTTCGGCTATAAGTAGCTTCCGGAACATTTTGGAAATTTCTCCCTAAGATATTGAAATCCTCCTCCTGATTTGTTTATTGTCTTAACGAAATTTGTTATTAAAGCGGTGGATATTTCACACTTTTTACTCCAGGCTCTCGTGTTGTTCTTACAGGCCAATCCTTTACTTCATAATGGTGTTATTTGTCCCTACTGTCCCACTCACATAGGAAGTAACAATACTTAGTGAAACCAGGCTGCATTCCCGTTAGCATTCCTATAACTTTGAGATCAGCCGAGATCTGCCAACCGTGTCTTGTATAATTTAAAGCTTCAAGAAGGGTTTCTATGTTTTCGTAGGTTTCTTTCATGTGTGTAGAATAGGCCACTGGTACCGAGCGATATATACATATTTTCATTATCCACAAGTACGGCTTTTAAACTCCATTTAGACGAATCTATGAATAGACGCCATTCCTGGGGCACGTGTTCTCTTCCTAGTTGAGATATTAGTTCACTTACATTGTTACAGTACACCAAATCATTACTTTGTGAAAAGAAGGATAAAAATTGAAAAGTACGTTTTTTAGAATACGTTTTACATCGGGTTGTAAAAGATGCCAGCCACCCAGTCGGGAAGATAAAAGTTCGGATTGATCTTTGGTCAGTTGCAAACCTCTTACGAGGTCATTCAACTCGCCTTGTGAAATCAAATGAGGGTATTTTTCTGCTGTAGTAAAATCGACATCACGTGTATCTTCAGAAGAAGAACTCGATGTACTTGGCAAGGTTGAGGGTTCATCTAGAATTAACTTTTCTGGAGGTTTAGGGACCCGCAATGAATCCTCGTGTTGAATTGGCCGAATAGCAGACTCCAAATTGGGATAAGAAATGTCATGTTTATTTTTCGATGAGAAACCTGCTACGTTGGTAACGCAAAAGTAGCAGTCACTTACATGGTCTTCTGGTTCTTTCCATATCATTGGTACAGCAAACGGCATCGATTTGTGGGTTCCTTTAAGCCATTCTGTGAAACTTCTTTGACAGTTGGTGCAACACATATGAGGGCTCCAGCTCTTAACCTGATCGCCTATTTTGCAGCCAAAATATAATTCGTACGCCTTTATAGTGAGTACATTTATGTTCTTCCGTTGGGATTTTGTTGTAAACTATCCACACACATAATAAAATAAATTTGCAGCCGTCTTACACTGCCGACGAGACATCACACAATTTTAAATGTAAAATGTAAAACTACAAATAAGCACTCGTGTACACTGTCTTCTTTTCAACGATTAACATTTAACTAAATAGAGCCTGATCTGGCGATTTACCCCAAGGAAAACGGACGAATTGTTACCAACTACCTGCAAGTTCTGAGAAAAGGGCTGAGTTTATTGGCCTTAATTGATGTAATTATAAGAATAGGTACATATATAATTATATATGTACACAATTTCATGAACAAATTAAAGCATTGATTTGCAAAGGAGATTTACCGGTATGATTTATTGCTAAATAAATAGCATACGTATCATGGTACTCAAGATAGGTAGGTGATAGAGCGAAACCTATATTATTTTCGTGTTTCCCTCATAAAAAAAGACAGAAATCACCTAATAACATATTGGAGAAAATTTCATTGTTGGACAGTGTTGTTGTCACAAATAATACTTCAAAGTTATAGCCAAGTTTCTAGTGTATTGTTTCACATGAACGTATCATTTTTTCCAATAATCTTTGAGTCGAGACGTACAGGACAATTTTTTATAATAAACTTCCTAATTTTTTCAAAATAAATAATAGAAAATGAGTGAGTTTGTAAATAAATAAATCATCACTTGTCTGTATAGAGGATTTTATTATCGAAGCCTATTTAAATGCATGAACCAAATGTTCCTGCCTTAGGATTAGACCCAAATAGTATTGGTGAATACCAATAGGTGTCGCAACGAAAACTTAATATCTTTCTAGTTAATCATCTGATTTTATATAGTCAAATCATTTTCATCGGTTTCACAATTCTTTCGGAATAAAGTATCCCATAGTATTTTTACTCCAAATTTATTGGATGTTTCGTGGGATGGTATCACAGGTGTTGGTAACATTTTCGTGGCTGACCAATGCTACCTGTAAATTAGGAAGCTGCTGAAGTTATGAAAACATAAGCATAGTTATTGTTATTGCGTTTTACTTGTTCTTTCACCCATCAACCATTATAATTATAAGAACACTGCATACATGTTGTATTATGCAATACAATCTGTAGAACAATATTGTTGCATTTTTTTACATGTACAACTAAGAGCCAAATTCATAGTCCTAACATGGTTAGCTCTCAACTTCATCTCATCTGCTACTCATATTACACTCACTCAAGTGATCCTCATTCAAACTTCATTTTTCGGATTCATAAAGACTAGGAGATGAGTTCCTAACATGAGGCAAATATGAGGTGGCGTCTGTATCTTACGTCAGAATTTTCGTGACGTTTTTAGCACGAGTATGCGCATAGCCAAATAATTTTGAAAGGCGGCAAGTGAATTGTTAGGGGTTCTTTTAACGGTCCGAAAGTTAGAATGAAAAACACGTGTTGCGTTTGCAAGAATTTATTATTGTACAAAACTTCTATTATGAATAATAAAAGAAGTTTTTTCACCGGGGACGAGAAAATATTTTTAAAAGAACTCGTGGCAAAGTACAAGGACATCGTAGAATGCAAAAAAACTGATAGCAGGTTTGGCTAATTTTACCTGTATCACTAATAACCCACTAAAATAGTATTATTGTATTACCTCAACAAACTAATGAAAATACATTCTTACTTGAAATGAACCGCTTGCATAAAACCGTAGAGCAATACACAATTTCATAATGGGAGGAATTGGTAACCTACGTTGATTCATCGGTGGATCATCAGAATAAACTAAGGAAAGTATATTTTGTATAGTATTCCTTGAAAATCTATATCTTTGCAGTAGTTCATTATTATTATATTTTTCTAGAGGATTCTGGGCATCCCTTATTATGCGTCTGTAATAAACTGTAGGTTATACATCATTCATTAACCGTATTTGAATTTGTATACTGTGGTACGCGTAAATAGGGAAAATCATCTACGTAGTTAAAAAATTCCTAAAAATCATCCATTATAAAATTTAAAATATCCATAAATAACTTTTGTTTTATTTTCCAGCTACCGGATGCCTTTACTCTTTCATAAATAATTATGAGTGCTTAATTAGTGTCCTACCCCGGCACCTTAACAATTACTTCTCACTCACTCACAACCCTAATATGAGGCGCCAATAAGTACCTTATTGTCTATGAATTCCCATTTGTCGGAAGAGGACGCTATGAGTGATGGGTGAGGGTGAGTGTTACTTAAGGAACATCTATGAATTTGGCTCTAAAACTTGTACACTATTGTAGCAATCTTTGTAACAAATCATTAACCAAATTTTTACAACAATAATGTATTTAATATAAATACAATCCGTTAATAACAATCTAGTAGTAGGGATTTGCGCAAGTTGTAGGCAGTCCTATATTCTCACACAAAATATAGTAAATTGTTCTACAATTGTTTCATTCTTTATAAAAAAAAATTTCCGCCCATTCGAAAACAAAGGGCAGAAAACGAAAATATTACTTTACTATATTGCAGTAGTAGAATGCATTCCCAAAATTTATTTATCTTTGAGAGGTTTTACTTGTTTTTATTCCATTATATAACATTCTGCTATAATAGTACCCAATTGTGCAATTACCGTAAATATAGGTGAGTTTGTTTCGCACTTTTAACTTACTACAATGCGTTTATACAGGTTAAGCTGGTTTTCACGATTTTCTTAATCTTAAAAATCAATTTATTTTAATGTTGAAAGAATTAGGTTAATTGTACCACCTAGTTTCGTAAGGTTTTAAAACTATACAAGATTTTTTACGACACTTTGTAGCTGTGTAAGAAAAAATAAAAGTATTATGTTTATAAATATGTTTGGAACGTTTGGCTTTTGAAAGGAAATAAATTCTTATTTAAGTTGCAAATATTGCTGTAAGATGTTGCACATAAAAAAAAGATAATACAAAAAGTTAAGAAAAGAAATTTTGCTTTAGCTTTAGCACAATTACGTTATCTTTTAGTACTTGATACTTCCTACTTGCAACATTTTAACTTAAAATTTCTTAGTATATACATATTGAAAATGTCATAGTTACTTTTATTGCAAAGATTATTATATTTTGTCAGCAATTTTGGTATTTCTAATTTTGATGATAATTATGTGTAATAATTTCTATAATATTACATAAATTGTTGCGCTTTTGCGCAGAACCAATTGCCGGCTTCATGATAAAACACCACACTCTCTTATTTTTCTCAATAATATTTATTCTCAGTAAAATTAATTTTTTTTTTGAGTATATAAGTTTTTAATTTAAACCAAAATACGATTCAGTAACTACATATAAATAACTTTTGCTATTATAGATAACATAATGAGTCTATCGGCATAACGTCTATGTATAGATATTTATCACATATGAAGCATCCAATCAGGGAAAATAGCAACCAAATATGGAAATTTTATGTTCACTAAAACTTGTATTTAAGATAATCATTTTAGATGCACGTACATGTATCCTAAAAATTCCAACCAAAGGATGATAATATTAATCAATTGGTGTGTGTAGACAGGATAAGCGATAAGGAATTCAAAGGGGAATACACGCAGGTAGCGGTTTTCTTCTTTTATGCGTGTATGATACGGAACTATTTTAATTATTATCAACGGTTTATTTTGTTCCGCATCATAATAATTCAAAGACTGGATGATTAATCTACTACATTAAGTACAATCAATATGTGAATGTCCATATACGCATACGGATTAATCGGAAATAATCTGAACGCTGTAGTAGAATGCTGCCCTGCGAGACTGTGTCACTTCGCAATTTAGACGTGGCATCAATAAAAGGATAGTAAAATGGTTGATTGAATTGGAGTTTTTACTAAATTCTAAAAGGCATTGTGAAATCTTCATTATTTAAAAGTTAAGACAAGACTGACCAGCTTTGGGGATATTTTTGAATAATACTCAAAATTGGGAAATTGGTAGTGAGGACCTAATTTTTTAGTTTTCAAGTAGCCATCTTTCAAAGAGATTTTAATATAGTGTAAAAATGTGAAAATAATTTTAAATAAGCGTTTCAAACTTTATGGTTGTAAGTACGCAATTTTGTGAAACCAAATAAAAGAAGATACTGTCTTCTACGTCTTTCTTTTACAATATGAGGTAGATGAGATATGATGCTAAACAAGTCCATTATACAAATTTCTTTCATCATCTTCGGTTCCTCAGTTCAGCCAATTCGATAACAACATTAAATACCTTGAACAATGCCTTCCCAACGCATTTTTAGCATATTTCAATATATTGGACCCGTTGGTTGGATTATCTGATAAGCTTTTTAGCGAAAGTCCGGTTTGCAACGCATCGCTTCTGGATCTTTAGAAATGACGATAAAATATGCAAGGTATATGGCAAGGAGACTACGAGGTAGGCGTCATAAATTCTCGGTCTGACAGGCTTATACAGGTTCGAGCGCGTTCAAACTCCGTTGCGTCATAGTTGCACATGTGCGAGGCCTACACTGTATACAGTATGTTCCCGGATGGACTGGACAAGAGGGAAAAAAAAATTATTTGTAACTTAACGCAAAAATGTCATTCTTTATAAAAGTTTTTGCTTGTCTCAAAACCACCAATTCTGAAATGAAAATCAGAATATTCTTTTCAGCAGCTGAGAAAATTACAAAAACACACAAAAATTTAAGCAAAAATGTTTCTAAGTTTCATGTTTTTGATTAAATCAGATTATCCTGTTATCTTCCATGATCACCTAATAAGTAAATCAAGTTACGTGTTATTTGTCAATGTCATTACGTATTTGTGAATCTTTACTGAGACTTACTTGATAGTAATGCTAACTTTAGAACAAAGCGTTTAGCTCGTTCAATGTTATGGAACTAGTGAGGCTTCTTATAACTTTGCAATTCAAAAATTTCAACAGAAGTTTCCTAATGTTTACGTGTGCGTTAATGCTTTACGAAATTTGGTAGAAAAATTTGAAAGAACAGGTAGCGTACATGACATCAAGAAAAGAAAAAGGATACACGATGCAGAAGATGCTGCTACAATATTGGCTCTAGATTCTGTAGAAACAAATCCAAAATTATCCTTACAAAAAAGGTGTGCACAGTTAAATCAGTAAATTAGCAAATCACATTTACAAAGAATTTTTAAAGAAAACAAAATTAAACCTTATAAACCGATTTTTGTACATGAATTAAGAAATGGTGATGATGCTTTGCGTTTAGACTTTTGCTTATGGGTAGGAGAAAATCAGTCTGTAAATCGAAATTTCTGCAAAAACATTATTTTTTCGGATGAATCGACGTTTACAACCAATGGGAAAGTTGCAATACAAAACTGTAGATTTTGGTCGAGAAATGATCCTAATTTCAAAATTGCAACTAGAAGTCAGTATTACAAAAGGGTTAATGTGTGATGTGGTGTTATGCATGGAAAAATCATCGGTCGTATTTTTTTAATGAAAATGTGAATCAACATACGTATTTGGAGTTGCTTGAAAATTTTTTATTGCCTGCAGTAAGAGATGAACCTAACTTTGAAAGTGTATTTTTTCAACAAGATGGATGCCCTGCTCACTCAACAGTGTTGGTAAGAAATTATCTGCAAGAACATTTTGGAAACAGATGGATAGGTCGTTACGGACCCGTCAATTGGCCGACTCATTCCCCTGATTTAAGCCCATTGGATTTCTTTTTATGGGG
The DNA here is from genome assembly GCA_029619315.2 of Dynastes maya. Classification (NCBI taxonomy): domain Eukaryota; kingdom Metazoa; phylum Arthropoda; class Insecta; order Coleoptera; family Scarabaeidae; genus Dynastes; species Dynastes maya. The sequence goes on from JAROYE020000001.1 coordinate 50,667,105, forward strand.
ATATGTTAAACAGCATGTTTATAATACTAATTTGGATAACAATATCGAAATTTTAAAACAAAAAATTACGGAAGCGGTACATTCTGTCACTGAAGATATGATGTTTATAAAGAATTTGTACGTAGAGCTGAAAAGTGTGTAGAGGTTAGAGGATATCACGTTGAATAAAATAAAATGTTTTTCTTTAGCTCAAGTGTGTTTTTGTAATTTTCTCAGCTGCTAAAAAGAATATTCTGATTTTTGTTTCAGAATTGGTGGTTTTGAGACAAGCAAAAAATTTTATAAAGAATGACATTTTTGCGTTAAGTTACAAATAAAAAATGTTCCCCTCTTGTTCAGTCCATCCAGGGACACACTGTATATTACGGCTCGAAGAGTAGTAGTTTTTAGTAGCCAGTCAGACAACGTGACTAGTACATGAAAATGTCTTAGGTAACGAAAATTGAGTACCACGAGGTAATTTTCACCCATTTTTTAGAGTGCATTCAGAAATTAATAAAAACTCCAGTATCAATCAATTGTTTTCAGTTCCAATAATCCTATTTTATGACTGTCGTTTAAATAAAAATGCTGCGTGTAACAGTCACACAAGTATGCCCGGTGTGTTATTTAACTACAGCTTTTAAATCGTCCACGTTTTTTTCTTAGGATTCCATCAATGGGAAGTGATGTGGCACCTACTCATAAAACTTGGGTACTAGTTCGATTTTGATAGTAACTGGTCTGGTAATGGAATTAACACTACAGTTCAATTAATTATCGTTGATATGCAGCAACACACCTAGAATTCTCTTCATCAATAATCATTGCATATGATTATTTCACAGTTAAAAATAAGTTAATAAAAAATTTGAATAAAACTCGTATTTTGACATAATATGTTACTTTATATGATTGGCTAGTGGTACTTAGGAAAATTACTTTGCAATTTTTGTGATTTTAAAATAATTTATTTTATAATATTTAATAATAAGTTTATTGAATACTTGCAATACAACTCTTGTTTGTTAGATTAGGAAATGATTGGAGAGAAAGCAAGCTCAAATAGCGCAATTATTACTATGACTATCTTTTAGCACTAGAAATATACAATGAAAATGAATGCAAAATAAAATGAAAAACTATGAACCGTCTGTTATCTGATGAATTAATAAAATGTGCGGAGGTAGCGCCCGTATACAAAATAAACAACTTCAAGCTTGGGTCAGTATCGTAATAGATTGCTGGACGCTACTAGGCAAAATATAAACTATAAGAACATAGATTGGTGTACTCTCGCGAGGTGTTATGGCGACTCAATACATATGTATATCATATAACATTGTGTTGAATGCGTATACACATTCAGTACAGACTTTTTGGAGAAAAAATATTTTTATAAATGTAACACCCCTATTCATTGGTTTAGATTTTCTCTTCAGTAAAATATAAACATAAATATGTAATAGCTTCTATAATCAACATTTCGTGTGTTCAATGTTTATATATAGTATTATTTACATTTAGAATACCTTCTTCCGAGTTTTCTTGGGAAGAATGTTTTTGATTTGAGATAGTACCATTTAAGAAAAAAAAACGTTTACTTGTATCAAAGTCGTCCGCCTTAATTCAAAACAATTGCTGTGTCAATTATCCGCAATACAATAACTGTTTTAAATCAAAAGAAATATTTTCTTAGCGTTTCTTTCTTCGCATAAGAGAAATATATATTTGTAATGAAATAATTGTATTTCTTTGTTTAAGACATTTGTTAACTTGATTCAAGAAAATCTTGCAGAATATTTGAAGGTAGCGTTTTTAGTATAAGTAAATGGCTGTTACAACACAAAACAATATTTTCTTAAGGATAGTAAATAGTTTTCTTAATTCTAGAAAGCGTTTAAGTATTGTTCATAAATCAATAGTTCATTTTCTTAAAAAATAAAGCATTTATTAAAATAAAGCATATTTTACTTAGAATTCTTAAAATGCATATTATTTATATCCACATTATTAATTGTACTAATCGTGTTTAAAACAGTACAACATATCCGTATATGATGCAATAAATTATTCACATTGCTTGTGACTCTAAAAAGGCTAAGGTAGATGTTATCTACAGAATAATGTTCAAGCAAAAGTGAACTTAATGTGGAAGTACACACGAAAAAAGTGCCTAGAAACAATAACCAAGATAATGCTAATGGAATCACTCCCGGCAAAAACAGTGTGAGAAGAGAAAAGCACTAACGCTTTTTGCCCCTGCCCGCATTGCTGTTACATCTCTTAGTTTATGCCACTAATCTTCAAAAACAGTAACTGAAATATTTCCTGGCCCCACCTAGTGCCAGTAGATATGGTCATGCCGTGCTAGATAGTCAGATATCATACTCACCCATACAATGATATAACCTTTAACGTACAACGTTTCACATTTTCAAAAGATACCGGTTAATATAATATTTTTTCCTTTTATTACTATTTACCACGTGTACTAATTTAACTATAGTTTTTTTAAATATATAATAAAAAATAATAATAAAAAAGGGACAAATAAACTTCAATATTAACTCATTAATTATTAAACCATATAAAAATAATCCCTTTTTAATTACGTTATGAAAGAAATAATTTAACTATACGGTAACATATAAAAAAAAGCTTTTTCATTAGTTCATTCACTTACTCCTAATTTTAATTATTAACTTTAAGTTCTTTTTTCCATGATTGCAATTTTTCTTTTATTGGATACCCATGATTAAAATACAAAAACCTAAGTTGTTAAGAAGTTAAAAATGTCGATGTTTCGAAAACATTTATACACGTCGCTTGCGAGCCTCAGAAGCCGCGTGACCCAAGGTTACAGTGTGGCTCATACCCAAGGTTAATAGAATACATTTACTCTAAAGGCGGTCTCAGTTTAAAAATAGCGTGCACAATGACGTCAGTGGTAGCGGAATGTATAACATATGAGATCCATCAATTTAAACGTTGTCACGAACAAGTATATCTATATATTACCTCCAATGATGTCAAAATATGCGTCCTTCACCCCTCCGCCCACAAACTGTCGGTAAAGTATTGCAAGATAGGAACTGAAGCCTGTTTTACCCGGCGCGATTTATTGGTCGATTAATTGAACAAGTTGATCTTCGATTTTATCGTAAAACAGCAAAAATCGGTACGATTTTTTATAATGTAAAGCAGCATATTTCTACCGATGTCTTGGTCAAAAACTTGTTCAATTAATTGGCCAATAAATCGCGACGTGTAAAACAGGCTTGAGGCAACCTTTAGAGTAAATGTATTTCTACCAACCTTGGCTCTCTGGTGTGGCTGCAGCAAACTTTTGTCTCACGAGCACATGCACGCGTACCAGTAGTTTGTTCGTACTTTTAGAATCCATTGCTATATAGCCCAAAATTCACTGATTTTAAATAGATGTTATTAACATTAGTGTAATAGAATTTAAATATTTCAGATTTATTTTAGCACATTTGTGCATACAATCTCCTAACCACTGAGACGTTATACACAGGTCATTTTCAACTTAAATTAGCAAGATACATAGAATACTAAGATACTTGCTCTGATTTATAAATTCAAAATTTAAGATAAAAAATAATAGATAAGGTGAAGTTGAAGGCTATTTAAGTGACATGTATGAATTTGGCTTACAGTATAGTAAGTACCTAAAAAAAATTCTCTTCCAAATTACATGCCTACAAACTATGGTACAAACATTTAAAATTATGTTGATGTAGATAAGTACGCGCAATAAATATTGAATATTATAATATTTCAGTATTGTCTCATTGAAATCCGGTACTTTAAATTTGTTGCTACTAGGTTGAAGTAAAAATTTGATCTGACATTATATATGTACAGTGAGTTGCATAAGTCTACATACACTGCTATGATTTACAATAATCTCAATTATATATTATTGTTAAATCGACAAAAGTATGTGGAACATTCAGAAATAAAATATATGATTTATTGTTGTTTTAAGAAATAAAATTCAGCGGTATCTGCCGCTCGTCGTAAATATTACAGCAAAAAAATCTAGAGAAGTACCGATTTCACTGTTGCAAAAATGTGCATACAATGGGGTTTTCCCGAATATTACGTGGATATAAATAAAACTAAACAGATAGGCATTATTTAGCGTACGTGTTAATATCTTGTCAATGTGATACAATCACTCTAAAAGTCTAAGACCATATAACACGAACGAAAATAAAATGTCATCGAATAAGAGAAATGAATTATCTGAAGGAGAGAGGAATATTATTATTGCTTTGCACAAGGAAGGAAAATCCTATGGGGAAATATCAAATGTGGTTAAAAGATCATGATCAACAATACAGAGTGTTGTGAAACGGTTTAGTTCCAGAAATACAACAAGAAGTAAATCGGGATCCGGTAGGCCACAAAAAATTAAAGAAAGTGAGGAAAAATATATTACGCGAACTGTAAATAAAGAACCTCAAGTCTAAAACAACTTAAAAATCAATTAGAAACACATTTTGGTACTGTTGTTCATCGAACTACAGTAAGCAGAGCCTTGAACCGAGTTCATATTAAGGCGCGTGCTGCTGCCAAAAAGCCTTACATTTCTGTCTGTCACCAATAAAAAGAAAAGGTTGGAGTTTGCAAAACAATATTTTAATAAATCAACGGATTTCTGGAAAACTGTACTATTCTCCGATGAGAGCAAATTTAATATACACGGCAGTGATGGGAGAAAATACGTATGGAGACGCACTGGAGAGCGATATCTCCCAAAATATACACAAGGTACCATGAAACATGGAGGAGGAAATGTCGTAGTATGGGGTTGTAAGTCAGGATCAGGAACAGGAAGATTGGAAATCATAAGAGGAATCATGGACAGGTTTGTTTATTTAAATATTCTGAAAAACAATTTATAAGAAGGTGTACAGAAACTTAATCTACCCAACAACTACCACTTTCAACATGACAATGATCCTAAGCATTGCGCTTATATTGTACGACAATGGCTCGCCTTCAAAGTTCCTCATCTTCTACAAATTCCCCCAAAATCTCCTGATATCAATCCCATTGAACATTTATAGTCAAAATTAAAAAGATTAGAAAAGTATGATATTCGTTTTAAGCAACAATTAGAAGAACTTTTATTACAAGAATGGGAAAATATACCCCCAGGAAGTAACGGAGAAACTAGTAAATAGTATGCCTCGTCGACTACAAGCTATAATCGATGTTAAAGGAGGATCCACAAAATATTAAAATATATTAAATGTATGATGTACGCACACTTTTGCAACAGTGTTTTTTCTTAATTAAATATTATTAATTACTTAAACAGCATTTTTTCTGAAAAATTGTATATCACTATTCGCATATTAATAATACTAACACATTCTAAATAAAATTGTATCCTCAAAATTTTTATTCTTTTTTTCTTTTGACTTTTTCTGGGTTTTTGTCGCTGTATGCAGACTTATGCAACTCGCTGTATATTACACGCCCGTCCAAAATTGATACAAAATTTAGTAACATTTGTTTCTGGTTTCTGATTTGCTTCAATTTGTTTTTTGTATTGAATCGGCCAAAAATGATTCGTGTGACAGCATTGAGTCAGTGTTAAGTTTGTAGTAATAATAAGGTTGTGATTGAATTAAAACGGCATATTAAAATGTTAATAGATAACATTAATACATTGGCAGAAGAATTAGAAAAGCAAGAATTGGAAGTAAGGCACACATGATACATATTTGGAGGTTAGAATGTATGTATTATTTACAGGCTGTAAATGGAATTGCTGTACCACAAACATATGAGCGGTTGTTAGCCATTTATTTGTACCAAAATGATCTGTAAGTACGAACTGAATGAAAATATCTCTTTTAAACACATTTCCTGGTTAGATGTAATGCCAAATATTTATGGAAGCGAATACCTCCTACTATAAAAGCTTCTACTATTGAATTGGGGCAAATATGGACAGTTGCTCAGCACATGTGGCAAAGAGATTTTGCAGCTGTTTACAGAGCTTTAAATTCGGTAAAGTGGTCTGATACAGTAGCAGAAATAATGATGTTAGTCCAAGGTTAGCATCATTTTTGTTTACTTTAACATTCTTACCATTGACCATAATAGCCACTTTTTATTTTAGATAAGGTTCGAAGCAGAGCAGTGGACTTGATATCGCAAGCCTATTCTTCTATTACATTGGATACAGTAGCATCGATGACAGGTTTAACAATCGAAGTTGCTGGAGCAGCGTGTGTAGAGAAAGGGTGGCATGTTGAAGCAGATACTCATATGGTACATCCCATTAGACCAAGTATTGAAAATAGTGGGCACATATCAAGTGAAGATCAATTATTTAAACTTACCGATTTCGTATCGTTTCTCGAAAATTAATGTTTTAATTACATTAACGCTTGATATGAAATTAAATATTAAGATGTTGAGTATCTGCATATTAGATATGATTATTTGTGTGTATTTCTTTTGCCACTCTCAAATTATTTATCTTGAATAAAAAAAAGAAATTTGAAGTGAATAGAACCATAACTGTTCAATGGTATATAACTCTATGTGTCTAGTTTTTTTTTCCATAAAATGTAAACATTTAGTCAAAACTATTCAGTTACATTTGATTTTATCCATTTGCTTTTGTTTGTATTGTGCTGTAGCTGCACTCTGTAATATGTGCTTGATTGAAATTCTACAAGGTATAAAAATTAGTTCCAAAAATTGCAGAAGAAGAAATTTCCTAAAATTTAGAGATTCTAATGTAATGTATTGTATTATATTTTTTTATTTCTGATAGTTTTTTATTATTTCAATAAGCGAAATTGTAATTAATAATAGTATATTTAATATTTAACTTCTAGATCATCCTGATGTGGGCTATGTCAATTGTGTAATAAAATATTAAAAAATATAGCAGAACATAATTGAAGCCCAAGTCCAGATAACAATTATTCAGTCAAATCCTCCATAACATAAAAGTGTACAGGATGTTCGGTTTTTGGTGTACACAATACAAGTTTGCTTTTTAAGTTACACAGGTTGCGTATAATTCTCAAATTTTTTTCAATATCCCCCATATCTACCCTAGTTTTTCAAATTTGAGATTTTTGCAAAATATGTTTTTTTAGTGCTCGACGTCTAAACGGCTCATAGACTAGGCGGGTGACACAAATTTTGTTTAACTTGGGAATTTCTTAGTGGTTACCAACACATTACTTTTCTTAATACTAATTCGATTTTACAAGATGGCTACTGAAATCGTTTGGAACTTTAATTCGTGATATTTCGATTTTTTTATGTAATTCCGTATATTTTAGAATTTGCTAGAGAAATTCAAGAAAATTTTTGATTACCATTTCCTTATATATACATATAAAATGCGTTCTTTAGTAAATTGAATATGAAATTACATAGACCAGTTTTTTATTTAAAAAGTATTCATGGGTAGAAGGCTGCAGCAAAATACGGCAAACTTTGTCTTTCTAAAGATTCATTACAAATAAAGTGTAACATTATTTTAGGTACACAATTTCAGCATCTGCTCAAAGTGACTATCATTCTTTTGCATATGAGCTGTAATGCCATTTCTTCTATTTTGTTCAACATTTACATTAGAATGTGTGTTGTTTCAGACTATTAATATGGCTTTCGCCCCGATCTTTCAGAAAACCGTACAGAAATACGGTCAGATGATCTTCTTGGCAATCACGGTGTGGGGCCTCGTCGTCCTATCCATCTATTAGGAATCATTAGCTTTGTTTGGTATCATGAATTAGTGTACACTTTTTGTAACAAAGCGTTTGTCATTGCTTAGTGCAATCAATACGCATACATACTATATACCGTATGGAAATCGACGATTCGATCGGATTCATGCGCAGTTGCTTTGTAATTAATCCGTCGTATTTGAAAGAACAAAAAAAAAACAAGTAATTCACTCGAAATAAATAACTTTATAAATACAAGAATTAACAATGCCTTTTAGCATTTAATAAAAACTGAAGCTCACTGAATCATTAGTTCGAGTGATACTTCGTTTTGATGACTCGCCCACGTACTATGCCCTCGTATAGATAAGAAAATGCTGCGTCTCGCAGTGCAGCGTCCAACCAGAGCGTTTGAAATACGATTTCACGGCAAAAATGGGCCCCAAAATGCTGCGATCTGGCGACTGCTAGTAAAATTAGGTAGTAAATTATGATTTCGTGCGATGTGACACCTAGTACTGAGAAAACAACTTACGAACGCAAAGAACCGGTAATTTCCCTGACGCATACAAAAAACACTCATCTAATAATTGATTAAACGAAATGAATTGGAAATTGAATGAATAGGAAAATCTGGAGAATTGTCTCTTTGTTTGTCAGTGAACCGGCTCGCAAATTCCGAACAAGGATTATCAATTATCAGGATATTATTGAGTCAAATAATAAAAATCTAAACGATCTATTTCTTTAATTTTTGGAATAATATGTTCATTCGATTCGTTCGTATAGACATTGTAAAAGGTATTTTTCTGCCATAAGGAAAAAGTGGCGAAGCAAGATTGTGATAAATTGGTGACAACTTTAAAAGAGAGGAATAATAATATAATTATAATACAAAGAATAACATTGTATTTTTTATACATATGAGTAATGGCTCAATAAGTTCATTATATTGGTTCTCTTAACTTCTGCTTGATTGTCACTATTTTCGAGTCCATCATTATTAAGTTCTTCAATGATATCCTCACAGTCAAGTAAATCGCCTCCTAATATGTACACATTAGGCAAAATGCATGCGCTGACTATTAACAGCGGAATTAAGTAAAAAAAAACGGTTTTCAAGTAATTCAATCTCCGGAATCGTCCTTTTAGATGGCCAAATGCTTGATTACAACCCGACACTGGGATAATTTAAAATTGAAATCTTTTTTACTGCAGTTAAGTTGTGCTGATCTTTGAAACTGACGAGAAAGTGCGTACTTAACTTGTATGGTAGGTTGCCTATTAGATGGCTATCATTAGGAAATTCCACTTTTTTATTAACGATTCGTCTGTATAGATCAGACTTCTGAAACAGTCTTATGTCATGGAGTGGCCCAGGCTCCCCAGCATAAACCTCAGTGAATAACTTTCTGTGGTCAAACGCTCTTTGAAACAGCACCGAGTAACAATTTTTTTCTGTTACAATAAGAATTTGGATGCAATTCTGGTTTTGTAATCTTTATACATATGACATCTATCAATTGCTCCTAAAATGCCTACAAGATTTTAATTAAATTTAGAGTACGCTAGAACATAAACTCAAATCTTGGAAACCATTATTTTTTTAAATTGATCATCCTAAGAAGCGGCTATAGATCCTAAAAACGTTCGGTAATGTCTAACCAATGTTGCCGGGCTCTGACGTTTAAATTACCGTACATGAGGTGCGAAATTACCGTATTTCAAATGAAATTACCCTACAATTAATTTGTACTTTATTTTACAGAATAAAACAATTGTAATATTTAATACTTTATTGGAACTTATTACATCAAAGAATAAAATATAAACATTTTTATATTGTATGCATAGATATTGGTTCAGATAAGAGTATCCCGCGTAATAAGGTGGATTGGGAATTCGAGTATGAAACATGTAATCAAGTTTAATTATATTGTATCAGAAACGTCAAAAATTAAATCATCATTGCCTTCTTCGGCGGTGGTTTCTTGTTTTTGGTAAAGTGTGCCTGTATTCATTCGGGAAAGCATATTATATGAAGGAGTAAATACCCTTTCACACTCGGCATTAGAATGGGGTAATGAGATAATATTCAGAACATAATTTGCTAAATTTGAAAAAACTAAAAATTCAGGTTCATCCCGGTATTTACATAATTTTCCCAAAGAAATGTCTATCTTATCATTCTGTGATATTACTTCCTCGGTAAAATTATAGCCAGGAAGAAGCCTTCATTCATCCTCAATTAACTGCATTTTATCACTTGTGTACAAAGGAGAAGTTTCATTTAGTACATTCCAACAATGTCGGCAATTGTTCATGCACTTGGTGAAAGAACAATACATTTTATTTAGTCGATGGGAAAGAACTCATTTCTTTGAAAATGTTAATTCGGTAAAAAAATCATATCTCTCAAGATATGCTGTCGGAGAAATACATGGAAGTACTGATTTTACTGTGCTGAAATCTGCAGATATAATTTTACTTTTGCTTGGCTTTAGTTCAATAGATGCCGACACAAAAGGATCAATAGATATTTTATCTGCTACTTACCACTACAAATTTTTAAGCATTAAATTATCTAAAATGTTACGGATACATTTGCGTACGGTTATGAGGTTTGGCTCGTATACCGTATTTAAGTTGAATATACCGTACATGTACGGTAATTACCGTACGGACGGTAACACTGTGTCTGACCTTTGTCTGACCACTAGTATTTGGAGTAAATAGAGTTACTCCAAACAAATACCCAAATTCGCCTTTTCTAATCACTTGCAAATCATTTCAGTTTATAATCATTTAGTTGTTTTGTAAAAAATATACCCTAGGAATATTTGGAATTCCCTAGGGATTTTTTGTGGAGAAATGACAATCTGACGTAAATATTGACAACTGTATGATAATTTTTACAATTGCAAAATTGCTAAAATTGCCCTTTAATTGTACTTACGTATGAAATATAAACGCTATATAGGCTAGTTCTTGGGGTGTTTGATGTACAACTGTTTCGATGAATTGCGCCAAGGAATAGGTTAGAAAGTGGAATAGATTTGAATGTACATAGGTAAAATTAATAGAAGTTGAATAAAATAAACAGCAATTTCAATTCCAACACCTAATTATAAGTACGTAGCAAGTTTTTAAAATGGTAAGTCAATTTTTTTCTTTTATTTCTAAATTAATTTTATTATTATTTTCATAAGCATGGACGGCTAAAGGTACGTACAACAGAAGAACAAAAACTTCTAAAGCAAAAAGAACAGCAAAAGAAACTAAAGGCATATAGGTATGCTTTGGATCAAGTTGCTTTAACGCGCAAAGATGTGCCTTATAATAAGAATAGTCTAATGCTATGCGCTCAGGTACTAACAGTAAATCCTGATGTTTATACTTTATGGAACTATAGGAAAGAAGTTGTTTTGCAGCAAATAAAGGAAAGGTAAAGATAATTTAGGTAATATCTATCACAAGTCTACAAATTTCTAGAGAACTTCCATCTTTAATTAGTAACTGATTATTTTACTTATGAGTCATATTTTATATTGCTAGCTATAAAAAGTAATGTCAAATGTATTTTTAGAAATACAAAATAGGGCTATAATTCTGAATGAATAGAAAATATCTAAAAATCACTTTAAAAAGTGGTATTTCTAGGTTACATTCGAAAGCTTTTTGTTTCTGAACAAAATTTAATTTGGTTTCTAAAAGTAACCAATAACTCAATAATTTATACAAAATAAGCGCTAAATGAAAAAACGAACTAGAAAATTAAATTGGAAGTTCTCACAATAATGTAGTGAACCAGTTTGCCTTTTTTGTGCAGTTAAACTTATTAAAAAAATATATATCTACATATTATATATATCCAAAATATGTTTACCTCGTGGTTCTGCAACCGTGATTGAAAGGGCAAGAAAAGAGTTTTTAACATTTTGATAATATTATCTTGCTCAGAAACAAAAATCCATTGAGAACAATGTTATTCAAAAAAATTCTTAAATATGTTTCATTGTCGATGTTAATAATTAAAATTGAAGAATAAGGTAATTAATAAAATAAAGTAAAAGTTATTTTAGTTCAAAAATAAAACAAATTTGCCCATAACCATATGTGATCACTAAGTCTTTAAAAGAGTATGTAAATTGGTGTTTTAGTAAAGAAGAAGAAATTGACGAGATACTTATTCCATTTTTGGAAAATGAAATAAAATTAACAGAACATTGCTTATTAGATAATCCTAAATCATATAGTTCATGGCACCATCGTTATTGGATTTTGCAACATCATCCAAAACCAAACTGGCAACAAGAATTCAATTTAATTACAAAGTATTTGACAGTGGATGACAGAAATTGTAATTTGTTTTTCCTTGTGAAATAAACTGTTCATTAATTAATGCTATTTTTAGTTCATTGTTGGGATTACAGAAGACTTATCATTAATAAAATAGGTATTTCACTAGGCGATGAAATAAAATTTTCAACTGAACGATTAAATATTAATTTTTCAAATTATTCCTCTTGGCATTATCGAAGTACATTAAGGCATTTGGATATGGAATGTATAGACAAAGAAATAGAATTGGTTCAAAATGCTGTATTCACTGATCCTGGGGATAGCAGCGCATGGTTCTATTTTCGTTGGATTCTGAGTAATCCGAATGTGACAAATGAAAAACGAGAAGAATTATTAGAATCGTTGAACCAGTTGTTGGAAATGGATCCTGAATGCAAATGTAAGTAATGCAAGTGCAAAAATTTGGATTTTCCCACATACTCGGGGATAGATTGCTAAGTACATTTGATCAGTACTTTAAAAATAATATGGAATAATAATGTACTAACATATTAGATTGCATACGCATTATCTGCCATCATGTTTTAAAAAGTAGAGATTGCAAAATTCCACATATTTTTTGTTACTACAAATTCGTACATGTGTATAATGGTAATAGCAAACAACACGAAGTATTGGCACATTCCTCACCACACAAAATATTAATTAATTAACCCGGAACGGCCGAATAAATCTTTATTCGGTCATTCGGTTGATAATGAGGATGCCCATGAGCCTTCGAAACGGCCGTTCCGAGTTAATTAATATTTTGTGTGGTGAGGAGTGTGCCGATACTTCGTGTTGTTTGCCATACTACCCTACAGGCTTTGCTATCATTATTGGTTATAGCAATTAAATAATTTATTTATATATATTTTAGTTTATTCTTTTCGACATGTCTCAAGGTCTTAAATAACATAAATCAACGAGATGCATGCAGATTCATCCTCAATGAAATATTGAAAATATTTGAAATGTTGGTAAGGGACACTGTAGATCAGTGTTTCTCGATCTTTTTGGACCAAACGCCTACTTTGTCAAGTCTGCTTCTTAATTTGCACACTTTAATTTTTAAGAGTTTAAAATTGCACGATAATCCACAAATTAACGTAGGTTAGATTTAGGCTAGGCGTTAATAAAACATAAACAAAGAAATTTGAAAGGAACAAAAGTAAAACAATTATTGTTTGTAATTTTAACTTAACATACAACAAATAATACACATGAAAGTAAAATATTTACTATAATTTTAATCTAACATAGAAATAATAAGACACGCAAAATGACAGTCAGATAATCGTCCATTTTAAGATGTCATTCGCCCATGATGAGAAATAATGTTGTGGATGAATTTTATTTTTGTTTGAATAGTTCTTTTTAAAGGTAAGTTCATTGATATGAGCAATACCAAGTTTGATAAATGTAATTTTTTTGCTGAAATGTTTTCTGTTTCTGTTTTGTTGATAACATGCGTAATAGCAGTAAAAAATAGGGGTTGTTTGAAATAAAACATTCTGTATATTTTTACATTTTTGAAAAGGCAAACGAAATACGACTCTAATTATACCACATAGTTCAAGAAATACTACGATATGCAGCAATAAAAGTTCAGGTAATCAATTTTTGTTATGCAAACTTGATTAGAAAAAAAGTTCCAAATTGTCTTGGGACGCCAGGACGATCCAAGTGTCCAAGGAGTTCGTTATTAGGAAATGTCATCATAACAATTGTCAAACTCTCAAATTTCAATTCTAAAAGCGAAAATTATTCAGATTTTCGTCCTCTGTTCTCGTTATTATTTTCTCTTATTTTACCTGTTTTGATAAATGTTATTTCTATACTTTATCGAAGTTTATAGTAATCCTGCAGTTTACGGCTCCCATTTCACACGGCTCATCTGCGCATACACATAACTAGACAGTGTTGTCAGATTAGAGTGCCAATATCAGAAGAAACATAAAATAATCATATTTATTTATTAATTTCATTATTAAAAGCACAAAATTGTGGCACGATACACATACGGTTGTTAAAATTTGATCAAGTATCTAATGACTTTTTACAAAATGTCTTTTCTGTAATTTACCGTACTCTGTAATTTGCGGCATTATTGTAAAATTGATTAATTAATTGCCCCTGTATGATTATACTACCTTTTCCTGCTATTTTTAACAGAGAAAATTGAACTAAACTAATAAATATAAACGCTTACAACTAAAATATTTAGAATTCGCTGAACGAATGACAACTAAACCGACGAAAATTTGGCAACGTTGCATTGGTTTTTGTATATGAACAATAACCCTATGAAATGGGAGCCGTAAAGTGCAGGATTACCTTTATTGCAATTAATTATAACGGGTTTGTTTAAATTTGTCAGATTTTGGCGATCAGTGTGCTTATTTTTTAGTTTTCTATGTTGATTTTACAATGGATTACATGTGGACAATGTAAGATAAATTTCAACAAATTTTATATTCAGTGAATCTCCGGTAATACCGGAAATGTAATTAACCTATTGATGACACCAGAAATTAGTTTACAACAAAAAATACAAATCAACCTCAAAAAACGATGGCTTCTGTTGTTTTGGGCCAGGAATAGACGACCGCCAAAAACGCAGCGGTTTTTCTTTTCTAATATTAAATGTCTAATATATATTTATTTTACAGGGATTTTAATGGCAAAGTGCTGGTTAACCGGAAGTTTATGCTTAAGTGATGATCACTTTGCAGATACAAGAATGACGTACTACGAGAAATTAAAAGAGTTGGATCCTTTACGTAAAGGCCAATATGATGATTATTTAGAGTGTGCGACAAAGGCAAGTGGTGATGTCAAATAACACATTAGTTCTCTAGAGCTTTTTGTTATTACATAAAATTATATTTATTCAGTAAAATAATATGCAAGCAACATTACAATTCGAGTTTTAATGTTTAATACTTCGATTTGTTTCGGCTTCGATTTTTTGTTTAATCTTTTTTTCATCAATTACAACCTAAAAAAAAATGGATAATTCAAGTACGATGTAAATACACTATCAATAATATTGAACGTAATGTTAATAAGTGTAAAGACCGCTTTCAGTAACTTACCGTATCTTTCAAACTTGCAAATTTATTATTGTTTTCTTCCTTATCTAGCTGCTTTAAATATTTTTGCCTCATATATAGTACTACATCAACATAAGTTTTGTGCTTCAGTGCTATATCTAAAGCCCTAAAATTAAATGTATGTTAGAATTGCAGATTTTACTTTCGCAAACCTATACCTATCCCAATTATATAACTGCAAATTTATTTTAATTGCGTGGAACAGCATACCGTTATGGACTAGGATAGACTCTGCTGTTTGTAAACCCCCACCTAAAAGAGCAGCACCTGCTATTTGCTGAGCTTTTGTTGGTAATTCCTACAAATAATACATTTTTTTGAACTCTAAATGCGTCTTGTCTAAAATTAATTGCTCTCTATTGTTACTAGCTACAGATTGAAATGGTAAAAATACGAAGACAATTGAATATTCTCTTTTCAAGAGAATCCTTTTGTACCTAATCTAGGTATTAAAAATCACATCTGTCTAATGCGCACTTTCGGAGAAATAACGATTTCTGTAAATGTCGACCTTTCAAAAAAACCCTAATAATTCTGAAACTCTTAGTTTTAGGATAATAGTATAGTTTATTTCAAATTATAAGAATATAACTTTGAACGGCTTAAATGCTGTTATTGCACCACCTGCGGTAATAACTACCTGGATACCCAAACAAACTGCTGAGGACCGTAATGACAAAATTTAAGTGAATTGAATAGAAATTGAATTATGATTTGCGATATGCGTAACTACCTGTTTGTACATTTAAATCTCATTTAATATGTAAATTCTTTAATTACTTGTAACATCGAATTGCTTACTATGTAAATTTAAACTGTTTGTAAAATATATAAACATAAACATATAATTATCTTATAGGGCCGTAATTTATAGTCAATACGGTCCCTAGATTCAATATGCATTGCCAGGTTACTGTCGTCACAGAAGGTGCAATAAAAGTATTAAAGGCCTTGTAAGTCTACAGTTATATTCTTATAATTTGAAATAAACTATACCTTATTACATTTTGTCTCAGAATTTAACCAGGGTTCGAAAAGCGCAATAATGTATAGCATGTTCCATTTAAAAACTTTGGGTAGCTATGTACTTATCAGTCATCCTTGTTATGTTATCCTTACTTTATCCGAAAATCTTTTTATCTTCGTGTAAAATTTTTTTCAAAGAGCAAAGCCGAAAATTCTGTGTTCAAACAATTTCTTATCTGTCGCGTCGCTTATTTTGTAATATATATGAAAAAGTCACCTCACCCTCACTGTTTTCCATACTCCAGAGAGTCCTTATTAGAAGTAGTGTATGCAAGTAGTTATTTATTTTTACTTTCTTAAGAGCTTTTATTGATTTTTGTACGTAACTTTATTTTTTATATGTTCAATTGTATTTAAAATACATAAAATGAGTTTGTGATTATTTTTTTGGTTATGGGAACGGATTATTTCTGTTTCCTCTATTTCTTATAAGAACATTTGATTGCAGTTACGAAATTTCGGATTACGAAATGTTTTTGGAACCAATTAATTCGCAACACTAGATATTGCCGCGGACAACATTAAAACTACTCGTTTGGACAAATTCGATCCGTCTAAATCAAATCAAAGTTAAAGTGGCTTCTTTCTAATGATGGTGTCAATAAAGTTTTAACGAAAAGTCTGCTGGTAAAAGCTTCTGCTAATTTTCTGGAATAATTATAACGTGTGATCGTACATCAATGCAGTCGAATATGCATAAATCAGTAAGGGCGGAACTGAATTGACGTAGAGCGAATAGAGAGGTGAATATCCGGATCAAATAGAATAGGGGGATGCCAACAGACCTTATTCCCTCCATATTTATTATCAAAATGTAAGTGGATTACGCGATTAAGCAAGACTCGTAGGTTCTATACATCTTGTTTGTCATCTAATTATCACATTCTATGTTTGATGACTATGCGGTTCGATTGCTGATAGTGAACTGTCTCCACCTACTTATAGCATTGTACGTTGTGATAGGGATTTAGTTGCTACTGGAAGGTCAAAAGTAGGTGGAGTTTTGATTTCTTTTTCGCAAAATATTGTTTTTGACGTACTTGATGCATCATCCTTTAAGTTTTCTGTTTCCATTGTGGACCTAGTGGCCTGTAGATGTTCGATATCTCAATACTCTTTTATAATTGTAGTACTTTATATCCCTCTAGATATCGCAATTAATGATTTTGAGTTATTTCTTGACCATCTCGAACTATTCATGATGAATAAACCTGTTTTTACTCGGTGACTAACATACCGCATCTCTATGAGCCTTCCTCTGATATTTTTGATAGTAAGCTTCAATAGTTCGTAAATTTTATTAGCTCAGTTGGCTTGTCTCAATTTAACAATACACTTAACGATAACAATAGACTGCTAGATCTGATACTTTTAAATACCACGAGCGATATGGATACTGAGTGCGATTCCGATCCATTTGTTCTTGAGGATTCCCACCATCCAGCCTTAGCAGTAGTTATGAGATTAGTTGGCATTTCCAACCTGTTTTGTTTCCGTGTAATAGCAGTCCCATATATAATTTTGGAAAGGCAAATTTTCACTGGCTGTATGCAGATTTTTTGAAAGTGGACTGGTCACCGCTGAGCAGTGTTGAAGACGTGGATGCAACATTGGACCACTTTTTCAAAATTGTTTATACTATGGATGCATCCGTGCCTAAATTGTGTGCTGGATTTAAGTCACATTATCCACATTGGTTCACAAGAAACATTAAAGATGGTCTAGCGATGAAATGGAGGTCTACTGGCTGGAGTATATTTAAGAATTTCAACGACTATGAAGGCTCTTGAAGTATGAAATAAACACTGCGTATTTGAACTATGTGAGGACAACTGAGGGCAGAATACTATCTGACCCTAAGAGTTTTTGGAATTTTGTTCATACTAAAAAGAATACATCTAGGATACCAGTAAAGATACATTTAGACGATAATGAATTCGCCAATCCACAAGATATCGTGAATGCCTTTGCAGATTTGTGTCGGTCTATCTGCCATCTAGTGCTACTGTTACTTCTCCTGATGTCGTATCCGATCTTCCAGTATTGTCGTTTCCAAATGTTACATCTGATGACGTGATCACATCTATTAGGAGGCCGAAGAATAAATCGACGGCTGGCGATGACGGAATTCCCTCCTTTCTGGTTAGAGACTGCGCATGTGTATTCAGTGAACCATTAGCATTGATCTTTAATTTGTGCTTGAAATACCCTAAGTTTCCTAAACGTTGAAAGATAGCACGCATATGTCCTATTTTAAAGAAGGGCGATCCAGCCGACGTGAAGAACTATAGACCAGCGTCTATCTTGCGTAATTTTTCCAAAGTCTTTGAGCAGATACTTTATCAAAACCTGCTTCCGAAAATAAAGTTATATCTATCTCCGCTACAGCATGTACTTTCAGTTTTCGATTTTTAACTTAAAGTCAAAAATACTTGATGTAGGTTAGATAACTTGTATGAATTTATTATAGCTTGCATAAAAGCACCCGCATTGGTACCTACATTTAGTTCTCATTTACTGATTATAATGAAACTGAAAGCAAAAAAATCTACTGTTTAGGCATCTTTAAAGAGGGCTGTTGTAAACAAATAATAGACATTAATGAAATGAGAACTAAATTAGTTTCCTTGATTTGAAAACTAAAAGTATCCGAATCCTTTGCATCAAGTTAATCAGAAAATCAAAATAAGATATTGAAATAGTTATCATGTTCAGTGAAAATCGCATACCTTTAAGTATTGAATATAAAACACTTTATCATATTGATTAATAGCAGCATACGATTCTTCTGCAATATCAAGTGTATCTGCATTTGACTGGGTAGCTAATATAGCTAAGCAGGTCCACAAAACAACTTCGTTAGTTGTTCTACACAAATTTAACGCATCAGTCCATTTATTATCCTGTACAGATCTAAAACATTAAAAATTAAATTGGTATATAAGTACGCACGAAAATATTAGCTTATCTGTGTTATCCACGCAATTAAGCTAGCAATCGGATCTAGCTTTTAGGAGCGTCTAACCATAGCCAAAAATCCTATGTTGCCAGACATATTTTGGGTAGTTAACTCGACAACATTAGAAAATAGCGCGAAATTAGAATGTCAAATAAAGATATGGGAATGTGCTGCATTCACAAGATGTATAAATGAATATTGTACATTTCTTAAATCAAGAGTATCATTTTATTAGCACAAGAGATAGATGGGTAAGATATACAGGTGTCTCATGAGGAATTGTATCGATCCATATACACATTGAGAAAATGTGATGTTAGGTATATCTATATATGTACGGCGAGAGAGCGAGGAGGGGATTGAGTGGAATCCGATCGATTCGATGTGGATGGTGTGTTAGGTGTTAATACGCTTCTAACAACGTTGGCGTGTAGACCTACTGTGTGCAAGAACGCACGTAATAATTTGGTCATGGTCGCCTGGAAATGAGAGTTTCGCATATTTATTTTGTTGTTGCTAGGAAGCTTAGACGAAACTAATGAGTTCTAAAGACGAAAATAAAAACAGACTCTGATGAAATAAAAGAAAAGAAAAATAAATACTCTAGAAATTCTTACTAAGATCGGTACACATCGGTGTGAGCCGTCGACTGCCGTTAACCCCTCCGCTTGTGGTGAATCGCCCATTCGCGTTTACCGTTGTCGCATGTACGCTTAAATTTTTGACAGATGGGCATGGGTACATGTGAACTTTTCTAACCGTGAAAGTGTTTAACTTGGAAAATTGAAATTTTGTAGAACTGTTGACCATATAGGGTAAGATTAGAAACCGAATGACTTTTTGGAAAATATTATACAGCGTGCGCAACAATTACGATTAAACATTCAAATAGAAAAACTGTCAAGGTTCACATGCATTCGTCCAACTGTCAAACTTTTAAAAAAATGCAAATATTTCAAATATGGTTCGAAATAGCAGCATAGTTGTTTTAGGTTTGTTCGTTTAGGCTGCACTTTTTACTCGGTATGGTGTGAAATGACGTCACTGGAATGGTCAGTGCAAGTAGGTGTATGGTTATGTACAGCTGCACCCAGGCCCAACGAACGTATTTTTTTCCACTGGTTACTCGGAATAGTTAGTGTAGGTCTAGCGAACAAAGCTTTTATCAAACAAACCTTAAAATTGAACAAGCATTCTGAATAAGCGTGATGAAATGATCATAATTATTTTAATTTGTATTAATGTTATGGCTATTTTATAGATGTAATAAAAATCTTGCAAATTTGATCTTAAATTTTTAATGTTGATAACTAAAAAGGACTAAAAATGTTGATTATAATAATAATTATTAGATATATTAAATTAAATAGGGTTCATAACAAATGTTCCATTTGGCTGGAAATAACATTTTGTATATTTACTTGTCCATTGTTAATTATTTCTTGCGGTAACGAAATAATTCATTTGATTTTAAAAATGGACAATATTTATTTTTATATTTTGGAAAACATATTCCCATACCTTTCTTTTGTGTTTTAACTTTGTGCTACTAGCATTCCCATGTTGTCAAACTAACTATGAAAATGGGGCCTCACAATGTGACTTTTGGCTACATCTAGACGCTCTTTTATTTTAGTACCATTTACGATTCTAAAACTTGGCTAATTCTTAATTAAATGCAACTGTAACAAACCATCAAGAGTATTTCTTCAATAAACTTGGTTTTGGTAAGAGATAATGAAAGCACAGTTTGTTTATTCGTCGGTTTTTTTCACGAAATAGATAATGGAATGAAGAAGAATTTCAACGTTGAACAAAGAACAATTATATAAATAGATGTTTTAAAATAGTTTCTGAAACTACTTGTTTAAAACACATTTCTATAACTGTTTCTTTTGATGAATTTCCCATCAATTCCATTGTCTATGCCTTGAAGAAGTGGAGATTCCTGAGCGGAAATTTATCTCTGTACAGTTGACTTGTTTATGTATGTATGTTAATAGAATGATGTAACATAAAGCGAAGCTTTGGTTAATATTTGTAGCGAAACGTTTGAAGCTAATATAATCCATTCTGTGTCAGAGTTATACAAGCATGTGTAAGCAATCATTATATAGAAACATTTTATATTTTCACCAAAAATTTCTGAACTACGCTAACATTTACTAGGAAACTGTAAAAGGCAACAATTTAATACCAAATTTATCCTTAAATTATTAAATAAATTGATACATGTTTTTCATTGTAAAGCTGTAAAACAAAGAAGTTTAAAGAAAATCAGCGTTATAAGAATAAATGTTTGATATAACCATACGATACCTATGCAATAGCGCAGGGAACGGTGAAATAGGTATATTTAAAAGTGATCCATCTGTTCTTCGTATTGACACCGAGTTACCAACAAAATCATTAATTCTAGGATTTCTGCTAAGCTCTAAGGAATCGTTTATTAAGGAGCACATGCGAAGTAACGTTGAATCAAAATAACCTGTCGGACCATACCATACTACTAGGTGTGTATCTTGTACTGTAGCGATAATGTTTTCTTCAGTATTCCATTCAAATGATTGTATCTGCCCACCTACAATGTATGTTCAACATTTAGATCTTCGCTGCGACATTGTCGTGGTCAGGGGGTAGGAACTCTTGTAATCCAATGAGAAAATGGCCCTCTCGTAGACATACCGCAACTTACCTCTATCTATCTCTATCATAACTGGTTTGTAGTTTCGAAGTTGTTTGGACGTTTGGAACCATAGTAACTGTGACTGAAAATGTCACTCGCCAAGTTCATGCCGCGTTCCTGTTCGATTTTGCACGTTTGTCTGTATTTTTCAGTGAATTATAATGGATTTGTTAATTTCGTACCCATTTAGTTCTGTTGTTTGAAGTTTTTGTTTAAAAATCGGTCTTTTCAAAACAGCTTGCACGGTCAGCAATAGGTACGTTTATTATTTAAAGTATTTGTAAATTATGTTATTTAAAAATATGTTTATTTGTAGTACTATCTGTAGACTCCAATTTAATGGGTCAGTAAGTTTTTCAGCATCCGCAATGCAATATTTTGTTTTAACGTGGACAATGTATTTTCTCTATTGAAAAGCGCATTACATCGAGGAACATCTATACACTTTATGAGTACTGTGTCATATCTAGTATTGAATCTTGCTAATAAATGTATATGCAAATGAAAACTTGTATTTTGTAGTCTAATATTTGTATTAAATACAGAATTTGACAAAAATTGGAGAAAATTTAAAATAAATAGACCGCGTATTCTGTTGATAGGTGTGGCAATTAAATAACCGGACTGGTGCTACTATCGGCAAACAGCGAGCACGCCACGGCAGGTTTGAACATGTCTGTGCTTGTAGATGCTTCCCCCACCCTGCGCTCGATGGGCACGGTTGTACGTCGCTGTCTCGCTGTAGCAATCGTCCGTTCAAGTCCTTACGCTAGCGTCGCGTCAGAAAAATGCAGTGTTCAGATTGAGCAACGAGTTAACCTCAAGTTTCTTGTGAAACACGAGGTTCTAATTACCCTTCGTGAACGAGTGAGAAGATGAAGACGCGATTTGTGGAAGAGCAAATCCTGGATGCTCCACCAAGACAATGCGCCAGCCTATTCCGCCTTGTCTGTGAAGGTGTTCTTTGCGAAATCCGGCATCACCGTGTTAGACCACCCACTGTACTCGCCCGACTTGACCCCCTGTGACTTTTTTTTATTTCCTAAGATAAAATCGGAGCTTAAGGGGACAAGATTTGACAGTGTGGAAGCGGTGAAAGCGAAAGCGATGCAGGTTCTCAACAAGTTGACAGAAACGGACTTCCAGCACTGCTTTCGACAGTGGAAAATTCGTATGGAGCGTTGTAAGGATCGGCAAGGAGAGTACATTGAAGGGGATAAACTTTGTAATGTAATTGGTGATCAATAAAATGTTTCGTAGCACCAGTCCGGTTATCTAATTGCCACACCTCGGCTATCTACGAGAGGCGTTAAAATACGGGTCCACATCCATGGTCAGAGTTGCCTTTCTAATGTGTTATTCTATGGTCGGGGTATTGGGTACAAAATCAGAATGTAGTCAACCTGGTTGTGAGTCTTTCTTAAAATTGCCGTAAATGTTATAAAAGTAGGTAAATTAACATACCTAATTTTGAAAAAAACTTGAGAGAAGATTTAATAGAGACAATATATAAATCCCTATTCTTATCTAACACTGCTAGCATTCGATGACTAATATCCCCTGCTTGATTTAACGCAATTTGTAGAATAGGAATAGTATGCTCAAGAGGTACTGATTGTTCAACCATAATGCGATTTGAATTTAGATCTATCATGTGAATAACTGAAACATGCGATTAATATTTGTTGTACCTATGAATATATCATACTTTTTGGATCAGCTGCATCTCGGACGGCTAATGTATCCGCAGAGAGACTAATGTGAAAGCTTTTTAAATTATCCAATCTCATATTAGGCCACCTAGGAGAAGCTGTTAATCTACCTTGATAATTATACAAGCCAACTGAGGTTTTTTCAATTAACAGGAAGTGTCTAAAAGATTGGTACATAATTTAGCGCTCATCATCAGCAGGTCCTAAGTTATTTTATTTACTTTTCACATAAAAGTAGTAATATAATGCAACCATCTTTCAAGTCAAATATTGTGGGTGTATTCCAATTGCTTGCACTGTAGATGTAGCATTGAGATGGTGTAGTTAATACTAAATGTGAATATCTTAAAGACAGTTGTATGACGCGTTCTGGTAATTCTAATACTTCTTGCGTCTCACTTAACGTATCTCGTACAGTAACTGTCTTCCTTTCCGTAACTGTTGCCGAATAATTCATGTAGTGCACTTCTCTGTTCACTATGTGCGCAAACACTACGTGACCATTAGCACATGCACCTGCTAGTTGAATACCATCATTCGACCAGGCTATTTTATAAATGCAACCTGTTATAGGCTTTTCTAACGATTGCGACCACTGAAAATAAACGAGTATTAGCTTAATTGTAAGTACTTTGCTTGACTTATCTTCTATAGCAACAAATTTGCTGCAGTTTTAAAGAAATTAAAAAAAATAGATTGAATAAAAGACATAAGTTAGGAGTGAGGATCAATAAACTGTGTTTACAAGTTTTACATGCTAACACGTTATAATGCTAGAAAAATTATTGATCACGGTGTAACTATAGAGCGGCACAACTCGTAAAATGCCCAAACCTAAGTAGTTGACAATTAGTAAGTAGCTAAAATGTAAAAGATGTAATATAAATGCATTTTTTAAACAATACAAGTCAGTTTTTTTGAAAATGGTGTCAGAAGATGAACATTAAAGAAAAAATCCAATAAAATGAGTAGGTCGGAAAGTCGATGGTGCAAAGATGAAGACGCATCTCATTATATTATGTACTGCTATAGATCAACTTCATTCCTTGAAATGGATGGAATTATTTCTAATTTCAATGTGTTGCATCTTGCCTCATTATAAAATTAAACTATCACAAAAGGCTTCGAGTTCATAGATTTGTATACAAAGGAGCAAAAAGAGTCTTAGTTTTCGATCGGCAAAAAGAAGACACGAAATAGAAAAATCTTTAATTATATTGCAAAGTTATAAAGAACCATTTTGTGTCGTCAAGCTTTCTGATTGGTGTACTACTTTAATGTTATTTTTAACAATTCTTGTCAATACAACTTGTGCCGGGGGTTCATTTTCAAAATTATAATTTTGTCGAAATCAAACCTAAGACACTTTTAAATTAAATATGTAACTGCTAAACGAGTTTATTTGCAAGAAATAATAAATATAAAAACTCCACATAAATAAAAAATAAGGTAAAAATAAAAACATAACTCCTCTTTACAACATTCCAAACGTGGACAATATGCAAAAAATAAGATGTCTCTTAAAATACTTTGTTATTGTTACACATTTTAATGTTCCTGTAAGTTATAAGGATTTTGAAAGATCAATACACAATATTTTAAGTGATAGTTTCAAAAAAATTAACCAAATTTTAAAATTTGTGATAGCGACGAGCTCTTTTCTGGGACACTGTATTGTTACACCACTGATTAGTAATTTATGATATCCACATCAGAAGAAATTGGAAAATAAGAAATTTCAAGTATGTACATATATGCTACCGACTTTTTTTAGGCTTTGTACGGTTACTTATTTTCATTGCATCTATTACAGACTAAAATCTAGTGAACAATCTCCATTATCAATGGGCCATGCCTCTCCGAGCGTATATGTACTAAAATACGCATTAAGATGTAAACTTCCTTCAAGTATGTGAAAATGAACGATAGATGTGTACTACATGAATACTTTAATAATTACCAACACGACAATAAAACGTTTTCATTGTTCTAACTGGCTGGGAAATTTATAAATTCCTCTATCCACACCTTTGTTTTGGTTTTCCCTGTGTCTATTAAATTAAGGCTGTGTCGGAATACGCATTTTCGCTACATCTAGTACAGAATAAAATCTAGTAAACAATCTGCACTATCAGTAGGCCTCGCCTCTCCGAGGGCGTACTAAGATGTGGACTTCTTTCAAGTAAATTAGTGTGTATGCTAGATGTGTAGTGCACGAATACGTGCACAACTACCAGCATGACAATGAGTTTTCATTGTTTTAACGGCTGCTAATTTGTAAATTCCGCCATCCTCACCTTTGTTTTAAGCCTGCATTACATTGTACTACATTCGTTTCTTTTCGCGCTTTTTTTAGTAACTAGAAACGTTGATAGAAAAAAGTTGGAAAAAGTATGGCGTATGACACAAACATAACCTATTCAAAAAGAACATAAAATTTATGTTATGTTTATTTATGTTGGCAGACGTTATGAATATTCCTCTGAAGTATATGTAATGCGACTTGCTGATATCTTCATTGCATCCTAAATTTATAGTTACTATATTGAAGGTTAAATTCTAGATACTTAAAATAAGCATGGAAAAAAGGCGAATCTAGTATAATGTAGTTCAGGCTTTAATTTTCCTTGTGTTTATTAAATTGAATTTACTAAACAACCAATATACTATCAATTGCCAAGAAACTTGAAATTACCCATGGGAGCACAATTATATTTGCGCTTGGCATTATTGTCACTACCTAAACGGACATTTGGTGGTTGCAAATGGTATATATTAGTATGCATTGAGCAGCAGAAGCGTCCGAATGGTTTCTCTAATTACGCACTTATATGTTGGTGGGGCAAGTTCATGTATCGTCATAACTGGTTCTGACACAGCCTTGGGGGCCGGTTTTTCAACCTCGATTAAGTAGCCGGTTAGCTTAAACACCGGTTAATATAATGACGTTTTTCCAACCTTGATTAAGCTTACACGGTGATTAAAATTTCGTTCACCCGACAAATGTTAATCGAGCATTTCAAGGCCGATTACCGCACTAAACATCGTTTAAGATGTGACACATGAGTGTTTTCTTGGCATCCAAGTCTATGAAGTAACCCAAAATTTAGAATTGTTGCAAAGAAACGCTATTGAATCTTGGTTAATATTAGGCTTGTTTTAACAGAAACCACAAACTAGTCAGACGCGATTCTATTGGCTAAAATAAATTCGAAATTGACTGATTTCACAGTATATGATTGGCTTTAATTAGTTTGTGATTTCTGTTGGAACAAAGCTATTTTTTTGTGTGTATACACGTTGGTCCACATTTCACCGGGGCGCGAGAGATATTGTACGTAGCGCGATCTGGCATACTTGCATTTATGCCCGCCAGCCAGTCTCAGCGCGCAACTACTGTAGCCTATCTGGTCTTTCTGTGAGCTCGTAAGGTTCGTAGATTTTGAATACATTATGTTAGTTTATACAGATCATTAAATAGTATTTTGCGAATTGTCCGAAATGCCAACAAATAGACGAACAGCCTCAAATCACTCCAACGCATCCCGAGCGGGAGGAGAGAGAAGTGAGGGTTTGTTTGTTAGTTGAAATGGGCGAACTATGCTTTAGCCGGCAAATTTCAGACGAAATCGAAATATAATTTTGAAATTTAACAAAGCTTAAAAGTTGGCCTTTACGTCATTGCCAGGTTTTCATAGATACCATTGATTATGTACATATAAAGATTCGGGTCATCAGGTTAGCAGTCATATAAAAAATCTTTAACAGTCACAATTAGTACAATGTTCAAATAAAATGTTTTTTCTTCCTTCACCTAACAATAATAATCACACAATTTCAAATATTTATAATAAGAAATTTATTTAGTCAATCGCCTTTAATCAACTATTATGGACTGAATTACGGAAAACTCTAGGAACAGAAAAATGTGTTTGTTTTTTTAATGTGCAGGTGGTGTGTAATCATATTTTGCAAATAATGGACACTGTTGATGGCCTGGTGCAACACATGATACATATATTTGTAATAACTACATTAGATAGCAATTCACAAATGCTTATTTTGAAAAAAAAAAGACTTGTTAATATAAACCTAAAGTTAACACAATACAACTTTAAGAAGATATAAAACAACTTTCTCTAGCTTATCAGTGTGGTATTACTCGTTTACTTATATTCTAAAGTCTAAACATTATGACGTTATACCATCATTTTGGGTGTGAATTTTTGATTGATTGATCAACTTAAAAAACGCATTTGTGTTGCTTGAACTGTTCTAGCAATTGTCAAACAAGATTTTGCAAATTCAGGACAATTGATTCCATTTTACCTTGTTCAACATCAATTTCTGTTGGCAAATGTTCGAATGAACAGGATAAAAGGCAAAGTAAGTAATAAAAAAATTGTAATTTGCAAAAGGACTGCGGTGGTTTTTATATTTGAGCGAAATGAAGATGGTGGGGTGGCGCTGTTACTAGGAGAAATTATTAGTTGAGCGATATGTACTTTAGATCAAATACGCTAACGTTAGGATTATTAACCGTTTGTTCGGAACGCTTAAACGTCGGTTAGCTAACCGGCGTATTCCATTGCGTAGAAAAACGTACTACTTACTAGCCGTTGATTAGCCTTAATCGATGATTAGTTAACAGGACTTTTAATCGAGGTTGGAACCGGGCGTCAAAGTTGTTTTATTAGCAAAATCCAGATTCCTTAATAAACTCTTAGCAGCAAGTTAGCTGATATAATCTAGTATTTATGTAAAGGTTTTGCCCTAATGCGTTATTATTTCTTTAAACTTGTTATCTCTAGGGCTAATGATAAATTTAAAATTAGACATTAAACTTATGCCTATTGTTATGTTGAATGATCTGGGTATGTGAGAACTATAACAGTTAAAGTTTTCTTACTCCAGAGTAATCGCACAACCTGAGGGTGTTGTAAGAGCCCATCGCAAATAAGTCGCCGTTCGGGGACCATGCCAAAGAGGTAATTGGGTCATCATGTAAAATGCTGGAAAATAATTGTCGACCATGACTGTCCCACACCCTATAACGGCAATCTTCCCCACCAGACACTATTAGTTCTGATACGGCACTCCAACTTAAGCATAAAGTTATTCCTTCGTGCGCCTTCCACTGAAAAAATCTCAAGTTCTATTTTACAGATAAAACAGGTAAAGGTAACTTACTTTTTGTGGTTTCGTATTAGGAGCAAGTTGTTTAATCACAATAAATTTTCCGTTGGTATAGACTATGGATTGATTATCCGGTGACCAACAAGCGCCATAAACAGAGCAGTCACTTGAAACGACGGTTGATCTCAACATACCGCCTCTCGACCATATCTTTATGAAACCATCCTCTCCAGCTTTGAAATCAGAAATAATAAAAGAAAACATCATGCAGTGGATACGAAATGTTTTATTACTACATTCGATTAAAGTATGTGTGTAATGTATTATACAACGTATACACCTAGCGCGTGGGTTGAAACAAACGTCTTCAGATAAAAATTATTCAGATGCATATTCTGCATAATATAAAATTATTGTCGAGTACATAGAAAGCTTCGCTGTTACACATGTGTAACTTTTTTGACGGAATACTACTCGTTTTAATATAATCAAAAAGATAATGAATAATGAAATGTTGTGCGAATTACTCTAAAATTACATGCAAGTGTTCTTCTGAGAAACCAAATAAAATCCAAACAAGCAATTCCAAGAATCAAAATCGGTTATACAACGTGTTGCTTCAATATTTAGTAGTAGTTTTGTTTCAGTTGCGTACGGGCTGTTAAACGATGCGCTAGCAAAGAGTAAGTGTTTTTCTAAAAATATTTACAATTATTATGGCAAAAAAAGCGACAGTTAAATGAAACTAATAGGGCACAAAGTATAATTCTGAATTGTACAGGAAAGTTAAAATGTTCACGTCTTACTGTTCAATTATTTAGCCATAAATAGGTATAAGATAAATTGATCTTATTAAAATAAGCCAGGACGCGGACGTCATAAAATAAAAACAGCCAGAGAGGACTGTCTGTTAGAGATACTTTCTCTTCTGTCTGCAGAAATTAGTGCAGAAGGTGGTCCAAACATTTCGGCTAGAATGGTTTGAAGACGCTTAAATAGTGTTGTATTCAAAGGTTGTAAGGTAAGAAAACAGCCGTTACTGTCCGAGATCAATAGAAAAAACCGTTTAGAATGTGCAAAAAGACACCAACAGCAAACAATTGAAAATTGGAAAAGGCTGTTGTGGTCTGACGAAACGAATATAGAGGTGATTAAAGTGATATTACTTTCAAATTGAATGCTATCATTATGATAAGGATAATTTTAAAGGACATTGCTTTTGATAAATAGAATACATCTATAGTTCCATTTTCAGCTTTTTGGTCCCTCTGGAAGTACCCTTGTGCGTTGTAGAGTTAACGAGGAATTTCATAAGGATTGCGTCGTTCCTGCTCTTAAGCACGGCGGTGGTAGCACTATAGGGGTGCATGTCATCACAATCCGTTGGGGAATTGCTCACATATCATGGCCGCATGAATATCTAAACGCGCGTAGAAGTTTTAAATGCGATATTAAGGCTATCGTATGCAAAACTTTTTCAGAGGATAGAAAACATTTTTTTCCAAGATAGCGCTTTCTGCCACACAGCTCAAAAAAGTAGTGTGGATAAACGAAAATGGATTCCATTTTCTGGATTGGCCTGCCCAATCTCCAGGTCTAAATCCTATAGAGTAATTGTGGCACTTTGCGAAAAGTCGAAGGGTCACAAACATTCTTAAAAAACACTGCTTAAAGCCAAAAAAAAAAGAAGTGTGGAAAAATACTCCACCGGCGGTATAATGCCTAAACATATACAGGCAGTTATTAAAGCCCTAGGAGGTCATATACAATATTAATGTACATGTAAAGTTTTATAATGTAGTCACCAAAGCAAGTAGGTATATTTCAGTAAAGTTTTAAGTTTCGTGAAGTTTAACGTGCTTCGTTTTATTGATCAAGGCGGCGTATTACTGCATATTTAGATGCCTCTTTAATTTTTGCCAAGTTTCTTAGGCATAACGTATACCTGTCTAGCCTGAGTTTTTGGGATAATTGCGATTATTTAAGATTTTTGAAGAATGTCGATTTCTTTAATGGCTATTTTAACACCTTGACCGCCGCAATGTTAAAAAATGTAACCACCGAGCCACATTCTTTTTGTTTCGCTGTTTGTTGAGCGTAACAAAATAATCACATCTTATGATTTTTGATATTTATATTTCATGGAGCTAAATAGATTTGTTAAGTGCAAATCACGTCTGAAAACCATTTTTTTACTGACTTAACCGATTTAGTGTCCACGTGGTACATATAAGTTCATACTTGAACGTATTGCATATTATAAATAAGTTTTTTAGTATCATTGCTGTTTTATTCAACTTTAGAAAACCTCTATATTAGGCCACCTGTTGCACATGTAGTTGAAATTCTACCGCGTTATCTATATAAATTTGTTTGCCATGTCCCATATTTCCATTACCCATAAGCATTTCATTGATTTCATTTAGATGTGAATTACGAATGAACTACGCCACCCGAAAGAAAAAATCTAACGCATTGAACAATTCTAGTGTAAATCGTATTTAATTCATATTGCATGGAAGACTTTACATGCTAAAAGGCTTCTGAGATTATGACAAGCTTCAAAGCCTATGTACCCCATAAGGCCGTCACCACACGCAGAAGAAACTTCCCTCTACTTGTGTAAATATATTGGTATCCTCGTCAACCGTGCTTCCATTAATCACGGATTTGGTTCACATACTTAATCGGAATTTTAGGCTATTGATGCAGAATGCAAAAATTAAAGAAGAACATGTTTTAACCGAGTGATTTTTAATCTTTTTATTTGGTCGAAGACCACTAAAAAACAATATTTGTCAGGGCAATCTCCCAACCAACTCTTCTAAAAGCTACAAATAGATTTCACTTGAAATTATGAATTTTGCAGGTTTGAAACACTGAAATAAATTTCTTTTGCTGCTATTGACTTTGTGAACTACGTCTTCAGTCTTTGTGGACTATTTATGATCTGCGGATCACCGGTTAAGAATTATTGTTTTACCCCAAGTTGAACTTAAGTGCTATGGTTTATATCATGAATTATTGTTTTGGCTTCTAAATATATTTTTTTTCTAGCTAATTTAATTAGAAATCATGTATATATGTTACGAAAAAGTCACCTAGCAAGTTCCGTTTCTATATATGGTTATCGCAAAACAGATGCCGCTGCGGGTGTGGGGGGAATCGAGATTCTAACGACAAAATTAATTTTTAAATAAACTGATATTTCGGTCTAAAATGATAAAGAAATATTTTTCTATATCTACAGTCCTTGGCTATGGAAATATAACCACTTGAAAAATATTAATTTTATAAGAATATTTATTAAATATAATTTTAATCTATAAAGGCATAATAGTTGTTTGAGTAATACATGATGGCTACAGCTATGAATCATGCCTCTTGCCATTCGTACGTAACAACATACAATTATGTTCAGTTTGAATTGTTTTGTTCGTTAGTACCATTGCAAATATAAATAAAAACTATTTTTACCGATTTTCCAAAGCACTTATATTTCAAAGTTTTAATTTTATTTGTGTGCGTCTATTTTCGCGGTCAATTATTATCATAATGGGAAAGAAGGATATAACCACAGAGAAAAAAGCTCGAATTTCTGCTCATCTAAAGACGGAAGAGTTCCCTCAACGTAAAGTTGCACAAAAAGAGGATGTATCACATCAAACTGTTCTGGGAATGGCGAAATTAATTAAGGAGAATATTCCTAGTAGAAGTAGTGGCAAAACATACTGTGCTGGCAAACGCAAAACAACTGTAAGAGATGATCGTTGTATAGTAAAAGTGGCTACGGAACATTGTTTTTTTTCCATTAAAGGTGTTCATAAAATTCTTAGTGGAGAAGGTATACAAATATCAGTTAGACGTCTTCATGAAACAGGCTTGAAATGAAGCTGTCTGGCAAAGAAAGCAAGACTAACATCTAAAATGAAAGTGGCACGATTTCAATGGGCTAAAGAATATAAAAAATATACAGTTGAAGATTGGGGAAAGGTAAGTTTCATTTATCATCCGTATTTTTGGTCAAATTCATCCTTATCGTTCGTTTAATGGTTTTTTACAATTTTTAACTTTTTCCTAGATTATTTATAACGACGAATCACGGCTAGAAGTGTTAATGGAGAGAAGCCATTTTGTTCGTTGACGTCCTTCATAGCGTTATAAAGAAGCAGGTACGATCAAATCTATTAAACACTCCCATCTCTAATGGTTTGGTCGTGTATTACGACAGAAGGACCGGGACCATTATTTCGTTAACGGAGCAATGGAACAAAACAATATAAAAAAAGTTTTACAAGACTATTTAATACCTTATATTGGTTCATTGGATCCGGCTCAAGGACCATATACTTTCATGCAAGACAATGCATCGTGTCATAAGGCAAAAAGTGTAATGCGATACCTTGAATCTAAAATTCTGCGTGTACCACCTTGCCCAGGCAATTCACCAGACATAAACACAATTGAAAATATATGGAATGTCTTGAAAAACATCGTATGTACGCGAAACTCAATTACAAAGGAAGAATTACAACATATTGAAGATATATGGTACAATAGCGACGAAATTAAACAAAAAAACAATAAAAAGCTGCATTGGCAATATGCCAAAAAGGATTGAGGAATATTAGTAAATATATGTTCAAATTATACTTGCTTGCATGTTATATGTAATTAGATAATAATATTACCAACATTACCAACTGCTTTTTTTTTAATTTTACCCTAAAATCATGATATTTTTAAGTGGTGCTAATTCGATGGACAAGGACTGTATATTAATTTTTATTTATTATTTCGTTTCAAATTAACATCTTATCATATAAATAATAAAAAGATTAAAATTTTAATATTCTAATTACTAATAACATTGAAAATAGTTAAGAAATATTAATTACTTTTAAACATGTATATGTACATGTAGAACAATAATAATAAATACACCGATGCTTAAATATAAGGCATACATAGTTACAAGGATAATTAATAAGTTATCATTTGAAGCGGATCTTGTGATTTTCCTCTATTCTGCATTTGCTCTTATGTTTTTTTTCTTTTTTATCTTTGTATTTTTTTTGTTATATATACAAATTGTAGATGCCTATAGAGGAAATAAAAATCATTATTATTATTATTATTATTATTATTATTATTACATATTACAAATTACTACATTCAAAACTAACTAAAGGGACAGTTAGTTTTCGATATCTTGCGAAACATCTTGGATATCTTTTTTAATCTCCTCATCGCTATCGCTTAGTAAATGAAGTGCTTCTGGTGGTAGTGCCTTCTTTGCTAATTTAGCGAATATCTAGCGGTCGTTGGGATAAATGTTCATAACTTGCTGCAACTGCCCGTCTGCCTTCTTCACGCAAACTGTTGTGCACCGGTGAGTACAATTTCTTCTAATGATACTCTTTGTCTTATAGTTTGTACCTTTCGTCGTTTTGTTTTGTCACAACATAGTGGTGAAAATTCCTTCTTAGAGTGGCTGACAGCAGATATATTTGGACGTGGTTGAAATACATGTATTGAAGTTAATGTGGTACGTTTCTTAACAAATAGAAGTACACTTTTTTTATAGTGTACTGCAAAACCTTTTTACATTTCCTATGACTTTTTCCTCTAATTGCGTCACATCTTTAGTTAGCCAATGATTTTGAATTTGAGGATTGTCTCCACAATTTCCCCATAAATTAAACAAGTCACCGTTAGTTATATCTGCCATTTTTTTTCTAAAATTTTAAAAGAACATAAATATGAAATTAATTTATTACTATTACGGAAGTAAATAAACAGGACGGTATTTTATTCAAAATCCGTCAATTTTGATGTAATATGTGTATAAATGTTAAAAATAATATACCTTGGTATGTTTAGGCAGATGAAAATTTGATAATCTGATAAAATATATCCTAGGATGCCTAGTTTATAAAATGTTAAATCTCTGCTAGGCCCCACTTTTTTCCCATTCCATAAAACAAATTCTAAACTTATTTTCATCAAATTTATTAGACAATTTCTGAGATATTAGATAGAAATTAAACTAACTTAGTCTAATAAGAAGTACTTACCTTTGTCTTTTTAATAAACAGACCAATACTAAAAGTGTTTTTTAGGTTTTGGCGACACAACACTTCTAATACGACAATGCATTAAATTTTGTGTAATATATGGACCAACTTTGAAGGCGACTGAGAAGTACGTGAGCGATATCTTTGCAATAACGATGACTGATTTGTTACAGACATGGTATTTGGAGTAAAGCAGTGTATATATAGCTCTTTCTTTCGTTACTTGATATGCGACAATGTTGTCCAGCTAGAATTGTAATTGCTCCCACTGTGCGTCCTATTGTTAGTAATATTTCCTTGCATTTGGTCTTCCTATAAACTATAGGGTGGCATTTGCTAACTGTGTGCGATAGAAGAATTTTAATCAGCTTGCAAGATGATAATTTTCACAGTGTGTATGTATACAACATTGTATACATCAGTTGGTTATAACCAATATCAATATTGATAGTTGATATGTGAGCAGCTGACAACACAAGTCACATTGTACACAATTACTTAAAATATTTTGTAACCCTGAGTACAAATGTAAGTATTATTTATATGACTAGAAGTAAAAGGAAATGATACATTTGCTATTTGAGTTAAGAACATACATTTTATAGCTTCTTTCAAGGATAGACAAAAATAGGGGCAGTACATTGATGCAATAATATGTTCACTATGCCCGTAGTTGATATAGACCCAGACCATAATTTGATCACAGATACTGCATTAGGGTTTTATGAAGTATTAACTACGGTGACTGTAATTTGTACTTATTACAATATATTGATTGAATTTTGTGACCGGCTCACTTTTGCCTTAAACTATCGCCAAGTTTATCCTGTTAATAGTGTTACCTGTCAATAAGCTAGCACCATCATTACTCCATTGTCCAGCTAATATAGCTCCTTTATGAGCATCTATTGATTTTTCTATTCTGCCAGACCTGTTTACAGTATGAAATTTTCCATCAGTTGATGTTATTAAAATTAAGTCACCATGTTTTCCAAGTGCTCCTCCTATTCTTGGTAGAAAATGTACATCTGTGGGAAGTAGTTCAGAATTAAATTCAGTAATTTTAGTAGCTTCGTTGTTTGAAACATTCCAACATAATAGTTGGTTATCATCTCTAAAATAAAAAATGTCAAGCCTTTCAATACATGTGTAATGTAAAGATTATTTACCCGGCAGAATATACCTC
This sequence comes from Dynastes maya, assembly GCA_029619315.2. Classification (NCBI taxonomy): domain Eukaryota; kingdom Metazoa; phylum Arthropoda; class Insecta; order Coleoptera; family Scarabaeidae; genus Dynastes; species Dynastes maya. Next base: position 50,703,059 of record JAROYE020000001.1, read on the forward strand.
TTCAGTACTACTCCAACTAAGACATGTCGCAGCCGCTTTATGAAAAGTGTGCTGTGGCAACGTAATTTTAAGCTTCATTTTAAAATCAAAAATTCTTTTAGTTGCGATAGACGTTGTTATAGCAACAGGGATACGGTTTTTGTATACCGCCATCTATTAAAACGCGTAGATATTTTCCAGCAAACTTCTTATATTGCTTACTAGATGGCGCAGTAAGTATGTATTACAAAAATATTACTTGCTTTTTTAGGAATTAGTGACCAGGGCAAGGAGGATATCACTTACCAGTGAAAAATTTGTAATTCGTTTCGATTTTTATCGTTTCTGAGTGTAAAATGGGGTTTTTCAGTGCCGTAGATGCGTGTTAGATTTATCATACGTATGGAACATGAGGTTGTATTTTACTTAATAAAATGGAAGTAATACAAATGTAAGTTACGTTAGGCATGATTTATTCACATCAATTATTTTTATATATTGTAAATTCTTTTGTCCGAAATGGGTACGTATTAAACCATGTCCATCAAACATAAAGCATTTAATTCACAAAATGGAAAATTAGAAAAAATATTAAATAAAAATAAACTATGTTGAGAATGACAGGCTATACGTGGATTCCAGATGTAAGGGAAAGTTAGAAGTTGTAAGAAGAGATGAATAAAATATTTGAAGAATAAATTTAAATATGAATTGATCTAATTTTCATTAATTTATACTCATATTTTTAAACAGGTTACATCTGCAAAGCATTATACATGTCACATTAGACATGATTTATTGACATTAATTATTAATATGTAATTTAAATTTTCTGCTGTTAGATTTGTACGAGTGCCGGCTAATATATCTTTGAATATAGAAAAACTTCTTTCTACATCACAGCTAGTGAAAGGAGCATATTGAACATGAGATTTGTGAATGCGGTATTTAAAATCACATTCATTATTTTCACTGTAGAGATTTTTTAATGTTATAAAATCAGGATTTCCAGCAAAAATCGTATCAATTTTTTTATTTAAAGAAGCACCATAATTACCAGAAATATTCTTCAGTTTACTTGAAATGTTATTTAATGTTGTGATTGCTTCTTCCAATTTCAACGTTCGCGTTCGCGAAATATTTTGTGTTTTTGGGTATATCGCCAAAATGTTCTTTAATAAATTCTAAATTATTTCGCAAAGATGAGTTTTGTAAGACAGTTTTACATTTCACTGTACTTTGTGCGTCCTCATCTAAACTATTAACATTTGCAACTTTCTCCACATTCTCGAAGTAAAAAGGGGAGGCTTCTAACAACGTACTCCTAGTTATGATAGGTGATGGGGGATATTTTTCTTTGTAGATAGTACCGCGCTTTCAAAAAGATATTCTTAGTGATGCTAATCAATTCATTTGTTTACCTGTATATTTTGCAAGAAATTGTCTGTAAATTGGATTATCTCATTTTTTAAATGGAATGTTTGCAGCCACATGTGCTTCGCAAAGATCGCTATAAGTTCAATTTTCAGATGACTTAACAATCTTGATTTTTTTAAACATTTCAAATTCACTGAGCATATATTACAGTAAATTTCCGTATCACTAACAATTGTGAAGCAGTCATGATTCTTAATCGAAGAAGTCATGATTTCTTGACGAGGACGTTTGTTAGGGGCCATAATAATTGCGGGAAAATGGCAATGAAGAATAATATGTATTGCTATTTTCAACAAATAAAATAAAAACAATCCTTTTAATAAAAAAGGAAGGAAGAAATGTAGCGACGCCTACTCGAAAAGAAAAAATAATTTCTACAATTAAAACTGTAATAAAAACATCAATCCTAAAAATAAACTAAAAATGACCCAAATAGAAAAAAGATAAGTTGTAGCAACGCCTACTCAAAAAAAAATTAAACAATAAAAAAAGAAACCAAAACTTGCTAATCCTAAACCAAATAAATTAATTATGTCTACTAAAAGTTGTATTATCAAAGGATCTTAAAAATAGGATACAATCAGATGTAAAAATGATAATCCGGAAATCAAAACATAACTACTCTATCTTGCTATTAAGAGCGCACTGTTCATCCACGGAATAATCGTGACTGAAGCTGGTCACGAGCGGTACCGCGCAGTAGCGTAGAGTCGACCAGGCCTCGCGTTCCACTAGAGTTATTCTGCTAATAGAGATGTTTGCTGCCGCAAATAATTTCGCTCATCTTTTAAATAAAAATTAAATAACACGTGCTCAAACACCATTTTAAGAGTCCTTCGTGAAATCACAAAGTGAATAATGTCTGTTAAATATCTGCAACATTAGATATGTTTCGACTGTTGTTTCGGCAAAACTAGTACGGCATGAGGAAAAAATGCGTTTATATGCAGAGAACGAACGTTCTACATCTAGTGACGTAATATTTGCGTAAGTAAAATAATCTTTCAAATAACTTAACGATTCTGTTGACGCACCTTCACAAATGTGTCTTAATGTGCCAAAATCAGAATTTTTCTCAAAAACACTTTCAAATTTTTCTAGAACAGAAACATTTTTTGCGTCTTCAATCGCGCAGAGCTGTGCGTGAACATGTTGCACTATTTGTAGAGATTCTTCTAACGGCACCGCAGGATTTTGTAATTTTCTATTGCATCTGCTAGCCCGAAGTAATTGTCGTGAATGATTTTTAAATCCATTTTAACCCGACTATCTTGAAATTTCGACTGACTTTTCTGGATAGCGGCAGCTTCCTTTGTATCGAATTGTAAAACCACGTTCTTAATATTGTCAAAATTTTTATGATAATAAAACGCGGCTTGCAACCATGTTCCCCAACGAGTTAGAATAGGTTCTGGTGGCTCTGGTATACGGGGGCACAGTCTGTGAAATTCGCGAATACGTTTCGGTGATTTGACAAATATTGCATTGGTATGCGCTATTAAAGCGTCTACCTCAGGATAACATTTTCTGATACTATCCGCCACAAGATTGAGAGCATGAATTTTACACGTAATGTGTAACAGATTAGCAGAATGCTTTTTAAGAGACTGGCCTACGGAAAGCATGTTTGCAGCACCATCACTCACTAACATCAAGAGTTGGTTTGTTGAAAGTTCAAACTTGTCCAATGTATTTAACACTAACTTTGAAATTACTTCGGCAGTACACTGTTGTATTCGTTTGGAGACTAATAGAATTGAAGGTGCCGATTGATGAGGTTCCAATTTGCGTGCCATTACATTAAGAACAGAATGTTTCTTCCGATCTGTTGTTTCGTCGACACATAACCACAATTTTTGATCTTTCAACTCCGATTTTATTTTTTGTTCAATATGTCCGCGCGCAGATGGCACAATTCTTCGTAACGATGTTCGACTTGGTAATTTGCACTCCGAATAGTTATTCCAAAAGCAGATAAATGGTTCCTTGTCTAGTAAATTAAACGGTATATTACATGCGATAAACGTAACGCACAAATTAAATATAAATTTTTCATTGTCTCGTGCGCAATTTCTTTTTGGGACATGCTTTTCACTATTTACGTGTCGTAGACAATGTTGTCTGGACCAACACATTAACGGGATTTTACAGATTACACATTTAATTTTAGCACCTTCATATATTAAGTCTGGAATTTCTGCAATAAATTTTCGAAGTTTGTCCGACCGCGGTCGTTTTGCTGACGAAATCATAATTTTTCTAGGACAGATAAACAATTGCGCAAATGACCGGCAGCGAAAATGTCCGTACTGCTCCGCAGACGAAGTAATACTACCGTTCCTCTCGGTCCGAACTGATTCTACGCCGATGCGCGGTACCGCTCGTGGCCAGCGTTAATCGTGACTGCTAGTGTTCGGTACGGCTCTATTGAGTGAAGTAATGCACGGTACAGTTTGAATAATGGTTTTCTTATTTTTTATTAATAAACATATTGGAATAAAACTTTGGTTAAAACCATTTTAGGACCTTCTGAATTTAGTAGCATATTCTAATTTTTAATAAAAAATCCCTAATAAAATGTTGCTACGAAGGGTATTTATTAAATAAGGTCCGTTTTTAATAAGAAGAAAAATACTTTAAATATCGTATTAATACATTTTTGTCCATATTCTACATACTTTTATCTACTTTTCTACATAATTTTCACTTTTGTTCAAACACTTGTCATACCACTCAACAAGTTTTCTAATTCCGACGTCAAAGAAATCTGCCGCCTGAAGAAGCCCAATCCATGACTGCAGTTTTCACATCTTCGTCGTCGTTGGTCTGTTGACCAGCAAGGAACTCCTTTAAGTACCGAAACAAAATGTTGTATTTGTAATTTCAAATTACGTCAAAACGATTGTTCAACATACAATACAAAAATAAAAAGTAACTTTCAGGCTCTATCATGTAGAGATTATTTCCGTCATTTTGGCATTCCAACTGTTTTTGATTTATATGCGTTTTTAGAGGCATGCTATATTCATGAGCACCGGGAGCTGTACCTCTCCAATTCAGATGCCCATAGTTACAGTACTCGCAATCCTGAATTTATTCGTCTTAATTTTACAAAGAGTAAAACATTTAATTCTTACGTGAGAGTGAGTGTCAAAACATATAACTAGAGTTTGTTAAAAAGGTGGTACCGGATGGCAGTAGCGTTGCGGTAGCGACGTGGGGAGCGGTAATTTTCAACTCGTAGTCGATCTCGACAGTACCGCGAGAGAGGTCAAAGCGACAGTACGTTGCACGCTGCACGCCAAATAAGTACGCGGAGATGGGACGCCCAAAGGGTGTAACGTTCCCTTCGAATGTGAATAAATATCTTAGGCATTTCTCTGGATTAGAATATAGAAGTCCGCATATTTATTGCACAATATGCAATAGCGGATTGCTAAGTCGCGATAGGTTTGAATGTAGAAAACATTGTAAAAGTAAACGTCATGTATTGAATTGAAGAAACAGTATTCCATACTGGCAGTTTTTATATGATTTTATTTTTATGTTAAGTGTGTGCAACATCCCACAACATCTAGTATCTAATGAACACTTTCGTCTTTTTTGGGCTAAGTACGTTCCCTCATGGAAGCTGCCAACATCTATGCAATTATGATATTTTGCCACGTGAGCAAGGTACAGTAAAGGAATGTATAAAAGACGAGTTGAGAAATAAGAAAATCTGCCTATGAAACAACTGATGCTCAGAAACACAGCGTCATTCATGTTGTAGTGCGTCCTTTAGAACGTGATGATCCACCAGCTTCATTGTTGTCATCCAGTAAAAGGATTCAGAAAACTAATACAGAAACCGTTGTCAAGATAAAAGATTCGTTGAGAGAATTTTGTATCACAGGAACCCAAGTCACAATGTTCGTTACTGACGGAGCCGCAACAATGCTGAGAGTTGGTAGGATGTTGAAAATACGCTTTCCGACTCTTCTTCACATAACATGCCTCATACACGCATGTCACCTCTTAGCAGAAACATTCGAAAGAAGTATCCGATGGTGGATAAGTTAATAGCATCTACCAAAAAAGTGTTCATCAAATCTCCCAAACACATCCGTGTATTCAAACAATTGTGTTCGAAATTACCACCACCACCTCAGCCTGTAATAATGCGATGGGAAACATGGCTCCAGGCAGTAGCTTACTATCATAAATATTTTTCACAAGTGAAAAATGTCATCTTGAAACTTGATTCAAATGATTCTGCAGCAGTTCGAGATAGTCAGCAACTTTTTTCCAATTCGGACGTTCAACAACAAATAGATGAAATTTCCATGAACTATTCTGAAGTTGCACTATTGAGCAATTAGAAAACAGTCACTTATCTGCACGAGACGCATTAAATTGCATAAACAATTTACAAGCCGCTCTAGAAAACTTGACGAACACTATAGGAGTCGATCTTGCTTAAAAATTTGGTGCAATTTTAATGAAAAATCCCGATTTATAAAAGGTTCGGTCTATAACTGAAAATCAAGAGTGCCCAGATGAGGAAAAGGAATATCTGACATTTGCAAATCTTACTTCACTGGATGTCGAACGATCATTTTCGAAGTATGCGACAACGTATTTACAACACCGTCGACGGCTGAATGAATCGACAATGGAAGCGTTGCTGATGTTGCAATTCTAGCTTCTAACGCAGCTTACCAGGGCGGTTGTCAATTGCCACAGTGGTCATCAAGACGACGGGGAAAGGTAACAATATTATTTTTCACTAATATTGTATATTACGTACGTACTTTTATGCGGTGCACCACTGCCGGTACCACCTTTTTAACAAACTCTACATATAACACATTGCCCAACCATATTAAAGCTTCTAACAATAGACTATTTAGGAACCACTTGAAAAATATTTTGCCTTTACACGCATTATACTCCCTGGAGGAGCGCTTTGTGGGGCTCTGAACGTTGAAATGATATTGTGCTCTATTTTCATTTACCATTTGTGACTTACATACTTTATATTTTATGACCCACACTTATTATTTTTATCTTTTATATTTATATCTACAATACCTACCTGTTTACTCTATACATCGCTAACATTACCCTTTTTTGTATTTGCTTGTGTTGTTCACCTTACTGTTGTATACACCACTGGTTAAATATACGAATATATATATGTATATACATACATAACAATACTACCTGCTTCTAATATTTATTATTTTACTTACTAGTCGTCCAAGAGTGACAGATATTCTATTATAATTCTATAAATATTCTATTCTATTATATATCGAAAATAAAATTCATGAATGATAAAAACTATTTTAATTCTTTTCATAAAATTCGCTCGCCAACATTATAAAATATTATTCTTTCCAGAATGGAATTTAAAAATAAAGACTGATGCTCTGTTCGTACTTTATATTTATAATTCGTTAGCCAGAGATATTCTGGTTATGATTTGTTCACGAAAAAAAAATTAGGGGTAGTACAAAAATAACATTCTTTTTATAAATATCGTTCACGAGCGAAAAATATTTTGAGCACTCTTCTAACCTTGCAAATTACAAACATCGTCCAGCATGAAATATGTATGTAGGTATATTAATAATTATGAAGATTTATAATTAAATTTTCTCGTCAATTCAAATTACAATCTATGGATCTTAAAATATTAAATTTAAGGGCCACAGCTAATAATTTTCGGTTGTATTGTTTTCGATTTTTTTACTTTACTAATTAATGATTAGATAATCAGGATTATGCTAGCGAGATAAGATGCGGGTAGAGCATAGACTGGAAACTGGCCACCAAATAGAATTTAAATCTACCCGCTTCTTATCTCGTAATCCTCACTATTATAGTGGAAAAATCTGCGAATCAATAGAAATTTTCAAACTTACGAACAACTTAAATCGCGAAGATTGGTCCACCTTACATCAGACGTGGAAATCCCACCTAATTAAACCTCCTAGCAACCGCCACGCTTCATCGATGCATAACATTTCCCCTTCTTTGATGCATAACATTTCCGCTTCATCGACGCGTGATATTTTCCCTTCATCGACGCATCACATTTCAGCTTCATCCACGCATAACATTTCCGCTCCATTGACCCAAAACAAGCCCTATATAAACCTCTCCAGAATGAATAAATCCCCAGTTAGTGTGCAGTTGCAGCATCGAAGATGTCCCATAAGAGTGTGGACGAAACATCGGCCAAAACTACGACAACGACGCGGTTCCAACCCGGAGACCAAGAGTATAGTATGTAGTACGTCAGTGATTAAATAAATTCCACCATCGTAATATGTTCAAACACATAATCCTCTTTTACCACTACTCAAACTGGGTTTTGTTTTTATATTGGCTTCACTATTGAATGTGAACAAATGCTTCTATTATATCAAGTTATTTGGTATATATGTATAGCTATTACGAAGCGATTTCAAAACTCAGGCTTTAGTAGAAGGCACTATTCTTTTACAAGAAGTTATTTGTATTTGTGCTGCCATCGTATCAGTTACTGTCGATCTATTCTTTCTATCAACAGCAAAGTAATTAATACTATATTCAATACGCGTATATGATTGTCTAATAGTTTGTCTGTATAGTGATATATTATCGCCATATTTTTACATGTCAATATCCCATAATGATAGCAAGATTGACAGACACACTTCTCCCTAGACTTAATCCTGATAGACGTGCAGCTTAGCAAGGGTGCCGCAGGCCGCGTTATTCTGCTAGCAAATAGGAACTCAAGTGCATTGTATTGGTACACTGCGAGGATATTGGATTTTGTATAGCTATCACGGATAAAACGAATCCTTGAAATTTACACGTATATAATTTTCTTTAACATTTAATAGAATGTAGTAGAATTTCATCATTCCGCAGATATCCAGCATACAATATATACGTATAATAAATAAAATATAAAATTGTAATTGCACGCTAAATATATTGTACCTCTATATACCTTATATACAGTGACCGCCAAAAAGTCGGTATTAAATCAAAAAAAATATTTACAGTTTCTTTGGAAAATCAAGTCCTGACCTTAAGTGCTTGAAAAAAGATAACCACTTAGTCCAATGGAAATTGTCGCGGTACATCCGTTGCCTATAACTAAAGCCCGGATATTTGGCAAAATTCCATAAATGTCTATTCCACGCAATTCTGCCTATATTCAAGACTAAATGCCATAAACGCCTATTCACGTAATTCTGCCTATATTCTAGACTAAGGACAATTCTAAGAAGTATTAAATACATAATTCCACAATTACCGTTATTCTATTCAATGTTATTTAGAACTATAAATTATAATTCTAAGTAACATTAAATAGAATAACGCTCATTTTGCTTGTGTTCATTAGTTTTTCTAAGAAATTTTAAATAAGTAATAATTCCCGACAATTCTTCCTAATTCCTAATTCTAAGTAGCATTATATACATTAATTCTATTCAATACAGTACAGTCGTAGTTTGTATATCATCGCATAACAACGCAAATATGTCGAAAGAACGTGCTTCTGCTCAAACAAAATTAAATAAACTTATTCGCGAATTCGGTAAAGACATTTTTAGTTCTGATGGTACCGTATTATTTTGTAAAGTGTGTGATACAAAAGTGAATTATGAAAAAAGTACTTTGTAACGCAACATTTTGTGACAGCAAAGCACAAAACTGGCGCTAAGAAAGTTCCCGACTGTAAGAAAACGTGTTTACTACAAAATCTTGGTGTAATTTTGCAACGACAGTCCCAATTTTCCTTTGATTTATGTAAGGCACTATGGAAACTAGGAAAGCCAACGCTTAATACATTCCTCGAAAAATATACTAAAGAGTGCATTCCTTGCGAATCCACGCTCCGAAAAAATTATGTCGATACAGTTTGTACGGAGATAATGAACCGAATAAGGAAAGAAATATACGAGGAAAATGTTTGGGTGTCAACTGACGAGACAACAGATACACTTGGCCGATACGTTGCTAACATAATAATTGGAACTTTGGAACCATTACGGAAATCGAAAGTATATTTACTAACTAGTGAAGTACTCGAATCTACTAACAATTCTACAATAGCACAATTGTTTACAAACGTACTATCCTGGCTGTGGTCTGGTGGAGTAAAACACGAAAGAGTTTTACTGTTCGTTACTGATGCTGCTCCTTATATGAAGGCTGTTGCTAAAGTCCTTCAAATAATATTTCCGAAAGTGATACACGTCACATGCTTTGCTCTGTGGAATGCGTACATAGTCGCTGAAGAAACGCGCACTTTATTTCATGACGTCGATCTTTTGATTTCAAATATAAAAAAAAGTTTTTCTAAAGGCCCCATCGCGACTTCGATATTTTAAAGAAATTGCACCAGATTGCCACCGCGACCTTATTTAACGAGATGGGGAACATGGTTATCAGCTGCCGCCTATTATGCTACGCACTATGACAAAATTTTGGAGGTAGTAGACGGTCTCGAAGATGACGCAGCATCAATTTAAATTTGCCAAAAGATTTTAACTAAGAAAACTATTCGTTCTGACTTGGCATATATAAAAGCCCATATTGGTTCACTGCCAGATTTCATCAAATCCTTAGACGAGAAAAATTTAACACTAGCGGACCAATTTCACATTGTGGATGACGTCGTGTAGACAATTAAACAGGCACCGGGTTTAAAAGGGGACTTCAAAGAAAAGTATGAGAAAGTGATACAGAGTAATAGCGGTTTACGTCAATTGCGTGAAATTCATTTAGCGTTATCAGGAGATAGAGTTAATATTACTTTTATGAATCCAAATCAAATTTCTTGTTTTAAGTATGCACCTATGATGTCTGTTGATGTCGAAAGATCGTTTTTGGTATATAAGCATGTTTTATCTGGTAGAAAACATAGTATAAAATTTTAAATCTTGAAAAAATTGTTAATAATAATGGTAAATCAATAATCCTTTCTTGTAATATAATGTAATGTAATAACTAATAACCTAATAACTGTAATAAGTGTAATAAATATCTAATAAATGCTTATTTTTTGCACCTTTTTTTGTCTTTTTTATTGCCTTTTTGCCGCCTATTTCTATAACTTTATAGTGCCATAAGTCCGGGCTTTACTTATAACATTTGACATTTTTTGAAAATAATTGCAAAAACTGCACTTGCTTGTAACATGAAGCGAAGTTATCTTTGCGGAATCATCATTCATCATATCAATATACCGAGACCTTGGAATGTTTGTTACGATAAACTGCACTTTATTTGAATTGTTATTCAGTCTATTTGTAATTACTATAAAGTAAACTTGCCTCCAAGCATTTTAATTAAGAAATAAACTCTTTTTTAAACAACGAGATAAGTGTCTTTTTTCGCATCATTAATTTTGCTAGTTAAAATAAAGAAAAAATTTACCAAAAAAAGTTATTTAGAATGTGATTTCTTATCAAAGCATAAGTCTCAGACTAAAAAAAGGATAATCATAAATTAAAAAAAAAAAACTAGTAATTTTTTGTTGTAATTTCAAGTAAGTATTCAAAAAGTGTTTTGACATATTTAAAGTAGTTCTCTTTCGGGAAATTGCATCACTCAGTTTAATTAAACAATAGTTTTTATAATTGTCATCAACAATATTTAATTGAAATATAAAATTATTTAAACACAACAAAAGAGTAACAATAATTTTTTCTCTTATGCATAATTAATGAACTATCAAATTTGAAAATAATTACTCTTATTTAACTTTAATAATTGTTGAGCTTTTGCGTAGAACCAATTGCCTGCTTAATTTTAAGGCTGGGAATAATATTCGAATTGGTACATGCCTTAAATTCAAATATTAGTACATCCGAATGTTCGAGTATTTGAATATTCGAATACTATTCAAATAGTCGAATAATTGGATAATACTGGAATAAGATTGCAAATTACTATTCGAATAATTTAAGCTTGAATAGTCCCCGCTATAGTTAAAACTAGGTGGAACTCCACATATTTTATGTTAAAGCGATTATTAGAACAGCGCGAAGCAATTGTCGGTGTCTTATCAGATAGATCTGTAACAACGAAAAATCAAGCTGGGCAACTAGGAATATCAGAAGATGATTGGGACAAAACTGAATTAATTATACCAATTCTGGAACCTTTCGAATTCGTAACTACATTATTATCAGTTGAAAAACAATCCACTACACACAACAGCCTTTGTTAAAAAACTTTATTTTAAAAGTAAGGAAACGTATCTAAGAGAATTTAAAAATGTTTTTTGCAAATTGAATTTAAATCGCGATTTAAATCTTTCTTGTGTGATAAAGAAGTAGACGCTGGTTTGGAAAATGATCTAATTGATATTAGTACATACCTCGATGCTAGATTTAAAGATAAAGAACGATATTCAGAATCGATTGTTAAGCTTACTTTCGAAAGAAGAAGAGGAGAGAGACAGAGAATCCGAAGAAGAATTGCATCCATTGAAGAAAACGGCATTGAATATTCTTTTTCCTAATGAAGAAACTCCATCTAGAAATGAAGTGGATTATTATGCAACAGAATGCGTAATTCATAAAAATATTTACTCCTTAACGTGGTGAAGGGCCAAAGAAGTGAAATATCCTGCGTTATCTAAAATAGCTACAAAATTTTTGTGCATCCCAGCCACATCTCGTTCGGAAAGAGCATTTTTTAAAGCTGGAAATGTTGTCACTGCAAAACGTTCCTGTTTAAAAGGAGACAGTGTCAAGAAAATTTGTTTTATAAGTCAAAATCTGTAAAAAAATAATTTGAGTTTTTCACTCCTTCTTTTTGCTTTGTTTGGTGCGTTTTGTTTGTTTTCTCTTACATCTTTACAAGAAATAAATTTTTATTTTGTGTATATCTTTTAAATAGATGTATATTCTATATCTATTATTCTTTTTTTATTTTTTAATTATTGCTAAAATACATACAGCACTGTTCATGGAAGTTCGAGCAAGCTGACAAATTATATTAACTTAACAGAAACCGTTGTCAAGATAAAAGATTCGTTGAGAGAATTTTGTATCACAGGAACCCAAGTCACACTGTTCGTTACTGACGGAGCCGCAACAATGCTGAGAGTTGGTAGGATGTTGAAAATATGCTTTCCGACTCTTCTTCACATACACGCCTCTTCTTCACATACATGCCTCATACACGCATGTCACCTCTTAGCAGAAACCATTCGAAAGAAGTATCCGATGGTGGATAAGTTAACAGCATCTACCAAAAAAGTGTTCATCAAATCTCCCAAACACATCCGTGTATTCAAACAATTGTGTCCAAAATTACCACCACCACTTCAGCCTGTAATAATGCGATGGCGAACATGGCTCCAGTATCTTACTATCATAAATATTTTTCACAAGTGAAAAATGTCATCTTGACACTTGATTCAAATGATTCTGCCGCAGTTCGAGATAGTCAGCAACTTTTTTCCAATTCGGACGTTCAACAACAAATAGATGAAATTTCCATGAACTATTCTGAAGTTGCACTATTGAGCAATTAGAAAACAGTCACTTATCTGCACGAGACGCATTAAATTGCATAAACAATTTACAAGCCGCTCTAGAAAACTTGACGAACACTATAGGAGTCGATCTTGCTCAAAAATTTGGTGCAACTTTAACGAAAAATCCCGATTTATATTTCGGTCTATAACTGAAAATCAAGAGTGCCCAGATGAGGAAAAGGAATACCTGACATTTGCAAATCTTACTTCATTGGATGTCGAACGATCATTTTCGAAGTATACGACAACCTATTCACAACACCGTCGACGGCTGAATGAATCCACAATGGAAGCGTTGCTGATGTTGCAATTCTACGCAGCTTACCAGGGCGGTTGCCAATTGCCACAGTGGACATCAAGACGACAGGAAAAGGTAACAATATTATTTTTCACTAATATTGTATATTACATACTTACTTTTATGCGGTGCGCCACTGTCGGTACCACCTTTTTAACAAACTCTACATATAACACATTGCCCAACCATATTAAAACTTCTAACAATAGACTATTTAGGAACCACTTGAAAAATATTTTGCGTATTATACTCCTTGGAGGAGCACTTTGTGGGGCTCTGAACGTTGAAATGATTTTGTGCTCTATTTACATTTACCATTTGTGAGTTACATACTTTATATTTTATGACCCACAATTATTATTTTTATGTTTTATATTTATACCTACAATACCTACCTGTTTACTATATATGTATATGTATTTTTTATTTTTTATATTATATATACGTATGTACAATTAAAAGAAATATATTTTTTTAATACAACATCCATTATGTATGTAATAATTTTCGCATTGCATATAATAAATTAATATACAAATATCCTAATATAATTCAAATATTCGAATATTATCCAATCATTCCAATATTCGACACTACTGGAATATTCGAATAATTTCATAATATTGGAATATTCGAATAAATTTCCAAATTACTATTCGAATAACGTACATAAGTAAATAAGTTAAAAAATTCTCAGCTCCACGTAATTTTAAAATACCTCTTATTTAAAAATCTGGCTATCCATGCAGATACAAAAAGCGTAATAAATTATATTAAAAGATTTTATATTTCTCATAGCTGGTAATATTTATTTTTTGCGTGCACAAATAACCAATTCTTTTGAAAAGAAGAAAATCTAAAATATTTGCTTTCTAAAAGTTCCTCAATATAACATAATTACAGAAGCAATTATCAAATTACGACTAAATCTAACTACAAAGGTTTTGAAACTAATTCCCTTTGTTTGGGAAATCCTTTACGGCACGCATATACATTTATGTTTTCTGTTTCTATAGAGCTGAACAAACGGTAAGAGGATAACGACGTACGCTTTTAAATCAATCGATTTCTTTGCTGACGAAGCCCTCGCAAATTGAAATAAAAACTTAATCTAAGCAAACAGTACAGTAGCTGCAGTTCTCGTGCGAGCGGAAGTATTATTAAATTGACGCACTGGGGTTTTTCATACGTTTTATCCATACTAAGGGGTGAGAGGCTCTTGCTCACGAGGGAGTGAAAATTCTTCAATGCTTGCTAAATCCCGCACATTGTCTTGGCGACAATCTATAGAGAGTGGTAGATATTGAAGTGTGCAGTGAATACAGCTTTAATTTTTATTTATTACTCTAGGCTCTTGCCATTGTTATTTTCTACAATTTATATTTTTCCTGTTAGTTCTTCGTTTTCTAAACATTAAGCATTTATTTTAAAATATTTTAATACGATTAATAGTTTAGGTCTTATAGCATAATTAGAACCTGATTTTAATTAATAACTAAATTTTTGTATTGAAATAAAATTTGTGTTACGGGTTAGGCGCCATATATTCTCGGCCTGATATAGAAAAAATAAACTTGTTAAAATATAGCCATTTTTATTTTTCAATATAATCCCCCCTAACTTCAATACATTTATTACAACGATCAATTAATAATTCTATACCCTTGTAATAATAATCTAAAGTTTTTCCCTCCAAATGTTGTATTACAGCTGCTTTGAACTCACTATCGCCCTTAAAACGATTTCTTTTCGGATAGAAGATTATAAAACAGAACTATTTTTTCTGTGACAGTGGGCTCCAAAATCGGTTTAGGGTCGTCTCCATATATGTTTAAAAACGACCGCGCACATTCAACCCGATGTTCATGTTGGAGAGCAGAAACAAGATGCGGTACCCATCTTGCACTAATCTTATTCATATTCAAATGGTTATAGAGAATTCGGCGAATACTTGTTTCAGAAATGTTATATATCACTGCTAATTCCTTCACTTCCAAAAGGCGATCTGCAAATACCATTTCTTCAATAATTGAAATGTTTTGAGGCGTTATCAGTTCAATTGGCCGACTGGGGCGTTCATCATCACCAAGGGATTCTTGCCCCAAACGGAAACATTTTGCCCACTTTCTTACAGTGGAATATAAAGGAGATAAATCACCATAAACGCCGTCTAAACGTTGTTTAATATGATTAAGCGTATGCCCTTCTTTTGTTAAAAATTTAATGACCGCGCAGTACTCAATTTTCGTTAGTTGAGACAATTTCATGCGCTAGTCACGTTGTCTGGCTGGTTAGTAAAAACTACTACTCCGCGAGCCGTAATATATATAGTGTAAATCTCGCACATGTGCAACTATGACGTAATGGAGTTTGAACACGCTCGAACCTGTATAAGCCTACCACGTATTTTGTAATGAACCGTAATTAATCCGATGGGTGTTACCTCCGTTAATACTTTCCTTCCATCTATATAATTGGTGTAGCGATTTCATTTTCTTGAAATTATTTTCTGCACTTTCGACAGAACATCGCTTGGTTTTATCCCTTTTCACATGCAATATTTTTAAAATTGTCTTCTTCAGCTTCTGCAAGACTTTCTATAAATTGCAACTCGATGTCTTGAGACACCGAAGGGATTATTGCGATGTTGCCTAATTGAAAGGTTGTAAGTAACATGTTCAACACATTAGTTGTTGTGTGCACAGGCATTGTGCCAAACTATAAATTTACACTGTAAAAATTCTTCTGATACCTATATCATTTGAAACTGCTACATTATATATAAACATTACAATAACGGCCTGAACAATATTTTTAGTTTTAACGTTTGACTGTTTAAATTTGTTATACCACACCGTTTTCTACGCAAAAGTTTATTATTATAGTTATTATTGTTATTATTATTATTATTGATAAATGAAAAGAAATTATAATAAAAATGGGGCGTACGGGGTATCCAGTCACCCGTTACTTTTTTTTCTGAAAATAATTTGGATCATCCCTGAAACTATGTACTACACCTTAAATTATGCTCTAAAAGAAAAATATATCTATTATAGTTCCCGAGATATTTACATAAATTACATAAGTAATACATTAGCCGTATTAACCGCTTGTGATATGTTACTTGAAATTGCCGCCTTTCTAGACCCTGTTATGCCTCCGTTATTGTTTTTTCTTTTTTAAGTCGGTTAACATAACTCCATAACTATCCAAAAAAAAAACAGTCGCCATCACTTTCCCAGCTGATGGAATAGTCTTCACCTTTTTCGGAGCTGATTCACCCTTCGTTGTCCATTGTTTTGACTGTGCTTTGACTTTAGGAGTGTACTGGTGTACCCACAGCTATTAATCGACGCCAAAACTCCGACTTATTTCGCTTACACGCAGAGATGATTTCCTGCATCAAGAAAATAGTTTTTCTTGCAAAAATCAGTCTCTATTCAAGAAAATATTTTTATTTCAAGACAGTAAAAATGTATAATACAAGAAAATAATTTTCTTGACATTTTATTTGGATTAAATAAATATTTTCTTAGGGTTAAAAAATCCAAGACAGAAAAATGTTTCTTCCAAGTAAATCATTTAGTTTTAAGTTAAATAAATATTCATACTAAAGGTAGGAATGATAAAATGGTGCAGATCTCAGAAAGTTCTATTGAGAAATTAGGCGACCAGTTTCGTGTTCAAAAAACACATCATTGGATCAAGGATATCCAATAAAAGAAAAATTACAATAATGGAAAAAAAACCTGAAGTTAATAATTAAAATTAGGGGCAGGCGAATGAGCTAATGAAAAAGTTTTTTTTTATAGGTTACAGTGTAATTAAATTATTGAATAATTAAATTATTAATTATGGATTATTCAATAATTTAATTATTCAACAACCCCTAATTAATGCTTGGGTTACTGGTTTCTGTCGTATGTGGTTTGAGGCTAGGGTATACTTCGACGATTTTTCTGGGTTGGTTCTTCCCACCAACTACAGATGTTTCCTTATTTGTTATTAACATTTAAGAAGGATTATTGTATATCATATAAAAGATAATTACAATTTATCACATCTGGTTTTATTATAATAGATCAGTTTTTAACTTGTTGTGTATGTGTCCTTTTTACAATGTTATTTATACTTTTGCACTTTGATTTAAACGAATTTTACACATTCAAAATTTTATTGTCTCATGAATGTAGTTTACTCAGTTTTAAATTTTAAATTTAATATTTAACATCACTTCCTGTTGCTTATATATAATTGTAAGTAGAATTTGAAGATAGTTTTTCTTCCCCCTTTCATTACCAATAACCGCGTGCACTAATTGCACCACATAATTAGTGCAGATGTTTTTATTCTTTGATTTCATATCGTTTCATATTGTTTGATAGCTTGTATTATATGTATTATTGTATTATGTTTATTCTATTTCGTTTTTTTTTGTTTGGATACCCTCTTAGTTGGCCTGAGGGTGTGATGGTAAAAACACGAAACCGGTCGCCTGATATCTTGAATAGAATTTTGTGAGAAATTGGAGCATTGTTTTTTAATCCTACCTTAATTACATTATTTCTTTAATAATGTAATTAAATAGTGATTTTTTTTATATAGTTTAACGAGTTCATATTTAAGTTTATTTATTCTTTTTTTATTATTATTATTTATTATATATTAAAAAAAACTATAGTCAAATTAGTACACGTGGTAAATAGTAATAAGAAGAAAAAATATTACATTAGACCGGTATCTTTTGAAAGTGTTTATGAAACGTCGTACGTTAAAGATTATATCATCGCATGGGTAAATATGCCATCTATATTTCGGTTTCTATATTCACTACTCTCTAGCAGAGAGTATACATATATGTATACTGTCTTTAGGGCGACATGACTATAACTATTGGCACTACGTAGCGCCAGGAAATATTTCAATTGTTGTTTTTGAAGCAATTTGGCCAAGAGCAAGAAGCTTTTATGCTTTTATCCTTCTAATATTGTTTTTGCCGGTAGTGATTCCATCAATACCATGAGCTATTTATTAAAGCTATTTACAAAAATTGTGTGAAGTAACTATATATGAGGTGTGTTAGAAATATAATGAGACTGGCACCATTGCGAGCGAGCTGGCAACGCTGTAGTTGTTCTCCCTCACTAGGCATGTTTGTTAGTCCGCTCCAGACGCTCAGTCCGAGTTTGAACTTCCTACTGTCACCACGTGATTTTTGAGAGCGTTATCAGTGAAGTTGTGTTTTTGTTGTGTGTCACACAAAATGAAACAGCGGTATTTGGAGCAACGTTATGCCATTAAGTTTTGTGTCAAACTTGGGGAATGTAACTTTTGAAAAGTTGAAGCAGGCCTAGGGGGAACATTGCCATTTCTAGGTGGGCGAGAACTGGTGGAAGATGAACCTCGCTCAGGGAGGCCTTCAACTTCAAAAACCACTGAAAACATCGAACGTGTGAGGGCTATTGTGAGGTCAGACGTCGTTTAACAATAAGGATGATGAGTGACCAGTTACAATTGAACAGTTTCACTGTTCATCAAATTTTAGCTGAAGAATTGCACATGCGAAAGGTCGGTGCCAAAATGGTGCCTAAAAACCTCACAATTGAGCAGAAGGACATTCGAAAAAACCTGCGCCTTGATCTTCTTGAAAGAATTGCTAAAGACCCCGATTTCTTCACTCGTGTGATCACAGGTGATGAAACTTGGATTTTTGAATACGATCCTGAGACAAAGCGGCAAAGCCGGGAGTGGCACACTGAGAATTCTCCCCGACCGAAGAAAGCTCGAATGAGCAAATTAAAGATCAAATCAATGCTGATTTGCTTCTTTGACAGTAGGGGTACCGTTCACAAAGAATTTGTACCTCCAGGGCAAACTGTCAACCAAGTTTTTTTACAAGGGTGTCCTTGAAAAACTCATAAGAAGGGTGATTTGTGTGAGACTAGGCATTGCAGACAAGTGGATGCTCCATCATGACAACGCTCCATGTCACACGGTCATCTCCATTACAGAGTTTTTGACATCAAAAGGCATCCTTATGGTTCCTCAGCCCCCCTATTCACCTGATCTCAGTCCTTGCGGCTTTTTTCTTTTCCCCAAACTAAAAAGTGTCTTAAAAGGACGTCATTTTGGGACTTTGGAGAACATCCAAAAGAATGGGACGGACATGCTAAAGGACATACCGGCTGAAGCCTTCCAGCACTGCTACCAAGACTGGGGACAACGACTCCGCCGGTGTATAACTGCCCAAGGGACCTACTTTGAAGGGGATAATAGTTATTTGAAAAAAATAAAAATTTTGGTAAATAAAAATCAGTCTCATTAATTTTCTAGCACCTCGTACATACATATGAATTCAATATTTGGCGTAATTGCGGTAACAATTGTTACAATATATTAAACATAAATACCAAAGTATGTTTTTCCGTAAATGCTTTACATAGTTACCCCAAAATATCATTCGCAATTCAAAAATTAAAGTATACAGAGCGTCCGATTTAAAATAACGACAAATATGAAAAAAAATAAATCAATTCCTAGATATACGGCCGAAAACTCCAAGAAATACTTAAACGAATGAATTTTTACTTTCCGCTCTAGCGTGTAAGGCATTTAAGACATTGGTCGTTGAAGAAACAGCAACATTTCGCAAAAATCTCAAATTATCTCAAAAACTAAAATAGATAGGAATAGAGAATATTCAGGAAAGTGTATATAAGTCAAAGAGAGGCATTCAAAACCGCAGTAATGCGGGTAAACACAGGATGCTCCGTTTAGAAAACCAACGTGTATCGTGTGTAGTGGAAACTAAACATCGTAGACACGGTATACTAACATAATTTTATGTTGTGTAGGACTTCTGCGGAATAATTTTCATTTGAAAACTTTTTCTCTAAATTGCTTAGGGAAGGCATTATCTTTCACCCAGGTGGACACGCAGTAGATGGAATCAGAAATCGATTTTATATCCAAATAGATCAATATTTCAAACTTTCAACGTTCTGTTGGTTGTTTTTATTTCACGTTTGGGTGTTTGGAAATACTAATACGTTGATAACTTAAAGTTCCTTATTATTAGAGATAATTATTGGTTGATATCTAAGGAAACATCCTGTAGTTTAGGGAAGAAAAGTTTATTATTATAAATTCATATATCTTATACTGTTTATTTTGATTTCTACTGTATAGAATATGTATATTTTTGTGTCCTTTTGTTAAGAAGTTAATGGATGAGGGTGATATTATCTTTGAATTGTGCATCTTACGTTCAACAAACATTGAAAACTTGTAATAGAGTTTAACTTTTCAAGTGATAAATAGCGGAGATTAACAATCGCCCGTATAAGAACGTTTTTAAATCGGGACTAGTTGAGTACCACTTTGAGGGGTTCACGGAAATGCATTAACCAGGGCCACCCATGCGTGGTTTAGGGCACATTGTCACTATGGGAGGTATATACAATCTTAAAACAGCCGGTCTGTATGATACACAAAGCGGTCACAAAAAATATTTCAGTAGTATTATATAATACCAAAAAGCATGGTATCGGTTTTATTATCAAAACAGATGTATAGAAAGACATGAATATATGTATGTATATATTTAGAACTAATGTCAAGAATATCTAATGAAAGCGTTCCAAAGGTGACGTTTACCGTATGATGTAACTGTAGAATATATTAGCAATAAATTTTAACTAAAAATATGAACTTAGACTGAACAAAATTAAGGAAACTATTATGTTTAAATTTTGAAATGCAATAGAAATCAGAAGTTTGTTTTAACCACTGCGCACCGATTTCTGTATGATGTGCGCGTAATTAAATTGCGTTATATTTCATTGTGTATGAATGTATATAAAAGAGAAGAATAATACGTTGGCAGATATTCTTATTAAAATGTCAGTTTTCATCATTATAGGGTGAGCAATTTTGAATACTATATTCTCAATGTATTTTTTCAAGATAAATTCATTAGTGAATTTTTTTTTGCTATCGCCTTTTGTTTTTTGAGTTATAAACAAGCCTGGCACAGAGCGCTTCGCGCCAAGATAGAAGTGAGATTGCCCGGCTCAGGAAGTGACGCATGTATGCAGGCGAATTGGCACGAGCTACCTTAGCGAATGAAATTATTGATTTATTACAACAGTTTTATTATTGATTTATTACAACAGCTTCCCCTCCACCTTTCGCAGAGTTACACGTAGTATTATAAAGGTAAATATATGTATGTAGGTATGCAAGGAAAGTAAACGATCGTTGGCTGATAAAGTCACTAAATTCATCAGTGAATTTCCGGATGTGAGTTACAATGGAGCTAAAGTCTTGTATAAAGCTCACACAGCGAACATCCTTCACTGAGACAAATGTGGAAGCAAACACGCTGTTAAAAAGATATGTTTATTTATTATATTATTTATTGAAGTGAAACTTCGTATGTGGCGTATTAAAATTAACATAAGCTTAATTTTAAAAAGCAATCAATGTAAAATACATATATTCGTTATCTTTGAAAAAAACGGTGTTTTTTACTACATAGTTATTCATATTTACGGTATTAAGTACAACAGATTTTTGAAGAAACTGCTTTGTTTACTTTTTACGGTTATTACATTACATATAAAACAAATGCCGTTTTCAATCAAGAAATATGGCAATGAAAACACTTTAACGCGTGCATACATTCGTTTTATTTACTTTTTATTGCGTCAGTTTTTGTTTTTTACCGTGGGGTATTCATTTCTAAATTTCACTTCTGCTGGGCGTGAGCCACACATACACTCTTTATTTTTAATACGCGGTCCATGCGACTGATCCGATTCTGTCCGGAAGACCGATTATGCCTGATTCATTTGTGAAGTTATAGGAAAGTAACTTTGACATTCTTCTCTGTTTTGAGTGGAATGCAGTGGTGTACACCAATTTTCAACAAGTTAATAAAATTTCGAATTATGACATAGTTGTTTTTTTTTTATGTAAATAGAGCCATTTTCTTCTTTTCAGAAATATATAACTTACAGAGGATTAAAACTTAAATGATATTATAAGCCTAATATAATTTACATTTAGGAAGAACACAAGCTTAATATTTTAAATAAATGTATTTTTAGATTTTTAAAATAGAATCTAAGTATTAACAAATATAGGTTTATAAAATAAGTAGTAAATTAAAGTAAATGTTCAAAATTATGACTAAAGCGTGACAAACGGTTGCACCCGCAGAGACGCCGGTGCGGGGAGTAACACAGCGTGATTCATATTGTGGCAAGTCCTTTAAAACGTAATGGTCCAGCAGCTTCCTTGTTGTTAGCCAGTAAAAGGATTGAAAGAACTGATTCCGAAACCGTTGTAAACATAATAAAAAATATGTTAAGAGAATTTTGTATCGTAGGAGCCTAAGTCACCATGTTAGTTTCTGACGGAGTCGCAACAATGCTGAAAGCTGGTAGGATGTTAAAAGTATGCTTTCCGACTCTTCTTCACATAACATGCCTCATACACGCATGTCATCTCGTAGCAGAAACAATTCGAAGCAAGTATCCTAGGGCGAATGATTTAATATCATCTACCAAAAAAGTGTTTGTGAAATCTCACAAACATAACCGCGTATTCAAGCAATTGTATCCGCAAATTCCGCTACCACTTCAGCCTGTATTGACGCGATGGGGAACGTGGATCGAGGCAGTATCTTACTATCGCAAATATTATTCCCAAGTGAGAGATGTAATTTTCAAACTTAATTCTTCTACTTCTCAAGCGGTTCTCGAGAGTCAGCAACTTTTTTCCGATTCGGACGTTCAAAAAAAAGTAGATGACGTTTCCATAAACTATTCTGTAGTGACACAAACTATTTCGCAGTTAGAACATACACACTTATCTATACAAGACTCGTTAAATAACATCAACAATTTAGCAGCCGCTCTAGAAAGCTTGACGGATCCTATAGGACTAGATATCGCGCAAAAATTTCGTGCAGTTTTAAATAAAAATCCGGATTTAGAAAAGGTTCGATCTATATCTAGAATTCAAGACTGCACAGAAGAAATACAGGAGTATTTGAATTTCGCAAATCTTACTTCATTAGATGTTGAACGATCATTTGCAAAGTATACGAGAACGTTTTCAGACCGTCATCGAGGCCTGACCGAATCGAGAATGGAAGCATTGCCTATACTGCAGTACTACGCGGCGTACCATGGCAGTTGCACATTACCGTAGTGGTCATCGATGCGTCAATAAAAGGTAACAATCTATTATTTTTTTATTAATACTGTGTCTACTTTTGCGCGGTACGGCCCGGACGGTTACACTAGTTTCTCGAACATTATAAATAGTACACGCACACCGATCAACCGATAATAACCGAACGTCCACTCGATTCCTTGTATGTACATAGTAAACACAGCTCCTTTCACGGCGCCTCTACGGGTGCAACCGTTTGTCACGCTTTAATTATGATCATTATTTTCAATATATAAGGTGGTTTTGTGGGGTCTATTTCAAAACCTATAAAATTTTGCCTTAGTTCTTGGAAATTGTTGCTGGTTTTTTTTGTATAGGTTGTTTTTAATGTAGCTTCAGAAGAAGAAATCGACTGATAACATTTCTTTCCAAAGTTAATATTTAACGATTCTGGGATAATTTGCGTGTTATGAGTTCGTGCGTCGTCGTGCTGGAAGAACAGATTTCTTCTTTCCGTCAAAGGTAATTATCCATAAAAGTCTCTATAATATATACATGTATAGTATATATATATATATATTTAAAACCAACTTGACACCCATTAATCGCAGTTTGTCTTCTACCGTATACAGGTTGGGCATTTAAAATTGAAAGAGGCTCAAGAGTAAAGTACCCTTTCTGAATTACTATAATTTTATAAAAGTCCATAACAAAAAAAAATCCCATATGGTGCATACTTTTTGACACACGTTGTGTGTGGTACGCTAGAACGCGATTATTAAGTAAGGCACATCAATCATTAAAAGCAAGCCTGCCCTGAGATTGGATAACTCGATGGGGGCTGACATTAGACCAGTCATGTTCATTATGCTTATTGAAAATTCTTGCACTACTAATTTAGGTCTTACCTGTACAAATCACATTCCTAAAAAGAATTGGTTCTCTTGATAGTTATCAACATACCAGTTGCAAAATTCCAGTCGTCGTTGAGAATCTGTTGGTTGTACTTCTTTAAAAAACCCAAAGTTCGGCGCCTTGAAATTCCCCGATACAAGTTCAATTCTACGACTGGATATTAAGGGATTTGCAGTTGTGACTCCAATTACATTTACAGTAGTTTCCTCGGTATCGCCAATATTGTAACATTTTGGTTTTGGCTTGCTAAATGCTCCGTAATTGACTAGATTTTCCTTAATACTCTTTCTGGATAAAGAGTCGGACGCATTATCAGCATTTCTGGTGCATTGAACAAAGCATTCCAGCATATCATGTCTTTCGTAATTTTCCTAAAACATTTTATACATTTTAATGCGACAACATTGGATTGGAAATAGTGGAAATGGCTGGATTATTTTTTATGGGCAGTTGTTAAAAAAAAGTTTATGTCCCACAAAACAAAGGATAGTTCAAAATGCCTGAAGGCGTGTGCAATTATGCATTGGTGAAAATGGTTATTTGAATATTTACTGTAATTGTTGATTTATTCCTTAGTTTTTTATTATTATTACTGTTACTGTTATTTTTATTCACTGTTACAAGTAAGATGCAAAATTTACATAAACTTTGCAAAAACACATCTTCAATTTACCATTTATAAAGTATCCTGTTGGTTTTCATCCAAATTCTTGTTAATATAAACATTACGCGGCTCGCTAAACGATCCATTCTCGACCAGGTTTCTATCAAGATCTAGGGAAATGACACGCTGCGGCTGTTGTCGTTCTGCATACAATGCAAATATTACTCGCTATTGTTGTATTTTGGTTTGATGAATAAAAAATACTTAACATATCATTGCCTTAGTAAAAAAAGTCCGTAACTTCATTTTCCAAAATGAGATTTAACTGCCATCTAATAATAACTGAAAAAAGGTTTTCAGAATTATGTTTTCCAAAAAATCATTAAAATTATTCTACAATAGCCTCTAAAAGAGAAACAAGAGTTTACATTATGATCACATTAAAACCAATCGGGTATTCTAGATCTGTGGAATTGGAACACTGAAATAGTTCACTAAAACCTTTACCACAATATTTAACTCGTACTGGACGCACGTTTCTATAGACAAGCTATTATCATCAATAGTAAAACTGAATTAACAAACTAAGTGAAAAACTAACCTTACATAGCAAATAAATTATGCAATATGTAAATTTAAAATAAGCATAGCAATTCTTAATTATATCGTAATTATATATACCCTTCTACTTCATTGTACAGGACTAATTAAGCCTAAAATGCAAATCTAAAGATAAATAATAAACAATCCCTAAATTAAAATGTAAATGGTCAGGATGACCTGAGTTATTAAAATCTCTGTTTTTCAACGAAGCGGTTCATTGCACATGGTTATAATTACAGCTGTAATTAACTAAACATGATGTAACAAAGGATGAAGGCTGGAAGTTAGCGGTCCTAAATCTGAATTCATTAAGTGATTTTTGTTTTTGTAAATTTCCATGCCTTCATAACAATTTAATTGAACAAGACTCTTTGGGTTTTTAATTAATTTTATATTATCAACATTATGATTATTGTCAAACATATCTAGGGCAACCCTTCTGAATTTGAGATAAGCTAAATGTTCTTTGTACCTAATTTTGATCGATCTTTTTGTCTGCCCAATATACACTTGATCACAATCTTTACATGAAATTTTGTAAATTCCTGATTTATCCATGTTATCTACTGGGCCTTTGGAACTTCCTAAAATGTTTTTAAGGTTATTGCTTGAAGAAAAAACAATCTTGCGATCAACTTTAGAAAAGACTTTTTGAAGACCTTTCGTGTAACTTGGATAAAAGGGTAATTTAACATATTTCTTATTATTACGGCCGTCAATGCGTTCTAGTGTGCTTATATTTCTAATTCTTAATCTATTCTTATGTTTCCTAATACTATTATAGACGACATCTTCAGAGAATCCTTTAAAGTTAGCAATATTGATGATTTCTTTTAGTTCATTTTGATATCTATCTTTAAAGGAAAATTGAGTAACCGGTGCACCAAAAAGTTGAAGACAAAAGTTTGTGTTCATGTGAGTGATTAGAATCCTGTAAGATAAATCTATTATTACTAGTATTTTTTCTATATAGGCCTATTTCTAACTTATTTTTATTTCTTATTACTAACATGTCGAGGAAAGGAATCCTGTTGTCTTTCTTTTCTTCGCGGGTAAATTTGATAGAGTGAAATTTTGAGTTAAGTTGTTCCATGAAATCCGTTATTGAACATTTGCTAGTGTCAAAGATGCAAAAAATATCATCGACGTATCTGATCTAAAGCCGAGGGAAATAAGCCAAAGTATTTTTCAGGTCGGTTTCAAATTTACCCATAAAGAGGTTAGCCATAAACGGAGATAAGCTGTTACCCATTGCCGTTCCTTCCGTTTGTTGATAAAAAGTGTTGTTAGTTTGGAAAAAGTTTTGTTTCATGCAAAGTCTTGTCAAAGAAATTAAGCTAGTAACTTCCTCTCTATCCATTTGGTTATCTAAGAAAGGTGTTTCTAAATATTCCAAAGTTAAATCAACCGGAACACTAGGGAACAGTGAACTTACGTCAAACGATACTAAAATTTCTTTGTCCGTAAGCTCAATGTCCTTAGTGTTTTCAATGAACGGGTAAGAATTTTTAATAGCCAAATAGGGAAACTGTATAGGTAACTGGTTCAATTTGTCAGATAACCACTTGGAAAGTAAGTAAGTTGGACTGTTGATGTTCGAAACAATGAGTCTCATACTCTTTCCCTAGCTTGTGTATTTTAGGTAAACAATACATCCTAGGTAGTCCTGGGTTTGGTACCATTAGTCTAAATCTTAAATTATCGCTAATGACTAACGCTGGCCACGAGCGGTACCGCGCATCGGCGTAGAATCAGTTCGGACCGAGAGGAACGGTAGTATTACTTCGTCTGCGGAGCAGTACGGACATTTTCGCTGCCGGTCATTTGCGCAATTGTTTATCTGTCCTAGAAAAATTATGATTTCGTCAGCAAAACGACCGCGGTCGGACAAACTTCGAAAATTTATTGCAGAAATTCCAGACTTAATATATGAAGCTGCTAAAATTAAATGTGTAATCTGTAAAATCCCGTTAATGTGTTGGTTCAGACAACATTGTCTACGACACGTAAATAGTGAAAAGCATGTCTCAAAAAGAAATTGCGCACGAGACAATGAAAAATTTATATTTAATTTATGCGTTACGTCTATTGCATGTAATATACCGTTTAATTTACTAGACAAGGTACCATTTATCTGCTTTTGGAATAACTATTCGGAGTGCAAATTACCAAGTCGAACATCGTTACGAAGAATTGTGCCATCTGCGCGCGAACATATTGAACAAAAAATAAAATCGTAGTTGAAAGATCAAAAATTGTGGTTATGTGTCGACGAAACAACAGATCGGAAGAAACATTCTGTTCTTAATGTAATGGCACGCAAATTGGAACCTCATCAATCGGCACCTTCAATTCTATTAGTCTCCAAACGAATACAACAGTGTGCTGCCGAAGTAATTTAAAAGTTAGTGTTAAATACATTGGACAAGTTTGGACTTTCAACAAACTAACTCTTGATGTTAGTGAGTGATGGTGCTGCAAACATGCTTTCTGTAGGTCGGTCTCTTAAAAAGCATTACGTGTAAAATTCATGCTCTCAATCTTGTGGCGGATAGTATCAGAAAATGTTATCTTGGGGCAGACGTTTTAATAGCGCATACCAAAGCAGTATTTATCAAATCACCGAAACGTATTCGCGAATTTCACAGACTGTGCCCCCGTATACCAGAGCCACCAGAACCTATTCTAACTCGTTGGGGAACATGGTTACAGGTCGCGTTTTATTATCATAAATATTTTGACAATATTAAGAACGTGGTTTTACAATTCGATACAAAGGAAGCTGCCGCTACCCAGAAAAGCCAGTCGAAATTTCAAGATAGTCAGGTTAAAATGGATTTAAAAATCATTCACGACAATTACTTCGGGCTAGCAGATGCAATAGAAAAATTACAAAATCCTGCGGTGCCGTTAGAAGCATCTCTACAAATAGTGCAACATGTTCACGCACAGTTATGCGCGATTGAAGACGCAAAAAATGTTTCTGTTCTAGAAAAATTTGAAAGTGTTTTTGAGAAAAATTCTGATTTTGGCACATTAAGACACATTTGTGAAGGTGCGTCAACAGAATCGTTAAGTTATTTGAAAGATTATTTTACTTACGCAAATATTACGTCACTAGATGTAGAACGTTCGTTCTCTGCATATAAACGCATTTTGTCCTCATGCCGTACTAGTTTTGCCGAAACAACGGTTGAAACATATCTAATGTTGCAGATATTTAACAGACATTGTTCACTTTGTGATTTCACGGAGGACTCTTAAAATGGTAAGTGTTTGAGCACGTGTTATTTAATTTGTATTTAAAAGATGAGCGAAATTATTTGCGGCAGCAAACATCTCTATTAGCAGAATAACTCTAGTGGAACGCGAGGCCTGGTCGACTCTACGTTACTGTGTGGTACCGCTCGTGGCCAGCTTTACTAATGGCAGCCCTACATTCTAACATGGTCTTTTTGGTTTCCGTAATCATTTTAGACAAAGGATTTTTGATAATTTTAAATAAGAACTTTGTGACAAAATGGTGTCGACTCTATTAAAATAATCCTCTTTGTCTAAGATGACTACATTGTTACTTTTGTCGGATTTTAAATAAAAACAATTTTTGTTTTTTAGTCTTTTAGCAATGATGTCAGGTGCATTCTTTTGCATATTTTCCAAATTTTGAGTTTTACAAGCCGTAGGAATAACATTTTTTGTGTTATCATCAAAATTACTGATCGCGTTTTCTATGCCAACTATAATTTCTTCAACCGGGGGCTTATTATTAAATTTCTGGTTGTATTTGAAACCTTTGTTTAATAAGTCCATCTTTTCTTTGCTAAAAGACTCCGATGACTCATTTTTAACTAATTCAGTTGATGTAATTATCTCGGCAGGTTTCGGCTTGCTAGAGGTGACTAATTTGGAAAACTTTTTCATGAGAACTTTTTGTTTATCCGAAACTTTCTTAGCAATAATGTCTTCAATTCTGTTGAGATAATTAATCCATTCAAAATATTCTAAAATACGTGCGTCCAGTACGAGTTAAGTATTGTGGTAAGTGTTTTAGTGAACTGTTTCAATATTAAAACCAAACAGCTTTTTTGGTCTTCTGTAAATTTCCTTTTAATGGAGTTACGCGCTTTTCTCACTAAGGCGACGATATCTCGTTTCTCTTCGTTCGTTACATTAGTTAATCCTAAAATGCCTTCTTCCTCAATTAAAGCATAATATCG
The DNA here is from genome assembly GCA_029619315.2 of Dynastes maya. Classification (NCBI taxonomy): domain Eukaryota; kingdom Metazoa; phylum Arthropoda; class Insecta; order Coleoptera; family Scarabaeidae; genus Dynastes; species Dynastes maya. The sequence continues at coordinate 50,732,836 of JAROYE020000001.1, forward strand.
AAAACTTTTGTTAACACATCCACGGTTGAAATCAGAAAAAAACTCTTTGTGACGGTATCAAAATTCAATATGGCACCCATAAGAAATAAGAAAGTTGATGATGGCCGCAAAGAACAAAAACGTCATGCAATAATTTCGAGTACACTATTAGTCGTAAGTGATCTCGAGAATGTGGTTTTAGTTTTTCTCTGCAAGACGCGGTAAAGCTCCTAGAGGTAAAAGAACAGAATGATCATTTTTAATTTTTTTTTTAATCTCGTCATTTGTCACAGGTCAATTTTCTCCTCGTATTCACAACAAAATTAAAAAAAAAATGTTGCAACTTTGTCAAATTTAAACCTACACTTTATATGCAATAATAAGCGAGATCCCCATGGTGAGCGTCGAAAATGAATCACTTGTACAATTACATGTTTCAAAAACATTTTTAGAAAAATCGGGCTACAACTCGATTTCAATTGATATATGTGGTTGTAGATAGAGTGTCCAACAGACCGCTTTAAATTTAGGAAAAGAGCTTATCTTTGTACGCCGAAAATTAACATTTTAATAAAAATTGGTACCACAGTGTCATTGCTCAAGAGCTAATCCAAAGTTAGTCATAAAAATAATAATTCTTGGTGGCCCGTTAATTTTAACCTGTAGTTTACTTCTAAAATGTCAAGGGCGCAATGTGTATGTTCCTAACTAGCTTAATACTCTATACAGGGCCCATCTAAAAGTCAATGACAGAGTTAGAGATGACAAAGAAATACAAAATCAAAAGCTTTCAATAGGAATACTTTTTTCAAAATTGCCTTACCTCAAAGTTAAATAGTCTTAAAGCCTTCCATTTAAGCGCCTTGAATTACGTTGCTACAAGGTCAGAAAATAATGATTGTTAAATACAGTAAGTATTGATTAAATTTAAAAGAAATTTTAAAATAAAGTTATTTATGGTCAGTGAGATTTCGTAAACACCTTTGTACAATCTGGATTACACAACTTGATTTACGTGATTCTGTAGTTGTACATACATACAATTCAAGGAGCTTAGATTAAAGACTGATAAAAAGTTAGACATTTTTGAGATAAGATATTAGAAAGTGAGCTTTATCTTGTAATTTTCATTCGGAAAAGTCTTTGTCAGTGATTCTTAGGCAGACGTTATATGTGTTATATCAGCAGGAAAAAATTACGCTACTTAACGGGAAAACAAAAGAATGATTTTAGTGATATCTGAGACGTTAAAATAAAAAAAGTATTCTTCACAAAAGTTGTTACAATAAAATATGAGGGCGATTCGTAAAGTAAGTTTCGTTTGGTCATTAAAAAAAAACACTAATACATGAAGAGGTTTTTATTATATACAACTTAAAGCAGTTTTTTAATGTCCTCTTCATAGAACTCTGCCGCCTGTGAATTAAGCCATGCTGTAACACTGTCTTGCAGCCCTTCATCGCTCTGAAACCGTTGTGATCTAAGCAATTTCTTCATGTTAGGGAAGAGATGGTAGTCACTAGGAGCCAAATCAGGGCTGTTGGCGGATGTTTAAACACTACCGTGCGAACTCTAAGCCTACCATGCCAGCAGCGGTATGCGGGTGGGTGTTGTCATGAAGAAAAACGATGCTCGAACTCAATAATCCACGTCACTTGTTCTGAATAGCCCTTCTGAGCTTCTTCAAAGTTTTACATTAGACTTCAGTGTTTATTGTGGTCCTCCGTTCCATAAAGTCTACAAGAAGTACGCCTTTGTTGTCCCAAAAGACAGTGACCATGACCTTTCTCGCAGAAAATGTTTGACGATACTTTAAATGTTTCCTCGTAGGCGAGTTAGAGCAACCCCACTGCATTGACTACCTTTTCGTCTCAACGTTGAGGCGACCCAAGTCCCATTATCCGTTACGATCTGCTTGAAGAAATCTCCACCTTCAACATCGTAGCGTGTCAGAAAAGTTAGTGCCGATCCCATTCTCTCTGTTTTATGGTATTCGGTAACAAGTTTTGGTACCCGCCGTGCACAAAATTTGTGGTAACCTAAATGTTCAGTACCAACCTCGAATAAAACTGTACGTGAAATTTGAGGGAAAAAGGCACTCAGTTCTGTGATTGTGAATCGTCAGTTTTCACGAATTTTCTCTTCGACATAACCCAAAAGTTCGTCCGTCACAATACTTGGTCTTCCACTCCGTTCTTCATCATGGACATTAGTTCGTCCTTCTCGAAACATACCACACTGTCACTCATGACATTTTCACCATAAACAGAACAAAATTCACTATGAATCTTAGCAGCCTTGATGTTCTTTGCACACAGAAATCAGATAACAGCACGCAGTTCACAGTCGGCGGGATTTTCAATCGCAGCAGCCATTTTAAACGATCAAAATAGCACGAAAGAATGTCCGAACGATTCTCTCACTAGTACTGTCAGATTCACATTGAACCAAATCACACCGCAGCGCTGCGATGGCGCCGATATCCCTACTCCTCTGCTCGTTAGGCAGAAACGGAACTTACTTTACGAATCGCCCTCGTATAATTTATTTTCGAGTTTTTCCTAAGTTATGAAGCACATAAATCAACATCGTAACCACGAAATTTCTGACATAACTCCGTGGACTTTGAACATAATCAAAACCTTATGATTGATTATTTGTCAGAACTCAATTTTGCAACCTTGCCAAATTTAAACAACTCGTACCTCTTAGGGTAAGCGCAACTTGGACAATGGCCCGTAAATTTCGGATAGCCTGTATATGTGAGCACATGGTCAACGTCAGTTTTTACTGGGCCATATACGTCTATGCACATGCACGTATAAAACATTACAAAAGTGTATCCACATATTTTAAATCACATATTATCTCTGAAAGTTTCAAAGATTCAAATGCTACACTCTATATAGAGCAAGATAATCGTAAATGTGACCATTTAGGGCCATTATGGGATTTCAACTCAATCGAAAAGAGCTGTAAAGGTAGACCCAAGTGATTCAATAGTGTGATTTATTGCATTTCCAAATGTACAATGCGAAGATGTGGCATAATAGTAGTAAAGCTCAGAGCTATTCTACTAATACCTGTAAGTTCGAATAAAATGTAATTTATTTCCTTTTGCGAACAAATAACGAAATCTATTGTATTAGCAAAGTTGTAGTAGGTGTCATTGTAATTTAAAACGTGATTCAAAATGAAATACTTATTTTTACGTTTATGATGCGTACATTTAATAGGGAACACATACATATATTAATTGACGTGCAAGCAGTTTTTATTATTAACCAAATATTTACAAGTTCATTTGGAATTTATGAAATGCAGTTATCTACTTCATAGATTCGTAGCCATTGCGATAATGTAATTATTCATTAATTGGACCAGATATTCAGGTTTTAAAAAATGTTAAAATTCATTGATTTCCGACTTTTTACATACTTATTTGGTTTGTGTGTTGGTTTGCAGAAAGTGAAGTTAAGAAAGAAAATGCAATCAATGTAACAAATTGTAATGTAACAAATTGTAATTTTTGCGGTCCTAACTAAAAATTACTTACAAGTTAACTTGTGCTCAGAAAAAAAGGCGTTGAGAAAACAAAGTGAGGATGGCCGTGCTTTTATTGTGTGATATGTGACATCAAGGAAACCATGCGCACGTAGATTGATTATTTGAAAGTGCTTTTCTTTAGCTTGATTTGCTTATTGTATTTTAGGGATAAAAAAAGTTCGTTCACTGGGATATTGTTATGCAGTGGTAGCACTTGGTAGAATATAAGTAATCTGTTCTATTTTGCGCTTGTATTTACATCAAATACAGGAGAAAAAAGATAAATAGAATTAGATCGGTTTCGAACATTACGATAAAACACTATTCTGACTATTATTATGTGGTTATATATTTATTGATTTTAATGTTAGTACAAACACTCTCTACTTATATGACTTCCATAGTATTTACCACTACATGACTCCGTAGACTGGAGTGTAATTCGTAATTTCAATGGCACGCACCACAATAGGGAGTCGACTGGGATGTCACAGTTGAGTCATAAATCATACTAACAATTAAATCAGTTTGACTGTACCTACGAGAGGTAGGAACATTGACCGTATAAACGGATGCATAGAGTTCAGCGCAACGAAGGTTATTGTATGGAAACCAAGAAGATATGTGTGTATGAACACAACGTGATGGAACTGTCGGAAGAGCAAATATATTTCTACATTTGAATGATAATGTGGTGGATAGGTGGGTAGGTAGTGTTTGTTTTGGTAAATGCGCAATGATTCTGTACTTACTGTATTGTCGATGGATGAACATAATGTTTAAATAGAGTACATAAAGACTTCAAATATGTTGTTCGAATTAATATATGATGTTTTTTGAATGAAAAAGTCAACGTAATTATTTCACAAAACCAGAATACACTGCATGCTTCTGCTTGCTGCATACACTGCATACTTCTGCATGCGTAATAATAAACTAAACCTTAACACTGTGTTGTACACATTGCAAAACATAATTGGTTATAGTTGGGTTTGGCCGAAAGCAAATTTGACGAGTTCTAGCAACTGAAATAATAGATTTTTAGTAAAAATCGGCACACTCCGCACCACACAAAGTATTTAGTTAATTCTCAACATTTGTTTTGGGAATTCGAGGATTGCCAATCATACGATCGAATGGATAAATACTAGTGTAATTGCATAGCAAAATATCTCTTACATACAGACAAGGCCAGAACAAATCTTTATTGTTTTTTTCTATAATTTGAAATTTTAGAAAAATAAATTTATGATATCACTATGCATTTATTTTTTAATATAACGGTTTTCAAATTTTTTTACAGGGATCTGGTCCGTAGGCACCGCGGTCGTCAATAATACTATACTCTTGGTTTCCAGGTTGGAACGGTGTCGTTGTCGTAGCTTTTGCTGACGTTTCGTCCACACTCTTATGGGACATCTTCAGGGCTGTTACTACACACTGGCTGGGGATTATTCATTCCGGAGGGGTTTATATAGGGCTTGTTTTGGGTCAATGGAGCGGAAATGCCGTGCATCAATAAAGCGGAAATGTTATGCATCGAGATGCTAGGAGGTTTAATCAGTCGGGATTTCCACGTGTGATGTAAGTAGTCATCTCCGCGATTTAAATTGTTGGGATGTCTGAAAATCTCCATAGATTCATGAATTTTTCTACTATAATAATGAGGATTGCGAGATAAGATGCGGATAGAGTTAAATTGGATTTGGTGGCCAGTTTCCAGTCTGTGCTCAGCCAGTGCGAAACCGGCTACACACAACAACCGCGTACAACGTTCGTGCTCACTAACACGAGTGCTGACTGATCGCTTTGTTTCACCGATGTTATACCCTACCGCACGAACATGGAGTCTGGTAGACACCAGGGGCTTCCAGATGATTGCGGTCTTTGATGGGAAAGTAATCTGAGAGCTTGAAATTGGGTTTAAAGATGGTTTTATGTTGTTCTTGAAGAGAATCATGCTGATGCGACCTGGTATAGTATTGTTGATGACCACGGAAGTCTACGGACCAGATTACAATAAGTAAAAACGTTAAGAAGCCTTAACACATACGAGGCTGAATATTTGTTGAAGGACAAAGTCAGATATACATACGTTATTGATGGAAGATTAAATGGTCAAAGATTGGCTACGGAACAGTAAAACTAGAAGTACCATTATCAGTATTAACATCATGGATAAGAGTAGCAAAAAGTTGACACCATTAGATGTGTTTCCACAGTTGTCTCGGTGAGCGATGTTCGCCGTGGTGAGAAAATGAGTTTATATTTTGAAAAAGAGCGTTCAATATCTACCGATGTTATACATGCATGATTAAAATACTCTTTGTAGTTAGTCAGTGGATTACTCGATACACCATCACAAATTTGTTTTAGTGTGCTAAAATCGGGATCTTTCTGTAGCATACTCTCGAACTTTTTTAAAACGCGATTATATTTTGCGTCATGTATAGTCAGTAGCTGTGCATGCACTCCGCCCTTAATTTGCAGAGACTCCAATGATGATAACGATCTATTTTGTAATTGGTCTATTGCCTCAGCTAATCCTTTATAGTAGCTACGAATGTTTTTTAAATCTGTTTCAACAGAAGTATCTTGAAATTTCGACTGGTTCTCCTTAATAGCTGCACCTTCCGCACAGCTTTTACTATTTTGAAATGTTCAGCATAATAAAAAGCTGCCTGCAACCATGTTCGCCAACATAAGAATTGGCCCCGGTGGTTGACGAATACCAGGACACTCTGTGTGAAATGATCGTAGGCGTTTGGGAGATTTCAAAAATACCTTCTTGTGCTTGCTATTAATGCATCTACCTCGGGAGAGCATTGTCGAATGGTTTCTGCCACAAGTTGTAAAGCATGCACTTTACACGTAACATGTAAACACTTGTAACCATGTTCAAGAAGACAACGGCCTACCGAACGCATTATCGCTGCGCCAATAATTACAATTGAATTTTTTTTACACTCTGTTGTCTCGTCAATACATAACCAAAGAAACTGTTTTTTCAATATGCGTTTCATTTTCTTTTCCACGTCATTGCGTACAAATCCAACATGCTTACGTACAGTTTTCTCCGTTGGCAACCGCAACTCGGGATGGTATTTGTGCCAAAAGTCCTTAAACGGTTGTTTATCGAGTAAGCCTAGTGGCAAATTACAGTTTATCAACATAAGAATTACATAAAAAAATACACTTCTCGGTGGCATGCCCAATTTTCGTTTTCTATGCTGTGCGGAATTTACGTGTCTTGTACAGTTCCACTTCTTATTTGACATCAAATGTATTTTGCGCACTTTACAAACTATCTTACTCCCGTTGTAAAACAAATCGGGAAAGTCGGAAATAAATTTATTTACTATATCTTGAAAGGGTCGTTTTTTAGCCTTCGACATGTTCACTAAAAACTACAATTAATAACTACGTCTGTATCAATAAAATCAAAACGCACTACACTAAATAATGACTACAATTAATAACTACGTCTATATCAATAAAATCAACACGCCCTATCCACTATCCAATGCTAAACTGAACTGAGTGATGATGATTTGTCGTGTTGTATCATAATCGACCAGCTCTCCCCGCCCACCTAAATACAGTCACACCGCCGCTGCGATTGCTCTCCAGTTACAGGGCTCTATTTATTAGTTAATCTAATATTTTTTTCGTTGCTTTAACGAAACGAAGTCAACGAACACGATTTATTATATATAATTTTTTCAGTGTAGATAGTTTCGGATTTTTATAAATGTGAATATTTTGTTGATCTTATCAGATTTGAAAACTCTTTGAATGCAACGTTTAATTTATTT